>OV702289.1:12345477-12970477 GCA_916181665.1 Avena sativa
GACCGGGTTTGTTTTTTACCACTTGTTCATGAAATCTATTTGGGTCAACGAACCCAATGTCAAAAGGGCCTCCTTTCATGCATTCCATAACTTTTTTCCTGCATAATAGTATATACATATATGGTGAGCATATATATACATGAATTGAATGAGCTGAGATAGAAATTACAGAAATAGTACTTACACACAATAAAGGTTGATGATAGCTTTGTTGAGTTCCTTATGATTGAATAAAAAAATGCAAGTCTTCAATGTTGAAGGTGATCGCGTCGTCTCCGCACAAGAAAATCTGATCTCTTATATGCGTCGTGATCCATTCTTCCTTCCTCGTCTTGCAGAAATCAAGGTACCACTTATGCAATCTTCGCATTTTTGTTGGTAGATTCTTGAGCTCCTCTTTCTTGACGAGATTCTTCCCGTACTTCCATGGATGTATGAGATTGACATCGCCTTTGGGAAAGTGGTCTCCCATGATGTTCAAGTATGCAATGTAGGTCATCCCCATCTCATTGGCCTTTATTTGTCGCTCTTCCTCGTAATCATTTACAGGAGGAGCTATCCGTGCGTCGAACACTTGGAGGGGGGTGCACGATTTGTTTTCCTGCTCTCCGAGCATGGGAACTATTTTCCGGGGTGCCGCATGACTACTACTTTTAGACTCCCTCTGCCTTGCATCCCCCTTCATAATTTGGCGCTCGTATTCCGACAAGTGGGGTTTCAGGTTTCAAAATATTATTGTAAAACTTCTTCACCACCGCTGGATCTAGTTTCTGCTTTGGCTTGGCCCGTCTAGGTGCAAAGAATTTCTTGACCTCTTCTTCCGAGATCCTCTTGTTCTCCTCGTCGCTGCGATTCCACGGTAATACCCGCAATGGCTTAGAGGAAGGTTGCGGGACGTAGTTTCTTGAACTCTTTGGCGTACGGTTTCCTGCGGATTTCTTCGTGGCTGTGCTCTTCCGCTTACGCTGAAGTGCAGGAGATGGCTGAAGCACCGGAGATGGCTGACGCGCAGGAGATGGCTGGCACGCCGAAGATGGCTGACGCACAGAATATAGATGGCGCGTCGGAGATGGCTAACACGCAGGAGATGGCTGAAGCGCCGGAGACGGCTGATCCGACGGAGACAAGAGGGGAGTATCCTGATGACTTGGAGACGACTGAGGCGGATCAGACTGCTAACGCTGTGGAGACGGCGGGGGTGCCAGTGGCCTCCAATTTGGAAGCATGATGTGTCCCTTCTTCCAAAGAATGGTTATTTTCACTGCAAATTTGAGTTGAGTTTCCCCTTCACCTGTAGCATGGTTAAGCTGTGCTTCCTCATATTCCTTCACAACCTCATCCACCCCGACAATAGCATAGCCATCTGGAATTGGTCGGCAGTGGTAAGTTCCACCAGCTACAGGAGGTAAGGCATAGCCGATCGCCAACTTAATGGATAAGCCCATTAATCTCACATGCAGCTCAGCGTGTTCTCTCTCTGTGATCTCATCCACGGGGTATCGAGGACCCGCCATTTCAAGCGTGCGTTGCACGTTCTCCGTGGAAGCCACACTGCTTTTCCGCGCAGAGTCTGGGCCGCCGGCACCTTCCAATGCAGGCTCTTCGTGTCGCTGAGATGGGCCGGTAGCTTGCTGGCTATTTTGTGCATTCACTTGCGCCTGCAGCGCTACAAGTGCATGTTCTATCTGTGTCATCTGGTCTGTACGCTCTTTTTCTTTTCTTCCGCGCCATCTGTAAGATTCGCCCCACTCGGCAAACCCATCCTTCGATGTCATACCCCTTGTGCCTTGTGCAAGTCCAGGGTGTTCTTTTTTACCGATGGCACGTGTCAGCTGGTCATTCTCTCTATCGGGATAGAAATTCCTGGCGGCTATTTCCTCGTATGTCGTGATGAGTTCAGTGACGGGTTTGGCAAGAATTGTTGGGAAGATACACAATCCCATTTGTGTGTCCAACCTTGCCCCGATTCCGTAGAAACAAGTCTTTGCACGTAGGTCCCACCCCTCTGTCTGGGGTGTGATCCCTCTAGCGCGCAGGGCCTTCTCAGCTTCCTCCACTTAGGCCTCTGAGATATGTAGCCACCTGACCCCATCCTCTGGTGATATTCCTTCTTCTGTGCATTTAGCGTATTAGTTTCTGACCTCTTTGTTAGACTTGGATTCATACACAAATATACATATTATTCATAGAAAAATACACAAACGAAAATTAAAACCCTAAGCATGCTTGATCATTTTAAACGAGGTTCGAGGGGTCCAAACCCTAATTCGGAGAAATCCCGGATGCATATGAGAGGGTTCATTATGTTTTTCTAATTAAACTTGTCATGTAACTTGATTAACAATGCATGATTGTATCTTAAATAGATAGTTCTCATTTTTCTGAACATTTTGATATATTATTTGTATTTTTCTGACTTATAAATAATTAGTTATTGAATTTACATGATTTAAACATTTAATGAAATTATTAAACCAGTTATTACGTCAGCCTGAATTCAGCACACCCTAACATTTTTCTCACCAAAACAGGGGCTAGCCACAGTGGCTGAGGTCACGTCACAACCACACAGGCGCCATGCGGGCTCACCGGAGGATGCTCCGGACGACGGTGGCTGGCGGCGCTGGAGAGCAACCGAGCGCACGCGAGGTAGCGGGTTCACCTCAGGGTGATGTGACCTACCTAAAACGGGCGGCGCCGCTACCTAGGGGTCACCGAAGCAACGTTAGCGACGACGGCCAGTGGCGGCGCTTGCAGAGCAGCGAGGCGACGATAGCTCCGAGCGAGAGGGAGCGAGCGGAGGGGCGGATGAGCATTATGGGCTCACCGTGGGTTTACCAGAGGGGTCCGTGAGGCCGGGCGGTGTCGAAAATGGCGACGATGTCGATGGTGGTGGTTGTCGGGCTCGGAGAAGAAGCGATGCTTGGGGGTCGATTGCGGATGCCCCGCGTCGATTCCTTGGACGCGGAAGAACAGCACGACGAGCCGGCGGCAACGTCGTGTGTGGGCGCGACGGCGACGGTGGCTTGGGTGGGCATGGCGGTGACGACTCCTATCTCTGTGCTCCTCTGCTCCTCGATCTGGCTGGGGTAAGAGGAAGAGGAGGTGCGCGCGTTATACCCCCCTTTAACACGGGTTCCAGCCATGAACCGGTGTTAAAGGGCCGGTTCCAGCCACGAACCGATGTTAAAGGGGGGGTGGGGGCCCTTTAACACCAGTTCGTGGCTGGAACCGGTGTTAAAGGGGGCATTTATTTCGTACATTAAAGGGGGGCATTTTTAATTCAAAAAACAGGATAGAGTTTAGAAAATTAATATCTTTTTCATTTCAACTTAGAAAAATATGAATAATATATCATAATTTCAGAAAAATAAGATCTATCCATTCATATAAAAGCATTTTACAGTTACTATAGATGAATTTTTTCAAAATGATTAAAACACTTACATATGAATTTTGATTATTCAATTAAGACAAAAATAAAATAGTCAAACCCTAAAACTTTGAACTTAAGAAATATTAAGCATCTTAAAGGAATCTAACCCTATTCTATTAGAGCAAATCATATTTTATTTTGTATTAACATTTTTGAATTGTTTGGATATTTAAATTTAGCATCTTTTGTATACTTTGGAATCTAACAAAACTTTCAACTTGAAAATTGTTTGCATTTGAATAATTAATCCTAAAACATTTTTTGTTTCTAAAAAATAAAATTCTAACTATTCAAACTAGTAAAAAATAGGAAAGGGAGGGCAGAATGCGTGGGAGGAAAAGGGCGAGAAGAAAATTTTATTACGATAGAACTGGAATTAAAGTACATAACGCAACTAACAAAGCACGAGTGAAAATTAAGATACATAGAAGAACTGAAAATTAAGATACATGGCCAGATTAAATCACAATCGGCCGAACTTGTTTTGGAATGTTGGAGTGATTCAGTCATGCTCCTGCCTACACCTGTAATACCCGCCACTGTAGTCGTCATACTCGCCGCAGCCATCGTCGCCGTCGTCGGGGTCGCTGTAATTGAACCTTGAAGGTTGAGTATGCGTGGGCTTGACTTGAGGGTAGCGTAGACGGGGTTTAGAGTCGGCGGCCGTGTCGTAGGCCATGACGCTCTAGAGAGTCCGACCATGCCACCACAGCCGACGGCCGGCCTCGTTGAAGTTCGGAGGAGGTGGGCCGTCCTCCTCGTGCCTGGCGAGCTCCCTCTCATGCCGATCCCCGAAGAAGGCTTCCCAAGTCGGGAAATAGTTGGGATGCCTCCGCTGCTCCGGCATGAGCTCGCAGTAGTAGTGGTTCGTGATGGCCATCCGGCACGCCACACCTAGAGGGACAGGAGGAACCGGCACGCCTCCAGCGCTCAGCATCCAGCCGACGGGGACGCAGTAGCCCGGCGGGCAGGGGTAGTTCGAGGCGCAAAGCGCCTCTGCCTCCCTAGGGGTTAGTGGTACGGTGTAAGCCATGGGAAAGAGTGATGAGGTTGCAGATATGAGTCTAGAGATATGCAATGACGATGGAGGCCAACCCTACATATATATAGTGAGAAATGGCAGGAAGATAACTAGAGGGAAGAACTGGCGGGAATAACTGGCAGGAAGAACTGGCGGGAAGAAATGGCGGGAAGAACTGGCGGGAAGAAATGGAGGGAAGAAAAATGGCTCATTTAATACATATAGTGTTAACAGAAGAAATATGACATTGATTTCCATGTTGATATACATATGTGTGCCAAAAATGGCTCAATTAATACATATAGTCAATCTTATTATCGTGTCGGCCGTAACCATGGAGTATCAGCACCGTTTAATAGGATGGTTGGGTCAGTCTTCACTTTGAAGGGCAGAATTTCATCAAACTTATAATAATCTTCTGACATGTCTGTCTTGTCCTCCACTCCCATGATGTTTCTTTTCCCTGAAAGAACTATGTGACGCTTTGGCTCATCGTGTGATGTATCTGTTTGCTTATTATTTTTTCTTTTTTTCGGTTTGGTAGACATGTCCTTCACATAGAAAACCTGAGCCACATCATTTGCTAAGATGAATGGTTCGTATAAGTTCTTGTCTACTTCATAAGATTGTTGAGATCTACTGTTGTCATTCCGTACTTCTTGTCTACCTCAACCCCTCCTCCTGTTAGCTTGACCCATTTGCACTGAAACAAGGGGACCTTAAAATTAGGTCCATAGTCAAGTTCCCATATCTCCTCTATGAACCCATAATACGTGGTCTTTTGCCCATTGTCTTCTGCTGCTTCCAAGCGGACACCATTGTTTTAGTTGGTCCTCTTTTTATCTTGGCCTATCGTGTAAAATGTATTCCTATTTATCTCGTACCCTTGGAAAGTACATACAGTCGAAGATGGTGTCCTGGCCAACAAGTACAGCTGATCTCCAATAGGTGGTGTTATTCGTGAGAAGTCTTTGTAGCCAGCCGCCAAAACTCACCATGCGTTCACTTATAATCCATTCATCAGACTGTCCCGGGTGTTTGAGGCATATAAAATTCTTGTGTTCATTGATATACAGGGCAACCAAGATAGATCTTTGTAAAACCGTGTAGTGTGCTTTATTGAGAGAATGCCCGTCCCTACATATCATTGCTTTACATCCTAGGGTGCCTTTTCCACGCAGTCTCCCCTCATGTCGTGATTCTGGAACACCGATCGCCTTAAGGTCAGGAATAAAGTCAACACAGAACTCAATGACCTCCTCTGTTACATATCCCTTGGAGATGCTTCCTTCTGGCCTAGCACGGTTATGAACATATTTCTTTAAGACTCCGATATACCTCTCAAAGGGGAACATATTGTGTAGAAATACAGGAACAAGAATGGCAATCTCTTCTACTAGGTGAACCAGGAGATGCGTCATAATATTGAAGAACGATGGTGGGAACACCAACTCGAAGATGACAAGACATTGGGCCACATCTATCTATAACCCTGGTAGGCTTTCTGGATCGATTACCTTCTGATATATTGCATTGAGGAATGCACATAGCTTCACAATGGGTACTCGAACATTTTCAGGTAGAAGCCCCCTCAATGCAATCGGAAGTAATTGCGTCATAATCACGTGGCAGTCATGAGACTTCAGGTTTTGGAATTTTTCTCTGGCATATTTATTATTCCCTTTATATTCAACGAGAAGCCAGACGGGACCTTGATACTGCTCAGGCATTAAAAAAAGATTTATTTCTCTGCTTTGGTAAGAGCGTAGCTGGCAGGAGTTAAGTGGCATCCTTTACCCTTCTCATTCTGAGGATGCATAGGCTCTTCAGGGTCTTTCATACGTTGTTGGTCCTGCCGTGCTTCCGGTGTATCTTTTGTCTTCCCATACACTCCCAGGAAGCCTAGCAGGTTCACGAAACATTCTTCGTCACGTGCATCACGTCGATTGAAGAGCGGACCTCTAGGACTTTTCAATAGGGTAGGTCCCAAAATATAGATTGCTTCTTCCACATGGGCACATGTCCGGCATCGTCATTCGGAACAAATAGACTGCCAGGACCTTTTCCAAAGATTATTTCTAGGTCCTTGACCATACCAAATTCCTCCTCACCGGTACGGAGGACAGGCTTCCTCCGGGGTTCTGCCAGACGTTTGAAATGCTTGTCTTTCTTTCTTACGAGATGCAGGTTCGGAAGAAATCGACGATACCCTAGGTACACAACCTTCTTACATTTATCCAAATATACACTTTCAGTCTCATCTTAATAGTGCGTGCATGCTTTGAATCCCTTGTTTGTCTGTCCTGAAATGTTACTAAGAGCAGGCCAATCATTGATGGTTACGAAAAGAAACGCTCGTAGGTCAAATGGCTCCCCTTTGTGTTCATCCCACATACGTACACCCGGTTTGTCCCACATCTATAAAAGTTCTTCAACTAATGGCCTTAGGTACACATGAATGTCATTGCCGGGTTGCCTCGGTCCTTGGATGAGCACTGGCATCATAATGAACTTCCTCTTCATGCATAACCAAGGAGGAAGGTTATAGATACATAGAGTCACAGGCCAGGTGTTGTGACTGCAACTCTGCTCACCAAAAGGATTCATGCCATCTGTACTTAGACCAAACCTTAAGTTCCTTGCGTCACGTGCGAAGTCCGGGTACTCTCGCTCGACTTTTCTCCACTGTGACCCATCAGCGGCGTGTCTCAACATCGCGTCTTTCTTACGGTCTTCCATGTGCCATCGCAACAACTTGGCATGCTCTTTATTTATGAAGAGACATTTTAACCGTGGTATTATAGGAGCATACCACATAACCTTGGCGGGAACCTTCTTCCTAGGGGCCTCGCCCTCAACATCGCCAGGATCATCATCAACGGGCCGATCTGCGCAAGTTGGGTACAACAATGTTTTGTGATCCTTTAACATCTGCTCCAGCTTCTACTTCTCCTTTTTAGTTTCACATTCTTCCTTTGCATCAGTAATGGCCCGACCAAGATCATCATCAACGGGCCGATCTGCTGCCTCTTGATCTTCATTATCTACCCCTGTTGCAGTATCATCGTATTCAGGATACATATTATGATAGTTGTCATCATCCTCTTCTTCTTTGTTGTCTTCCATCACAACCCCTTTTCCTCTGTGCTTGGTCCAACAATTATAGTTGGTCATGAAACCAGATCGAAGCAGGTGGGCGTGAATGGTTTTGGTATTTGAGTAGTATTTCTTGTTCTGACAGTGAACACACGGACAACACATAAAACCATTGTGACCACGGTTTGCATTAGCCACAACGATGAAATTTTGGAGGCCCGTAATGTACTCGAAGGTGCGTCGGTCACCGTACATCCATTGCCGGTATAAAAAATTAATAGGGAGATGACCACTTATATAGTACATCAATGACACATGAAAGGATAAAGTTGCCGACCTTGACCGAGAAGGAAAGAGCAACGAGAAAACTTAATTCGAGCTCTCGGGCATTTCACCGAACACATCTTGTGCGTAGGAAAAAAACACAAACTAGCACACCTCTCACCCTCTTTCTAAGCTCCAAAATGAGAGAGTGAAAAATTGAGAGAGAGGGGTGTGGGCTGCGGTGTGTTATATAGGCGCACACCCTTTAACACCGGTTCAAGCCATGAACCGGTGTTAAAGGGGGGCTGTGCGGGCCACTGGTGCAGGGCCTTTAACACCGGTTAGTGGCTCTAACCGGTGTTAAAGGGGGTGCTCCTTTTTTCTCTCTGGACCACGCTGGTACGGGCGCCCCCTTTAACACCGGTTCGTAGAAGAACCAGTGTTAAAGCCCATTTCCAACCTCAACCAAAGGCCTCATTTCCAGTCATCTACAACCCAGTCATCTACAACCATTGACTGCTACATACCCAGTGGTTGGTATTTATTGATTGGATATTACTCTTTGTCGCCAACCTTATATACCCTTATTTGGGAGAGTCAGAGGCGAACCCCAAAATATCGCATCTAGACCCACCTCTCTCCTCCTCCTGACCTGTCGACGTCGGCGGGAGCCGCCGGGCAAAGCCCGAGCGATGCCGGCAGCGATGGACCATCCCTACCTAGCGTTGAAGACCTCACGTTAGTGGTGAGCTGTAGAAATTGGCGAGCCAAGCATGGCGGCGGTCTGGCATGTGTGGCCACGCACAACGGCGTCCAGGAATAGGCGGCTGGCGGTGGCAGAGGTGGTGAGACGGCAGCGTCTTCGGGATATGTGCACCCTCAGGCCCAGATTTGGCCCCTTCTGGGCTCGATTTGGGCAGGGACGGGTCATACCTGCTAGACTGCTGGCCGTTCGGCCCTGCAATGGTGGTTGCCCGGCGGCAGCTTCACGGTGGGCTACTGGCGGGGATGGCACAGGGAGGGCGTTGTGTGGACTTGAAGGTGACTGGCGACGGCAGACTTGGTGCTGCAGCGCGGCGGCAGGGCTAGACGGATTTGCTGGACCTGATAGGCCCTGCTACTGCATCCGATCGGCAATCGCCTCTGGCGGTGGAGGACGAATGATCTCCTCCTATGGGGTGTCGTGCGGCCAGAGGCCAGAACCAGGTGTACATGCCTAGATATGGATGTCGATGGCGGTGGAGTGTGACCCGCACTTCTTCCACTCACGCAAGTTTCTCATGTCATCTCACTTCGGCATAACCATCGGTCTTGTAGTGAGATGTCTATCGCTTCCTAGTCCTGAGCTCGTGGATGTCGGGGCGGCGGCCCCGGAAGGTGGACTACGCGGGTGTCTCTGTGGTGAGCAACGTGGTGGTGGTAATGGCCTTGCTATTTGGTTGTATGGATGGCGAGGAGTGGGCGACGGGAGATCCCGGGGTTGGTGGTGCTTCGGTGAAGGCACCTCCCAGATTGCATTCTGGAGGACGGGCTCATGGAAAGTGGGCGGTTCGAGATATCGGGCGTGGTCGAAAGGTTTTTCGTGCAAAAGCTCAGCGTTTCGACGCTAACTGTGGCGATGCCTGCGGGTGTCGTAACCCTCTTGGGAGCGTCGTTGTTGTTACCTTCTCCATGCTTGGGCTCCGGGTGAAAACCCTTGACCTTGTGGTCTCCACGACGGTGGCGTGAACGTTGTTAACCTCTTGTGGGTGTTATCGTGGAGCTCCGATGGTCCTCGTTCTTGTTTCGGTGGCCTCGGTGGCAAGTCTTGGCTCTTCTTGTACCTTTTTTGTTTGTTTTTTATCTGCTTTTTAATGAGGTTCTCCTCATCACCTTGTATCAGTTTGACCGTGTTTGGCTTTATTTATAAAGTGGGGCGAAAGCTTATTTCAAGTTATATACCATTATTTGAACTCCATGTCGAAGAGATATTGTTTCCTACCCATATTTATCTACAATCTAGGTCTAGGAGAATTAGGGGTCAAGGATATATCTGGGGACTAGGTCTAGTGTCTAGCTGCAGAGTTTAGGGTTTTGGTTTCTGAAGAATGTGCCACTTTAAAAGATGTGTAAGGGTTGTATTAGGCCATAGAGTCATACAAATGAACCCATATGAAGATGGATGATACATGGCTAATCGAGACGTCCGCCGCTCCGTCGGTGCTACTCCCTTCGGCCCATATTAATTGACTTAAATTTATCTAAATTTAAATAAATATAGACACTATTTAGTATTTGTTCATATAAATTTTGACAAATCAAAGTCAATTAATATGGATCAGAGGAAGTACTATTTTGTATGGCCTCCTTTCACCATATCCTCTCTCGCCCTGTTTTCAGGAGGAACGCCACATGCTCTGTATCGACGAGTGCCAAGGTTGTCACACTGTCATTAAATTCATGTCGGTGAAGCTGAGAACTCCGACGAAATCCAACCATATCGAGTTGTTCTACGGTGAAAGGAAAATACATACATGTAGAATTTTTGTGGAAAACATGCATGCATGCACTAGGTAGTAAGTCAATGTGTATGGCCTGCGTGCTGGTACCAGAAATTAGTAGTTAGCTGAAGCCAAGAATGTGGCCAATTCATGCAATGTAGTAGTAGTTCGATACTATAGTGATTGTTGGCTTTTCCTATTCATGCATGCATAGTTTACTACAAAATCGACACTGTACTACTCCATCGATACTATTACAAGATCGAGATGGCATGGTTTGCAACTTAGGTGTTGCACGAGGACGAGGTCGAGGGAAACGGTGTGCGGCAACATTCCTTGGACGTCTACGAGTTGTGGCTGTGAGAGCAGTTTCTATGAGGACAGCTGGCCCTGACTGTGGCTGTAGGCAGTAGTAGCACAATGTGCCGCCTCTTCAACCCCCATTCTACTCAAGAAACATCTAAAATTATAATTGTTGCCCCCTCACCAGGCACTCACAGCAATCTAAAAGTATAATTGTTGCCCCTTCACTAGGCACCCACAGCAATTTGAGCATATGAGCCATCGGATGGGGTCTTTGGAGGATCTCGGCCATCTATTTCGCCGCAGATAGCACTAGATCAAGCCATGTAATGGGCGGTGGTCTACCCCTGCGGCTGTGTGCGGGCCCTCCTTTAGGTTGGTCCGCCTTGTTAGTGACCTAGGGTGAATCGCGTGTGGGTGATGGTCCTAAGGTGTCCTCGTGTGGAACAAAAAGGCATGTCCCAGTGAAACCTAGAGCCAATCCCTCCCTCCGCTCCTCCCCACGATTCCTCTCTTCTCCTCTCGAGTGTGGCGGCGCCTCTCCTCCACCCTGGCCGCATCCTCCTCCCAGACCATGGAATCCCCCCGCCTCCTCCTCGCCCTATCGCCCCTACTCTCCTCTTCCTCACCTCCCCTCCCTCTTTGTTCGATAAAAATGTCAAGTCGGGAGCCACTGCCTAAGATGGGGATGAGGAGCACGCACTGTAGCTGCCAGCAATGGCAATGAGGAGAACGTGCCATCCCATCCTCGGTCTCCTCCATCCCTTGCTCCTCTATCATGCAATGCAACCGACTGGGCTCTCCATCCTCCACTCCTACCCTCTTCAGTCAAGCATGTGAGCGAAAGGAGGCGACATATAGAGGGAGCGAAAGTGCAGGAGGAGCACGTGCTACAGCCAAAGACGATGGCCTGGTTGCACCGTCAGCAAGAGTGTAACATACCACCTCTTGTGTAATATAAATAAGACATGTTTGAGCATTGCATGCATGCATAACACTTGCACCTTGGTTTAATCAAGAAAGAACAAACAAAACCCTAAACCCTAACTCTCCTCTCTATCTGAAAACATTCATTTAGTTTTGAAAATACTTGGAAAACACAAAATTTATGAAGCCCAATAAGTACCAAGGGCCCCTGAGTGCTTCTGATACATTTTACAAAACCCTTGTACTTTGAAAATATTCAAAACATAGTTGAATTTGAAATACAAAAGGGAAATCACAAAATAGAAAAAGAAAAACAGTTTCCTGGAAAAAAATCTAACTAACCTAGCTACTGGGTCGAGCCCACCTCTCCCCTCTCTCTCTCTCTCTGCCACCCATCGCAGCGTGCAGCAACCCCGTAGAGGCCCACCCGAGGCCCAGCCTGGACCGTACCGTTTCGTCGACGCTATCATCGCCGTCCACCTCTCGCTATGCCCGAAGCAGCTCGCTGTCGCCTCGCCACCGTGCGCCGCGATTCGTTCCGCCGCCCCCAAGCGTCTACAAGTAACCCTGGCCACCGTCGACGAACCCTAGGTCGCCTGTTCCCCCTCTCCTCTTTGTTTTCTCTCGCCATGGCCGAACCCTAGCCGCCATATCCTCCTCGTCCCCGCCATCTCCGGCTACCCCATCTCAAGCCGACGCCACCGCTGGAACCGCCGTGCTCGACACTCTCTCCCTAGTGTAACATCCCAAAAATATTAAACTTGAATCATCAAACTCTAATCATCAAAATTAGGGTTAACAAAAACTTTTCCAATTAAAAATATGAAAGCATTCATATGTGTGTGTATTAAAATTTGGATTCTTTTGAATTGCCATGGTTCTGTGTTTATTTGCTTGTAAAATGATTCTTAGGTGAAATAAACATCATCTAAACAATCCCCAAAATTTTCCAAAGACAAACAAGTCAAAACAAACAAATTAAGTGAATGGTCACTTTGGCTAAATTAACTCCCATGCCTACTTTGGTTATCTCTAACTTTCAGAACTTAATAGAAACATGTATGGATCTTTGCACCCCTTGATAGTACTCATAACAAGGTACCAAGGCCCACTTTGTGATCATGCAAAAACATTTAAATGCTTAGTTTAAATGACAGTTTAAAATTGAATCTATTTCATATGGGAAGATCCCACTATTTCAAAAACCACTCAAACAAGCTCAATTTTCAAAACCCAAGCATCCACAGAATCCTCAACACATGCCTAGCACACCCACCAAAAACCTTTTCAAAATTCAAAACTTAAGTTCATGCGGCCATTTCATCAAGTTGAAGATTCAAATCAACCAAATTAAAAACACTATGTTGAGCAGTGTTTTGGACCAACCTTGTTCCCTCTCTGGTTACACTAGCCTTAGTAGATCATCTAGCAACCTTAACCAATCTCTAGCACCACTGTGAGCTTGACAATGCCATCAATGGTGAGCAGGCCAAGAGCACCCATGTCACCCCAGTGTGGACAGCAATCTAGGGGAAGAACAAGCCGTGCCAACCTTGTCTAGCATGCAGCCCATGCCTTACCACCCCTCTTGACCAGCCCTAGCTCGAAGACAGCGACCAGAACCGCTAGGACCGCCGTGCCTGCGCCGCTGTCGACCATGCCGATGCGCACCGCAGAGCACGCGCCGTTCCCATGCAACCCGACCACCTCGAGCCCTCGCCGCCCGCCAGCATGCACCCCACCGTCCTAGGAGACCACCAGACATGCTCGTTTCACCGCCCGTACCCCGCAGCCACTGCTCGCCATCGAAGACGCAGCCTCTGCCGCGCAGAGCACCGCACGTTCCCGATCATTTGCCACTGCCCCTACACGCACATTTAAACCTTAGAGCATCGCCAGGAGACCGCTCGTCGATCGCCAACTTCGTCCATGCCTCTAGCCGCCCGTAGCCGTGTCGCCATCGTCGCCTGCCCATCCCTCTCGGTCTCATCGAGGTCGAGCCTATAAAAGGAGACGACCCCCGCTCGATTTCTTCACACCATCTCACTCTGCTCACCTCACTAATCATTCCACCCCTTAGCCGGAGCACAAGGAGCAGCAGCTCGCCGTAATTGCGTCGGAGCAGCCGCCTCTAGAGAAGAAGGGAGTCGTTGATTTCGTCCACCCCCGGAGCTGCCGCGACCACCCCTGAGTTCGCCGTCGTCGACTTCATCGTTTGCCCGCCTCGCCGTCGTCAGGAGCCCCGGTATGCCCCCTGTGCACCCCCACTGAGCCGCTAGGGTTCGAGCTCACCGGTGACCTGCTCATCATCGACGACGACCCTTAGCTGTCGATCTTCATTCTAATCCAACGCACCACATCGCCTCGTACCGCTTTGCGTTTAATGAGCCACTGACCAGTATACCCCCATGTCAGTTGCGCCCCGCTCTCCGGAGTGACACTGGGCCGGCCCAATAACCCTTCCCGCACAGCCCCCTCATTTGAATTTAGTTTTTTCTATTTATATTCAAACTCAGTTCTGTACCTAGTTTCAAATTTCAACCCAGCTCGATTCAGTGAACTAAAATTCATGAAACCAATTTTGTTAGAAAGATATTGAAATGCTGAATCCAAGCCCATTGGATTCAAATAATTTGGATCTATAGATCAACCTTGGTAAAAATAACAAGGTAGGAGCTTTTCTGCATTCAAACATTTTTCAAATTTAAACCATAATAGCTTTTGAGTTGATTCCAACTCTCAAAAATCATATTTGATCATACCTTTCAGAATATATAAAAATATATGGGTTTACTTACAGAAATAATGTTCAAGTAATAAAAGAATGCCACATAGGCATTTCTAGCCACTTTAATGATTTAAAATAAAAAGGTTAAACCTTATTAAATTGTGACACCACTTTAAATCACATTCTCATGTACTGAAATATGTGGTGATGACATGTGTCAACATGACCCCATGTTTGAGTTGGAGAATATTAAATCTTAAGTAGTTTTTCAATGAGTAGAAATTACTTTTCTAAAAATAAAATACATAAGACAAATGCTTTAATCTTGTAATGTTAGTGATGATGCTAGATCATCTATAGAACCCCTTTGTGTGATGATTGAAAATAGTTAAGTATTGTTTGGTGATTGTGTACCTCGTATTTATTTATAGACGCTAGTACCGACCAATGATACGAGGATGAAGGAGGATACTACGAAGAAGAAGCCAAGGAGAAATTCAACCACTGCTCTGCTCAAGGCAAGCCTAATACTACTAGTTGATTGAGCAAGCTAACACTTGCAATTATGATAGTTAGATGACCTATGCAATGCACTAAGAATGCTTGGTTAGACATATTTGATGATACCCCCTCCTAGTTTTACTTGCAAGCTTTCTACTTTATTTCTTTATCAAAGCTATTTCTTAGAGTTTATTTAAGTGACTTGTAGATTCTACGAAGATAACTGAAGGTTGCATAAAGAGCATTAAATTTGTCCTAAGCTAGATAATCTTGATGTCATCCTAAGGCATGAGATGGTACTTAGTTAAAACTCCACTTGTTTTACCACCCCTCATTAGTACTCACCCCCACTTGTAGATGCTAGTGTTAAGCATAAAACTTGATCAACTTTAGATGGGAATACTTGGTGGAAAATGGTTATGAAAACCTTAGAATTATGATTCATTCTACTGAGATGTTTTGACATGTGTTTCCGAACACCAGATGATTTGGATGATGAAAATGTTAAGGCATGAGCCTTAGCCCTTTATAAAATTGATGGTTGTCTGGATGCGATACCATTCCAATTTTATCGTACAACCACAATACCCGAAATTTGGGTAGGGCTTGACTGGAAAACTTATATACTTTAGTATGGGTTCCTTCACGACCAAGGTCTAAGCTGAGGCTACCTTGTGAAGATTGTCCACCTGTGCAGTACCCAAGATGACAGTTGGTCATGGTTGGGAGGCCAAACTAACAGGAGAGGTGCCTATACTAGGGCGTGTAATTGAAAGGTTAGGATTGATTATCCGCATACTGAGTATGGTGAATTCAGGATTTGTTCCTGACGGATGTATCGAATGTTGTGGTGAAAGTGTATAATCTCTGCAGAGTCTCAAACTATTCAAATAGCCGCGTCCACGGTTATGGGCAGTTGGAGTGGCCATGTTGTTCCCCCGTCAGATGTTTTCAAAATGATTTGTGAAATGAATTGAGAATTTGACTTGACCACAATAGAGTTGTGGCATGAGATACAAGTTCCCACTTAGGTGTTATAAAATTCAACTAGCTTTTCTTGCTTCTGAACTTAGTAGAGGTAAATCTGGCTTTTTGCAAAACAACCCTAGAGCTTAGTGTCCTACTAAAAAAAACCCCTTCACTTGTAAGTCTTTTTTTGTGAGTACTTAAAGAGTACTCATGGCTTTGTCCCTGGCTATTCCCGTGGCTAGACTATGAAGAAGAGTACCAGGATGATGGACCCCCGGAAGGTTACGACAACTAGGATCATCTCCCATCGTCAGCATTGCCTGTGACCCCGAAGATGGAGCTTCGCCTACGCTACCTTTATTATTATTACGTATTTCCGCTGCTTGAGTTGTATTAAGAATTGGATCATGAGATCCTTATTTGTGTAAGACCTTATGTATGGTTTGTAATGGATGATGTACTATGGTATCCAATTCTGTTATGTCTCGCAAAAATGGTAATCCTAGGATTGCGATGTATGGCATAACAGGCATCTGGGATTAAAAATCCGGGTGTTGTCACCTAGCCCCTTTTCCCCCTCGCGCGCGACCTCAATCGGGCAAATCGGAAGCTCCGGCCGCTGTCGGTCTTCGTTGATCCCCGCCGATCCCGAGCTTGCCTCTCCTCGTCGTCAAGCCCGTCGTGCTCATGGTGAGCTCCTCGTCCTGGCGGTGTCCTCTGTTTCCTCCCTCTCCCCTCGTGTCACTCTCCTCGCATGTGCCCGACGCAGCCGCTGCTGGAGCTCGTCGGAGGCGACGCTCCGGTGACCAATAACGAGCGGCGCTGCCACTAGCGTGCTCAGCGCGATGCGCTGCGTCGAACGCGCCCCTCCGCGCAACCCCGTGAGCTCCCTAGCGCTGGCCTCGCTCTTGATCTGAGAGCTTGGCCATTGCTGGCGTCATGCTGGCGTCATCATGATGCAGTAATCCTTTTCTTTTTATTTTAATTGTTTTGTAAATATTTTCTGTAAATGGAAAATGTATGACAGGTGGGCCATGCCTATCAGGGTTTTATTATTTTCTGTAAATATTTTCTAAAATGATTAAAAGTCTGACATGTGGGCCCAAGTTTGGAAATTATTTCAAATATTTCAAAAATGATTTAAAATGAATTAAAATTTGGGAATTTGATAACTAATTCATTTTAAATCAGAAAAATACAAATAATATACCAAAATTATCATAAAAATGAAACCTATCTCACTAAGCTATAATCATACATTGTTAATCAACTTTGATGGCAAGTTTAATTACAAGAACCAATTGAACCCCATAGGTGATTCCGATGATCCCCCTGTTTTAGGGTTTGGACATCTCGGACCCCCTTTAAAGTGACCAAGCATGTTCTAGGGTTCATTTTTAACATTATTCAACTTGTCATATCATTCATATTGTATGATAATTGCACATGCCATGTGTTGAATGTTGCTTTCTCTTTTCCGGTGATTGGTTCTTCGCGAATAGGAACCAAACCCGAAGCTCAAGTCAACGCCACCGAAGAGCAGTATCTGTCCAACAACGGACAAGGCAAGCGAAGCCCCACTCATACATATGAATCCTATGATTACAAGTATTTCATTCTCGTCATATGTATTCGGTTCAACAGTCTTTTATCAGTAGATAGAGTAATCCTATTTGATGCATGTTTTCCCTTATGAACTAAATACCTGATCCACTTCTCCTATCATAACTAGGGTTTGGCTTATGAGCATCACTAGTGCCACAGTTCAGTTAATCTTATCCATGCTTAGTGGTCCGATGCTGATCATTCAGATGATGCACCGGAGATGCGAATGAATCTAGTATGGTAGGATGTGTGATGTGATCAGAGATGGATAATAAACATGCTAAGGCTTGTATGGGAGGCCACGTGGGTAGTGGTTTTTGTAGTCCCATACTTGCCACCCTTAGGACCTGATGTTCTCGCCTCTTGAACCAAGACGAGTGTACAACCACACGAGGGCCTGGAAACCCCCTCGACCAACTAACTTGCCTAGTAGATTCCATGAGTCACATAGTTTGGGCTTTCCATTCGACTATGCATCTTGGTTGTTCTTGAATGGAGGTGAAGGAGGTGCATTCATACAGGTAGGTAAGCGTGGTAGGGAATGGGAGATGCCCGTCATCCGTAATCTCAAACCCTGTTCACATCGCTAGGGACCGACTTCGGGACTCGAACAATTAGGGCGACATCTCCTTAGTGCGTGACTCATGGTCTTGGCGAAAGCAAGGTAAAGGTCGTGGTCAACCACTCTCTGCTGGCCTTCCAAGGAAGAGGGCTAAAAATTAGGCATTAAGAATCGGTGGTATGTGTGGGTAAAGTTGTGCACCCCTACAGGGTTATTAATCTTTTCTAAAAGCCGTGTCCACAGTTATGGATGACTTGGGAACGGATTATGTGATCATAGAAAACTATAACCGAATGATAAAACTTGTCAACTAATGTGAGATCCGGAGTACTTCCTCGGGGTTGTTTGAGGGGGTAGTCCGGGAAGAGAGATCTAGTTGATGATGGTTCTTGGTGGATATCAGAGATGATTTTAAGAGCTAGAGGTGAAGTCTTCTTATCCCCTTTTGAAAATGATCTGACTAGACGAGTTTATTCTCCCTCTAGTTTTGAAAACAAAAGATGGCTTTATGCAAAATAACTCCACTAGCCATAAGTCTTGTGGAGTACACCCTGTACTCAGCGTTGCTTCGTTGATGTTTTATATAGGTGGTTTCTATGTCGAAGTCGACGAGTAGTCGGGGTTCCAGGGCAGTAGCCTAGGATCTATGGAAGGGTCGCTACTTCTGTTTAAGGCCTCTTAGGCCCTTTGCTAAGTTTGTTGTTTAGAACAACTTGTTTTCTTCTGTTGTTTGATGTAATGATGGGTCTGTGACCCTTGGCTTGTATGACTGGTTTGTAACTCTCTTAAGAGTTTACCTTATTAATGTATGGTTTGTATGTTCTTTAATGTTACCGATCTTTCCCTGCGCGTTTAGGAATTTAGGTTAGGCTTATATCAGATGAGGATCTGGTATTTGTCTAGCCCTGATCCCGGGTCATGACAGATTTTGGTATCAAAGCAGGACTGCCTGTAGGAAACCCTTCTAGCTAGTCGACGTTGAGTCTAGATTATGAGAAAACTATTTGAAAGCTAAAACTATTTGAAAAACTCTGAATAGGACTCTTTTTACTCCTTATCCAAGGTTGTTCTATTGTTGAGTTATCTTATCTCGTTTGTTTTGCAAGGTTTTCACTTCTCGTCTATCATTTCAAGCTTCTAGGATATACGGGTTTGGGTTGTTTTCCCTAGTACTCCGTACTTGGTTGCAAGGCTCAGAGTTTCCAAGATAAATCTGTGCACCTGGGCATTGTTTTTCAACTTTGCTAAGGATGCCTCTAATCTCGTTCTCTATTCTTTCGTGACTTGTTGGTATCATATCATGTTTGCATTCCATTGTTATGGTTTGTATCTAAGTTGGTAGCGTATACGTTTCGTATGCTTGTTATACTGCCATACTTAATGCATTGATATAATCTTCATCCACATGTTCACCTCTACCATGATCTTTTGATATGGTTTTTGCCATCCTCTGTTGTACCCTTTTTGGTGAATCCATTCTCATGGTTTCTGTTTTCTCCACAGGATGTCGTCTGGTACTCGTGATTCTGTTGGCCGTCGAGGAAACAACAATTCTGAATAGGAACTTCCGCCACCTCCCACAATGGCCGAGGTTCTCAACAACATTAAGACCAACCGTCTGAGGAATGAACGCCTTCTGGAGCGTGTGGCGCAGAACACTGAACGTCGTCCCGACGACTGTGTCACACTTGGAGATTTCATCCTCTCTTTTCCTCCAATATCCACCCACTCCAAGGAGCCCCTTGAAGCTGATGATTGGATCCGCACCATAGAGCGGAAGTTCAGTGCTCTTCGAGTCCGTCCCGCTGATCGTGTCAACTTTGCCACCTATCAACTGGAAGGTGAGGCTGGTGTTTGGTGGGAAGGTTTTATGAATCTGCAAGCTCATGGACATGTTATTACTTGGGAAGAGTTTGTTGCAGCATTCCGTGCCTCTTATATCCCTAAGCCCGTCATGGATCTCAAAAGGAGGGAGTTTCTGGATCTGACTCAGGGGCGCATGGATATTGAAGCCTATGGGCATGAGTTTACTTGCCTGGCTAGCTATGCAACCAGGGATGTGAACAATGATGAAGATAAGCAAGAGTTGTTCCGTAAGGGACTTTGACGAGGTTTGATCTCGTCAATGCCCATTGTTATGGACTTGGGTTTTGGAGAAGATAGGGATGCTGGAGATCGTGGAACGGTTAGCAAACAAGCAACACGGGACACGAGGTTTACCCAGGTTTAGGCCCCCGGAGGGAAAACCCTACTCCTGCTTGTCTGCTCTTGATTACGACGGAACCGGTGATTACAGGGGTGCGCAGATGCAATCTTGTGTGGAGGTGTGTATGCGAAAGTATGAGAGAGAGATCTAGGTCGTGCCCTCCTGGCCTTTATATAGACTTAGGCAGGTCCCAGGCACGGATCTAGTCGGTTACAGGTTCTAGGGTTTACCCCTTTGAATTTCCTATCTACTCTAGTCTTGCTCTCCAAGGATCCGAAGGAGTCATGGGCCTTGGCCACCAGAAAATCTTCATGGGCTGGCGTATATTTGCTGTGGGCCTTCCTTGGGCTAGACCAGGTATGCTGAGATCATGTACCCGCGGGGTATAACCATGTCAGTAGCCCCCGAGTGTTTAGTCGAATCATAGATTCGGCTGAGGACTCTTCAATCCTTCTGGTGCAACTCTGTCTTTCAAGAGAAATGTGTAGGGATTGTTGATGCGTGTGCCTGACTCTCCTGACGGATCAGGGTCAGTTAACTGTCTTAGGACAAAACAACACGATCTTCGTCAGGTTCGAGTCCCTCGACTCGAACCCGGAACATATGCTGGCGTAATTCGACTCAGGTCGCGAAGGACTTACACGAGTGGAATTCCAGTGAATTTAATTGATGTACCCAACACGTCCGTCGGGATTTTTCATCGCGCCTGTTGGCACGAGTTTATACTAGCAGAGCGCAGTCATGTGCGTTACCAGGCCATCAGATGATATCTGTAGGTCTTATCTTTGCGTTGCAGACGCAGCATCCGAATTTTATCACCGCGGAGGTGTTTCGGGTAGCCAAGGAGAATGCTACTCACTTAGTGTTTAATTGGGGCAGAGTTTCCGAAAAGTTTTTGCATACTGATCCGAAGGATCGCAGTCGAAATTTTATAGGGTTCGCGACCAGCGCTCCCTATGGGAGTAGCCCCCGAGTGTCTGTTCGAGTCGTAGACTCGAGCAGAGACTTTAATTCAGCCGTTGTTCAGTGTCAGGTCCGTAGGACTCAATTTTTTTTATGCTTAAATCCATCCTCCCTATGGGAGTAGCCCCCGAGTCCGTAGTGGAGTCGTAGACTCAACGTAGGACTCGAAGAAACAGTTCAGTGTTGTAACGTGTTGTTCATTTTTTGGGTGCGCGGCCAGCGCTCCTGATAGGAGTAGCCCCCGAGTAATTAGTCGAATCGTAGATTCGAGTGAGTACTATTAGCTTTGAAGCCGAAGAAATTGTGAATGTTGCTAGTATAGCTTTTGATGATGTCAGTGCTGACGATCGATGACCTCGAGCGTCTGCTGCGCCAGAGATGACTTGACTGGACGAACATGGGTCCCACTTTATGACCTTGAATTGACCGGTCACGCGCGGCGTGGAGATAATTAGGCGTCGCCTCGATTTCCATGCGTAGTGGACGGCGTGTTAGCGACGGTTCGTTGTGATGCTGACACGTGTATGGCCAGATCCTGCCGTTGGCGTTAGGTCTTCTCGATGGACGGTTGTTGCGCATCGTCTTCATCTTTATAATCATTGGGGGAAAACATTAGTCTGTTTTCACCGTAGCCATTCTTGTTTCACTGCTCCCTTGTTCTCTGAGAGTTTTGCTGCGCGCTGGAATATCCTCGGACATTTCCTTCTTCCATCCTATGTTCTCGCCGCCGGCGCCGATGTACCCTAATGGGGAAGCCGAAGAAGTCCTCCTCTGTGGTTGGTACCAGCGCTGCTGGAGGGAAGAAGATTGCTTCCGCTACCCATGTCACCGACGGTGGCTAGCGGCAATCGGAGACGCGGGAGAGTGATCTCCGCAATCTTCATGAGCGGGGCTTGATCCCACAGGATAGGGAGGCCGTAAAACTCCCAGGCAACGAGGTAATCCCCCGTCCCCCCGCTGGGTTTCGGGTTATGTTCCTCGCCTTCATTCTTCGTGGATTTTCCTTCCCAGTCCACGACTTCCTTCGTGGACTGCTTTTTCTTTACGGCGTCCAATTCAATCATCTTTCCCCCAATTCTCTTCTTCACATTGCTTGTTTTATCACTTTCTGCGAGTGCTGGCTTGGTATCGAGCCGCACTTTGGCCTCTTCCGAAAACTCTATTCCATGAAGAGGCAATCTGGTTCGGATGGTTTTTATCCCATTGGGGGTTGCATCATCTCCCTCAAACCCAATCTGCTTTTCTTCTCTTTTTCCATGTCTGAATCTGTCCAGTACCGGCGGAGGCGATGGTTTTATATCCGCGACTCCACAGTGGTTGGGCAGGATTTTGGTCTTGCTCCTTTCGACCCCTCCCAAAAGATCGAGCCGAAGAGGTCCTGGAAAAACCAGATCTTGGATGGCGAGGTAGCGGAGATAGAGGCTCTCTATCGTCAAGTGGAGGATCTCCAGCTGATTCCGGAGAAGGAAGTGAACGGTGTGGATATCATCCGCACTTTTCTTGAGCGTCGGGTGCAGCCACTCCAAGCTAGGGTGCACCCGATGTTCCTTTATGCTGGCCGTCGTGATCCGACTAGGGTTTCGACTGAGAAATTCTCCAAGGGAGATCTCGACGGGGCCCTTCGTTCGCTGCTAAAGTTCAAGGCTGGAGAGGATATCCCGGGGAAGTCGCTGACTTCTCCGTTTTCTGCTTCGCTTCCTGTTCCACAGGTGTAGATCCGTGTGCGTAGCGCTATTTTTGACTGCATTGTATTTGCACTTGTTTGCTAACAAATTTCTCTTCTCTTGTGTAGGACTTCAAAGTGCCGGGCAGGTCGCCTCCATTACCCGAAGTATTTCCGGATGCTCCGGATAATGAGGTGGTGGATTCCATGTCCGAGATGCCATCGGCGCGATCTCCGGCTGAAGAGGCCAACGAGTCGAGCGAGGACCATACTCGCAAGCGGACACGGAGCTCCAGCGAGTCTTCGGATGCCTCGACTCCTCCGACTCCTAGGAATCCGTTGTGGCTTGAACGTCATAGTGATGGGCATGGAGGCTCTTCCTCTCCGATTCCTGTCGTTCCCGTGCGGGCTGTGGCACCGCACCCGCCGGCGAAGCGGAAGAAGGAAGAAAAGAAGGAAGAGAAGAAGGAAGAGAAGAAGGAGGAGAAGAAAATCCGAAGGACCCCTCCTGTCTTCGACCTGAGCGAGCTTGACTCGTAAATTTCCTTAGTCCTGCACTGCTTTTCCTTGCCTGTTTACTTTGTACTTGTGCTAATTTGTCCTTGTGCATCCACTCCTCCAACGACTCCTCTAGTGATGGTGCTCGGGAGATGATGGGGGAGTCGAAAATCGCGTTTCCTCCTCAGACGGTGGCTACCTCTGAAGGCGCTGCTCCAGACCCTTATCCGCAGGAGGTTCAGGTGGTTGTGCCTAAGAAGGCTGCAAGCGGACCTTCGGAGTCGCTATCAGATCATGTGAGTAGTTCTGCCTCCTGCCACGGGGAAAGCCCCTGAGCATCTGTAAAGGAGTTTTGTTGTTTGTTCCTCCTTTGGATCTCGGGGGGAGCCCCCGAGCGTTTTGTTCGGGGACAGCCTCAAACAACTTCAAGGTACTTTTATGCCTTGGTCTTTGCTTCTTCTTGTATTCTTGTCCTGTTATTCGACGTTTGTATTATTTGAATGGAGAGTAGCACAACACCTTCCTTCGTGAGATTGATGCTCTCAAAAAGAGCCTCGGTCAAGCAGAAAATAAGGCCGAGGTCGCCGTTGGTGCGAAGGAGCGCCTCGAGCTGGAGCTGGCTACTACGGCCGAGGCTAAGGAGCGCCTGCAACGGGAGGCCACGGACCGCGAGGAGCAGCTTGCCACCGCCACGACTTCGCACGAGAGAGAGGTGGCCAGCAAGCTTATGGCGGCTGCCAAGGCTGTTTCGGGTGAGTATCTTCACCTACCTCTTTTGATTTCCTTGTCTTTCTTTTGCGGTGTTGTCATTCATTCTTCTTCCTTGTTGTCTTAGATGCCACAGGCAACGAGTTTGATCGCGATCCTCTGGAGCACGGGAGTGCTCTGGATGATGCTGCTGCGGCGGTCGAAGATCGCTGCAGCATCGTCGTCAGCTCGCTTGCCAAGGCCAAGGAGGTCCTTGGGCGCTTCTACAAGGAGCTTGTCCCCAAGGGCGCGGCTCTTGATGATGTTGATGCCCTGGCGGAGGCACTGTCGGCCGAAGCACCTGCGGCGTACAAGCGCAAGCAGAAGGGCATTGGCGCATCCGTCGGGCTGGCAATGGCCTTGGCGGCTGGAGCGGAGCTGGACCTTCCCCAGGTCACTACCCGGATGCCGATGACTGCTGATGGATCCGAGGTAGCCTTCGCTACCTATGTTGCTCGCTGTAAGCGTTATGGGCCGAAGCTGATTGATCTGCTGGCTGAGTACGCGCTACGGCAGCAGGGGAAGCCAAGGCGAGGCAATCCGGCTCCGAGGCTACTCAGGGTGCCGCGTCTTAGGCGTTGTATCTGTAGGATAGTTGTAGTCTCTTTTGTTGTAATTATTTTGATGAACAAATCCCTGTGCCATGTAGTGGCTTTTGATGCACTTAATGAATTTGTTGAGTTATGTGCTCCTTCGTCTGCGTGTTCATGTCTTTGCCTTTCTGTTGATCTAGGGTCCTTCGTGTGCTGATCCTGTTGACACCTCGCCTGCAGCGCGGCTACGGCCATCCTTGGATGATTCATTGCAGCTTGTGTTTCTTCGAGACCGTGTTCGTAGTCTCGAGAAAGAGTTATTGGGGGTGCGTGGCCATGCCGACGTTTGTAAGTCTAAGGCAGATCGAGGTGCTGCCAGAGAGGAGTACTTGATGGCAGAATTGCTTCGATTATCCGAGCAGCTTTGGTGTAAGTTTTTCGGGCTATTGCCCATTTCTTCGGATGCGCCTGCTGGCCTTGCCTCTTACTTTTTTGCAAGTATTGCAGGTGCTAACCTTGCTGCAAGGGAGGAGAAGGAGCGTGTTGCTGTTCGGGTCAATTGCTTGACTCAACAGGACATGGAAGCCGGCGGGTTCTTCTGGATGGATCGTGACCGTGCCATGGTCCTTGCGACGGTGCAAGATCGCGTTCACCAAGTATCGTGGGTGCTTCGTCAGGTGCAGACTTCACTCGGCGTCGGTTCTGCATGTGATGTTTCCGCTGGATGCTGCACCTTCAACCCTCTCTGGTCTTCTGTCGAAGTTTCGGAATGTGCATCATGTCAAGGAATTGGTGTGGCAGCAGCTCGTCGCAGGGGTGAAGGCTGCGCTGTCCCTTGTTAGGCTGCTTGATCCTGATGTAGATCTTTCCGCTGTAGCGGCTGGGCCGCCCCTTCGGCCAGATGGTGGTGTGTGGGATATGTGTCTGCATTACGCGGCTGTAAGGCAGTATGCTGAAGAGTTCGTAGATCTGTTTGAGCAGCGTGCTCAGGTTATTCTTCAGAGTAGGTAGCACCTGTAAAAGAGATAGATGTAAAATTTGTATATATTTGACTGGGCGTGTTTTGCCCTTTGTTATAAAGGTTTGGTTATTGTTTGAGCACGTAGTGCTTTGTTCGCATACGTGTCTTTTTTGTTATCCTGACGTGGTCAGCTACTCAGGTGTACACGTGTTATCATCAGTCGATGAAATCGTGAGGTGGGGGGAGCCCCCCCCCCCCGTGCGTTTGTAGCATGGAGTAAAAGTGCGAATAGAAAACAAAATTTTGGGGCGAGACACTTAGCTTTATTTATATCGTAATGGAGGAGGTACATTGTTCGGCTGGGTACCTTGGCTGAATAGCCTTATTGAAAGTAAAGGGGTAGGTAGCTAGGGGTAGAATCGTCGCAGTTGTGCGACGTTCCATGGGTTGGAGTATGCAACTCCAGACTCCACGTGCTTGAGGCGATAGGCGCCACCTAGGATGACTTCAGTGACGATGTAGGGTCCTTCCCATGGTGACTCGAATTTCTTCGATCGCTCTTGCTTGAGTCGCAAGACGAGGTCTCCTTCGACGAAGGACCTTGGGCGCAGCCATCGGCTGTGGTAGTTGCGGAGACTCTGCTGGTACACCGCTGATCGAGCTGATGCTATGTCTCGTGCTTCGTCGAGTGTGTTGACGGCGTCTTCGAGTGCAGCCGTGGATTCGGCTTCGCTATAAGCGACGACCCGGGGGGCCTGGTGGCGTACTTCAGCTGGTAGCACAGCTTCGGCCCCGTGCACCATGAAGAACGGCATGTAGCCGATGGAGCTGTTTGGCGTGGTACGCGGGCTCCATAGGACGGAGGGTAGCACTTTCGTCCAGGCTCCGGCGAGTCGCTCGAGTGGGCTCATGAGGAGTTTCTTGATGCCAGCGCCGATTAGACCGTTGGCCTTTTCCACCTGCCCGTTCGTTTGCGGGTGCGCCACAGAGGCATCTGTGATGTTGATTCTGAAGCCTTCGCAGAAGTCTTGGAATTCTTTGGAGATGAAGTTCGATCCATTGTCGGTGATGATGCTATGCGGTACGTCGAACCTGTAGACAATGGATTCAAAGAACTTGACGACAGTCTTGCCCTTTTGGTTAGTGACCGACATTGCTTCGATCCACTTGGTGAATTTGTCGACTGCGACCAGGAGGTAGACGTGCCCCCCTTTCGAGGACCTTGGCAGTTTGCCGATCATGTCGAGGCCCCATTGGGTGAAGGGCCAGGCCAAAGGTATGGGCCTGAGCTCTGACCCGGGTGCGTGTGGTTTGTTGGCGAACCTTTGGCACCCTTTGCATCTTCGGACAATGTCTTTCGCGTCGTTCATGGCCGTTGGCTAGTAGAATCCAGCTCGTAGATCTTTGGCGACAAGGGAGCGACTGCCTGCCTGATGTCCGCAGATGCCCTCATGGATGTCTTGAAGTATGGTTTTCCCGTCACCGATGGTGACGCATCCTTGCAGTACACCCGAAATGTTGCGCTTGTACAGCTCGCCATTGATGATGGTGAAGGCTTTTTACCGGCGAGATATGCGTCGGGCATCTGTCGGGCTATCACGTAGTTCTCCGTCTATCAAGTACTGGAGGTACGGTCGTATCCAAGTTTCTTCGACTGCCATGACCTACATCAGGTTGACTGTGGCGACCTATGTGTCCAGTTTTTCGGGTCCTTCATGACCATCGAGTAGCGTAGCCCCCGAGTGGTCTACTTCTTCCGGTGATCCCTTGGGGAATTTATGCTTGATGGATGGCACACAGATCTATTCGAGGAACACACCTGGTAGCACCCTTGCGCAGGTGGAGCCGATGTTGGCGAGTATGTCAGCCTCCTCGTTGCTTTCTCTTCCAACGTGCCGAAGCTCGCAGCCGTCGAATTCTCCCTCGAGTGAGTTGTACAGTGCGCGGTACGCGATCGTGTTTTCGGCGTGTGCATCACACTCATTAATCGTCTGTTGGACGACGACGTTGGAGTCACCGTAGATGACCAGGCGAGTTGCACCGCAAATATTTTCCATCCTCATGCCGTGGATGAGGGCTTCGTATTAGGCCTTGTTGTTGGAAGCTCGGAATTTCATCCGAAGGACGTACTTCATCTTGTCGCCCTGCGGGGAGGTCAGTATGACCCCGGCTCCCTCTCCAGCTTCGCGCTTGGAGCCGTCGAAATGCATCGTCCATGACTGCGACATGTCTGGGGTGTCTGGCAGCTGCAGCTCCATCTAGTGTACAAGGAAGTCCGGGAGGACCTGAGACTTGATTGCGAGTCGCTTCTCGTAGATGATGTCTAGGGGTGACAGCTCGATGCCCCACAGGGCCACGCGTCCTGTGGCCTCCGGGTTGTTCAGGATGCTGTTCAGGGGTGCTTCGTTGACGACCATCACCTGGTGCTCCTGGAAATAATGGCTCAACCGACGAGCCGTCACGAACACGCCGTAGGCGAGTTTCTGGTAGTGAGGGTACCTCTGCTTTGTTGGCGTCAATACCTCGCTAAGGTAGTAGATTGGGCATTGGACCCCGTGGGTCTTGCCTTCTTCGGGTCGCTCGACCACCAGCACGGTGCTTACCACCTGGTGTGTGGTTGCTGTGTACAGCAGTAGGGGTTCGTGCTCCTTTGGCGTAACCAAGACGGGCGAGGTGGAGAGCAGCCGCTTTAGATCTTCGAATGCATCATCCGCTTCGGGTGTCCATTCGAATTTGTCTGCCTTGCGTAGTAGCTGGTAGAATGGCAGGGCTTTCTCGCCCATGCGGCTGATGAACCTGCTCAATTCCGCTATTCACCCTGCGAACTGCTGGACACCCTTGAGATTCTTCGGTTTATCCATGTCCATTATGGTCCGTATTTTCTTCGGGTTTGCCTCGATCCCCCGCTGGGAGATGAAGTAGCCAAGCAGCTGACCCGATGGGACACCGAAGGCGCACTTTTCGGGGTTGAGCTTGATCCTGTAGCGGTCGAGATTATCAAACGTCTCGCGGAGATCGTCGATGAGTGTTCTCGCCTCCCTGGTTTTGATGACTATGTCGTCGACATAAACTTGGACATTGCGACCGATCTGGTCCTTCAAGCATGCCTGCATGCACCGCTGGTACGTGGCACCTGCGTTCTTTAGCCCGAAGGGCATTGTGTTGTAGCAGAACACTCCAAACAGCGTGATGAACGCTGTTTTCTCTTGGTCTTCGACCTTGAGTCAAATCTGGTTGTAGCCTGAGTAGGCATCGAGGAAGGAGAGTTTCTCGTATCCTACGGTCGAATCAATGATCTGGTCGATCCGAGGAAGAGGGAAGTGGTCCTTTGGGCAGTGCTTATTCAGCGACGTGAAGTCCACGCACATCCGCAGGATGTCCGTGTCCTTTTTAGGGACCATCACTGTGTTGGCGAGCCACTCGCTTTCTTTAATCTCTTGGATGAAGTCTGCAGCGAGTAGTCTGTTGATTTCCATCCTGATGGCTTCTGCCCGCGGCTCGAACAGTCTCCGGATGGACTGCTTGACGGGCTTGGTGTCTGGAAAGACGTTTAGTGCGTGCTCGGCGAATTCCCTGGGAACTCCTGGCATGTCCGCAGGACACCAGGCGAAGATTTCCCAGTGCTCACGGAGGAATTCGACGAGCGCGCTTTCCTATGTGGGGCTGAGATCGTTAGCGATCAGCGCCATCTTGGAGGCATCCGTCGGGTGGACCTGCCCCTTCTTTGTGTTGACGGTGGAGTCAAAAGACATATCAGGTGCGTTTTGTCGTTCGACTGGGGGTGCCCCGTTGTCCGTCACCTCGCGGAGCCTTACGAGCTCCGCCTTGTCGTGGGAATAGTCACGGCAGATGCTGCAATCGGTAGCGATTAGTAGAACGAGGGGCAAGGGCGGCCAGCCATCTGCGGTGCGAGATGAGGGCAAAGACACAGGGTATTACCCAAGTTCGTCCCCCCGGAGGGTAAAGACCTACTCCTGCTAGATTGTATTATGAAGGTGGTACAATGGGCGAGCTCGGCGGCTAGGCGGCGAGTCGCTTGGGTGTATGATGGAACGTATCTCTAATCGCCCTACAGGGAGGTTTATATAGGCACACCTCCCCTAGGTTTTACATATCTCAACCGATTCGGTTGAAGCTTCGGTACTCGTTTAACCTAATCCGACAGGGCCTATTTACTCGCCTGGGCCTTCAGCTTCCAGTCGCTTGGATCCTTGCTGGGCTTCAATCCAGTCGCCGTCTTGCAGGCCCACTCGCCAGTTCTTGGGCCAGTCGGAAACGTCCTGCTGGGTATACCCCGGTAGGCACATCCCCATCAGTACTCCCCGAGGCCGTCGTCGATTAGGCGTAGGTGGCTACTGGGAGTCGGAGTATACGGCTTCAGAGTGGACATCCAGTCGAATCGTCGGCGGGCTCCTGTATAAAGGAGAAAACCAGTCATCCAGGTTGCAGCTTTGGCGAGTCGAATCGGCGAAACACTGTCATAGTGATTGGGTCGGCGAGCCGAGTGGCTGAAGTTGGACCGTTAAACGTGGTCAAACTAGCCGTTGGGGTAATCCAACAGTAACTTTTGGCGTAATCATCGTGCGGTAACGGTTCCCTGATTTGGCGGGTAACATCCGCTATATAAGGGGAATGGTAGGCGATCGGAGAACCACCTTCTCACCATTTCCTCCGACTACGCGCATTTTCGCCTCCCTTCACATCGCGACCCAGCCGACCAGAAATCCCCCGACCCCCGACAAATCTCTCTGCCATGGCCCTCTCCACCGAGCCTTGGGGTAGATCTAAGTGCACGAGGGCGCAACTGGCTTCCTTCGAGGAGGCCGGGATCTTGCGAGCCGGCTGCTGGCGCATCCCTGCGGCCGGAGAGACGACCCCGAATCCGTGAGAAAGGGAATTCATCTGCTTCACCAGCCATCTTGAACGGGGGCTAGGGTTCCCCACGTCCCTGTTCTTCCGGCGCTTCTGCGCCTACTACGGGATCCAGCCATCGGATCTGGGTCCCCACAGCATCGAGCAGCTCGCCATCTTTGTGGCATTCTGCGAGTGCTACTTCGGCTGCGGCCCTACTTCCCTCTATGGCAAGATCTATTCCACGGACGGATCAGCCGCGAGGAAGCGGGCGGCCCAATGCTAGCCGCGGGCAGCCTAACCTTCCAGCTGAAGTCGAAGGCTTCATTCTTCGACCTGATGCTGCCAGCCAAGGCAGCGAGCGACTGGAAGAAATCGTGGTTCTACGTAGCCGAGGCGACCCCGGAGGGCGAGACGGAGATTCCGCGGTACTCCGCCAACCGGTCCGAGCCGCGCCGTCTCCAAGTTGGCAAGCTCCCCAACGACCAGCGGATGGTCGTTGAAGAGATGCTCCAGACCATCCGCGGTCTAAAGAAGAAGGGCCTCCAGACGATCAACCTATACAACTGCTAGCTCGGGCGGCGGCTCGTCCCTCTGGCTCGACACGACCATAATATGTACCAGTACACAGGCCGGGAAGACTCGACGAAGGCCTGCCTCGACGAGTGGAAGCTGGAGGACTACATACCAGCACTGAAGAAAATCACCCAGGCGGTGTACCTGGACGCACAGGCTGGGGTCGCCCCCTATACCGCAAAGCGTCCAGCCCCAACAGTAATCGCTTCACTTTGCTCGCAGTCGTAGTTTTTGCAGTCGCGGTAATTCTGATTTCATCTTGTGTTCATTGCAGCTATTCCAAGTGCTGGAAGGATGGCTCCCGCCCTCCGACGACGAGAACTCGAGCTCGTCCGTCCAGGACGTGGGCGAGTCGCCTCCCGCCAAGGGCGATGCCGGGAGTGATGAGGGCCACAACGACGAAGAGTCCGAAGAGGAGGTCGCCCCACTGCTCCGCAAGACCCGTGCGCAGCGTCAACGTGAGCTTGAGGCAAGCCAAAGCCTCGAGCGCCATGACGATGACGACGAGCTTCCAAAAACCACCTCGCGCCGCCAGGCTACTCCATCGAAAAAGAAGAAGAAGGAAAAGGAGGCGAAGGCCCCTCCGAGGAAGACGAAGACGAAACCGACGAGGCCGGCCTCGCCGCCACATTCAGCGAGCAGTTCGGACGCCCCCACTACGGCCAAGGACGAGGCGCCGCCGATGACAGCCGCGCTGGACACGGCCACCATCGAGGTTCCCCTGGTGTTGATTCCTCCGCCATTCGCTCTAGTCTCTGGGCTGGGGGACGCTCCGGCCGCAGCGGCTTCGCCTCACAGGGAAACTCCCGTTGAAGATGTTCCAGAGGCTCTGGTTGTGGCCTCGACGACGAAGAAACCGTCTGTGTCTTGGGCACGCGACGTTCTGGAAATGGGGCTCAGCCGCCGACTGGGCCCCGAACTAGAGAAGCCAGCCGGCCTCCGTACGGGGCTGCGCTTCATTCTAGTCGCCAAGTGAGTACACTCTCCTTCCTTTGTCTTCCATAGCAGCTCAAATTATCTTGCTTATATGATTGATGTACAGGACCGGAGTGAAGAGGATGGGCCACCCGACCGTGGCTAAGGTGCCATCCGTCGTCAGCGAGGAGGATCCTTCCCGCAAGAGGAAGGCGGACGAAGTCGCCGTCCCTGCGGATGGCGGCAAGAAACCCAAGGGTGACGACGTCGTCACGATTTCTGACGACACGGCGGTCACGCCGGCTGGACCCGTAACGGAGGCGGCCGCGTCCACGAAGGAGGGCGCTCCCTTGCCTGGAACGGCCGAGCCGACCTCCTTTGGGGTGGGTGCCTCTATTGCCACCTTCCCGCGCTTCATGGCCAAGGCGGCCGCGGAGAGTGGAACTTCACCCTCGAGCCACGCTCCTGGGGTCGCCGATGCTGAAGTCGACCAACGTCGTGGGCATACGCCGGCTCTCCTCGCGTCTGTGGACGCGATACAACTCCACGGCATGCTTGGCGTAGCCATTCAGGTATATGCAGTCCCCGAGGATCAGGTCTGTGCTTTGGAGCGGCCTGATTCTTGTAGTGTCGTATATTTATTTTCCGCATCCAGTCCCCGAGTGCTCACTCGCTGAATTTCAGCGGGTGGGCACTTGAGAGTTTCTTGATTGCCAGTCCCCGAGTGCGCATTCGCTGAATTTCAGCGGGTGGGCACTTGAGAATTTCTTGATTGCCAATCCCCGAGTGCGCATTCGCTGAATTTCAGCGGGTGGGAACTTAGGAATTTTGCTTTGGTTAACTTTTTGGGTGATGTGCAGGGTCTGCAACTTGAATCAGCTGACCGACTGGCAGCGAAGCACCGCGCGGAGAAGGAACTGGCCCTCGTCCAGGAGGCGAACAAAGGGCTTCAGGCGGTTGCTGCGAAGGCAGAGGAAGCTCGCCAGGGTCTTGTCCCCGTGGGTGAATTGGCGGCAGCGCAATCGGCTTTGAGTTCAGCTGAACAGCGGATCGTCACCCTCGAGCGAGAGCTGCGGGAGGCGAAGGAAGAAGCAAGCGCGGCTGATGGGCGAGCCAAGGCCGCCATTTCAGCCGCTGAAGAGGATCGCAAAGTGTCGGACGCCCTTGTTGCTGGGCTTCAGGACGACCATACTTCGCTTCAATGCTTCATCACGGATCTCGCCTGCCCGTTGATTGGTAAGTGCGTCTGCCTCCGCTAGTAGGTGTGCCTTTTGTGGTGTTCGTCGTATTCATTATTGTCTTCTACTCGCAGGTCGCATCATCGATAGTGCGGAAGAGGCAAGCTCGTTCGATGCGCGGCAGTGTGTAGCCACGCTTGTCGACTCGGCGACGTTGTCGGCGACGTGCATCCGAGCCTATCTCCAAGAGATATCGCCCATGGAAGTGATTCCCAGCGACCTCGTTGAGGTGTGGAAGTATTTGGAGAAGGCGCCCGCGGTCGTTGAGTTCATGACGCGGACAGCGTTTCGGCGCGGGGCGGCGACGACACTTAGTCTTGGACTTGCCCACTTCCCCGAGGACTTCGACATCGACGATGTGACGAGTGGCTACCCATCGTCGACTGGCGCGGTGGAGCTTTCCGAGGACCGCGCCGCCACGTACTCGGAGCGTGTGTCTGGGCAATGGGCGACCTCCTTCCATACCAGGAGACGATCGTCGCGCCTAGCGACCCCGAGCCGCCGCATCATGATTTCAAGGTCGAGCAACCCTTCCGCGCGGCGATGGCGGGTGAACTGACGACGTATCCGTCGAACCCGTACACGCCATTCATCCGCAATCGTCGGGGTATTGGCGAGTCGTCGTATAAGCCTGCAAAATAGGATAGTTTGCCCTGTGGCGTTAGCAGCAGGTCTGACATACGGGCATATTTTGTAATATGAGATAATGCAGCATGCTATCGAATGAGACAGCGTGTCTATTTTGGTATTTTTCATGTGTTCGTGATTAATGTTTGAACGAGTCCCCGAGCGCGTCCGCCCTTTTGTGGGGTTTACCTCATGTATTATATGTTTGTTGCTTTTGTGTTTTTTTACTGTGGTCAACTCGCCTGGACTCGAAGAGGCAGTCGCTAGGCGACTCCCTTGAGCGCTCTGTACTTCGTCGTTTTCCCTTGCGCGAACGAGGTCGGGTGGCCGAGTCCCCGAGCGTGGTACTTGGTTGTTCCAGGCGCGACTCGAGGGTGGGTGAGGACTTAGCACGTTAATTTGAGCGCATCACTCCTGCCTGGCCCGTGGGGTCAGTCGCGTGGCGAGTCCTGGGCATGCTCTCCTACTTGGCGTTTTCCTGGACCGCTCGCGATGAACTGGTCTGCAGTCTCCGAGCGTGGTACTTAGCCGTTCGAGTCGCTATGTCAAGTATGCGGAGGACCATGGTCGCTGTAAGAAGCGAAGGCAGTTGTCTTGGCTCGTAGAACCAGTCGGGCTAGGCGACTCCAATGGGGCTCCGGGTAGGCGTTTTTCATGGACGATGCAAGACCTGAGGTGACTCAATGCTCTGGCACCGCACTACTTAGCCGTGCCGATCGCTGTACCAAAGGTTGACTTCTGCGGTTAGCGTAATGCTGTTATTACGAGTGCGAGTGGCACAAGACATGGAGAGTAGGCGCAATTTGCGGTAACCGTTTCTTTTTATTTTATAGCGACTGGAGAGTACATATGTGGGGTTCTAGGGGTAGAACTTCCGTAGGAGGTTTACATTCCATGGTCGCTTGGCGTCGAGTTTGCCGTCCCCGCGGACGTCGATGAGGTAGTAGGCGTCGTTGCCGAGTACTCGCCCGATGGCGAATGGCCCTTTCCACGGAGGGGAGAGCTTGTGCATGCCCTTCTTGTCCTGGATGAGGCGTAACACCAGGTCGCCCTCTTGGAAGGTGCGAGTTTTCACCCGCCGGCTGTGGTAGCGGCGGAGTCCCTGCTGGTAGATGATGGTGCGAGACCGAGAGAGGTCACGTGCCTCGTCGAGCTGGTCGACTCCGTCTTGGCGCGCGAGTTCATTTGCAGCCTCTGTGTAGTGGACGACCCGTGGCGAGTCGTGCTCGAGATCGGTGGGCATGAATGCCTCGGCGTCGTACACCATGAAGAAGGGGGTGAATCATGTTGACCTGTTGACCGAGGTGCGGATGCCCCAGATGACGGAGGGTAGCTCCTCGACCCAGCACCCGGCGGTGCGCTCGAGGGGTACTTGGAGTCGCGGCTTCAGGCCGTGGAGGATGCTTTGGTTGGCTCGTTCTGCTTGGCCGCTGGACTCCGGGTGGGCGACTGATGCGAGGTCGAGCCGGATGTGGTGCTCTTCGCAGAATTCAGCCATGGCTCCTTTGGCGAAGTTGGTGCCATTGTCTGTGATGATGTTGTTTGGGAACCCGTAGCGATATATGAGCTCACCTAGGAACTTGGTGGCGGTCTTCCCGTCGCATTTCTGAACTGGCTTGGCCTCCACCCACTTTGTGAATTTGTCGACCGCGACCAGCAGGTGGGTGTAGTCGGAGGGAGCCTTCTTGAATGGCCAAGTGATGGGGATTGATTTGAGCGTTGAGCTCGGCACGTGCGTCTGGTTGGCGTACTTCTGGCACCTGGCGCACTGCTGGACAATGTCGTCAGCATCGGCGTGTGCGGTGGGACAGTACAAGCCATGTCGCATAGCCTTGGCGACCAGAGAGCGGGCGCCGGCGTGGTGGCCACAGTCACCGGAGTGGATATCGTGGAGGATCTTGCGTCCTTCGGCGGGTTGGATGCAGTGTTGGAACACGCCGGTGACGCTGCGCTTGTGGAGCTCGCCGTCGATGATGGTGTAGAACTTGCATCGACGAGCGATCATCCGAGCGTCCGTCTCGTCTGCCGGCAAGGTGCCGGCTTCCAGGTAGGCGATGTAGGGCTTGGTCCAGTCGTCTGGCTCATTGACGAGTGTGACCAGGGCTGCCTCTGGTTGGAGCGGGACTCCGATGTCGATCTCCCTCGGGGGAGAGACTGATGGCTTGGTGATCGTGTCGAGGAAGACGCCGGCGGGTGGTGCGAGTCGAGCCGACCCGATGTGAGAGAGTGCGTCGGCCTCCTCATTCTTCCGCCTGTCAATCGACTCGACGGAGTAGCCTGTGAAGTGTCCGCCCAATTTGTCTACTGCTTGGCGGTACACCGCCATGGTGGGGGAGACGGCGTCGCAGGTGCCAGCGACTTGCCCCGCGACGAGGTCGGAATCTCCGTAACAGCGTAGGCGGTTGACATTCATCTCCTTGGCAGCCCGCATGCCGTGGAGTAAGGCCTCGTACTCGGCCATGTTGTTGGTGCAGGGTGTGAAGTCGAGGCAGAGGATGTAGCGGAGCTTGTCGCCCTTCGGTGAAGTAAGCACGATCCATGCGCCTGCGTCGTCCGCGTTCTTGGAGCCGTCGAAGTGCAGGCTCCAGTAATGGAGGTATGGCAGCTTCTCTGGCTGCTGGGCCTCTTCCCAGTCGGCGATGAAGTCCGCTAGGGCCTGCGACTTGATCGCTTTTCGCGGCTCGTATTTGATGTTGTGGACGCCGATATCGAAGGCCCACTTGGCGACCCGCCCGGTTGCCTCACGGTTGCGGATGATGTCTTGTAGTGGTGCTGAGGAAACGACCGTGATCGGGTGCTCCTGGAAGTAGTGCGGCAGGCGTCGCTGAGCTCTGAAGACCGCGTATACCAGCTTTTGGTACTGGGGGTACCGTTGGCGTGACTCGGTGAGGACCTCGCTGATGTAGTACACCGGTCGCTGTACTGGGCGCTCCTTTCCTTCCTCTGGTCGTTCGACGACCAAGACGGCACTGACGACGCGCTCGGAAGCCGCGACGTAAACCAGCATGGGTTCTTTGTCGGCAGGGGCGGCGAGTAGCGGTGCGGCGAGTAGCACCTTCTTGAGGTCGCGAAGCGCGTCATCCGCCTTCTTGTCCCACTGGAAGGTGGGGTTCTTACGCATCAGGCGGTATAGGGGCATCGCCTTTTCGCCCAGGCGGGGAATGAAGCGACTGAGAGCCGCTACTCGCCCGGCTAGTTTCTGGATGTCGCGCAGGCACTCGGGTTTGCCGAGCCAGGCGATCGTGTCGATCTTCGTGGGGTTCGCCTCGATCCCTCGCTTGGAGACGACGTACCCCAGTAGTTGTCCTGCTGGTACACCGAAGGTGCATTTGCCTGGGTTGAGATTTATCTTGTATTTTCGCAAGTTGGCGAATGTTTCCGCCAGGTCGGCGAGGAGGTCACCTTGGCGAGCGGACTTTACGACCACGTCGTCGATGTAGACGTGGATGTTGCGGCCAATTTGGCTCGCGAGGCATTCTTGCATGCACCGCTGGTAGGTCGCCCCGGCGTTCTTGAGGCCGAAGGTCATGGCGGTGTAGCAGAAGGCTCCGAATGGTGTGATGAACACCGTCTTCTCCTCGTCCTCGACGGCCATTTTGATCTGGTTGTACCCGGAGTAGGCGTCGAGGAAACATAGCGACTCCGAGCCCGCGGTGGAATCGATTATCTGGTCGATCCGCGGGAGGACGAACTGCTCCTTTGGGCAGGCGCTGTTCAGGTTTGTGTAGTCGATACACATCCTCCAGGTCCCGTTCTTCTTCTCGACCAGGACTGGGTTTGCCAGCCACTTGGAGTATTTGATTGGCCGGATGAAGCCTGCAGCGAGTAGACGCTGCACCTCCTCGGCGATTGCTCGGCGGCGCTCTTCATTGAAGGGCCGCAGCGACTGCTTGACAGGTCGCACTTTGGGGTCGGCGTTTATCTTGTGCTCAGCGACCTCCCTAGGTACACCGGGCATGTCAAAGGTCTTCCATGCGAAGATGTCCCTGTTCTCACGGAGGAACTCGATGAGCGTGCCTTCCCATGCTGGGCTCATGCCCGTCCCGATCGTCACCGTCTGGCTGGAGTCGCCTGGGACCAGCTCGACGGTGCGGGTGTGCATCGTGGCCTCGAAGGTTGAGGTGTTTGCGCCCTCCGAGTTGGGCTTCTTGAGTATGGTGGGGTCTTCGTTGTTGACCCCGCTCGCGTACTTGGCGAGTTCATCAGCGTGGTTGGTCTCCGCCGCGATGACGGCGTCAGCGAGCTCGGCTCCTTTGGCCTCGCACTCGGCGGCCATGTCGGGGTCGCCGTTGATGGTGATGACGCCGCATGGCCCGGGGAGCTTCATCGCGTTGTACGCGTAGTGGGGCGCTGCCATGAACTTGGCGAACGCCTGGCGCCCCAAGACGCAATGGTAGGGGCTATCGAAGGGCACGAGCTCGAAGACGATCTGCTCGGTGCGGAAGTTTGCTGGTGTGCCGAAGGTGACTGGCAGCGTGACCTTACCGATCGGGTACGCCTTCCGACCGGGGACGATGCCGTGGAACGTGGTGTGGGTTGTCTCGATCATCGACTGCGGGAGCCGCAGCCGCCTGAAGGTGTCCAGGTACAGGATGTTGATGGAGTTGCCATCGTCCATCAATGCCTTGGGGAGCCAGTAGTCACCGACCTTAGGCTTGACCACCAGGGCGACTCGACCTGGGTACTCGATGTGTGGCGAGTGGTCTTGTCGACTCCAGGTGATGGGCTGCTCCGACCAGTTGAGGAACTGGGGAACGTCCACCTGGACCACCACGTTGACGGCGACGGCGCGGGCGATGACCTTCTTCTCGCGCTTCGTGTTGAAGCCCATGAAGGTATGGAGCGAGCCGGCCACTTTGCCGAATTTCCCGCCGTTTGGCGGGTCGTTGTCGGGGTCCTCCCATGCTCGCCGTGCCTTCTCGATCTCCCTGAGGGTGTGGCAGTCGGCGGTGGTGTGCGTTGCGGGCTTCCCTTCCCTGCTATGAAACACACACGGTTGGTTAAGGAGAGCCGCGGGGTCGAAACTTGGCTTGGCCTTGTAGTTGCCGCCATCGCGGCGTTGTCCTCCGTCACGGCGGAAGCTCTTGGGCTCGCGTTGCGCGTGCCCGGCATTGGCGACGAAGTCGACTCACCCGTCACTGCGGCGCTTGCCGGTGAGGCGAGTGTTGCTATACCGTAGGTCGGACCGTCGTCCGCTGTCGTTGCCACTCGTGCGGCGTGGACCTCCTGACTCGTCGTCAGTTTCCTGGTTTGGATCTTCCTCCGCGTACCGTTTGGCGATCTCGAGGAGGTCGGGGATGTTGTCGAGTGTGCGAGAGTGTCGCTTGAGCTTGGCGACTAGGGGCTCGTAGCGACACGAGGTCTTGAAGCAGTGGATCGCGGTGTCCGGGTGGATACCGACCGCGTTGTACCAGAGTTCTTGCCACCGTTGGACCCAGTTGCGGGTCGACTCGCGGGGTCCTTGGACGCATCTCTCCAAGTCCTCGATGGTGGTGGCGCGGGTGTAGGAGCACTCGAAGAGCCCGACGAAGGCGTCGCGCATCTCCTCCCAGGAATCGATACTGTCCTGAGGGAGGGTGTTGATCCACTGCCTGCACGTCCCCTCCATCATCAGGGGGAGGTAACGGGCAGCTAGCAGGTCGGTGTGGCCTGCGATCCCCATTGCCATGAGGTATGTGTCGAGCCAAACGGCGGGGTCGTACGAGGGATCGTACTTTTATATCTCCTTCGGCGCCTTGAAGTTTGGCGGTTACTTCTCGCCTCGGATCATCGGTCCGAAGCACTTGGGGCCGAGTCGACTAAGCGACCCCATGTGCTCGCCGTCACGGCGATTGGTTAGGGTGTGTCGCAGGTCGTCGGGCTGGCGTGCACGCCAGCTTTGGTTGTTGATGATGTGGGTGCGGGCGTCGATGGGTTGCTGTTGGCGGCGACGAAGTTGGTCGCTGGCCTAGGGTCGTTGGTGGAGAGTGCCGCTTTTGCGGGTCAGTGTTGGAGATGCAGTGGCTCTGGTGGCGGGCAGTTGAGGGTGTTTTCTGCCGCTGGGCAGCCGCTCGAGGCCGCTCTGCTTCCCGACGAACGCGAGTATACTCGACCCTGCGAGTCGGCGCCTGCGTTTTGCTGCTCGACGGCCTTTGCGAGCAGGGCCCTGACGTACTGGATCTGTAGGGCGCCGTCGCCCATGGCCGTGATGTTGTCGGCTGCTGCTCGGCCCTCCACGAGGTTGTCCATCGGGGTGGAGAACAGTGGGAGGCCGTTTGTGTGTCTCTCCTGTGAGGATACTACTATCCGTGGCTGGTCCCTGGGAGGTGTGGGGTTGGGTGGAGGTGGGGAGCCCATCGCCGTTGATCCTGGCAGGGGCCGGGCGCTTCCTCCTGGTGGCGCGTTCTCGCAGATCGCGCGCTCGGCCACGCGGGCCGGGTCGTTTTCGTCATCGAAGTTCAGGGCGCGCCCCTAAACGGTGCGGTTCAGGCGCGACCTGATCCGCTGCTGGTGGTAGCGCGATAGCTCCTGTGCCGTCACCTGCTCGAGGCGAAAATTTTCGCGCTCGGCTTGTTCCTTGCGCACCGCCTCCGCCAGTTTCAGGCGGAGTTCCTCGACCTCCGTTGCCGTGGCGTTAGGAGGGATTGGGGTGGAGAATGGATCCTCCGGTGGATCGGTGCCGGTCGCCATGTAGGTCGCCGCGTGGCGACCGGTTCCGTCGCGGAGGTCGGCGGAGTTTTCCGACCCGGAGTCGAATTTGAAGATCCCGAGGATGGAGGGGTCCTCGAAGTCTCCCACGTTGGAGACCTGGGTGATGGAGCCCGCGGGTGAAGCCGCGGTGATGGACCCGGCGAGTGACGCCGGGGTCGCCGAGTCGGCGTCGTCGTTGAGGGCCGCGTCTTCTGCGGCCGCTGAGTTTTCGGCCACATCGCTGTGGGCCGAATTGTACTCGGAGGCGAGGCGATGGATCGTGCGGATCTGGCTCTCGGAGAGCCGATCGCGTGGCGGCGACTCGCGGATGCGAGCCGAATCCTCCGAGACGATGACGTCGGTGAGGCCGACGAAGAGGCTGATCGTGCCGACCGGCAGGATCACGCTGTGCGTGATGGGTCGCGCCGCCGGGACGTAGCTGCTCGGCAAGATTTGGAGCATCTCGCCGATCTCTATCATGCGGCCGGTGGCGACCGTCTCGTTGATGGGCAGATTGGATCTCGCCGCACAACACCGGCCAGACCGGCCAGGCCCCAAGGTGGGCGCCACTGTCATGGGAATAGTCACGGCAGATGCTGCAATCGGCAGCGAGTAGTAGAACGAGGGGCAAGGGCGGCCAGCCATCTGCGGTGCGAGATGAGGGCAAAGACACAGGGTTTTACCCAGTTTCGGCCCCCGGAGGGTAAAGACCTACTCCTGCTAGATTGTATTATGAAGGTGGTACAATGGGCGAGCTCGGCGGCTAGGCGGCGAGTCGCTTGGGTGTATGATGGAACGTATCTCTAATCGCCCTACAGGGAGGTGTATGATGAAAAGGCCGCCCGACGCGGTGCGTAGCCACGTGACAACCCTGGGGTGTGCAAAAAAAAACTCCAGATAAAGTGTCAGAGGGTTCCTTAGTCCACCAAGGTGAACGGTGCCTTCCAAGTTCCCAAGATGGCTCCCCAAGCGAAGAAAGAAGAAGAGAATCTTAGAAGTTCAAGCCAAAAAACAAAAAAAAAGTATCTCCAAGAGTGCAAGCAATCTCATGAAGTCCATGGTCACCCAAGTGGACCTCGCAAGCAGTCCCGTAGGAGGGCAAAAATACATAAACTCCAAGAAGCAAGTCTAAACCGTCCCAAGCATAAGGAAATTATTAGAAGGAAGGCGGAAGGTAGCTGTTCACCACCCCTCAATAAGGCGCGGAAGTTTCAGAGTTGTTGTCCCAAAGCCTTATTCCCTCGTTTTACCATGCCCAAGTCTCTGGGTTCGCGGGGTATCGTGCAGGGGGCATGGCTGAGCCGTGGGGCTCCTCTGTACCAGGATGGGCTAGAGTATGATTCTCTACTGCCTCTTGGAAGCATCTCCGAAGACGGCGTCTCCACACATGTACACGGAAGGACGAAGTTGTAATCGTCATGGTCTTGCGGCGATCCTCGAAGACAAGTCCTTCAGCGGCCTTTTCTAATATCACACATATAGCTAGTGTATAATGGGAAAGCCAACATTTTAAAAATCCAAAACCAAAACCATGTTTCTTGCTATTGTGTTTTCCGGCTCTTGTGGCTTTTATTCAATGAGCAAATACTCGGCCATATGCTTGGTCATATGCTTTTACAAGTGCCTTCAACTTCAAGTGTCTCCATCAGCCTACATCGGCAACACCGCGGCGGTGTTAACGTCGATGGTTTCCCGGCGTCTCATCTACACCAACACATGAAGATACAGGAGCAGTGCAGTGTCCCAGTGCGGCTAGCATGAATCTGTAAAACCCTTCGATCTAGTCGGTTGGCACTGCTGCAGCTATGCAGTCGCGACTAGGTCAATAAATTCCCTCCGAAGACACGGCATGATGTTGTGTTGTGCAATTGGAGACGAACCGAAAATGTTTTGCTGGTTGGCGCCATGACCGCTACATGGCCCAGCAAATTTCATCAAATGGATATGAACATGGAAGGATTTACCCACATCACCTCTACGAAGAACCAAGGCAGCAACAAAATATTTGCGCCAAATTGATTTCTCGCCAAGTCGAGTTCGATTCGCTTTGCGTTCGAACTCCACTTGGCGTGGGGCATTTGTTTGACGCTAATTTGTACAAGAATTAAGCTAATACTTTGATAATGAGCAGTACAGTATATTCTATGGAGCTGGTCGATCAGCCCAAGTGTACGTGGATGGAGCTAATATGCATCAAAGTGCACGCAGCGTCACGTGCAAGGCCACCAGCACGTTGTTGTATTAATGCCTAAGGCAAAAAAAAAGAGGCTAGCGGTCATAATTCAATTAATTAATAGTTTATTTTGCAGAAATACAGGAATACAGCCTACGGCGTATGTACGGCACGGCCGGCCGGCCGGCCGGCCGGCCATGCATAGCAATGTGTCGTGCTGGGTACCAGATCATGTGTAACAAGTTTTAATTTGACCAGCTTGCACTAGCTATCAGATAATCATCAAAGCAAGGGCGTTCAACCGGCCACGATTTTCCTGGAGGGGATAGCGCGCGCGAGCGTCGAGATAAGCATGCATGGCTGCCCGACGCCCATGATAAACTCTCGCTCTTCGTGGTTATCCATACCTGCTGGCTGCTGCCTATAAAAAGGGCATACGCCCAACCTAGATGAAAAAAAGAGAAGAAGAGTACCCCTGGAGCCAGGCGCAACTCGCAGAGCATCCCGGAGCCAGACGCGCGCTCTCACCTGCCGGCGGAGGCGACCAACACGTTCATCCATCCATCAACACCCAAAATCCCATACACACACTACTCCCACACCCAAGATCCCATCTACAAATTTACACATACAAGTTAGTACCGTACACACACATACATTGATCAGGAGCAAATGAGGCCATGGAGGAGAAGACGACGGTCCCTAATGGTGAGAACCACGGTTGAATCCTCTCTTCTCTTTTCTTTCTCTCTCTATACAACACATGCATGCAAGGTGCATCTCGCACGGTGACGCATGGAGACGGCGGGCAGCACATGAAACGGCAGCCCGATGCTGTCGCCGTTCTGGCTACGGATGGCCTTGAAGATGACAGAAGAGGCGGCGCTGCCGGCACGCAGCCCGTTGCCGTATTCACCGCGCCCAAGGCATCAATGGCTGCCAGCAGGAAGCCCGACGCCAAGACGACGGCCTCAAAGGCCGATGACGGACTCTCTCTTCATCTCGATGGCGAGGCTGCCGGCGTCCAAGCCGGCGCCATGTCCACTCCGGCGAGAGGCACAGAAGGGCGACGGTGGGGCTGTCGGCGTTCATGCCCGCGCCGTTTCCCTAGCACGAGCCGCGCCCAAGACGACGACATGGAGGCACGCGGCTGCCGGCGTGCAGCCCGGCGCCATCTCTCCAACGCCACCAAGAGGATGGCCACGAGGTCGTGCGGCCGCCGGCGTGTAGCCTGGCGCCATCTCCAACGCCACCAAGTCAACGACCTGGAGGCGCGCGGCTGCCGGCGTGCAGCCCGGCGCCATCTCTCCAATGCCACCAAGAGGACGGCCATGAGGTTGTGCGGCCGCCGGCGTGCAGCCTGGCGCCATCTCCATCTCCGACGCCACCAAGTCGACGACCCAGGGGCGCGCGGCTGCCGGCGTGCAGCCCGGCGCCATCTCCATCTCCGCCGCCACCAAGAGGACGTCCTCGAGGACGTGAGGCTACCGGCATGCAGCCCGGCGCCATCGCCATCTCCGCTCTGGTGTGGCGCGCCAAAGACGACAGCCTTGCGACTGCCGGCGGGCCGTGGCGGTGCCATCTCTTCCCCCATCGAGCCATGCTCTACGGCGGCGCCGAAGACGATGGAGGCGTGGAGCCTGGTACCCCCCTCACGCCGGAGAAGCATGTCGAAGACGATGACAAGAAGGCAGCTGGCACGCATTCGGCGCCACGTCCATCTCAACGAGCCATGCTGCCTAAGACGGCGGCGGGGCTGCCGGCGTGCAGCCCAACCTTTCTTCACCGCCTATGAACGCCAACAAGACGACGGCCCCGAGGGCGCGCGGCTGCCGGCGAGCAGCCCGGCGCCATCTCTCCTCCCGTGGAGCCCGATACCCCCTCACGCTGGCGAGGCGTGCCAAAGACGAGTGATGGCGGGGCTGCTAGTATGCAAGCCGGTGCCATCTCCACCTCCGCAAGCCATAGGCAATAGCGTCGGGGTGTCCATCGTACAGCCCGGTGCTAGCTCCATCTCCGTGAAGCCGACGGGCGTAGGCGAAAGCGCTGCCGACGCGCAATCCGGCGGCATACCCCACCTCCATCTTCACGAGCCCGTGAGACGACGCTCTTGTCTAGGACGACAGCCGTGAACTCGGCGTCGGACCGAGACGAGGTGTCGACCACGCTGGCTGCACCGACTTGTAGGCGCGCGTCGGTTTTGCATCGACGCTGATCTCCACCAACACTTACTCCTGCGGGGCATACCCCTTGCGCACCCAGACGAGGCTGCTGGTTATCGAGAAGTCCCAGTTGAGCGGACCCATGCTACTCCAACTCCAACTACATCGACGCCGTCAAGATCGACGAGGCACGACGGCGAGGGCGGGCGTGGCCGGAGTAAAGGCCACGCTACTCGCGGCGCGTGTACCGACGAGGACACAGGCTCTGCCGCCGCCCACACACACACCACCATATCATGCATGGAGAACGCGAAGTGAAGACGAAGAAGACGACCACACGGCTTAATCGGAGGTGTCTCGCGGCGTAACCCGCGGGAGTAATTAACCGGGTGCCTTCCGAGGCCCCGGGAAACATGAGATCGCAATCGCCCTAGTCAGGTTGGCCGCGCAAGCACGCCACAGAGCGCACTGTATTAGGGATTTGTACTTTGTTTCTCCATGAGAGATTAATGAAATGCATCTCCCCTACCTTTTCTTGTGTACTACGGTACACTGGCACGCCCGCACTTCTTTTCTTTACCCCGGCGCATGAGAAAAACACACTACCATTCTTCTCCCCTCGAGTAGCCTACGTTCGACTTTTCCAGAACGTTTTTCTCGTGTCAAACACGGTCATGTCTGCATAATTCACGAACCGTAGGGAGACACACTTAAGGATTTGATGTTGTTTAGTAGATATGGAATATGAGTAAAGAGACCGAATGTTGTTCGGAGTCTCGGATGGTATCCGGGATATCACGAGGAGATCCGGAATGGTCCGGAGAATAAGATTCATATAAGGAAAGTCCAATCTTGGAGTTCGGGAATGATTCCGGTGTTTTCACCGGAATGTTCTAGAAGGGTCTAGAAGGTTCACCGATCCGGAAGGGGAAGGGTGCATGGATGTGTCATGACAAAGTGTAATGGTTGCATCATGTCCTAGGTCACTTGGATGGACACTTGGAAGAGAGAAATCAAACTCTAATTTGAAAGTCAAAAAGGCAGTTTGAATAAGTCAAATCCCAACATGGTTTCCGAGTTAGGGAGGGTTTCTGAGTTAGGGAGGGTTTCCACCTGGGTTGGGAACACCCTTGGACGCCCCCACCTATATAAGGAGGGGTAGGGGCGCACCCCAAGGTATCCCCCTTTCCCTAGGCGCCCAAGAAACCCTAGGTTGGTCGCCGCCCCCCTCTCTAGTTGCGACCAATCTAGATCTCCTCTAAACCGCTACCGACTAGCTAAACTCTAGTTGCTAGCTACCTCTAAACCTCGGCCCTCTAAACCCTAGATTGCCGGGGCTCCCTCTACTCCACCATACTCGCTCCGGCTTAGGCAAAGCCCTGCGGGATCTCCCCTCTACTTCCGACACCACGCCGTAGTGCTACCGGAATCGCGAGGAGAGAGCTACAACCTCCGCTGCCTGCTGGAACAAGGGAGAGGAAGGTCTTCATCGAGTATCATACGTGTGACCGACTGCGGGAGCGCTGCCGGAACACGGCGCCGAAAGGATCGTCTACGCGGTCTTGAGATCGGCAAGTGAACGACTACATCACCCACGAGAATCTTCTCTCGTTAACCACTTTCGATCTTCGAGGGTTAGTACTCTATCAACTTGTTGCACCAATCTAGTAGATAGATCTTGGCTTGATCATAGATTAGATCTTGATTGTGTGTTCATGCGGTAGAATTTTTTTGTTTTCCATGCTACGAACCCCTACAGAAAGGATATTATCTAACATATGGTATATATATCCGAGATGGTCGATATTTGTGAAGGCAATCTCAAACGCTATGTCTGGAGGAAAAAAAGCTTGGTTTACAACACACAAGAGGCTTGCAAGAGGCATGTGGAGAAGGCATTCCGTGTGCTCCAAACTCGATTTGCCATTGTAGGTATCCTTCTCTTACCTGATGGAAAGATCAAATATGGGAGGTCATAACTGCATGTTTGATCTTGCACAACATGATCATTAAGAACGAGTGGAAGACTCTAGTGTTTGACAATGAACCATATTATCGGCAAGATCCTTTTGAAGATGTTGATCACCAAGTGCGACATGCATTTACTTCTTTTCTCGCCAGGCGACAAGAAATTCGAGACACAAATGCTTATAATCAACTGCAAGATGATCTGGTGGAGCATTTATGGAGGCTCAAAAGAGCCACCTAGTTTGTTTATTTGTTTGCCTTTGTTTGCTACATTGAACTTTTAAAATTGTTTGTTTAATTTCATGTGCTTGTAATAAATTTTTATGTTGAAATATTTATTTGCTATATTGAACTTGTTGAATTGTTTATTTGATTTAATAAACTTGTAAATTTATATACTGAACCTGTTGATTTTTTTGTAGTGGGGCATGACTGGGAGCCGGTGCTCCTATACGGGCTAGAAAACGATCACACCGGACGCCGCATTGGGAGACGAGAAGGGTGTGTGGATAGTGAGTCGCATGAATCTTCCCACACTCACCGATCGTTAGGATAAGCCCGAAACGTCAAACAGTGTGCGACCTGAAGATTTACAAACTGTTTCGAGGTGGAATAGCTATCCTGTCTGTCCATGCCGGTTGAGATTCGAGTCGATGGGCTTCATATACGTCCCACCTAAAAAAGGAATTTGTACCATCATTTATCACGGTACTGCGCAGATAAGATGTTGGTACTTTACATATCCAGCATACTTTATTACAGAACTACATGCGTAAGGTGTGGTACTTTATAAATCCATATTTAATAAAAAAACTTTATAGATGAAAAAGTTTAAAACAAATTTACATACAAGACTCTATTTGAAGAGTTCGTCACAAGGAAGTCAAATATACAAACAAAATTAAATTTGCATCTTTGTAAGAAAGTTAAGCTCCATTTAATTTACTACTCTCTCTAATCCTAAATAAATGTCATGGTTAGTTTAAAATTGCGACACTTATTTAGCATCGAAGGTAATAGTACTACCTCCGTTTTAAAATATAAGATGTTTTAGGTTTGTGAAGCAAAGGTATCTAGAATTGTTTTAGTATGTAGGTTTACTCAACTTTAGGATGAATCTATACATTAAAAGAAGTCTAGATTCATTTTCTTCATAAACCTAAAACATCTTATATTTTGAAACGAAGGGAGTACATTTTAAAAAAGGGTAAGTCTAGACGTAACTAAGTCTCAGTCACTGTCGCCTGACGTGAGAGCTTAAATCAACTCAACCCAACCTAGCTATCCGATGTTGTCATGGATTATTGTTGTTGTCGGCTTGTTTGCTTTAACATTTTATTGGGCTTTTTGTGTACTTGTCCTGTAGGATTTGGGCTTTTGTCTTGTACTTGCTGGAACATCTAGAACAGCTAAAATTTGCAATCTGATCTAATGTATTTGATATGACAGTACATAAACGTAGACCCTGTCTACATACACGTTCAACATCTGTGTACATATACAAACTAGGCTACTCTACGCTAAACTCAAATAGTGATTAAAAAACCAGTAAGACTTGGACAAAATTATGAGACATCACATGAATAAATCTTGCTAACAGAATAAAAAAGACCGAGTCATGCTGCTCTCTAGGCATAAAATGGGAATAGTCTGGAGTGGGTGGCCATTTGAAGCGCCGTAACATTAACTGCTCTAGGCCAAGTCCTGGTTTCAAATCAACTCAGGAAATCAAATACTCCCATTTGACCCATATTATTTGACTTGAATTTGTTTAGATTCGGATGCATCTAGACATGTTTTAGTGCATCTAGTCTTTGCAAAATTTTCGTTACATTATCTCTTCGGCTAAGTAGCACGCGATATACTAGGCATGCTGTCTTAAAAAGGCCAATGACATTTTGGTCCAACACATAATAGTTGCATAAAAATAGTTCTATGATGAAAATTGTCTTATTAAATAAATAAAAATATGAAACAAAAAAGGAAAAATCATTATATTTTCCACTTTCCTTACTTTTTCTTTGTATGACTAAAATCTAACAAGACAAATGGAAAAACAATTTCGGCAACGGCGATGGATAAACCTGTAAAAATAACAAAACAAATTAGAAAATGAAAAAGAGCCAAAAAAACTTCATATCAAACAATTTCGGTGACGACGAGGGCCACCGGTAGTTAAAATCAAACAAAAAAATCATCTAATTTTACAAATATAATTGCGACTGGACTCCTCATGCCGACAGTTGCAAACTGTTTGCCAACGAGGTCTCCCGGTTGCATTCAAGTTGCGACTAGCCCTTCGACGGGGTTCCCTAGGTGCTTAGTTATAATCAAGATGCAACTGCCACCCTCCTTGACGAGGGCCTAGTAACAAGCAACTTGCAACTGGGACCCGCTAGGAGCTCAGTTACAATCAAGTTGCAACTGGCTCCCCTTCCACATCGACAGGTGCTCAGTTACAATCAAGTTGTGACTCCCCCCTCCATACCGACGGGTGCTCAGTTACAATCAACTTGCAACTAAGAGCAGAGCTTAGTTACAATCAAGTTGCGACTGACCCTCTGACGGGGGTCCCCCTTACCCCGGTTGCAGTCAACATGCAACTGCCACCCCCACCCCTTGACGAGGCCCTAATGACAAGTAACTTGCAACTGGGACCCGCTAGGAGCTCAGTTACAATCAAGTTGCAACTGGCACCCCTTCCACACCAACAAGTGCTCAATTGTAATCAAGTTGCGACTACCCCCTCCACACCGACGGGTGCTCAGTTACAATCAAGTTGCAACTAGGAGCAGAGTTCAGTTGCAATCAAGTTATGACTACCCACCCCCCTCCACACCGACGGGTGCTCAGTTACAATCAAGTTGCAACTAGGAGCAGAGCTTAGTTACAATCAAGTTGCGACTGGCCCTCTGACGGGGGTCCCCCTTCCCCGGTTGCAGTCAAGATGCAACTGCCCCCCCCCGGCCCCTCGACGAGGCCCTAGTAACAAGCAACTTGCAAGTGAGACCCACTAGGAGCTCAGTTACAATCAAGTTGCAACAGGCCCCCATTCCACACCGACAGGTGCTGAGTTGCAATCAAGTTGCCCCCTTCCACACCGACGGGTGCTCAGTTACAATCAAGTTGCAACTAGGAGCAGATCTCAGTTACAATCAAGTTGTGACTGGCCCTCCGACGGGGGTCCCCTTCCCCCGGTTGAAGTCAATATGCAACTTCCACCCCCTCCTCAACGAGGCCCTAGTAACAAGCAACTTGCAACTGGGACCCGCTAGGAGCTCAGTTACAATCAAGTTGCAACTGGACCCCCTTCCACACCGACATGTGCTCACTTGCAATCAAGTTGCGACTTCCCCCCTCCACACCGACGGGTGCTCAGTTACAATCAAGTTGCAACTAGGATCAGAGCTTAGTTACACTCAAGTTGCGACTGGCCCTCCGACGGGGCCCTCCTTCCCCCGGTTGCAGTCAATATGGAACTGCCACCCCCTCGACGAGGCCCTAGTCACAAGCAACTTGCAACTGAGACCCGCTAGAAGCTCAGTTACAATCAAGTTGCAGCTGGCCCCCTTCCACACCGATGGATGCTTAGTTACAATCAAGTCGCAACTAGGAGCAAAGCTCAGTTACAATCAAGTTGCGAATGGCCTCCGACGGGGGTCCCCCTTCCCCCGGTTGAAGTCAAAATGCAACTTCCACCCCCCTCCTCGACGAGGCCCTAGTAACAAGCAACTTGCAACTAGAACCCGCTAGGATCTCAGTTACAATCAAGTTGCAACTGTCCCCCCTTCTACACCGACAGGTGCTCAGTTACAATCAAGTTGCGATTGCCCCCACCCCCTTCCACACCGACGGGTGCTCAGTTACAATCAAGTTGCAACTAGGAGCAGAGCTCAGTTACAATCAAGTTGCGACTGGATGCAGAGCTCAGTTACAATCAAGTTGCGACTGGATGCAGAGCTCAGTTACAATCAAGTTGCGACTGGATGCAGTGAAGATGCAACTGTCGCCCCCCTTGACGAGGGCCTAGTAACAAGCAACTTGCAACTGGGACCCGCTAGGAGCTCAGTTACAATCAAGTTGCAACTAGGGCCCCTCCACACCGATAGGTGCTCAGTTACAATCAAGTTGTGACCCCCCCCCTCCATACCGACGGGTGCTTAGTTACAATCAACTTCCAACTAGGAGCAGAGCTCAGTTACAATTAAGTTGCGACTGGCCCTCTAACGAGGGTCCCTCTTCCCCCGATAGCAGTCAAGATGCAACTGCCACCCCCACCCGTCGATGAGGCCCTAGTAACAAGTAACTTGCAACTGGGACCCGCTAGGAGCTCAGTTACAATCAAGTTGCAACCGCCCCTCTTCCACACCGACAAGTGCTTAGTTGCAATCAAGTTGCGACTCCCCCTCCACACCGACGGGTGCTCAGTTACAATCAAGTTGCAACTAGAAGCAGAGCTCAGTTACAATCAAGTTGCAACTACCCACCCCCCTCCACACCGACGGGTACTCAGTTATAATCATGTTGTGACTCCCCCCTCCACACCGACGGATGCTCAGTTACAATCAAGTTGAAATTAGGAGCAGAGCTCAGTTACAATTAAGTTGCGACTAGCCCTCCGACGGGAGTCCTCCTTCCCTCGGTTGCAGTCAAGATGCAACTGCCACCCCCCCTCGACGAGGCCGTAGTAACAAGCAACTTGCAACTGAGACCCACTAGGAGATCAGTTACAATCAAGTTGCAACTGGCCCCCATTCCACACCGATAGGTGCTGAGTTACAATCAAGTTGCAACTGCCCCTCCTTCCACACTGACGGGTGCTCAGTTACAATCAAGTTGCAATTAGAAGTAGAGCTCAGATACAATCAAGTTGCGACTGGCTCTCCGATGGGGGTCCCCTTCCCCCGGTTGAAGTCAAGATGCAACTACCACCCCCCTCGACGAGGCCCTAGTAACAAGCAACTTCAACTGGGATCCGCTAGGAGCTCAGTTACAATCAAGTTGCAACTGGCCCCCCTTCCACACCGACAGGTGCTCAGTTGCAATCAAGTTGCGACTTTCCCCTCCACACCGACGGGTGGTCAGTTTCAATCAAGTTGCAACTAGGATCAGAGCTTCGTTACAATCAAGTTGCGACTGACCCTCCGACGGGGTCCCCCTTCCTCCGGTTGCAGTCAATATTTAACTGCCACCCCCCTCGACGAGGCCCTAGTAACAAGTAACTTGCAACTGAGACCCGATAGGAGCTCAGTTACAATCAAGTTGCAATTGGCCCCCCTTCCACACCGACGGGAGATCAGTTACAATCAACTTGAAACTAGGAGCAGAGCTCAGTTATAATCAAGTTGCGATTGGCCCTCCGACAGGGGTCTCTTCCCCCGGTTGCAGTCAAGATGCAACTGCCACCCCCCTCGACGAGGCCCTAGTAACAAGCAACTTGCAACTGGGTCCCGCTAGGAGCTCAGTTACAATTAAGTTGCAACTCGCCCCCTTCCACACCGACATGTGCTCAGTTACAATTAAGTTGTGACTCCCCCCCCCCCCAAAACACGAACGGGTGCTCAGTTACAATTAAGTTGCAACTAGCTCCCTCGTCCCTGCCAACAGGGTCCTCCCTGTTACAACCAAGTTAGAACCCGAATGGGTGCTCACAGGTAACTTAGAACACTGGCCTGCCAATAGCCCCCCCCCCCCCCCCCCCCGCGGTTGCAAGCAAGTTGAAAATCTCAATTAAAAAAACTCAATTCAAAATCGAATGAATGGACAACTAAAAAACCATTAAAAGATAAATCTTAATTTAAAAAATAAACCACAAAAAATGTCCTACCAGTGTAGCTTAACATATTTATGTTGCCAGTAAAATAATAATAATGGCGAGTCTGAGGCGATCTCGAGTGTAACTCGATTTCCACCGGTTTGATCTCCAACTTCCCCTCTCTCTTCTCCGTAAAGGAATTCTTTCCGGCTTCTGGGTTGATCCTGATCTCCCTGTCCGGTTTGCTTCTCCCGTTGCGAAGAGAGCTAGGGTTTCTGGTGCGTAGCTATGATGGCTTCGAAATCAAACGCGATTAGTGAGGATGATCTGGCGGCGGCATCTGCTGGGGAATCTGGAGCAGTGGGTAAGGATCAGGTGGGTCTTGGATCAACAACGTATGGATCCCAGTATGACGAGGGAATTGACAGTATGTTTAATAACCTTGAGATTGGGGATGATGAATTTGATGATTTGGTCCTCGAGGAGGCGGAGATGAACTTGGTGGAGAGCACTAGGTGGCTGGCTGTTGCGAGAGTACACTCCATCAAAACTTTTAGCCATGAGGCTCTTTTTCAGCAGATGCACTATGCATGGAATTCGGCAAAGGAGATAAAGATGAGAGCTGTGGGTGAAAATAGGTTTGTGATTCAGTGCATCTGTCTGGGTGATTGGGAGAAGGTGATGGAGCGTGGACCATGGCTCTTTCGGGAATGGCCGCTGATCATCTCCCCTTACGATGGTGTCTCCGATCCGGCGGCGGTCGAGCTTGAACTCATGCCTATTTGGATCCAGGTGCATAAGCTGCCTGTGGTCTACCGTAAGGAGGATGTAATAAAAAAACTCATTGAGAGGACGGCTGGGAAAGTAATTATCACGGAGATGAATCCATCTGGGGCCTTCCGTGGAGATTTTGTCCGCCTTCGTGTTAGCCATGATGTGCGGAAGCCACTTACCAAGTTTGTATCTATATCTATGAGTGGTAAGAGGTTTATGTATGCAGTCAAATATGAGAAACTTGGTCAAATATGCTATGTATGTGGCCTAATTGGCCATGAGCTAAAGGAGTGTGGTGATGGCATGCATGATGAAAAGAACGTCAAATTTGGTGATTGGATTTATGCTAATGGACATGGGCGTGGCATAGCATCAAATCGTGGTGGTTTAAGAGGAGGTTTGTTCCCTGGTCGTGGCTCTAGCCTGGGAGGTATGAGCTCTCATGGTAGGGGCAGAAGTGGTGATGGAGGTCGTGGGAGGGGGGCTTCTGGGGTCCCCGAAAGGAAAAATATGTTTACAAATGATTCTGTCGAGAAGGAGATAGTTGTTACCGCTAATAGCCCAAGCATATCTGCGGATACAGTAATGACTGAGGCTGAGCTAGCGGCAAAGAGGAGATTAGTTTCTGATGGCAAAACGCTTGCAATCTTGGGCAACGAGATTGTTCCTCGGTCGGGAATACCTGTTGATGGTGTCTTGATAACAGGTGTTGACAATACAAATATTGACGGGGCTAATTCAAACAAGAGGCAAAAGAACTCGGATGGGAAATCAGTTTCTGCGGATTCAGCATCGGCGGCACCCCTCGAGGGCGACCGCCGGGAACAATGAGTTGCTTATCCTGGAACTGTCGGGGCTCAGGGAACAACCCGACAGTTCGTGAGCTCGAAACCTTGGTTAGGAATAATCAGGTGAGCATTGTGTTCCTATGTGAGACTAGACAAAAAAGTGATAGAATGCGGAGGTTACGAAGTAGACTTGGGCTGAAAGGCTTTGCGGGACATGACAGTGATGGTCTTAGTGGGGGTCTGGCCTTATTCTGGGCCGAGCATATTCTTGTTGATATCCAGAAGGTGACTGACAGATATATTGATGCCAATGTTCGCATTTCTGCAGCGGACCCTATGTGGAGATTGACTTGTGTGTTTGGGGAGCCACGAGTAGAGAACAGACACCATATGTGGAGACAATTGCAAGATTTGAAACTGAAATCTGATCTCTCTTGGTGCGTCGCGGGGGATTTTAATGAGGCGATGTGGCAATTCGAACATTTGTCTTTGACTGCACGAGCTAAACAACAAATGATTTCGTTTCGCGACACGCTAGAAGTTTGTGAACTAAATGACTTGGGCTTTTCCGGTGTGCCATACACTTATGATAACAGGAGAAGGGGGAGACGTAATGTGAAAGTCAGGCTGGATAGAGTTGTTGCTTGTAATCTTTGGCGGGATATTTTTTCAGACACATTGGTGACACACCTAGTGTCTTCGTGTTCTGACCATTTGCCGATACTACTACAGTTCTCTAGAGAAGAGGCGCGGCATCACAAGCCAAGTCAAAATTACTACGAGATCATGTGGGAAAGAGATGCGAGCTTACCAGAACGGGTTGCGACAGCATGGACTGCCGCTGGAATGAAACATGATCTAGGCGACATTAAGATGGGTCTAGGCAAAGTAATGGGTACTCTGAAAAATTGGAGTAAGATGGCGTTTGGTTCTGTTGCAAAAGAAGTGGAGAAATCCAGAACGCGGCTTGAGGAGTTGATGTCGATGAATGCAGATCAGCAAGAAATTCGTGATGTGACGGAAAAAATGAATGAACTAATTTATCGAGAGGAGATGATGTGGCTTCAGCGCTCTCGGATTAGCTGGTTAAAAGAGGGCGATCGTAACACAAAGTTTTTTCACCGACGTGCTGTTTGGAGAGCACAGAAAAATAAAATAAAGGGCCTTGAAGATTCTAATGGGAATTGGAATACGAACCCTGATGATATGAAAAGAACGGCAACACATTATTTCCGGGACATTTTTTCTAGGGAGCCGAATCTAGACCCTACAACTATTACTGATCTTTTTGAGGAGAGAGTGTCTACAGAGATGAATGAGAAGCTTTGCGCTGAATTCACTGATAGGGAAATTGGTGATGCTCTATTTCAAATTGGGCCTCTCAAGGCCCCAGGGCCAGATGGTTTCCTTGCTAGATTCCTTCAGCGAAATTGGGGTGTTTTAGAGAAGGAGATTGTATCAGCGGTGAAGCTCTTTTTTTATACTGGAATTATGCCGAGTGGGGTTAATGACAATGCTTTGGTTCTTATTCCAAAGATTGACAACCCGAAAAAGATGTCAGATTTTAGGCCTATTAGTCTCTGCAATGTTATCTATAATGTGGTGTCGAAATGTCTAATTAATAGTCTAAGACCAATTTTGGGTGATATCATTTCTGAGGAGCAAAGTGCTTTTGTGCCGGGACGCCTAATCACGGACAACGCTCTGCTGGCTTTCGAATGCTTCCACTATATCCATACAGACAGGAGCTCAGAGAATAATTTTTGTGCTTATAAGCTAGATCTCTCAAAGGCGTACGATAGAGTTGACTAGGGTTTCTTGAGGCAAATGATGGAAAAGTTGGGCTTTGATCATCGTTGGATGGACTGGATAATGACTTGTGTCACTACGGTGAGATATTATGTAAAATTTAATGGAGCTCTCTTGGATTCGTTTGCACCGTCGCGTGGGCTACGGCAAGGTGATCCCCTCTCTCCTTTTTTGTTCCTCTTTGTTGCTGATGGTTTATCGGCCCTTCTTAAGCGTGGTGTTCAGACACAAATGGTGATATCGGTTAGAGTTTGCCCTCGAGCGCCGGGAGTTTCGCACTTGTTGTTTGCGGATGACACTCTTCTATTTTTTCAAGCAAAACAAGAGCAAGCCATCTAGATTTCAGAAATCATTAATACATTCTCGACAGCTACTGGACAATTAATTAATAGAGAGAAGTGTTCTATTACTTTTGGTGACCATTGTCCGATTGCTATACAGGAACAAGTCAAGGTAATTCTACAAGTACATGCAGATGGTTCTCACGAAAAATATCTCGGACTCCCTACCCCGGATGGCCGTATGCACAAAGGCAGATTTTCAAATTTACAACGACAATTGTTGAACCGATTGCTCTTATGGGACCATCCCTCTCAAGGTGGTAAGGAAGTTTTAATAAAGGCTATCGCCCAATCAATTTCTACATATTTAATGGGTGTTTTTAAGCTACCCATGTCAGTGTGTGATGAATTGACTCGGATGGTAAGAAATTTTTGGTGGGGATCAAAGGACGGAAAGAGGAAAATTCATTGGAAATCTTGGGATTACTTGCTACGTCCTAAAGCTTGTGGTGGTCTTGGCTTTCGAGATTTCAGGGTTTTTAATCAAGCTCTCTTGGTGCGACAAGCATGGCGATTGATTGTACATCCGGAGAGCTTATGTGCCTGGGTTCTTAAAGCAAAATATTTTCCTCATGGGCAGTTGCAAGATACGGTCTTCACCGGCAATCCCTCGTCAACATGGCAAGCAATTCAGTATGGCCTGGAGCTATTGAAAAAAGGACTCATATGGAGGATTGGTAATGGCAATGGTGTGAGAATATGGCGTGATCCCTGGATTCCGAGGCCCTCCTCTTATCGACCAATGTCAAGCCAGGGGGATTGTCGAATTAGAAGGGTTTCAGAGTTGTTGGATGCACATGGCGTGTGGAACATGGTTCTTCTCCGTCGTCATTTTATGCAGGTGGATATTCAGGAAATACTGAAAATTCGGCCATCTCTACGGCAACTCGATGATGTATTGGCTTGGGCTCCAACGAAGAATGGAATCTTCACCGTTCGAAGTGCGTACTGGTTGGCGATGGATGATCGTCAACGGCCTTTTATAGGCGCCACGAGCAGGGCACCGGATGGCCGTCGAGCCATCTGGACGGCTTTATGGGGGTGTCCTGCCCCCGCAAAGGTACACATCTTCGCGTGGAAGCTTGCTTCAAATGCTCTAGCTACTTGGGAAAATAAATGCAAGCGTAACTTGGAAATAACTAACATATGTCCCATATGTGGTGTTGAACGTGAGGATTCGTTCCACGCACTATGTAGGTGTCCCTTGGCGACAAGCTTATGGAGGACGATGGCGGAGATCTGGCCCCTGCCAGAACTCTCGACGATCGACAACAGTACCTCGGAATGGATCCTACACCTTCTTGTGGGGAAGACGGAGCTGGAACGGACAAGGATACTTATGCTGCTATGGAGGATCTGGTATGTACGGAACGAAGTTGTGCACTCCAAGCCGGCGCCACTTATGGAAGCATCCAGACGTTTTTTGTGCAGTTACATTGATTCAATCTTCACTATCAAATACTTCCCTCAGGATGATTGCATTAAGGGAAAGGCACCCGCTGATCCCATGCCTATATCAGTGTCTACAAAGGTGGTTGCAAGAGCTCAGGCGCTCATGTCCCAGCCACGTTGGTCGCTGCCACCTACAAGTTGGATGAAGCTTAATGTTGACGGATCGTTTTGCAAGGAGTCAAGTACCGGTGGTGCAGGGATGATTCTCAGAGATAATACTGGGGCGATCATTTTTTCTTCTTGCCGGTTTTTGCCCAACTGCTCATCACCTCTTATGGCGGAGCTCGCGGCATGTAGGGAGGGTTGTGCCCTAGCCCTCGAATGGAGCACACTACCTTTTATTTTGGAGGTTGATAGTATCGAGGCTGTTGCTATGATCAAGTCTGCAAAAGATGATAGATCGGAGGTTACGTTTTTGCTAAAGGAGATTGGCCGCTTGTTATCTGAGCGATTAGGGTCTAAGGTAGAGAGTATTAGGCGTGAGCAGAATTCTGTGAGTGATGCTCTAACTAAGATGGGTCGATCTGATGTCAAAACTGCTGTTTGGCTTTGTTCGGCGCCACATGATATACCTAGACTCTGTATGGAGGATTGTAAGGTGGGTGATTGAGTAATATAAATCACCTTTTTTCGCAAAAAAAAAATAATAATAATAATAACCGCCCATAATAAAACGACCATACATAACAACTACAAAAATACAACACACACCCCACGAAAAAGAACACAGAAAAAAAGCCACAAATCAGCCCATCGCGTGCTGCTAGGGAAACAGGACACAGGAAAAAAGCATGCTGAAAAAAAAAAGCTAACAGAAAAACAGCCCGCAGTACAGCCCATAGAGACAGAAGCCCACAAACAGACAGCACGCCACGCAACATCCCATACCACGCCATAGAGAAAAAAAACGCAACCCAGGCGCTGCACGATACGAACAGTGAAACACACGCGCGGTGGCAAATACACTGCTGTTTGCACGAATCACAAAGCAACTGATCCAATGGTAAAATAGACCGTTTAAAAAGACCCTAATAAAAATATCTCCTCCGTTTTATAATATAAAATATTTTAGCTTTGTAAAGATAATATATCCAGACGTCTTTTAGTATGTAGCGTTCACACACTAAAAATATGTAAATACATTATTTTTACAAATCTAAAACATCCTATATTTTAAAACCGAAGGGAGCGTATGGCAGATTGGTGGATCGTCTAGATCCGGCTCCCAATAGCAAGCAACGGCCCAGATAACTATTCGGCCCGGAATCCGTTCCTAAACAGCATTTCCGAACAGGAACAGTGTGTGGTTTTGCTTATTCGGTGTTTTCAGATCGAACCTGAAAAAAGAAAGGGAGTGCGCGACGGAGTGGAGAGAGATGCAGTCGCCGTTGACTGTGCCAGTCAAGTCCCGCCGCCGGCCTCCTCCGTTTCTCCGATTCCATTCGTTTAATATTCCTCCTAATCCTAGAATTACTCATCCGTCCAATCCAACATTCTCGATCACAGGAGTTTCCGAGGACCTAGCTAGCTAGCTAGGAGGGGATGGGAGGAGGACTCCCGTGGTGGCTGGCCACCACGGGGTGCTCGCCGTCGCCGTCGTCCGGCTCCCTCACCGACATCCTTGCGTTCCTCTTCCTCTCGCCGTGCCCGCAGCGCGCGCTCCTCGGCGCCCTCGACCTTCTCTTCCTCCTAGCCTCGCTCGTCCTCGCCCTCGCCGGCCGCGGCTCCAGATCGACAGCCGTTGACGCTGCTGCTCCTGAACGCGAGCCTCTGCTGCCGGCGCCGACGTTCCGAACCTACACCGCCCGCTACGCCGTCGGGATCGGCGCGTCCTCTGTCCTCGCCGCCGCGGCCGCCGTCCTCCTCGCGCTCGCTGTGCCAGCTGACACGCCGTGGCGCGTCGCCGTCCTTGCCGTCCACTCCGCCGCGCACGCCGCGGCCGCCTGGACCGTGTTCGCCTCAGGGAAACGGGCGGCGCGTCCTCCGGGGCACCTCCGCGTCTTCTGGATCGCCACCGCCCTCGCGTTCGCGCTCTTCTCCACCTCCGCGGCTATCCGCAGCGCCGATGGCTCGCCATTCTTCCCCGACGGCGTCCTCTGCTTCGCCTTCCTCCTCCTATCGCTCCCCCTCGCGTACATTTCTGTCACCGGCTCCTCCTCCGGCGGCCCGCTCGCCACCTCCACGGCGGCTCATGACGAAGAAGACGAACCGGGCCAACACCCCAGCGCGACGCCGTACGTCACCGCGTCGTTCCTCTCCCGCGCGACGTTCAGCTGGATCAACCCGTTGGTCTCCAAGGGCCACGCCAACGGCTCCCTCGCTGCTGACGACGTGCCGTCCGTGTCGCAGTCGCACCGAGCCCAGGCGGCGCATGCTCTGCTAGCGTCCAACTGGCCGGCGGTGGCTTCGGCGTCGCGGAGCCCTGTGGGCGTCGCGCTCTGGCTCTCCTTCTGGCCGCAGCTCCTGCTCACAGCTGCGCTCGGCCTCGTGCAGCTCGCCGCCATGTACGTTGGGCCCTCGCTCATCGACCACTTCGTCGAGTTCATCCGCCGGGGCGGCACGCCATGGGAGGGCCTCCGTCTGGTCGCCACACTGCTCGTCGGCAAGGCGGTCCAGACGCTGGCGTCGCACCACTACAACTTCCAGGGCCAGCTCCTGGGCATGCGTATCCGCGGCGCGCTGCTCACGGCGCTGTACCGCAAGTCGCTGCGCCTGTCCGCTGGAGCACGCCGCGCGCACGGCGCGGGCGCCATCGTGAACTACATGACGGTGGACGCCTCGATGGTGTCCGGCGCCATGCACATGCTGCACGGGCTGTGGCTGATGCCTCTGCAGATCGCGGTGGCGTTGTTCCTCCTCTACTCCTACCTCGGCCCCTCCGTGCTCATGACGCTCGCGGTGATCGCCGCGGTCACCGTGGCCACCGGGTTTGCCAGCAAGCTCAGCCTGGCCTACCAGCTCAAGTTCGTGGGCGCCCGGGACAACCGCGTCAAGGCCATCACGGAGATGCTCAACCACATGCGCGTCATCAAGCTGCAGGCATGGGAGGATGCCTTCAGCGGCAAGGTGAGGGAGCTCCGGCGCACCGAGATCGGGTGGCTGAGGAAGATCATACTCTTCGTCTGCGCCAGCAATGTGGTGTTCTCCAGCGGGCCCGTCGCCATGACGGTACTGGTGTTCGGGACGTACATCGCCGCCGGAGGAGAGCTCGACGCCGGCAAGGTGTTCACGGCCACCGCCTTCTTCAGTATGCTCCAAGGCCCCATGAGCAACTTCCCGCAGACGATCGTGATGTGCGTGCAGGCGTTCGTGTCGCTCGGCAGGCTCGACAAGTACCTGTCGGACGCCGAGATTGATAGCACGGCAGTGGAGCGGCATCTTGGCAGTAGCGGCAGCGGGGATGTGGCCGTGAAGGTGCAAGGCGGAGTGTTTGCCTGGGATGTCCACGATGAGGGCGAGGAGAAGGATGGTGGAGGAGAGGAACCACCAGTGCTGCAAGGGATCGACATGGAGGTGAGGAAGGGCGAGCTCGTGGCAGTGGTCGGAACAGTTGGCTCCGGCAAGTCGTCGCTGCTGTCGTGCATCATGGGAGAGATGCAGAAGGTCTCCGGCAAGGTCAGTACACTGCATGTACTCTTCTCTAGTTTGTTTCCATTGTTTGATTTGGAAAGAATTGGCCTTCGATCTGAATCTTCTGAGGTTTATACACGAAATGCTTCGATCTATGACGAAATTATTGCCAAAGCTTCATTACCAAACAATAAGAGCACCACCAAACATTTATGCCTCTTTGCATCGTGGGAATACAGACATTATTATGCCCAAAACAGAGGAAACAGAGGGATTTTTTCTTCTTCTAAACTTTTATGTTTAGTTCCCCCTGCAGACCACTGTCAACCAGACTCAACCACATTGGAAAGTATAACTAATACATCCTCTGTTCCAGAAGATAATAAGTTTTAGTAGTCTATTTCCGCCTACCAAAAATTCTTGTATTTTAAAACGGAGATAGTAATATACTCCTCGGTCTCTGCTTTCGTGGGCAGAAATCTAGAAAATGTCATCAAACTCTTTCCAAACTTGAGAATATTTTATGCGTTCCTGTTTTGAACCACATGACATGGACAGAAACCACTTGGTTCGTTAAGAACTAAAAAGAGGTTCAACATGTACTTAGAATCCTACAGAACGCCCCTCAAAAAGAAAGAATCATACAGAACGACGAATGGACAACCATCTTCATTAACCAGACTCAACCACGTTGGAAAGTACTGTATAACTAATACTACATCCTCTGTTCCAGAATACAATAAGTTGTTCTACCAAAAATTAACCAGACAAGGCCATGCCTGCTAATGTTCACGAAAGTCACCCGATATCACTAGAATTCGTTGGAGGTCATTGATCTTGCCGAGCTCGCCATAGCTGGCATGAGTTCATCGTAGTTCACCACCTGCTTGTCAGACCTCGTGGGATGTCCTTTGGAGCTTGCTAGAGTTTGTCGGCTACGGTCCGCTATATATTATTTAGTTTGTTATATCTTTTGTGAAGCAAAAAAGATACTCCCTCTGACCCATATTAGTTGATTTAGATTCATCTAGATATGAATGTATCTAGTAAAGTTTTATTGCTAGATACATCCGTATCTAGAAAAAATTGAGTCAACTAATATGGGTCGGAGGGAGTAGTATAAAAAGAACAACGAAGATAAAGTAGGGGTGTAGGGTCTCTGAAGTAGGGAGCCCCTATTTGGAGTGAATTCAGATTCAATAACATTGCGTCAACTAATATACGGCTTCACCATATAGAGGGTCCACATGTCGTGACCTGAAGTCAGGATACATATCAGGCTCCTCTTGGAGTATAGAGGGGGCAAAAATATGGGTTGGTCAGAGACTCAGAGTTGCTCCTGTACGATTACCCCACTACGAAAAGGTAATTTCGTTCCATCTGCTGTCATTTCACCGCCGGGCTTGTGCGGGTTCAGCGACCAGTTCAACCAGCGTTGGATCTTTCGCTGAATTTTCCAACGCCTTGGCCCGCCAATTTCATATCTAAATGCTATGCTATTCTAAGAGTCTTTCCCATAATATTTATTTGAGGAATCCTTGTTTTCTTGACCCTTGATATGGATGGATGCTAGTTGGACCTGGACGAACCAGTAATGCTGTGGTTGTCTGTTTCTTGCTCTACCTACCTTGCTCAATACTTTTCAATATCCGTGGTCTAGAGAACTGAGTGATTGCCAGTATTATATTGGTAACTCAGCTACCCCCTCCTTAGGATGCACTTCTGAATTCCAACTGCCTATTTTTTTATCCTTGCTCTACATGACTGTATATAGGCCAAACTGTTAAAGTCATCAAAGAAGTAGAATGATAACCAAGAGGTCAGTTTATTATGACGCTCACGGGATAGTTAGTGAGAAGTTACAACTTACATCAGTACTAGAACCGTAGCCTAATGAAACATCTGATGATTTTGGGTGGACCTTAAAAAAAGCACACGCGATGTTCACATACAGAATAGTACAAAATAACATTGTGCTGTAAAATACCATCAGAACTACCATGCTATTCTTTGCCTATGAAATTATCCAAGAAGTGTGTACATTATTGCTTGACAGTAGGTGCCGAATGGAGGCACATGGAGACCACCATGGGACTCGTGTACTATTCGCCCCGTGCATGGTTCATGCACTTTGCAAACCAAAAATCATTGTTTATAAAAAAAATAAAAATTGCTTGACAGTAGAAAAGTTTCAGCCCAGCACAGAAAGCACTCTGCACACGCTCTTTCGCTTTATTTGTTTCTCACTGAGGGATGTGATCCGTAGAAATAAATGTCACCTGCAATGCAATTTGAAATTGTACAGTTGAAATGTAGTGTGTGAGCCAAATATCTTAGCCATTTAATAGGACATCAAATATGTTCTAGGAATCATTCATCATATGGATAGTTAGATCGACTAGTAGAGCATCTCTTTTTCAGCAGTTTGTCATACTTTGAAGATAATGATATTAAGATTCAGGAGTAGTACATTACGGAATTTATACGTTGACACTGTAGAGGTCACCTGTAATAATAGCCTTTATGTGCTTCTTTTTATTGTAGCCTAAATATATCTACACGCCTAGCAACATGACTATGGTTTGCACATGACATTACTTTTCTGCATCGCCGCCATCTGTATTATATATATTCTCTCTTTGATACAGGTTAGCGTATGTGGGACCATGGCATGTGTCACTCAGACAGCTTGGATCCAGAATGGAACCATTCAGGAAAACATTTTATTTGGACAGCCAATGCATCCAGAAAAGTACAGGGAAGTTTTACATGCCTGTTGCTTCGAAAAAGATCTAGAAATGATGGAGTTCGGTGATCAGACTGAAATAGGAGAACGAGGGATCAACCTTAGTGGTGGTCAGAAACAACGCATCCAGCTGGCTAGAGCAGTTTATCAAGATTGTGATATATATCTTCTTGATGACGTATTTAGTGCAGTTGATGCTCATACTGGCTCAACTATCTTTAAGGTAATATCTTATTGCCATTCTTTTTTCTTTCCACATACTATTTGGATGGCACATATAGATGGTTGGGGGTACTTCAGATATGCAAATTCAGATCTTTAGAGAACTTTCAGAAATACTGCACACTTCAATTGGTCAGCGACAAATCATCTACTCCCTCCGATCCATAAAAAGTGTCAATGATTTAGTACAAAGTTGTACTAAATCAGCGACACTTGTTATGGGTCAGAGGGAGTACTAGATTCTTCTCGATATACAAAGATTCAGAAAGAAAATTTGGCTTCAATTGGTCATAGCCAGCTTGAACAAAAAACCAACTCTTCATGCCTGCATTTGCACCTTGACAAATTTTGTTGATACCGGTCATCTAATATTGATTTTATTTTTTAGTCCTTTCAAATCTCTTAAGTTTTTCTCTGCCATATCTCATTTAATCATGGGGAGATATTTGTTGTCAGTTGAATGCCTCTACCCTGTTTGTTGTTTTAATACTAATAGACAATGGGCAGGCCAGTCAAATCCATGCAAGTTATTTCGTGTATGATTTATGTGTGGAGAATTTAAGTGATGAAATGGGAAAAGATATATTCAACCACGAAAGCGTCGCCTTCCCAAGTGTAGAGACTTAGATCTTTTGTAGTGGTATTCACATTAGACTTCTAGTGTACTTTCACAACAGAATGCTCAAGAAAAGTTTAATGCAAGAGATGAGATAAGATTCAGTAGCCTGTAGGTACACTAACATTGTTTCCGTTTTGGTACTGAAATGCAATATTAGAAAAAAAACAGAGCACTTTCAGACAATATTTCACTTAGTTTACCACTCAATTTATTTACTTTCTTGTGCTGGCCTCTCAAAAGAAACCAACAAGTTTTCTCATGCCATTACTTATTTTTTTAGCGATTTTATATCCTGTATTTTGTATACCAAACTGTATTATTTGCTAAAATTGTCCATTTCGTGATGGCATAGGAATCAGCTAACAACCTACTTGATTTTCCTAGTGTTGTTTTCTTTATAGCTTTCCCATTACTACAGCAGAAAAACAAGTTCTTAATAAGTACAGGACTATGGCTAATATTTTAGCCATCTTTTAAACATGACTCTGACAGTTAGCCATTTGTGCAGGAATGTCTCAAGGGCATACTCAAGAATAAGACTGTTTTGCTTGTTACTCACCAAGTGGACTTCTTACGAAATGTGGATACTGTATTTGTAAGTTCATTTTTCAACTATGCATATTACTTTTGGAGGACCTAGTGTAGTCATATATTCTTGAGGGTGGACAAATGGCTCCCGAGCTACATGGAGCTCTTTATTTTGAAAACTCAAAAAATCATATTCAAAAGTATCAAAAAATTCTGAAACAAATGCTGGAGATAGTCATTGACATATACTATAAGTGTGCAAAAGTCCCACTCTGAAACGATTTGCATTCTAGGGTACACAAAAATGACAAAATCTGACAAATTTTATAGTTTTGAAATGTAAACTATTCACTATACTGAGATCTACACATTTGTCATTTTTGTGTAGCCTAGAATGTAAAGTATTTGAAACTGAGATTTTGCACACTTGTATATATCATGGAATACCTCCAGAATTTTCTTCGGAATTTTGTGAAGCTTTGAATTAAAATTTTCAAAATTTTGAAAATAAAGGGCTCCTTGGAGCTTGGCTTCCATTTGCAGTTTTGGTATATGCTTCCTTCAGAAAATAAGAAGTGAACATATTGCAGAGCAGCAGTAGCAATGTTTTGTTTTGGTTCAGGAAGTAGGGAAAGAAACAAAACTTGTATTTTCATGAAATCTATTTAATCTATATTTAATTTTCTTTACCTGCCAACATCTACCATACTTCATATATAATGCAAAATATACCATGCTGATGTTATCGATATATAACAGAGATGAAACTACGTTAACGTACGTGTAAACATCCAGGTCATGAAAAATGGGGGGATCATTCAGTCAGGGAACTATGGCGACTTACTAGAATCATGTCCAGATTTTTTAGCTCTTGTTACTGCTCACGACAGTTCCAACGAAGCATTAGGGATGCAAGGCCACCATGCTCAGAACACTGAGAATTCTCCGGCCACCACGGATTTACCAATGAGCCCTTCCATTAACTCCAAATCGAGTAAAGGAAACGGTGAGACGGTTGATGTTGCACCAAGCAAAGAAGCAGGTTCATCTAAGATAATCCAGGAAGAGGAAAAGGAGATTGGTCGAGTAAGTTGGGGTGTGTATAAGCTATATATCACACAGGCTTGGGGTTGGTGGGGAGTTCTGCTCATTTTAGCTATATCTCTGCTGTCAGAAGTCTCCAGCATGGCTAGTAACTACTGGCTGTCATATGAAACATCAGGAGGCGCCATATTTGACATTTCTATGTTCCTTGGTGTCTATGTTTCCATAGTTTCTGCTTCGGTTGTACTGGAATTTATCAGCATTCTCGTCATCGCTTTTTTGGGGCTTAAATCAGCCCAGGCATTTTTCAGTAAGATGTTTAACAGCGTTCTACGAGCTCCAATGTCCTTTTTTGACACCACTCCTTCAGGAAGGATCCTAAGTCGGGTATGTCTTCCGAAGCCGTAGATTTAGGTACAATCATTTGTTGAATTATTATTACCTTGTACTTTCTATTTTCAGGCATCAGCGGACCAGAGTAAAATAGACACAGCCCTTCTATTCTATTTGGGTACCGGCATATCAATGTGCATTTCGGTGGTTAGTAGCATTGCAATTACCTGCCAGGTTGCATGGCCATCAGTGATTGCAGTGCTTCCCCTACTGCTTTTGAACATTTGGTACCGGGTATAATCTAGCTACCACAATGCACGTTAAATAACAGAAAACATTTGGTACCGGGTATAATCATTACTGACTTCTACTTATGTTTTCAGAATCACTACATTGCAACATCTCGAGAGCTAACTCGTCTTCAAGGAGTAACAAGGGCACCGGTTATTGATCACTTCACTGAGACCTTTTCGGGCTCTCCAACTATAAGGTGTTTTGGGAAAGTGGATGACTTTTACCAAATAAACTTGGATAGAATCAATTCGAATTTGCGCATGTCTTTCCATAGCTATGCAGCTAATGAGTGGTTTGGATTTCGCTTGGAGCTAATCGGCACACTTGTTTTGTCTATCACTGCTTTTCTCATGATCAGTTTGCCTAGCAATTTCATCAAGAAAGGTATTATTACATCTCATATGAGAGAGTAGACTTTATGTTCCTCATGTTCTATATGTTTTCTTTTTATAAATTACTTGTTGTCTTGAATTCCATTACCAGCTATAAATAAAAATGAACACTGAGCTAACTATTGAGCATTGAAGACGTATCTTCTAAAAATGGCATTGAAGACGTATCAAGTTTTCAAGTATTTTTTGTCCAAAATACAACATAAAAGGATTAACTGTTATAGTACTGGTCATTGGATATAATAGGATAGCATTAAATAGTTCTTTTTGCAATTATCTGGGATAACAAACACTAGGGATTAGTACCAACTACAAAAGTTGGTGAATGTAACATAAAATTAGAATTTAGGGTTAATTTCATCTCATGTTTAATTTTTACATCAAACTTTTTTTCCTGCCATGACAAATTTCGGGGTCACTTTTTCCATTGCATGTGTGCATAAATACTGAGTTGTACATGCTCATGGCGAAACCAACATGTGTGCTGCCATCCATTCAGTCATGAAAGTTAGCTATCATCGGGATGACGCATTAGGTGTAGGCGTGTCCCAAGAGTTTGTGCTATTGTCAGCACATTGTGCATGTAGCTGTGTGGAAAGAAACAAGTTGATCGTGTGACCCAACACACCCGGAGAACAGCCCGCGGCTGTTGCAGCACGCAGCAATGGTCAGCAAGCAGCGCCAAAATCAATGGGTGGAAGGCAGGTAGCAAGCCAATTGGATCGATTGAGTGCATGTGCGTGTGGTGAAAAAAACTAGGGTTCTATATATGAGGAAACATGCAACTTGTATTTCTACGAGGCAATGGGCCGATATATATACACACACTTACATTGTGTGGTACATGTGCAGAAAACCCCCTGTACAACGGGATAATATGTGGCTAATGTATGGAAACTATATATAACTCTAGCAATTTCGCCATTGATATTTTGTTGTTTCCAATGTAGAATTTGTCGGCATGTCTCTTTCCTACGGTCTTTCTCTCAATTCATTGGTGTACTATACTATTGCCATAAGTTGTATGCTAGAAAATGATATGGTCGCTGTGGAGAGGGTGAATCAGTACAGTACTCTTCCTTCTGAGGCAGCATGGGCAGTGGCAGATTGTCTTGCCTCAGAAAATTGGCTACGACGAGGAGATATTGATATAAAGGATCTAGAGGTCAGCGGTTCTTCTTTTCCTTTGTTGATTCTTCCTTTCGGAAGTTTATAAACTATTACTATATAGGTAGGTGATTGACAGAAGTTAGCCACAAAATACTCCTCTTTTCAGGTCAGGTATCGAGCAAACACACCTCTAATCTTGAAAGGCATCACAATAAGCATCAGCAGTGGGGAAAAGATAGGAGTAGTGGGAAGGACTGGCAGTGGCAAGTCAACTTTAGTCCAGGTATTGTTCAGGCTCGTGGAGCCTGCTAAAGGCCAAATCATCATCAATGGGGTAGATATTTGCACCTTGGGCCTTCATGATCTGAGGTCTCGCTTCGGTGTGATTCCTCAAGAGCCTGCGCTCTTTGAAGGAACCATAAGAAGCAACATTGACCCAACTGGTCAGTATTCTGAGGCTGAGATATGGCAGGTACCAGTTGTAGCCAATCCACTATGTGTTTCAGTACATGAACTTCCTATCTGATACACCGAGTAATTAAATGTTCCTGTTGATATTAATGTATTTGTTCCTGTGCAGGCCCTTGAGCGTTGCCAGCTAAAAGATACAGTAGTTGCAAAACCTGAGAAGCTTGATGCACTAGGTATGCTTATCATATGAGAATCTTGATCCAATTCAGAATTAAGTGATACATTGCTAAATAGTTGTCCAGGCTTTGTAATCTTTAGAATCACTACTCTCAAGGTCTGATCCTATTATGATCATGTGATCTTGATCTTGGACTACACAAAATTCATCCTACCTACAATCATAATCATGGCAACCTAGCTTCGAAACAAGTCTGCTAAATAATAGAAGAAATTCTGCAACAGGGAACTAAATATCAGGGCTATCAGAGATACTCCATAAATTCGATGATTTTCAGTGCAATATAGCGACATGTTTCCTAGTCTTCAGTAACAACATACAATACTTGTTGCTGTTGTTTGAAGTTGCTGACATGGGGGAGAACTGGAGCATGGGACAGAGGCAGCTTCTCTGTTTCGGGCGTATCATACTGAAGCGCTGCCAGATCTTGTTCATGGACGAGGCGACAGCTTCTGTCGACTCCCAGACAGATGCAACCATCCAGAGGATCATCCGGGAGGAGTTTCGTGAGTGCACCGTCATCAGCATCGCGCATCGTGTCCCAACCGTCATGGACAGCGACAGAGTTCTGGTGTTGGATGCAGGTAGGATGTGGCTTTTACAGGTATCATCCATAGTGGTTTTCCAAGAAGGAATTGCGCTGACGTTTGAATTGGGTTTGTGTTACATTGTTTCAGGGTTGGTGATAGAGTTTGATGCACCATCCAAGTTAATGGGAGGGCCGTCAGTTTTTAGTGCGATGGTTCAGGAGTACGCACGCCACTCTTCTGGTGAGCAGGCAACAGATTGATGATGTTTATAGATCAGGAAGCACAATTTTATTAATCATACATGAAGCGGAAGGAAAGATGATTCAGAAAAAATGTGTAACATTTTCGCCCATTGTGTGTCAAATTTTCTCTAGCACAGTGTCCCGCACACATGTTTGGTAAACATTTTTAGTGTGGTACCATTTTTGTTGGGAAGATGTAACTTAGTGAAGTAGATATTGCATCTTAATCTACTGAACATGGAAACAGCCAGGCCTTTAGGGAGAGAGGATATTCTGTCTCCATGACCATGGCCTGAAGTTCAGTGAGGAGCAACCACCAGGCCAGGATCACCACTCGCTTTGTTGTTCCCAAGGAGCCCCTCATTCCGCCAGTCCTAAACTAACAATGCTCACATGACGCATGAGTTGTGCACAATCATTTTCAGTGAGTGATGCATGAGTTGTGCACAATCATTTACAGTAGTGGTGCATGAGTTTGGTTTGTGAAAATCTGAAATCTTGACTCCAAAAAAAGGAAATTATACATGAACACAGATTCCTTCACTTATACTTGGTTGTTCGCAATCATCTGACTGGCCCGTTCCAGGTTACTATACATATTCAAGTCATTTACATCTAAATAAGAGTTCAGGTATATTTAAGACTGACCTTCTATCACTCTCTAAAATTTAAGTTTGAACGTTATTTGGCTTTATCGAATTCTGAATTTGGATGACAAAAGCTGTAAGGATGCAATCTAAGTTCAGAAGTGATAAAGTTCTAAGGGAATCCCATCAGACAAACTAGTTGGCATTGGATGTAGCGTGTTGAACGAAGGAGATAACAAACTTTAGTCCCTCTCCCTCACTGCAAAATGTATGCACTTCAATGCATACGGAGAAAACTGGCAATGATTTACTAAAGATGTGTTCAAGAGGATGCATTTTTTCACATGTAATCTAGATTGTCGACTGCGGCATTTTAAGTAAAACTCTACTGACCTGACACTATTTACAAACTGTAGCTAGATATAACCAGTTTCGTGGTTAACTAAAAGGTCTTAATTAATGAACTGTAAACTTAAGATGCCAACTTAAAGGCTGGTTTCCACAATAAAATGGAGATGATATACTAACGTTCAATAGAATACTTAGATTTATTCCCTAAAAAAAGAATACTTAGATTTAAGTTATGTTCTTCATAAACTTGTGGAAACCATATGAAGCTATACAGAGTTGTTCCTAGAGACAGAGATCAAAACATAACATGACAACAGAAAAAACCAACTGACCGGCATTGCAATTACAACTAGATTAAGAAGATAATCATAGGAACATAGATCACACTCATTCATTTGATGTTTGTACATACGGACTAAGTAACAGAATCAAGTCAGAAGAACATGGCCATTCAAAAAAATAAGTAAATAATGTTGGGTATTCTTCTGACGAGTAACAAACTAGCTAGCCATGATTTAGATGGAACAAGGGCACAGAGGCATTATTACACTCTAGCTACCGAGCCTCTTTTAGTTCATCTCCTTCATGCATGGCATTTTGAAGCCTAACAATAGCGCCCGGAAAAGCTTGGTCGATGATATACCCAACCTCTTCATAGGTGAAGACTTCAACCCACTATGGCGGATCATCATTGGCAGAGAAGACAGCTCTGGCATCGATTGCGCCTGGCTGCTCAAACGAGACATTCACCTTCCCTGGTCTCATGTACAACAATCCATGACGCGCATGGAGGTATTCAGTGCTATTTTTGATCAGCTTAAGCAGCCCCTTTCCACCAGCAGCCGCCTTCTTTTCTGCTTTCCACTAGTGCAGACACCCCCCCCCCTTTAACTCCGGTTGGGAGGGCTCTCTAACAGCGGTTCTACAACCGCTGTTGAGGGTTCGGTGTTAGAGGGGGGCCCTTTTAACACCGGTTCTTATACGAACCGGTGTTAAAGGGGGGGCGCCCCCCCTTTAACACCGGTTCGGGGCTGGAAACGGTGTTAAAGGTTCTGCCTCTGCCTCGTTCTGGGCGTATTTCTGCGGGAGGGGGGAAGGGGGAATCGATCGGAAGCGGTATACACATACATCGTCATCGGTACATACGAGTACATGAATAATTAAGCAACTATTATTATACACAAACATCGGCATATACATCGTCATCGTTCATTTTGGTGGATATTTAAAGAGTTCTCCACCAGGCGTGACGACCTCATCAAGTATGAACCCCGCCAATTCCTCTTGAATGGCTCGTATGCGTTCAAATGGTAGGAGTTGGTCCCGCATCCGTTCGATCTGAATATATATGAAGAATGAGCCGTCAATATATATATAAGAATAAAACTCAACACAATTGATGGTAATAAAATAATGTTGTGGACTTTGTTTACTTACTTTAAGTTGTTCTAGTGCGGCTTGGCCTGTCGCACATATCGTGTTGCGAATGAACTCGCAAACATAGTATCCACATAAGTTATTGCCGTGTCCTTGATGCGCGCACTTTACGAGAATAGAGAGTTCAATCAAAATAATAATCAATAAAGCATGATATAATGGAATTGGAAGCAGAATCAAAGAGATACGCAGACCTAGCTAGCTAGTATTACTCACATTTTGGTCTACAAATTTTAGTTCTTCTGACCATTCACCCACGGCCCTGTCCGTGAACCTTTTCCAAACCCTGTCTGGCAAAGAAAATGGATAAAGGAGTAATTAATTACTTGTTGTCACGAAAGTTGCCGATCTAGTGCGATAATATGATTGAAATTACCTCTGGAGCATCTCTCTAAAGTCTGCCCATATCTCTTTTTCTTTCCGTAACGAGTCCATGACAAGGACTTTTCCTGAGTCGGGTTGAATGACTAGCAGAATAAAGTGGAACCTACGCACGCATAACTCATTATCAGTTACACTTAACATCGAGTAAGCCGAAATAGAATGTGTACAAGAGAGAGGGTAACAGTACTCACGAGAAGTTGTAAGGCAATAGTATTTCCCTTTTGGTTTGTTGTCTCAGTAAAGACCTTAGCAAGTAATCTTCTGTTTGCCCAGGTTTGCTTCTTACCACTTCTTCATGAACTCTATTTGGGTCAACGAACCCAATGTCAAAAGGGCCTCCTTTCCTGCATTCCATAACCTTTTTCCTGCATAATAGTATATACATATATGGTGAGCATATATATATATACATGCAATTAATGAAGTGAATGAGATGAGATATAAATTACAGAAATAGTACTTACACACAATAAAGGCTGATGGCAGCTTTGTCGAGTTCCTTCTGATTGAATAGAAAATGCAAGTCTTGAATGTTGAAGTCGATCCCGTCGTCTCCGCAGAAGAAAATCTCATCTCTTATATGCGCCGTGATCCATTCTTCCTTTCTCGTCTTGCAGAAATCAAGGAACTACTTGTGCAATTTTCACATCTTTGTTGGTAGATTCTTGAGTTTCTCTTTCTTGACGAGATTCTTCCCATACTTCCATGGATGTATGGGGTTGGCATCGCATTTGGGCAAGTTGTCTCCCATGATGTTCAAGTATGCAATGTAACTCATCCCCATCTCATTGGCCTTTCTTTGTAGCTCTGACTCGTAATCATTTACGAGAGGAGCCTCCCGTGTGTCAAACATTTGGAGCGGGGCGCATGATTGGTTTTCCTGCTCTCCGAGCATGGGAACTGTTTTCTGGGGTGCCTCACGACTGCTACTTTCAGTCTCCCTATGGCACCTTGCATCCGCCTTCAAAATCCGGCGCTCGTAGTCCGGCACAAGTGGGGTTTCAGGTTTCAAAATATTTTTGTAAAAATTCTCCACCACCGCCGGATCTATTTTCTCCTTTGGCTCGGACCGTCTAGGTGCAAAGAATTTATTGACCTCTTCTTCCGAGATCCTATTGGTCTCCTCATCGCTGCGATTCCACGGTAAAACCGGCAATGGCTTGGCGGAAGGCTGCGGGACGTAGTTTTTTGAACTCTTTGGCGTACGGTTTCCTGCGGATTTCTTTGTGGCAGTGCTAGTGATGCTCTTTGTGGCAGTGCTCTTCCGCTTACGCTGAGGAGATAGCTGAAGCACCGGAGATGGCTGACGGGCCGGAGATAGCTGGCGCGCCGGAGATGGCTGAAGCGCCGGAGATGGCTGCCGCGCAGGAGATGGCTGCCGCGCAGGAGATAGCTGAAGCGGCTCAGACTGCTGACGCTGCGGAGACGGCGGGGGTTCCAGTGGCCTCCAATTTGGAAGCACGATGTGTTCCTTCTTCCAAAGAATCGTTGTTTTCACTACAAATTTGAGTTGAGTTTCCCCTTCACCTGTAGCATGGTCAAGTTGTGCTTCCTCATATTCCTTCACAACCTCATCCACCCCGACAATAGCATAGCCATCTGGAATCGGTCGGCAGTGGTAAGTTCCACCAGCTATAGGAGGTAAGGCATAGCCGACAGCCACCTTAATGGATAAGCCCATTAATCTCACATGCAGCTCAGCGTGTTCGCTCTCCGTGATCTCATCCACGGGGTATCGAGGACCCGCCATTTTAAGCGTGGGATGCACGTTCTCCGTGGAAGCCACGCTACTTTTCCGCTCAGAGTCTGGGCCGCCGGTAGCTTCCAATGCAGGCTCTTCGTGCCGCTGAGATGGGCCGGTAGCTTGATGAATCTGTTGTGCATTCACTTGCGCCTGCAGCGCCTCAAGTGCATGTTCTATCTGTGTCATCCGCTATGTACGCTCTTTTTCTTTTCTGCCGCGCCATCTGTAAGAGTCGGTCCACTCGGCAAACCCATCCTTCCACGTCATACCCATGTGCCTCGTGCATGTCCAGGGTGTTCTTTTTTACCGATGGCGCGTGTGAGCTGGTCATTCTCTCTATCGGGATGGAAGGTCCTGGCGGATGTTTCCTCGTATGCCGTGATGAGTTCAGTGACGGGTTTGGCAAGGAGGGTTGGGAAGATACACAATCCTGTTTCTGGGTCCAACCTTGCCCCGATTCCATAGAACCAAGTCTTTGCACGTAGGTACCACCCATCTGTCTGGGGTGTGATCCCTCTAGCGCGCAGGGCCTTCTCAACTTCCTCCCACTTAGGCCTCTGAGATATGTAGCCACCTGACCCCGTCCTCTGGTGATATTCCTTCTTCTTGGCATTAAGCGTATTGGTTTCTGACCTCTTTTTAGCTATAGCACTTTTTTATATGTCACAAATTCGGGCCAGTGAGGTCTTATCTTCGCATAATATGCGTCTTCAAAATCTGGAGTCTCGCGAGCTTTGACAAATTTGTTCAATTTTGTCTTCCAGTTGCGGAAAGCGTCAGCCATCTTCTTTAGAGTCCACTCTTTGACCTTTTCCTTTATAACCGGGTTGTTTTCATCCTCCTCTGACGTAAGGGTGAAATTTACCAACAACGAATTCCAAAGCGTTTCTTTGGATCTTTCATCGACAAAGGTACCGTCGCCCTTCTTTGGCTTATTCCAATTTTCAATTATGATTGGGATTTGGTCCCTAACAAGAACTCCAACCTGACGTACAAATTTGTCTGCGGCCTTCTTGGGCTCCATCGGCCTGCCATCAACACAGACTGCTTCGATCGTGAACTTTGCACGATCTTTCAACCGATGGCTCGCTCCTCGCTTGCTCTTTTTCGTAGAAGAAGATGGTTGCTGGCTGGTCGATCCAGAGGGCTAAAAGAAGAAAGAAGCGTTAATTAATACATGTAGAAGAAGATTGTTGGTGGAAGTCAGCAGAGGCTTAATCAATGCATATACCTCGCCGGACTTTGTAATCACTAAATTGCGTTCACCGGAGTCTTCATCTTCTCCATGACTACTTGAGCTGTCATCATGTCCCTCCAAGTTCAGATATTGTGAGGTGTCCTCATCAACAATGTTCTCCATTATTTCTTCTTCTTCAAGGTTTCTACTAAGTGGATCCATAGTTTCTAAAACAATAATATTATCTAGAGTAAGAGTGTAAACATTCAAGTGGACTTGGATTCATACACAAATATACATATTATTCATACAAAAATACACAAATAAATACACAAATGAAATTCAAACCCTAAGGATGCTTGATCATTTTAAACGAGTTCCGAGGGGTACAAACCCTAATCAGGATGAGTCAGATCTCCACAACGACACCCCCAAGAGGGTAACGTTGGCAGGATGCAAGTTTGTATACAAGTGGGGCGGGTTTGCGGACAATTATTTAGTCTCAGACAGCTACACCTACACGTAGTCCAATTTGTATACAAGTTTTAATCTATGCATGTAGTACAATTTATATTAGCCGGTGAAACTATGTTGCCCGCGAACCCGCCCCGCTTGACACCCTATCTATACTACTACTCCCTCCATAATTACATGCCATCTTAGTTTCGAGTTTCCCGATTTTGACAATCAAGTTCACCACCAACACTAAGTAAACAATATTATCGATGTTACAACATCAGAAACTTTACTCAAATATGAATACACGACTATATCTTTTATACATCACACATATTCCCCACATTGTTCACCAAATGATGGTCAATATTTGTGGACGGATGGATTACAAATGTAGTATTTGAGATAAATATATGCCCATGGTTTATTTCTCTATTTCTAATCGGATTGATTCAAAGTCTATTCATTTCTTTCTACATATTTTCACTACAAAAAAGTAACAAAGACATGTAAAAAAAGTAACAAAGTTTCACTACAAATAAGTAACAAAGACATGTAAAAAAAGTAACAAAGTTTCACTACAAATAAGTAACAAAGTTTCACCACGAGCACGGCGGCTTCGGTGGCGCGGTGGCGGTGGCGGTGGGCGACGGCGGCTCCGACGGCGAGGGCGAGGGCGGCGGCTCCGACGTACGGCTAGGGATGGACGCGGCGCCGGCGCGTCTGCTCTCTGCTCTCTACGCGCGCGAGGGCGACGGAGGCTCCGATGGCGAGAGGGCGGCGGCTCCGACGGCGAGGGCTGGACGCGGCGCCTGCGCGCGACGCACGCGCGGTGGCGGTCTTGGCGCGCGTGAGGGCGACGGCTGACGAGGTTTAATCTCATCAATGCCCATTGTTATGGACTTGGATTTTGGAGAAGATGGGGATGCTGGAGATCGTGGAACGGTTAACAGACAAGCAACCAGGGGACACGAGATTTACCCAGGTTCAGGCCCCCGGAGGGAAAACCCTACTCCTGCTTGTCTGCTCTTGATTACGGCGGAACCGAAGGCTACAGGGCTGTGCAGATTCGATCTGGCGTGGTGATGCGTATGCGAAAGTATGAGTCGAGAGATCTAGGTCGTGCCCTCCTGGCCTTTATATACACTTAGGCAGGTCCCGGGCATAGTCCTAGTCGGTTACAAGTTCTAGGGTTTTACCCCTTTGAATTTCCTATCTACCCTAGTCTTGCTCTCCAAGGATCCGAAGGCGTCATGGGCCTTGGCCACCCGAAAATCTTCATGGGCCAGCGTACATCTGCTGTGGGCCTTCCTTGGGCTGGACCAGGTATGCTGAGGCCACGTACCCGTAAGGTATAACCATGTCAGTAGCCCCCGAGTGATCAGTCGAATCGCAGATTCGGCTGAGGACTCTTCAATCTTTCAGGTGTGACTATATGTTTCAACAGTATGTGTGTAGGGATCGTTCATGCGTGTGCCTGACTCACCCGACGGATCAAGGTCAGTTAACTGTCTTAGGACGAAACAACACGATCATCCTCAGATTCGAGTCCCTCAACTCAAAACTGAAACATATGCTGGCGTAATTCGACTCAGGCCATGGAGGACTTACAGGAGCGGAATTCCAGTGAATTTAATTGATGTACCCAACGCGTCCGTCAGGATTTTTCATCGCACCTGTTAGCATGAATTTTTACTAGCAGAGCGCAGTCGTGTGCGTTTCCAGGCCATCAGATGATATCTGTAGGTCTTATCTTTGTGTCGTAGACACAACATCCGAATGTTTGTCACCTTGGAGGTGTTTCGGGTGGCCAAGGAGACCGTTGCTCACTAGGCGTTTTGTTGGGGCAGAGTTGCCGAAAAGTTTTTGCATGCCGATCCGAAAGATCGCAGTCGAAGATTTCATAGGGTGCGCGACCAGCGCTTCCTATGGGAGTAGCCCCCGAGTTTCTGTTCGAGTCGTAGACTCGAGCGGAGACTTTAGCTCAAAACATTGTACAGTTGTTAAGTCCGTAGGACACAAAAATTTTCGGATGCTTAAATCCATCCTCCCTATGGGAGTAGCCCCCGAGTCCGTAGTGGAGTCGTAGACTCGACGTAGGACTCGAAGAATTATTTTGTCTTTATTCGTCTTTCGGGTGCGCGGCCAGCGCTCCTGATAGGAGTAGCCCCCAAGTATTTAGTCGAATAGAAGATTTGAGTGAGTACTTTGTGGAGCCGAAGAATTGTAGTTGATGCTAGTATAGCTTTTGATGACATCAGTGCTGACGATCAATGACCTCAAGCATCTGCTACGCCAGAGATGACTTGACTGGACGAACGTGGGTCCCACTTGCTGACCTTGAATTGACCGGTCACGCGCGGCGTGGAGATAATTATGGCGTCTCCTCTATTTCCGCGCGTAGTGGACGGCGTGGTAACGACGGTTCGTTGTGATGCTGACACGTGTATGGTCAGATCTGCCGTTAGCGTTAGGTCTTCTGGATGGACGGCTGCCGTGCGTCATCTTCGTCGTTATAATCATTGGGAAAAGCCGCGGTTTGTTTTTACCGCATCAATTCTTGCTTTCACTGCCTCCTTGTGCTCTAGCGATTCTTGCTGCGTGCTGGGATTCCCTTCCATATTTCTATCTTCTCTTCTGCGCTTTCACCGCGGGCGCCGCCGCAGCACGATGGGGAAACCGAAGAAATCGTCATCTGCAGTTGGGACCAGCGCCGTCGGAGGAAAGAAAGGCGCCGCCGCTACCCGTGTCACCGACGGTGGCTGGCGGCGATCAGAGACGCGGGAGAGCGATCTCCGCAAGCTTCGCGAGCGGGGTTTGATCCCACAGGATAGGGAGGCCGTCAGACTCCCCGGCAATGAGGTAATCCCCCGTCCCCCATCTGGGTATCGGGTTATGTTTCTTCCCTTCGTTATGCGTGGGTTTTCCTTCCTAGTCCACAACTTCCTCCGTGGGCTGCTCTTTCTCTATGGCATCCAGCTTCATCATTTGTCTCCCAATTCGCTTCTCCACATTGCTTGCTTCATCACTTTTTGCGAGTGCTGGATCGGCATTGAGGGAATATTTTATCATTTGCTACACTTTACTTTAGAAATTTATGATTTGCCACACTGACCACCACATGTCAGTGACACATGTTGTGGCAAATAATAAAACTGAAAAGTACAGTGTGGCAAATTATAAAATCCCCCGGCATTGAGCCACACTTTGGCCTCTTCCGGAAACTTTATTCCGTGAAGAGGCAGTCTGGTTCGGATGGTGTATATCCCATTGGGGGTTGCATCATCTCCCTTAGTCCCAATCTTCTTTTCTTTTCCTTTTCCATGTCCGAATCTGTCCAGTACTGGCGGAGGCGATGGTTTTACATCCGTGACTCCGTAGTGCCTGGGCAAGATTTTGGTCTTGTTCCTTTTGACCCCGCCCAGATCATCGAGCCAAAAAGATCCTGGAAAAACCAGATTTTGGATGGCGAGATAGAGGAGATAGAGGCCCTTTATCGTCGGGTGGAGGATCTCCAGCTGATTCCGGAGAAGGAAGTGAACGGTGTGGACATCATCCGGACGTTTCTTGAGCGTCGGGTGCAGCCTCTCCAAGCGAGGGCGCACCCGATGTTTCTTTATTCTGGGCGCCGTGATCCGACGAGGGTTTCGGCTGAGAAAATCTCCGAGGGGGAGCTTGACAGGACCCTTCGCGCGCTGCTGAAGTTCAAGGCCGGAGAGAAAATCCCGGGGAAGTCGCTGACTCCTCCGTTTTCTTCGACGCTGGCCGTTCCGCAGGTGTAGATTCGTGCGCGTAGCGCTTTTTTGTCGGCTGCATATTTATTTATTTTGTTTGCTAACAAAGTCCCTTCTGGTTTTGCAGAGCTTCAAGGTGCCGGGCATGGTGCCACCATTGCCCGAAAAGTATCTGAATGCCCCGGATAATGAAGTGGTGGAGTCCGTGTCCGAACTGCCGTCAGCGTAATCTCCGGCCGAAGATGCCGACGAGTCGAGTGAGGACCATACGCGCAAACGATCACGGAGCTCCAGCGAGTCTTCGGATGCCTCTACTCCTCTGACTCCCAGAAACCCTCTGTGCCTTGATCGTCATAGTGACGGGCATGGATGCTCTTCTTCTCCCATTCCTGCCATTCCTGTGCGGGCTGTGGCACCGCACCCGCCAGCGAAGCGGAAGAAAGAAGAAAAGAAGGAAGAGAAAAAGGAGGAGAAGAAAGAGGAGAAGAGAGCCCGAAGGACTCCTCCTGTCTTCGACCTAAGCTCACTAGGCTCGTAAGTTTCTTGTTGTACTACTTTCCTTTTTCCTTCTTGATTTTGCACTTGTGCTGATTGCTTCGTATGCAGGCATTCCTCCCACGATTCATCCATCGATGGTGCACGGGAGATGATGGGGGAGTCAAAAATTGCGTCTCCTCCTCCTCAGACGGTGGCGACTTCGGGGGGCGCCGCTCCGGATCCTCCATTGCATGAGGTGCAAGTGGTTGCGCCTCAGAATTTCGCCAGCGAGCCTTCGGAGTCTCCATCAGAGCATGTAAGTACCTCTTATTCGTACCACGGGGGGAGCCCCCGGGTGTCTTTGCGTTCGAGTGTCGCCTTTATTCCTTAATGTTGGGCGTAGCCCCCAAGTCCTTTTTCTTACTGGTGTTTCTTTTCCTGCAGCCTTTTGTGGAGGAGGCCAAGCGGCTGGTGCAGGAGCGCCTGGTGCTAGCGGCTAACCTCTGTAACTACCTCGGTGAATTACGCTCCTAGATACAAGCCTGGATGAGCGGAAATGGTTGAAATAGTACGGTGGGGCCCCAAAAGCCACTCACGGGTAGACCTTTCGGCCGTCCCAACCATTTCCAGTCATCGGGGCAAGTACGGGCGGCGTAATCGGCAGGAGAAGGGATCAACTACATACACAAGTGAGTATGTATGCAAGCCACCATACAATAGTACATCAGAGCCATACCATCTAGAAAGAAAGGAAATATAGCAACGCCATACGGCAAGATTCAAATGACCTAGATAGATATAATAATTTAGGATATTTCCTCATACATCACACATCAGAGTATCAGGCGGAAGCGGCAAACAAGGTCCGAGTACGGATAAGAAGCAAATCGGCATAAGATGCCCAGAAATAAGCACATCCCGCCCACAGATCTCACGGATCCCCGTTCCTGGAATCTCTACACCAAACGATCGTTGCCCACATCATCAGCCTCCTCCACCCAGTATCCCTCCTGCGAGTGTACCTGTTCATCTAAACCAATAATTTATCGTGTGAGACCCTAGGGGTACTCAGCAAGTCTTTATGCCTCTAAAGGGGACACAACCTGGGGTGACGCAATTGCAGCAAAGGATAAACCCTAACAGTTCTATAGATACTCGCTAACCATCCGCCTAACCAAAGATAGACGGATGTCCGTGAATTAATGACAACCGTTATAACAGTAAGATCACCAGATCCATCCTCCTCCTCGCTTACCGACAAGGAAGCGGACGAACAACCCCCATCCGTTGGCAGTTTTATTAACCATTCCATGAGTGTTGCACTAGTTACTAGTCAGTTGTTTAGTCAAGTTAAAAGCGGTACTTTAGTTATGCTTGTCTATGAACGAGAAACTGTGGTCCAAGTCGTCCATAACCGCGGACACGGCTTTCAGAAAGTTTTACCCTGCAGGGGTGCACAAATAGCAACACACACTCGATCAACCTCGGAAAAACCAAATCAAAACCCAACGAGGCCTTCACGACAAAGCAATCACAAGATTCAGAAATATTTCAGGGGGCCACCCCATTGAGTAGACCCGCAACGAAGCTAGCTGACTCCGAGACGGACTCAAGGTTTGCGTCAATGGCTGTAAACGACTGGGAACCCGAAAATGTGACTGGGCTTGTCAATACCGCGAAAACATTCCGCTTACCTAAACAGTACAGTGTGCTCCTCTCACAATCGTAATAAAACAGTAAACATGGCATAAGTACAGGATAGTAAATAAGACCTCAAACTAGTTTGTGGCCCCAAGAAATAAGACGGAATCAAGCTCTGGCTCAGAGGGGTCCCATAAGCCTCCCGGATGTGGATAGCGCGAATAATCAAGGAACAGGGATCAAGTACTCGGGGTCCTACGGGACACAAGTGAGCAGGAAAAACCAAATAGCAGATGTTGCCCACCGGTGCCACTTTCATTAGTTATCCCATTACTACTCAAGTTAAGTTGTTTAGGTACCTCGTTATCCATCAGACTCTCACATACCCTACACATGCTGTTCTACGACTCGCATGGCTCAAAAAACTCCTGTAGTAATGGCTCATGGTATGGAGGAACAAGCTTGGTGGGGTTTTAAAAGTAGAGGCTATGCAATACTTGGGATTCAGTTTAATGTAATCGCGACTCAATGATGCAAGAATAAGATAGAGGCAATAGGTACTGTATGTATGCAAGCATGTGGTAGTGCTTGCCTGGCAACTCAGTTGAAGCGAGAGACGGATCTGGGTAGTGCTCCTGGTTCTCTTGATATATCCCCTGCTCAGTGTCTATTCGAAGAAGAACCAAACAAACAAGGGCCAACATAAATAAAGTGCACAAGCATAGGAATAAAATGCGTCAAGCAAACAATCATGCCATGATGAATGATGCCCAAGTTGCATGGCAATAATGTAGCATGGCATGGGTGAGGTGTAGAATACAAGAAATAACATTTTTATTGGGTTTTGGTCACATTTTATTGTCATATTAGTTTCTGTATACTATATATTTATATGATGCATGCTGCAATTGAAGTCATGGATAGCATAAACAGAAAGGTCTCGTCGAGCTGATCATTTTAGACATATCATTTGTTAAATTCGGAGTTATAAAACAAAAGTTATTAAATAAATAAGGAAAAGGGCATTTTTTTGTAATTATATTCAACTTGGAATTTAAAGTGTCCAAATAATATATCGAATGGCATATTTGAATTCCTCACATTTTTCTGATTCAAAAAACATATATTATTTGTATTATTTGGAATTATGAATTTAAATTTATTAAAAGTCAAAATTATTAATTAGGGTCAAAGTCAAAGGTTTGACTAGATAGAGTCAAACTTGGTCAAATTCGAAAACATGGTTGAATTCATTATGGAAAACATTTACTTTTCATTTTGAAAGTTTTTACAAATTCGAGTTATTTCAAAAGATATGAATTTAATTAGATTTAAACATTTATTGAATTTTATTTGATTTCAGAAAACTCGGGCGACTTTTCTCACTCGGGGACGTTCTACCCTCCGTCATTGACATGTGGGCCAGAGGGCGAGAAGGGCCACCGCGCGTGAGCGGCCGACGCGGCGCTGACACGTGTGCACGGCGGGGATCGCGGGTTGATGGAGGCAAAAGTGCGGGAGCCTTTTTACAAAAAGGGGGTGAGAGGAAGGGACCGCGGGTTGAGCTACCAAAAAGCAGAGGACCTATGTGCAAAACTGCCAGGTGTGCTCCGATTCGGAACCTGACGAAACTGAACGAGGGCGCGCGAAAACTGCTAGCTGACCCTTACTTCGGTCGACGATGCCGAGCAAACTGTTGCGAATTAGGGAAAACCACAAAAACATAAAATGTAGATATTAGTTAGAGCTACATCTTTCGTGTTTGGAGCGTCACCAACGGAGGACTCGACGCGCCGGGAATCTACGACGAACAGAGGCCGACCCGAGGGCAAAAGACTGAACTTCATCGTCAGACACAGAGGGTTTTAGCTGATCTTGCGAGGACAAAGGCGATGGCTACAGATCGAATTTAAAGATGATGTCAACACGAAAAACATAGAGGAAAGGTAGGGCTACAACTTTCATGTTTGGGGATTTTGCGAAGGAGGACTCTGCACGCCGGGAAACAGAGCAGCACAGAGGCGGTTTAGAAGCGGCTGCAGCTGCTGCTCGATGCCACTGCTGCTGTTGCGGGCTCTGTGGTGCGCGTGGCGAGCGGCACGGCGAGGCTGCGCGGGAGGGCGGCGATGATCGGCGACATGATGCAGAACGGAGGGGAAAAGGGAAGGGGGAACAGGAGGTGGTGCTCACCTCGGCCGATTCCCGAGGAAACGAGGATGGGGGAGGTCGGGGATGATGACGGCGACGGCGGTGCTGCTCCTGTACTTGGTCAGGAAGAAGAGGAAGCAGAGCTCCTGGGATCGTGCAGCTCCTCTCGAGGAAAACAAACAGCGCGGACGAGGCGAGCGATCCCAGGCTTCAGCGGTGCTCACCGGCGACCATGGCGACAGCGCGTTTCTGCTCGGCCTGCTGCTGCTCGCGGGAGGGAGAAGGACAGGGGAAAAGGGGATGGCGGCGGAGAGGAGGGGAAGAGGGAGGCTAGGGTTCGAGGGGGGCCTCCGCGGCTTGGGGATAAGAAGAGGGGCAGGTGGTGGGTGGTGACGCGGATGACGGCGACGCGACGGGTACCTGCTCCGTCTGCTGTTCTTCAGAGAGGAGGAAGCGAACGGAGAAGAGGCACAGGGCGACGACGTCAGGAGCGAAGGGGTACTAGGCCAGGGGGAGGAGAGAAGGGGGGGGGGTTCCTGGGCTGCTGTTGCACTTGGGCTGCTGCGGCTGGTAAGGCCCAGGTAGGCTGCTGCTACTCCTCTCACAATCTCTTTTCTTTTATTTTTGTTTGCTTTGTATGTTTCAAATACAAACAACCTTTTTATTTCAAAACTTTTTGAACCTAGCAGATAATTTTGAACAGAGAATTGGGAAGGCCAAGGATAGAAAATGGGGACAAAAGAAGTGGAGATGATTGATGCATACATACATAAGTTATGATTGTGTCAAAAGTGGCCTTTTACAAGAATATGAAGATATTGGGTTTTTGTAATTTGATGAAAACATTTGTAAAATTAGGGAACCTTCACATGGATCCAAGGCTTGTAGGAACAAAACAGAGGGAGAGGGATGAGGTGGTGCTTGCATGGCCCATGCAAATAATAAATGCCATGTATTCATATTGTGAAAACAACATAAAATCACATGGCATTATTCCATGCATTACCAAAAGGTGGAATAAGGCCAAGCAAAAAGGGACTAGTATTGGATCCACCCAACCCACATGATCTAGGTAAACTCAGATAAATGCCAGCTCAGATTAATTGGATGGTGGAATTATAAGGTGGTGAAGACAAGGTGGTGGAGTCAATAAAAGATATGCCCCCAACTCAACTTGGGCATTTAACAATATATCAAGAACCAAATACAATATCAAGAGGCAAATACAAATAGTAATGCATATGAGATAAGAACCAAAACACAAAGGTTTTGTATGATGCCCAAATGCAAGGTGGCATGATGACATGAGCATGATATGATGATGATGCAACAATTATATGTAGGAAGTGGCCATTATATTACTAGATCAAGTAGCATTACAAATGTTAGACAATTGTGATGCTACAACTCTCCCCCACTAAACAGGAATCTCGCCCCGAGATTCTAGGAAGAAGAAGACACAAATAGAGTAGGATAGTTGGCACGGAGTTCATCTTCACGCTCCCAAGTGGCTTCCTCAACAGAATGGTGCGACCACTGCACCTTGCAGAACTTGATGGACTTGTTGCGAGTCCTTCTTTCTGCGGTCTCAAGGATTTTTGTGGGGTGTTCTTGATAAGATAGGTCTTCTTGGAGATCGATTAGCTCATGATCCACGGTCCTGCCGGGATCTTTGAAGCACTTCTTGAGTTGAGAGATGTGGAAAACATCATTGACTTTGAGTTTCTCCGGGAGCTCAAGAGCATAAGCAACTTCTCCTCTTCTACCACGAATTTTGAAGGGACCGATGTATCTAGGAGCCAGCTTTCCTTTGATACCAAAACGGTGTGTGCCTTTCATGGGAGTGACACGAAGGTAAACGAGATCACCAGGGGCATACACCATGTCCGTGTGCTTCCTGTCATAATTGCTCTTCTGGTGACTTTGAGCAATCTTCAGGTTTTCAAGAATGATATGCACCTTCTCCTCCGCTTGAGTTACAATGTCAGGGCCAAACCAAATTCTTTCTCCTGCACCTGACCAACCAATCGGAGTTCTGCACTTGCGGCCATAGAGAGCCTCAAATGGTGCCATCTTCAGACTTTTCTGGAAGCTGTTGTTGTAAGAGAATTCAGCATAAGGAAGACATTCCTCCCACTTCATGCCAAAAGAGATAACGCAAGCACGAAGCATATCCTCCAGAATCTGATTGATCCTTTCAACTTGTCCTTGTGACTGAGGGTGGTAAGCTGTGCTGAAGTTCAACTTTGTTCCCAAAGCATTTTGGAAACTTTCCCAGAACTTGGAAGCAAAGATGCTCCCACGGTCTGAACTGATCTCAAGCGGAACCCCATACAGAGAGACAATTCTGCTGATATAGAGCTCAGCCAACTGAATTCCAGAAATTGTTTCCTTGACGGGGAAGAAGTGAGCCACTTTAGAGAGCCTGTCGATGACAACAAAGATTGCATTGTTGCCCTTCTGCGACCTTGGAAAACCAGTGATGAAGTCCATCTCTACTTTCTCCCATTTCCATTCCGAGGGTTTCAATGGCTGTAGAAGACCGAAAGGTTTCTGATGGACAGCTTTCACTCTGCAGCAGACATCACACTCCGAGACATACTTGGCACAATATCGTTTCAGACCCGGCCACCAATATTGTGTTTTCAAGTCCATGTACATCTTTGTGCTGCCAGGGTGGATAGATAGAACAGAATCGTGCGCCTCCTTGAGAACTTGCTCTCTCAAACCCGGGTAGTTCGGAACAAACATCCGGTGTTCAAAGAAAAGCGTGCCTTGATCATCGACGTGGAAGGACTCATACTTCGGGAGCTGAAGTTTGGAGATGATATTTCTGGTGTGCGGATCACCAAGCTGACGAGAGCGAATCTTTTGTTCCAAGAGAGGAGTAGCCAGAAGGTTCAGGAGATATCCTTGTTCCACAATTTCAAGGTTGAGCTGACGGAATTCCTCGCACAAGAGAGGCTGCCGTTCTTCCATCATGAGGTTGTTGACATAAGCTTTGCGGCTGAGAGTATCGGCCATGACATTAGCTTTGCCAGGAGTGTAGTTGATGGTCAAATCAAAATCATTGATTGCTTCAATCCATCTCCTCTGCCGAAGGTTGAGATCAGGCTGAGTGAAGATATACTTCAAACTCTTGTGGTCAGAAAATATCTCACAACGGTTGCCAAGCAAGTAGTGCCTCCATAGCTTCAAAGCGAAGACAACTGCTGCGAGCTCGAGGTCATGTGTGGGATAGTTGAGCTCATGCGTCTTCAACTGTCGAGAGGCATAAGCAACAACTTGTTTTTCTTGCATCAGGACCGCACCCAATCCTTGCAAAGAGGCGTCACAGAATATCTGGAAAGGCTTAGATGTATCCGGAGGAACCAAGACTGGTGTGGAAGTGAGCTTCTCTTTGAGTGTCTCAAAGCTTGCTTGACAGGCAGGAGTCCAAAGGTATTTCTTGCCTTTCTTGAGGAGATCGGTAAGAGGCTTCGCTATCTTCGAAAAGTTCTGAACGAAGCGACGGCAATAACTAGCCAAACCAAGGAAACTCCGCACTTCTTTGACATTAACAGGAGGAAGCCATTCAACAATTGTCTTCACAGTTTCCGGGTTGACTGCAATGCCCTTGGCAGAGATAACGTGACCAAGATAGGTTACTTGAGGCAGCCAAAACTCGCACTTTGAGAACTTTGCATACAAACGGTTCTCACGAAGCTTGTTTAGGACACACCGAAGGTGTTCTTCATGCTCTTCCTTGGACTTGGAATAGACTAGGATGTCATCCAGATAGACCACAACAAACTTATCAAGGTACTCCATGAAAACCGAGTTCATAAGCCTCGAGAAGGTAGCAGGTGCGTTGGTGAGACCGAAAGACATGACCGTGTACTCATACAGGCCATAGCGGGTGGTGAAAGCTGTTTTAGGCACATCTTCCTTGCGAATCTTGATTTGGTGATAACCACTTCTCAAGTCAAGCTTAGAGAACACTACAGCTCCAGCTAGCTGATCGAAGAGATCATTAATCCGCGGAAGGGGATATTTGTTCTTGATGGTTTTAGCATTGAGAGCCCGATAGTCAACACAAAGTCTATCAGTCCTGTCACGCTTCTTCACAAAGATTGTTGGGCTACCCCAAGAAGAAGTACTGTGTTGAATGAAACCCAACTTCTCTTGTTCATCAAGCTGTCGTTTGAGTTCAGCCAACTCAGAAGGACCCATTTTATAAGGCCGCTTGGAGATAGGAGCCGTTCCAGGTTCAAGCTCAATTACAAACTCAACCTCACGATCCGGAGGCATACCCGGCAACTCTTCAGGAAAGACATCTGGGAACTCACAGACCACTGGAACACTCTGAATAGCTTCCATAGCATCATCATTCAGAGCCGTCAAAGAGAAAAGCTGGATAGCAGGAGTCAGACTTGGAGAAAAGACTATATGGCCTTCAGGAATCTTCAGAGAAACCGAGCGTTCAGCACAATCAATCACAGCTGCATTTTCTGTCAACCAATCCATGCCCAAGATGACATCAATGTTATAATTGCCCAGAACAATTAAAGATGCCGAGAACGAAGAGCCACCAATCTCAACTTGATTGTCATGGCTGATTTTAGAAGCTACCGTATTTGCTCCAGGAGAAAGGACCATTAACTTCTTAAGGAGAGGATCCATTGCTAACTCATTCTCATTTGCAAACTTGTGAGAAACAAAAGAATGCGATGCACCAGAATCAAACAAAACTCGTGCAGGGACTGAGTTAACGGAAAGCATACCCATCACAACTCCAGGTGCATGCTCAGCTTGAGCGGCGTTGACACAGTTGGCACAAGCAACAGTAGACCCGGGCTTGGTGTTGATGTTGAGAGCCCGAGGTGGTGGTGCACGAACCATAGGAGAGCTTGCCGCAGATCTTGGAGGGGGTGGAGGAAGAGCTTTGTTCTTCAACGGACAGTTCCAGTTTAGATGCCTAGGGTCTCCACACGTGAAACAAGCACCAGGTGGACGTGGAGCAATGTGGCCAGGGACTCCGCCAGGAGCTCCAGGGTAGTGGTGGTTGTAGCCCCTGGGAGCAGCAGTGATGAAGTTTGGTGGCCTTGCCGCGTAGCTCGAAGGTCTTGGTGAAGCCAGGAGCGACGGTGGGGTGTTAGGAACCCAGACACGCCGCTTAGAAGGTGCTGACATAGCTGAAGAGCTTGGTGCGTCCCGGTTGTGTTTCTTTGACTCCTCAAACATTTGCCTACTGGCTTCCTCCTGCAGAGCTGTATGCTGAAGTTCCAGGAAAGATGCCGGCCTTGCATGTGTGATTGCATATTTGATCGATGCATTGAGCCCTTGCCGGAACCTCTTTTGTTTCTTCTTGTCATCTGAGATCTCATCACCACCAAAACGAGAGAGTTTCATGAAGTTCCTGATGTAGGTATTGACATTATCATTTCCCTGCTTGAGGTTGAGAAAGACTTCCTTCATCCTTTCCATGACAATCTCTGACAGGAATTGCTCTTTGAAAGCTCCAGAGAAGTGTTCCCAAGTAGGCTGAAAACCAGTGCAGCTTGCCTTCAGGTAATTCTCCCACCAGAGAGCTGCATCTCCCTTCAGAAGGTGAGTAGCACATTTTACCCATTCTTTCTCAGGCACATCAGCAGTCTCCAGCAACCTTGACATCTCACGCAACCAGTCATCAGCATCAAGTGGTTGATCAGAAACATCAAATTGGCGTGGGTTGAACTTCAGGAAGCTTTTGATGTCTCCTCGCTTGGGAGGTGGAGGTAGTGGAGCAAACTCATTTCTCCTGACACTTTCTTCCAAACGCTGTTGGTTCTGCTGCATTGCTGCCAAGGCATTGGCGATGTTTGACAACGCGGCCCCAAGTTCCGGTGGTATGTCCTCATCTGAACGGCGTGGTGGAGCCATCCTGAGATTGATATAAAACACAAGTCAGTACTATAATGGAGAATAATAATAATCCAAAATAGTACCAAGATGGAATTAACCAAGATTAAAGGATACAAATTACTAAGATGATATTAAAATATCAACAAAGTTCAAAGCACCTAGAAGATATTAAGCATATCGCACACGACTGAAAAGGAGTGTGGTACACAGATATATCAAAGAAAAATTTTCCACAAATTTCGGCATTAAATATCAATAGATGCACAAAATTACTTAACGAATCAAGATTAGTGACTCTACCAATTCAATATACAAAAGCGAATGATAAGAGTAGTGGTATGGTCGCGACTCCATCCCGCACTCAAATCATTACTCCGCACATGAACGAGTAAAACACATATCCTAACCCCTTCTTCTCACGTTGATCCTAAAGATTGGTAACTACGGAAACAAACACCCCAAACAAGATAACGTCGGATAACAAAGAGTAAGACAGATCGCGGCGGTATACAACGAATCAGATAGATCGCGTCGCTTTGCAAAGCCTGTCGGTATGGAATGTACCAACAGTTGATAACCAAAAGGCCGATTAGATAACAACTTGGATGCAACAGATAGACAAGGAATTACTCTCACACACACACACACAACCTATGGTACTACGGAAACCCAGAACAGGTGAATCCTAGTTTGAATTGTTAAGAAGAGGATTGAAAACGTTACACTTCCTTACCAGAAAAGGGTGGGTGGGTAAGAAGAAAAGTGGAAGCAGTCCTACTCTCACGTTTTGTTTTTCCCTAGTATACATAACTACCAAAAATATTTGCTAGACTGACAACGACCGTTTGGCTGAGACCCTGAAGGTCGGGATGGCTCTGATACCAATTGTAACTACCTCGGTGAATTACGCTCCTAGATACAAGCCTGGATGAGCGGAAATGGTTGAAATAGTATGGTGGGGCCCCAAAAGCCACTCACGGGTAGACCTTTCGGCCGTCCCAACCATTTCCAGTCATCGGGGCAAGTACGGGCGGCGTAATCGGCAGGCGAAGGGATCAACTACATACACAAGTGAGTATGTATGCAATCCACCATACAATAGTACATCAGAGCCACACCATCTAGAAAGAAAGGAAATATAGCAACGCCATACGGCAAGATTCAAATGACCTAGATAGATATAATATTTTAGGATATTTCCTCATACATCACACATCAGAGTATCAGGCGGAAGCGGCAAACAAGGTCCGAGTACGGATAAGAAGCAAATCGGCATAAGATGCCCAGAAATAAGCACATCCCGCCCACAGATCTCACGGATCCCCGTTCCCGGAATCTCTACACCAAACGATCGTTGCCCACATCATCAGCCTCCTCCACCCAGTATCCCTCCTGCGAGTGTACCTGTTCATCTGAACCAATAATTTATCGTGTGAGACCCTAGGGGTACTCAGCAAGTCTTTATGCCTCTAAAGGGGACACAACCTGGGGCGACGCAATTGCAGCAAAGGATAAACCCTAACAGTTCTATAGATACTCGCTAACCATCCGCCTAACCAAAGATAGACGGATGTCCGTGAATTAATGACAACCGTTATAACAGTAAGATCACCAGATCCATCCTCCTCCTCGCTTACCGACGAGGAAGCGGACGAACAACCCCACATCTGTTGGCAGTTTTATTAACCATTCCATGAGTGTTGCACTAGTTACTAGTCATTTGTTTAGTCAAGTTAAAAGCGGTACTTTAGTTATGCTTGTCTATGATCGAGAAACTGTGCTCCAAGTCGTCCATAACCGCGGACACGGCTTTCAGAAAGTTTTACCCTGCAGGGGTGCACAAATAGCAACACACACTCGATCAACCTCGGAAAAACCAAATCAAAACCCAACGAGGCCTTCACGACAAAGCAATCACAAGATTCAGAAATATTTCAGGGGGCCACCCCATTGAGTAGACCCGCAACGAAGCTAGCTGACTCCGAGACGGACTCAAGGTTTGCGTCAATGGCTGTAAACGACTGGGAACCCGAAAATGTGACTGGGCTTGTCAATACCGCGAAAACATTCCGCTTACCTAAACAGTACAGTGTGCTCCTCTCACAATCGTAATAAAACAGTAAACATGGCATAAGTACAGGATAGTAAATAAGACCTCAAACTAGTTTGTGGCCCCAAGAAATAAGACGGAATCAAGCTCTGGCTCAGAGGGGTCCCATAAGCCTCCCGGATGTGGATAGCGCGAATAATCAAGGAACAGGGATCAAGTACTCGGGGTCCTACGGGACACAATTGAGCAGGAAAAACCAAATAGCAGATGTTGCCCACCGGTGCCACTTTCATTAGTTATCCCATTACTACTCAGGTTAAGTTGTTTAGGTACCTCGTTATCCATCAGACTCTCACATACCCTACACATGCTGTTCTACGACTCACATGGCTCAAACAACTCGTGTAGTAATGGCTCATGGGATGGAGGAACAAGCTTGGTGGGGTTTTAAAAGTAGAGGCTATGCAATACTTGGGATCCAGTTTAATGCAATCGCGACTCAATGATTCAAGAATAAGATAGAGGCAATAGGTACTGTATGTATGCAAGCATGTGGTAGTGCTTGCCTGGCAACTCAGTTGAAGCGAGAGACGGATCTGGGTAGTGCTCCTGGTTCTCTTGATATATCCCCTGCTCAGTGTCTATTCGAAGAAGAACCAAACAAACAAGGGCCAACATAAATAAAGTGCACAAGCATAGGAATAAAATGCGTCAAGCAAACAATCATGCCATGATGAATGATGCCCAAGTTGCATGGCAATAATGTAGCATGGCATGGGTGAGGTGTAGAATACAAGAAATAACATTTTTATTGGGTTTTGGTCACATTTTATTGTCATATTAGTTGCTGTATACTATATATTTATATGATGCATGCTGCAATTGAAGTCATGGATAGCATAAACAGAAAGGTCTCGTCGAGCTGATCATTTTAGACATATCATTTGTTAAATTCAGAGTTATAAAACAAAAGTTATTAAATAAATAAGGAAAAGGGCATTTTTTTGTAATTATATTCAACTTGGAATTTAAAGTGTCCAAATAATATTTTGAATGGCATATTTGAATTCCTCACATTTTTCTGATTCAAAAAACATATATTATTTGTATTATTTGGAATTATGAATTTAAATTTATTAAAAGTCAAAATTATTAATTAGGGTCAAAGTCAAAGGTTTGACTAGATAGAGTCAAACTTGGTCAAATTCGAAAACATGGTTGAATTCATATATGGAAAACATTTACTTTTCATTTTGAAAGTTTTTACAAATTCGAGTTATTTCAAAAGATATGAATTTAATTAGATTTAAACATTTACTGAATTTTATTTGATTTCAGAAAACTCGGGTGACTTTTCTCACTCGGGGACGTTCTACCCTCCGTCATTGACATGTGGGCCAGAGGGCGAGAAGGGCCACCGCGCGTGAGCGGCCGACGCGGCGCTGACACGTGTGCACGGCGGGGATCGCGGGTTGATGGAGGCAAAAGTGCGGGAGCCTTTTTACAAAAAGGGGGTGAGAGGAAGGGACCGCGGGTTGAGCTACCAAAAAGAAGAGGACCTATGTGCAAAACTGCCAGGTGTGCTCCGATTCGGAACCTGACGAAACTGAACGAGGGCGCGCGAAAACTGCTAGCTGACCCTTACTTCGGTCGACGATGCCGAGCAAACTGTTGCGAATTAGGGAAAACCACAAAAACATAAAATGTAGAGATTAGTTAGAGCTACATCTTTCGTGTTTGGAGCGTCACCAATGGAGGACTCGACGCGCCGGGAATCTACGACGAACAGAGGCCGACCCGAGGGCAAAAGACTGAACTTCATCGTCAGACGCAGAGGGTTTTAGCTGATCTTGCGAGGACAAAGGCGATGGCTACAGATCGAATTTAAAGATGATGTCAACACGAAAAAAGTAGAGGAAAGGTAGGGCTACAACTTTCATGTTTGGGGATTTTGCAAAGGAGGACTGTGCACGCCGGGAAACAGAGCGGCACATAGGCGGTTTAGACACGGCTGCAGCTGCTGCTCGATGCCACTGCTGCTGCTGTGGGCTCTCTGGTGCGCGCGGCGAGCGGCACGGCGAGGCTGCGTGGGAGGGCGGCGATGATCGGCGGCATGATGCAGAACGGAGGGGAAAAGGGAAGGGGAACAGGAGGTGGTGCTCACCTCGGCCGATTCCCGAGGAAACAAGGATGGGGGAGGTCGGGGATGATGACGGCGACGACGGTGCTGCTCCTGTACTTGGTCAGGAAGAAGAGGAAGCAGAGCTCCTGGGATCGTGCAGCTCCTCTCGAGGAAAACAAACAGCGCGGACGAGGCGAGCGATCCCAGGCTTCAGCGGTGCTCACCGGCGACCATGGATACAGCGCGGTTCTGCTCGGCCTGCTGCTGCTCGCGGGAGGGAGAAGGACAGGGGAAAAGGGGATGGCGGCGGAGAGGAGGGGAAGAGGGAGGCTAGGGTTCGAGGGGGGCCTCCGCAGCTTGGGGATAAGAAGAGGGTCAGGTGGTGGATGGTGACGCGGATGACGGCGACGCGACGGGTACCTGCTCCGTCTGCTGTTCTTCAGAGAGGAGGAAGCGAACAGAGAAGAGGCACAGGGCGACGGCGTCGGGAGCGAAGGGGTACTGGGCCAGGGGGAGGAGAGAAGGGGGGGTTCCTGGGCTGCTGTTGCACTTGGGCTGCTGCGGCTGGTAAGGCCCAGGTAGGCTGCTGCTGCTCCTCTCACAATCTCTTTTCTTTTATTTTTGTTTGCTTTGTATGTTTCAAATACAAACAACCTTTTTATTTCAAAACTTTTTGAACCTAGCAGATAATTTTGAACAGAGAATTGGGAAGGCCAAGGATAGAAAATGGGGACAAAAGAAGTGGAGATGATTGATGCATACATACATAAGTTATGATTGTGTCAAAAGTGGCCTTTTACAAGAATATGAAGATATTGGGTTTTTGTAATTAGATGAAAACATTTGTAAAATTAGGGAACCTTCACATGTATCCAAGGCTTGTAGGAACAAAACAGAGGGAGAGGGATGAGGTGGTGCTTGCATGGCCCATGCAAATAATAAATGCCATGTATTCATATTGTGAAAACAACATAAAATCACATGGCATTATTCCATGCATTACCAAAAGGTGGAATAAGGCCAAGCAAAAAGGGACTAGTATTGGATCCACCCAACCCACATGAGCTAGGTAAACTCAGATAAATGCCAGCTCAGATTAATTGGATGGTGGAATTATAAGGTGGTGAAGACAAGGTGGTGGAGTCAATAAAAGATATGCCCCCAACTCAACTTGGGCATTTAACAATATATCAAGAACCAAATACAATATCAAGAGGCAAATACAAATAGTAATGCATATGAGATAAGAACAAAAACACAAAGGTTTTGTATGATGCCCAAATGCAAGGTGGCATGATGACATGAGCATGATATGATGATGATGCAACAATTATATGTAGGAAGTGGCCATTATATTACTAGATCAAGTAGCATTACAAATGTTAGACAATTGGGATGCTACAACCTCCGACAGCTTCAAGGTACTTATTTGTTGTTGGTGCCTCTTTTATTGATTCTGGTCCTGCTTTCTGACATTTGCTTGTTTCGAATGCAGAGGAGCATAATAATTCTCTCCGTGAGGTCGACGCTCTCAAGAAGAGCCTTGGTCAATCGGAGAAGAAGGCCGAGGCTGCCGTTGGTGCGAAGGAGCGCCTCGAGCTAGAGATGACCAAGGCAGCCGAAGCTAAGGAGCGTCTGCAGCAGGAGGCCGCGGACCGTGAGGAGCAGCTGGCCACTGTTGCGGCTACGCGTGAGAGGGAGGTGGCAGACAAGCTCATGGCTGCTGCCAAGGCTGTTTCAGGTAAGTGTTGTGTTTGTGCTTGTTTCTTCATGTTTCTTGTCTTCTTCTATGCTTTTTTTTCATGTCTTCCCCCTATTTTTTTGTCTCAGATGCCGCAGGCATCGAGTTTGACCGCAGAGCTCTAGAGCATGGTAGTGCTCTAGATGATGCTACTGCAGCGGTCGAAGATCGCTGCAGCACCGTTGTCAGATCCCTTGCCAAGGCGAAGGAGGTCCTTGGCCGCTTCTATAGAGAGATTGTCCCTAAGGGCGCGACCCTCGATGATGTGGATGCTCTGGCGGAGGCTTTGTCAGCCGAAGCGCCTACGGCGTACAAGCGCAAGCAGAAGGGCATCGGCGCGTCCGTCGGGCTGGCGATGGCTTTGGCGGCTGGAGCGGAGCTGGACCTGCCCCAGATCACCTCCCGGATGCCGACGGCTGCAGATGGATCCGAGGTAGCCTTTGCTGCCTACTCTGCTCGCTGCAAGCGATATGGGCCGAAGCTCATTGATTTGCTATCTGAGTATGCGCTGCGGCAGCAGGGCAGGGCCAAAGCTAGGCAGTCCGGCTCCGAGGCGACTCAGGGTGCCGCGTCTTAGGTGTTGTAGACGTAGGATAATTTGTAGTCTTCTTTTGCTATAAATATTTTGATGAACACAATTCTTGTGCCACGTAATGGCTTTTTATGTGCTGAATGTATTCGCCTGAGTTCGTGCTCTGCCATTGTCTGAATGTTTGTGTCCCTTTCTTTTTCTGCTGCTCTAGGTTCCTTCGGGTGCTGACCCTGTTGACACCTCGTCCGCAATGCCGCTGCGACCATCTTTGGATGATTCCTCGCAACTCGCTTTTCTTCGGGATCGTGTGCGTAGTCTGGAGAGGGAGTTGCTCGGGTTGCGAGGTCATGCCGACGTTTGGAAGTCCAAGGCGGATCGTGGTGTAGCCAGAGAGGAGTACTTGATGGCGTAACTTGTTCGGCTGTCCGAGCAGCTTCAATGTAAGTTGTTCTTTGTTTCGAGCTGTAGCTCAGTTTTTCGGATGAGCCTGCTGGCCTTGCTCTTACTTTGTGCAATTGTCACAGGTGCGAACCTTGCTCCGAGGGAAGAGAAGAAGCGTGTCGCTGTTCGGGTCAATTGCTTGACTCAACAGGACATGGAAGCTGGGGTCTTCTTCTGGATCGATCGTGACCGTGCCATGGTTCTGGCGACGGTGCAGGATCGTGTGCACCAGGTTTCGCGAGTGCTTCGCCAAGTGAAGACGTCGCTTGCCTCGGTGTTGCACGTCATGTTTCCTTTGGATGCCGTACCGACGAGCCTTGCGGGTCTTCTGTCGAAGTTTCGGAACGTGAGCAATGTCAAGGAGTTGGTGCGGCAACAGCTCGTCGCAGGAGTGAAGGCTGGTTTGTCTCTTGTGAGGCTGCACCAGCCTGATGTGGATTTGGCTGCTGTGGCAGCTGGGCCACCTCCTCGGCCGGACGGTGATGAGTGGGACATGCGTCCACATTACGCAGCTGTAAGGCAGTATGCCGAACAGGTCGTAGATTTCTTTGAGCAGCGTGCTCAAGTTATTCTTCAGAATAGGTAGTACCTGTAAAATAGATAGATGTAAAATTTGTATATTTCTACTGGGCGTGTTGTGCCCTTTGTTGTAAAGGTTTTTGTTTGCTGTAAGGACGCAGTGCTTTGTTTGAGTACGTGTCCTTTTAATTTGCCTGACGTTGTCATCTACTCAGGTGTACACGCGTGATCCTCAGTCGACGAAATCGTGAGGTGGGGGGGAGCCCCCGAGTGCGTTTGAAGCGTAAAGTAGAGTTGCAAATAATGAACTGGAGTTTGGGGCGAGACACTTAGCTTTATTTATATCGTAATGGAGGGAGTACATTGTTCGGCTGAATAGCCTTGGCTGAAAGCCTTATTGAAAGTAAAGGGGGTAGGTAGCTAGGGGTAGAATCGTCGCAAGTGCGAGATGTTCCATGGGTTGGAGTATGCGACTCCAGACTCCACGTGCTTGAGGCGGTAGGCGCCACCTGGGATGACTTCGGTGATGACGTAGGGTCCTTCCCATGGTGACTCGAATTTCGTCGGTCGCTCTTGCTTGAGTCGCAAGACGAGGTCTCCTTCGACGAAGGACCTTGGGAGCAGCCGGCGGCTGTGGTAGTTGTGGAGACTCTGCTGGTATGTCTCTTGCTTCGTCGAGTGTGTCGACGGCATCTTCGAGTGCAGCCGTGGATTCGGCTTCGCTGTAAGCGACGACCCAGGGGGCCTGGTGGCGTACTTCGGCTGGTAGCACGGCTTCATCTCCGTGCACCATGAAGAACAGTGTGTAGCCTGTGGAGCTGTTTGGCGTGGTCCGTAAGTTCCATAGGACGGATGGTAGCTCTTTCGTCCAGGCTCCTGCTTTCCGTTCGAGTGGACTCATGAGGCACTTCTTGATGCCAGCGCCGATTAGGCCGTTGGCCTTTTCCACTTGGCCGTTCGTTTGGGGGTGTGCCACTGAGGCGTACGTGATGTTGATCCCAAGGCCTTCGCAGAAGTCCTGGAATTCCTTGGAGATAAAGTTCGATCCGTTGTCGGTGATGATGCTATGCGGTATGCCGAACTTGTAGACAATGGACTCGAAGAACTTGACGGCAGTTTTGCCCTTTTGGTTGGTGACGGGCATGGCCTCGATCCACTTGGTGAATTTGTCGACTGCGACCAGGAGGTAAACGTGTCCCCCTTTCGAGGACTTTGGCAGTTTGCCGATCATGTCGAGGCCCCATTGAGAAAAAGGCCAAGCTATAGTTATGGGTCTAAGCTCGGACCCGGGTGCGTGCGGTTTGTCGGCGAACCGTTGGCATCCATTGCATCTTCGAACGATGTCCTTTACGTCGCTCATGGCCGTTGGCCAGTAGAATCCGGCCCGTAGAGCTTTGGCGACCAGGGAGCGGCTGCCTGCATGATGGCCGCGAATGCCCTCGTGGATGTCTTGGAGGATGGCTTTTCCGTCACCGATGGTGACACACCTTTGTAGTACACCCGTAATACTGCGCTTGTACAGATCTCCATTGATGGTGGTGAAGGCTTTTGACCGACGAGATATGCGCCGGGCATCTGTCAGGCTGTCAGGCAGTTCTCCATTTAACAAGAACTGGAGGTATGGTCGCGTCCAAATTTCTTCGACTGTCATGACCTGCATTAGGTTTACCATGGCGACTTCTGTGTCCAGTTTCTCGGGTCCTTCATGTCCTTCGGGCAGCGTAGCCCCCGAATGTTCTGCTTCTTCGGGTGATCCCTTGGGGAATTTCCGCTTGATGGATGGCACACAGATCTGTTCGAGAAACACACCTGGTGGCACCTTTGCGCAGGTGGAGCCGATGTTGGCGAGTCTGTCGGCTTCTTCGTTGCTTTCTCTTCCAACGTGCCGAAGCTCGCAGCCGTCGAATTCTCCTTCGAGTGCGTTGTAGAGCGCGCGATACGCGATCATGTTTTCGGCGTGTGCGTCGCACTCATTCATCGTCTGCTGGACGATGAGGTTGGAGTCACCGTAGATGACCAGGCGTGTTGCGCCGCATATCTTTGCCATCCTCATGCCGTGGATGAGGGCTTCGTATTCGGCCTCTGATGGGGATACGCCTACTGGGGTATACTCAGCAGGACGTTTCCGACTGGCCCAAAGGCTGGCGAGTGGGCCTGCAGAACGGCGAGTGGATCAAAGCCCAGCAAGGTACCAGGCGACTGGAAGTAGAAGGCCCAGGCGAGTGGATAGGCCCAGTCGGTCTAGGTTAAACGATTACCAAAGTTGTAACCGAATCGGTTGAGATATGTAAACCCTAGGGGAGGTGAGCCTATATAAACCTCCCTAAGGGGTGAGTAGAGACACGTTCCCTCATACACCCAAGCAACTGGCCGCCTAGTCGCCGAGTTCGCCCATTGTAAACACCTCCATAATACAATCTAGCAGGAGTAGGTCTTTCCCCTCCGGGGGCCGAACCTGGGTAAAACCCTGTGTCTTTGCCCTCATCTCGCACCGCAGATGGCTGGCCGCCCTTGCCCCTCGTTCTACTACTCGCTGCCTATTGCATCATCTGCCGTGGCCATCCCCACGACAGTGGCGCCCACCGTGGGGCCTGGCCGGTCTGGCCGGTGTTCTGCGACGAGATCCAATCTGCCCATCAATGAGACGGTCGCCACCGGCCGTATGATAGCGATCGGCGAGATGCTCCAGATCTTGCCGAGCAGCTACGTCCCGGCGGCGTGACCCGTCACGCACAGCGTAATCCTGCCAATCGGCACAATCAGCCTCTTTGTCGGCCTCACCGACGTCATCACCTCGGAGGACTCGGCTCGCATCCGCGAGTCGCCACCACGCGATCGGCTCTCTGAGAGCCAGGTTCGCACGATCCACCGCCTCGCCTCCGAGTACAACTTGGCCCACAGCAACGTGGCCGGGAACTCAGCGGCCGCAGAAGATGCGGCCCTCACCGACGACGCCGACTCGGCGACCCCGGCGTCACTCGCCGGATCCATCACCGCGGCCTCGTCCGCGGGCTCCATCGCTCAGGTCTCCAACGCGGGAGATTTCGAGGACCCCTCCATCCTCGGGATCTTCGACTTCGACTCTGGGTCGGAAAACTCCGCCGACCTCCACGACGGAACCGGTCGCCATGCCGCGACCTACATGGCCACCGGCGCCGATCCGCCGGAGGATCCTTTTTCCACCCCAATCCCTCGTAACGCCACGGCAACGGAGGTCGAGGAACTCCGCCTGAAATTGGCGGAGGCAGTACGCAAAGAGCAGGCCGAGCGCGAAAAATTTCGCCTCGAGCAAGTGACAGCGCAGGAACTGTCACGCTACCACCAGCAGCGGATCAGGTCACGCCTGAACCCCACCGTTCAGGGGCGCGCCCTGAACTTCGACAACGAAAACGACCCGGCTCGCATAGCCGAGCGCGCGATCTGCGAGAACGCGCCACCAGGAGGGAGCGCCCGGCCCCCGCCAGGATCAACGGCGATGGGCGCCCCACCACCACCCAACCGCACCCCTCCCAGGGACCAGCCGCGGATAGTCGTCTCCTCACGGGAGCGAGACGCGAACGGCCTCCCACTGTTCTCCACCCCGATGGACAACCTCGTGGCAGGCCGAGCAGCAGCCGATAGCATCACGGCCACCGGCGACGGCGCCTTACAAATCCAGTACGTCAAGGCCCTGCTCGCAAAGGCCGTGGAGCAGCAAAGAGCGGGCGCAGACTCGCAAGGGCGAGTATACTCACGCTCCTCAGGAAGCAGGGCGGCCTCAAGCGGCCGCCGAGTGGCGGCAAACACCCTCAATTGCCCGCCACCAGAGCCACTGCAGCTCCAACGCCGACCCGCGAATGCGGCACTCTCCACCAACGATCCCAGGCCGGCGACCAACTTCGTCGCCGCTAAAGGAGAACCCATCGACGCCCGCACTCACATCATCAACAACCAAAACTGGCGCGCACGCCAGCCCGACGACTTGCGGCACACCCTAACTAATCGCCGCGATGGCGAGCCTATGGGGTCGCTCAGTCGACTAGGGCCTAAGTGCTTCAGACCAATGATCCGAGGCGAAAAGTACCCGCCAAACTTCAAGGCGCCAAAGGAGATAGAAAAATACGACTCCTCGTACGACCCCGCAGTCTGGCTTGACACATACCTCATGGCAATGGGGATCGCGGGTCATACGGACCTACTCGCCGCCCGTTACCTCCCACTGATGATGGAGGGGACGTGCAGGCAATGGATCAACACGCTCCCCCAGGACAGTATCGACTCCTGGGAGGAAATGCGAGACGCCTTCGTCAGGCACTTCGAGTGCTCCTACACCCGCGCCACCACCATCGAGGACCTGGAACGATGCGTCCAGGGACCCCGCGAGTCGACCCGCAACTGGGTCCAACGGTGGCAAGAGCTCTGGTACAACGCGGTCGGCATCCACCCGGACACCGCGATCCATTGCTTCAAGACCTCGTGCCGCTACGAGCCTCTAGTCGCCAAGCTCAAGCGACACGCCCGCACACTCGACAACATCCCCGACCTCCTCGAGATCGCCAAACGGTACGCCGAGGAGGACCCCAACCAAGAAATCGACGACGAGTCAGGAGGGCAACGCCGCACGGGCGGCAACGACGGCGGACGCCGAACCGACCTACGCTACAGCGGCACCCGCCTCACAGGCAAGCGCCGCAACGACGGGCGAGTCGACTTCGTCGCCAACGCTGGGCACGCACAACGCGAGCCCAAGAGCTACCGCCGCGACGGAGGGCAACGACGCGATGGCGGGAACTACAAGAACAAGCCAAGGTTCGATCCCGCGGCCCTCCTTAACCAACCATGTGCGTTTCACAGCAGAGAAGGAAAGCCCGCCATGCACACCACCGCCGACTGCCACACCCTCAGGGAAATCGAGAAGGCACGGCACGCGCGGGAAGACACCGAAAACGACCCGCCAAATGGCGGAAAATTCGGCAAAGTAGCCGGCTCGCTCCACACCTTCACAGGCTTCAACACGAAGCGCGAGAAGAAGGTCATCGCCTGCGCCGTCGCCGTCAACGCGGTGGCCCAAACAGACGTCCCCCAGTTCCTCAACTGGTCGGAACAGCCCATCACCTGGAGCCGGCAAGACCACTCGCCACGCATCGAGTACCCAGGACGAGTCGCCTTGGTGGTCAAGCCCAAGGTTGGCGACTACTGGCTCCCCAAGACACTGATGGACGGCGGCAGCTCCATCAACATCCTCTACCTCGACACCTTCAGGCGGTTGCGGCTCCCGCAGTCGATGATCGAGACAACCCACACCACGTTCCACGGCATCGTCCCCGGTCGAAAGGCGTACCCGATCGGCAAAGTCACGCTACCCGTCACCTTCGGTACTCCGGCAAACTTCCGCACCGAGCGGATCGTCTTCGAGCTGGTGCCCTTCGACAGCCCTTACCACTGCGTCCTAGGGCGCCAGGCGTTCGCCAAATTCATGGAGGCTCCCCACTACGCGTACAACGCGATGAAGCTCCCCGGGCCGTGCGGCGTCATCACCATCAATGGCGACCCCGACATGGCCGCCGAATGCGAGGCCAAAGGAGCCGAACTCGCCGACGCCGTCATCGCGGCAGAAGCTAATCACGCCGACGATCTCGCCAAATACGCGAGCGGGGTCAACAATGACGACCCCACAATACTCAAGAGGCCCAACTCAGAGGGAACAAACACCTCAACCTTTGAGGCCATGACGCACACTCGCACCGTCGAGCTGGTCCCAGGCGACCCTAGCCAGACGGTGACGATCGGGACAGGCATGAGCCCAGCATAGGAAGGCGCGCTCATCGAGTTCCTTTGTGAGAATAGGGACATCTTCGCATGGAAACCCTCCGACATGCCTGGTGTCCCTAGGGAGCTCGCTGAGCACAAACTAAGCGCCGACCCCAAAGTGCGACCCGTCAAGCAGTCGCTACGGCCCTTCAATGAAGAGCGCCGTCAAGCAATCGCCGAGGAAGTGCAGCGCCTGCTCGCTGCCGGCTTCATCCGGCCAATCAAATACTCCAAGTGGCTGGCAAACCCAGTCCTGGTCGAGAAGAAAAACGGGACCTGGAGAATGTGTATCGACTACACAAACCTGAACAGCGCCTGCCCAAAGGAGCAGTTCGTCCTCCCGCGGATCGATCAGATAATCGATTCAACCGCGGGTTCGGAGTCGCTGTGTTTCCTCGACGCCTACTCCGGGTACAACCAGATCAAAATGGCCGTCGAGGATGAGGAAAATACGGCGTTCATCACGCCATTCGGAGCATTCTGCTACACCGCCATGACCTTCGGCCTCAAGAACGCCGGGGCAACCTACCAGCGGTGCATGCAATAATGCCTCGCGAGCCAAATTGGCCGCAACATCCACGTCTACATCGACGACGTGGTCGTGAAATCCGCTCGCCAAGGAGACCTACTCGCCGACCTAGCGGAGACCTTCGCCAATCTGCGGAGGTACAAGATAAAGCTCAACCCAGGCAAGTGCACCTTCGGTGTACCCGCCGGGCAACTACTGGGGTACGTCGTCTCCAAACGAGGGATCGAGGCAAACCCAACGAAGATCGACACGATCGCCCGACTCGGCAAACCCGAGTGCCTGCGCGACGTTCAGAAGTTGGCCGGGCGTGTAGCGGCTCTCAGTCGCTTCATCCCCCGCCTGGGCGAAAAGGCGATGCCCCTATACCGCCTGATGCGCAAGAATCCCACCTTCCAGTGGGACAAGGAGGCGGACGACGCGCTCCGCGACCTCAAAAAGGTGCTACTCGCCGCACCACTACTCGCCGCACCCGCCGACAAAGAGCCTATGCTGGTTTACGTCGCGGCGTCCGAGCGCGTCGTCAGTGCCGTAATGATTGTCGAACGACCAGAGGAAGGAAAGGACCGGTGTACTACATCAGCGAGGTCCTCACCGAGTCGCGCCAGCGATACCCGCAGTACCAAAAGCTAGTATACGCGGTCTTCAGGGCTCAGCGGCGCCTGCCGCACTACTTTCAGGAGCACCCGATCACGGTCGTCTCCTCAGCACCGCTATAAGACATCATCCGCAATCGCGAGGCGACCGGGCGGGTCGCCAAGTGGGACGTCGAGATCGGCGTCCACAACATTAAATACGAGCCACGAAGGGCGATCAAGTCCCAGGCACTGGCCGACTTCATCGCCGACTGGGAGGAGGCCCAGCAGCCAGAGAAGCAGTCGTACCTCCATTACTGGAACCTGCACTTCGACGGGTCCAAGAACGCGGACGGTGCAGGAGCGGGGATAGTGCTGACTTCACCAAAGGGCGACAAGCTCCGCTACATCCTCCGCCTCGAATTCACGCCCTGCACCAACAACATGGCTGAATACGAGGCCCTACTCCACGGCATGCGAGCCGCAAAGCAGATGAGCGTTAATCGCCTCCGATGCCACGGAGACTCCGACCTCGTTGCGGGACAAGTCGCCGGCACCTGCGACGCCATCTCCCCTACCATGGCGGCATATCGCCAAGAGGTGGATAAGTTGGGCGCCCACTTCACCGGCTACTCTGTCGAGTGGATCGACAGGCGGAAAAACGAGGAGGCCGACGCCCTCTCTCGCATCAGGTCGGCTCGACTCGCACCACCCGCCGGCGTGTTCCTCGACACAATCTCCAAACCATCAGTCTCTCCCCCGAGGGAGATCGACATCGGAGTCCCACTCCAACCAGAGGCAGCCTTGGTCGCACTCATCACCGAGCCAGACGACTGGACCAAGCCCTACATCGCCTACCTGGAGACCGGCACCCTGCCCGCAGACGAGACAAGCGCTCGAATGATTGCTCGCCGATGCAAGTCTTACACCATCATCAACGGCGAGCTACACAAGCGCAGCGTCACCGGCGTGTTCCAACGTTGCGTCCTACCGGCTGAAGGACGCAAAATCCTACACGACATCCACTCAGGCGACTGCGGCCACCACGCCGCCGCGCGCTCCCTGGTCGCCAAAGCTATGCGACACGGTTTCTACTGGCCCACCGCACACGCCGACGCTGTCGATATCGTCCAGCGATGCGCCGGATGCCAGAAGTACGCCAACCAGACGCACGTTCCAAGTTCGGCGCTCAAAACAATCCCCATCACCTGGCCATTCGCCGTGTGGGGCATGGACATGGTAGGCCCCTTCAAGAAGGCCCCCTCTGGTTACACCCACCTGCTGGTCGCCGTCGACAAATTCACGAAGTGGGTGGAGGCCAAGCCAGTCCGGAAATGCGATGGGAAGACCGCCACTAAGTTCCTACGCGAGCTCATATAACGCTACGGGTTCCCCAACAGCATCATCACGGACAACGGCACAAACTTCGCCAAGGGAGCAATGGCCGAATTCTACGAAGAGCACCACATCCGGCTCGACCTCGCGTCAGTCGCACACCCGGAATCCAACGGCCAGGCGGAACGAGCCAACCAAAGCATCCTCCACGGCCTGAAGCCGCGACTCCAAGTACCACTCGAGCGTACCGCCGGATGCTGGGTCGAAGATCTACCTTCCGTCATCTGGGGAATCCGCACCTCGGTCAACAGGTCGACGGGATTCACTCCCTTCTTCATGGTCTACGGCGCCGAAGCAGTCATGCCCACCGACCTCGAACACGACTCACCGCGGGTCGTCCACTATACGGAAGCCGCAAACGAGCTGGCCCGCCAAGATGGGCTCGACCAACTCGACGAAGCACGCGACCTCGCCCGATCGCGCACCGCCATTTATCAGCAAGGGCTCCGCCGCTACCACAGCCGACGGGTGAAAACCCGCACCTTCCAGGAAGGCGACCTGGTGTTACGCCTCATCCAGGACAAGAAGGGCATGCACAAGCTCTCCCCTCCGTGGGAAGGCCCGTTCGCTATCGGGCGCGCACTCGGCAACGACGCCTACTACCTCATCGACGTCCGCGGGGACGGCGAACTCGACGTCAAACGGCCTTGGAATGTAAATCTCCTCCGGAAGTTCTACTCCTAGAACCCCACATATGTACTCTCCAGTCGCTATGAAATAAAAGAAACGGTTACTGCGAAGTTCGTCTACTCTCCATGCCTTGTGCCACTCGCACTCGTAATAAACAGCGTCATGCTAAAATACAGAAGTCAACCTTTGGTACAGCGACCGGCACGGCTAAGTAGTGCGATGTAAGAGCACTGAGTCTTTTCAGGTCTTGCGTCGTCCACGAAAAACGCCAATCCGGAGCCCCATTGGAGTCGCCTAGCTCGACTGGTTTTGCGAACCAAGACAACTGTCCTCGCTTCCCACAGCGACCTTGGTCCTCCGCATCCTCGGCATAGCGACTCGAACGGCTAAGTACCACGCTCGGGGACTGAATACCAGTCCGTCGCGATCGGTCAGGGAAAACGCCAAGTAAGAGAGCATGCCCAGGACTCGCCACGCGACTGACCCTCCGGGCCAGGCAGGAGTGACGCGCCCACACCAACGCGCTCAGTCCTCAACCACCCTCGAGTCGCGCCTTGAACTACCAAGTACCACGCTCGGGGACTCGGCCACCCGACCCCGTTCGCGTACGGGAAAACGGTAAAGTACAGAGCACTCAAGGGAGTCGCCTTGCGACTGGCTCTCCGAGCTCGGGCGAGTCGACTAAACTAACAAAACACATGATAACAACAAACATCATATACAAGGTGAACCCCACAAAAGGGCGGACGCGCTCGGGGACTCATCCAAAAATCAATCCAAAACACACAAATAACTAGCAAAATGGACACAACATTCCATTCAATCGCACATCGCATTGTCTTACATTACAAATTATGCCTGCTCGGCAGAACTGCTGCTAACATATCTAGGCACACTACCCTATTCTGCAGGCTTCGACGAAGACGCACCAGAATCCCGGCGCCTACGGATGAACGAGGTGTACGGGTTTGACGGATACGTCGTCAGCTCACCCGCCATCGCCGCACGGAAAGGCTGCTCGACCTTGAAGTCACGATGCGGCGGCTCAGGGTCGTTTGGCGCGACGACCGTTTCCTGGTAGGGAAGGAGGTCGCCCATCGCCCAGACACGCTCCGAGTACGTGGCGGCACGTTCCTGCAGCTTGAGAACCTCGGACAGATCCACCGCGCCAGTCGACGAAGGATACCCACTCGTCACATCGTCGAGGTCGAAGTCCTCGGGGAAGTGGGCGAGTCCAAGGCTCAGAGCTGTCGACGCTCCGCGCCGAAACGCCGACCGCGTCATGAACTCTACGACCGCGGGCGCCTTCTCCAAGTACTCCCACACCTCAACGAGGTCACTGGGAATAACCTCCATGGGCGACATCTCTTGAAGGTAGGCGCGGATGCACGTCGCCGACAGCGTCGCCGAGTCGACAAGCATGCTTACGCACCCCCTTGCGTCAAGAGAGCTCGCTTCTTCTTGGCTACCAATAACATGACCTGCGAGAAGGAGACAATTATGAGTACCATGGAAACCACAAACAATACAACCGAAAGACAGGAAAGATGCACTCACCAAGAAACGGGCGGGCGAGTCCCGTGATGAAGCTCTGAAGCGACGTATGATCGTCCTGAAGCCCAACAATGAGGGCTTCCGACACCTTTCGGTCTTCCTCCGCGGCCGCAATGGCGGCCTTAGCTCGCCCGTTCGCCGAGCTTGCTTCTTCTTTTGCCTCCCGCAGTTCGCGCTCGAGGTCGGCGATCCTCTGTTCAGCAGTGCCTAACGCAGACCGCACCGCCACTAGCTCACCAGCAGGGACAAGCTCCTGGCGAGCCACCTCCGCCTGCGCAGCAACAGCCTGAAGCTCCTTGTTTGCTTCTTGGATAGTGGCCAGCTCCTTCTCAGCACGCTGCTTCGCAGCCAATCGCTCTGCCGACTCCAGCTGCAGACCCTGTGCATCTTCAAAGTCAGCATACATGAAAATTACTCAGTGCCCACCCGCTAAAATTTAGCGAGTGCGCACTCGGGGACTGGCGACCACGAAAATTCCTAAGTGCATACCCGCTAAAATTTAGCGCATACGCACTCGGGGACTGGATTCGAAAGTACAAAACAAGTAACTATAAGAATCAAGCCGCTGCTAAGCACCGACCTGATCCTCGGGGACTGGAGGTACCTGGATGGCCGCACCAAGCATGCCGTGAAGTTGTACCACGTCCACAGACGCAAGCAGCACCGGCGTGTGCCCGTGACGTTGGTCGATTTCAGCGTCGGCGGTCCTTGGAGCGAGGCTCGGGGCCGCAGCCCCACTCGCCGTGGCCGCCTTGGTCATGAAGCGGGGGAAGGTAGCAATCGAGGCGCCTGCCCCAAAGGAAGTCGCTTCCTCCGGCCTAGGCAAGGAAACGCCCTCCTTCGTAGACGCGGTTGCTTCCACTGCGGGTCCAGCCGGCGCGGCCGCCGCGTCGTCAGAGACGACGACGATGTCGTCGCCCTTGGCCTTCTTGCTACCTTCCGCTGAGGCGGCGACCTCGTCACCTTTCCTCTTGCGGGAAGGGTCCTCCTCGCTAGCGGCGGAGGGTACCTTGGCCACGGTCGGGTGACCCATCTTTTTCACTCCGGTCCTGCACATCGAATCAAATCAATAAAAGACAATCGAAGTACTAAAAGAAAATAGAGAAGGCCGAGTGCACTCACTTGGCGACTGGAATGAAACGCAGCCCTGTACGAAGGCTGGCCGGTTTTTCCAGCTCAGGGCCCAGTCGGCGACTGAGCCCCAGTTCCAGGACGTCGGGGGCCCAGGATACGGACGGCTTCTTTGACGTTGAGGTAGCGGTTGGCGCCTCCGGGACGCCTTCGGCGGAGGCCTCCTCGCGAATTGGAGCTGCCGCGGCCGGAGCCTCCTTGCAGGGCGAGACCGCCGCGCTCGGGACCTCCTTGCGAGGCGAAGTCGCCACAACCGGAGCCTTCCCTAGTACGGGGACCGGCGCGAAGGGTGGAGGCATTGAGGCCAGCGGCACTTCCACGGATGGCGCATCTAGCGCGGTTGTCGCCGGGGCTGCGCCGTCACCGGCCGAGCTGTGAGCATCAGAGCTGCTCGTTGAGTGCGGCGGTGAGGCCGCCTTCGGCGGCTTCGTCTTCCTTCTCAGGGGGTCCCTCGCTTCCTTTTCCTTCTTCTTCTTCTTCGCGGGAGTGGCCTGACGGCGCGAGGTGGTCTCTGGGAGTTCGTCGACGTCGTCATGACGCTCGAGGCTCATGCTCGCTTCGATTTCGCGCTGACGTTGCCCGCGGGTCTTTCGGACCAGTGGGGCAATCTCCTCTTCGGACTCGTCCTCGTCGTCCTCGTTACCCTTGGCGGGTGGCGACTCGCTTGTATCCTGGGCGGATGGCCCGGGGCTCTCGTCGTCGGCGGGTGGTAGCCACCCTTCCACCACTTGGAACAGCTGCGTTAAACACGAAACAGAGTTAGAATTACCGCGACTGCACACGCTGCGACTGCGAACAAGATAAAAAGATTACCGTCGGAGACGGACGCTTCGCGGTGTAGGGAGGGACCCCAGCCTGCGCATCCGTGTATGCTGCTTGGGTGATCTTCTTTAGCGCTGAGAGGTAGTCCTCCAGCTTCCACTCGTCGAGGCAGGCTTTCGTCGAGTCTCCCCGGCCCGTGTACTGGTACATGTAATGGTCGCGTTGGGCGAGCGGAACGAGCCGCCGCCCAAGCCAACAATTGTACAAATTTACCATCTGGAGCCCCTTCTTCTTCAGACCACGGATGGTCTGGAGCATCTCGTCGACGACCATCCGCTGGTCGTCGGGGAGCTTGCCGACCTGGAGATGGCGTGGCTCGGAACGATTGGCCGAGTACCGCGGGATCGCCGCCTCGTCCTCCGGAGTCGCCTCGGTCACGTAGAACCATGACTTTTTCCAGTCGCTCGCTGCCTTGGCCGGCAGCATCAGGTCGAAGAAGGAAGCTTTGGATTTGAGTTGGAAGGTTAAGCCGCCCGCGGCTAGCATTGGGCCGCCCGCCTCCTCGCGGCTGATCCGTCCATGGAACAGATCTTGCCACAAGGGAAAGTAGGGCCGGCAGCCCAAGTAGCACTCGCAGAACGCCACGAAGATGGCGAGCTGCTCGATGCTATGGGGACCCAGATCTGAGGGCTGGATCCCGTAGTAGGCGCAGAAACACCGAAAGAACAAAGATGTGGGAAACCCTAACCCCCGCTCGAGGTGACTGGTGAAACAGACGAACTCTCTCTCTCGCGGGTTTGGGGTCGTTTCTCCGGCTGCGGGGATGCGCCAGCAGCCGGCCCGCAGGATTCCGGCCTCCTCGAAGGAGGCCAGCTGCGCCCTGGTGCACTTGGATCTGCCCCAAGGTTCGGTGGAGAGGGCCATGGCTGAGGATTTGTTTGGAGGTCGGAGGATTGCGGGTCGATTGGATCGCGGAATCAAAGGAAGAAAGATGTGCGCACTCGGAAGAAATGGTGGGCGGTTGGCTTTGCGATAGCCTACCATTCCTCTTATATAGCGGGAGTTGCCCGCCAAATTAGGGGGCCGTTACCGCGCGATGATTACGCCAAAAGTTACCGTTGAGTTACCTTAACGGCTAGTTTGACCACGCCCGACGGTCCACCTCCAGCCACTCGGCTCGCTAAGTCACTCGCCGAGGCCGTGTCCCGTTGGCTCGACTCGCCCAAGACGTAACTCGGTTCGCCGGATTTTTTCCTTTATGCAGGAGCCCGCCGACGATTCGACTGGATGCCAACTTGAAGCCGTATGCTCCGACTGCCAGCAGCCACCCACGCCTAATCAACGACGGCCTCGGGGACTACTGATGGGGATACGCCTACTGGGGTATACTCAGCAGGACGTTTCCGACTGGCCCAAAGGCTGGCGAGTGGGCCTGCAAAACGGCGAGTGGATCAAAGCCCAGCAAGGTACCAGGCGACTGGAAGTAGAAGGCCCAGGCGAGTGGATAGGCCCAGTCGGTCTAGGTTAAACGATTACCAAAGTTGTAACCGAATCGGTTGAGATATGTAAACCCTAGGGGAGGTGAGCCTATATAAACCTCCCTAAGGGGTGAGTAGAGACACGTTCCCTCATACACCCAAGCAACTCGCCGCCTAGTCGCCGAGTTCGCCCATTGTAAACACCTCCATAATACAATCTAGCAGGAGTAGGTCTTTACCCTCCGGGGGCCGAACCTGGGTAAAACCCTGTGTCTTTGCCCTCATCTCGCACCGCAGATGGCTGGCCGCCCTTGCCCCTCGTTCTACTACTCGCTGCCGATTGCAGCATCTGCCGTGGCCATCCCCACGACAGCCTCATTATTAGAAGCTCGGAATTTCACCCGAAGGACGTACTTCATCGTGTCTCCTTGCGGGGAGGTCAGTATGACCCCCGCTCCTGCTCCAGCTTCTCGCTTGGAGCCGTCGAAGTGCATCGTCCATGACTGCGACATATCTGGGGTGTCTGGCAGCTGCAGCTCCATCCAATGTACCAGGAAGTCCGGAAGGACTTGATATTTGATTGCGAGTCGCTTCTTGTAGACGATGTCCAAGGGTGAAAGCTCGATGCCCCACAGGGCCACGCGTCCTGTGGCCTCTGGATTATTTAGGATGCTGTTCAGGAGTGCTTCGTTGACGACCATCACTTGGTGCTCCTGGAAGTAATGGCTCAGCCGTCGAGCCGTCATGAACACGCCATAGGCGAGCTTCTAGTAGTGAGGGTACCTCTGCTTTGTTGGTGTCAGTACCTCGCTGAGGTAGTAGATTGGGCGCTGGACCCCATGGTTCTTGCCTTCTTAGGGTCGTTCGACCACGAGCACGGTGCTGACCACTTGGTGTGTGGCTGCTATGTACAGCAGCAGAGGCTCGCGCTCCTTTGGCGTGACCAAGACGGACGAGGTGGAGAGGAGCCGCTTGAGGCTTTCGAATGCATCGTTGGCTTCTGGCGTCCACTCAAACTTGTCTGCCTTGCATAGTAGCTGGTAGAATGGCAGGGCCTTCTCGCCCATGCGGCTTATGAATGTGCTTAGCGCTGCTATTCGTCCTGCGAGCTGCTGGACGCCTTTGAGGTTTTTCGTCTTCTCCATCGCCATGATGGCTCTGATTTTCTTCGGGTTCGCCTCGATCCCTCGCTGAGAGATGAAGTACCCAAGAAGCTGACCTGATGGGACGCCGAAGGCGCATTTTTCGGGGTTGAGCTTGATCCTTTCTCGCGGAGATCGTCGATAAGTGTCCTTGCCTCCCTGGTTTTCATGACTATGTCGTTAATGTAGACTTGGACGTTGCGACCGATCTGGTCCTTGAGGCAGGCCTGCATGCATCGCTGGTACGTGGAACCTGCGTTCTTTAGCCCGAAAGACATTGTGTTGTAGCAGAATACTCCGAACGGTGTGACAAACGCCATTTTCTCCTGATATTCGACCTTGAGTCGAATCTGGTTATAGCCTAAGTAGGCATCGAGGAAGGAGAGTTTCTCACATCCTGCAGTCGAATCGATGATCTGATCGATCCGAGGTAGAGGGAAGTGGTCCTTTGGGCAATGCTTGTTTAGTGACGTGAATTCCACGCACATCCGCAGGATGTCCGTGTCCTTCTTTGGGACCATCACTGTATTCTCAAGCCACTCGCTTTCCTTGATTTCCCTGATGAAGTCTGCAGCGAGTAGTCTATTGATTTCCTTGCCGATGGCTTCGGCTCGTGGCTCGGACAGTCTCCGGATGGACTGCTTGACTGGCTTGGTGTCTGGAAAGACATTGAGTGCGTGCTCGGCGAATTCCCTAGGAACTCCTGTCATATCCGCAGGACACCAGGCGAAGATTTCCCAGCGCTCACGGAGGAATTTGACGAGCGCGCCTTCCTATGCGGGGCTGAGGTCGTTGGCGATCAGCGCCGTCTTGGAGGCGTCCGTCGGATGGACCTGCACCTTCTTTGTGTTGACGGTGGAGTCGAAAGACATGTCGGGTGCGTTTTGCCTTGTGATTGGGGGCGCTCCATTGTCCGTCACCTCACGGAGCCTTACGAGCTCGTCTTGCATGCCGAAAGACTGGGAGATTTTTTTGAAATCCCTGTCGCACTGGTCCGATCGGGTGAAGCTCCCGTGGACTGTGATGACGCCCTTCGGCCCTGGCATCTTGATTAGCAGGTATGCGTAGTGTGGGACAGCTAGGAACCTTGCGAATGCTACACGCCCAAGTATGGCGTGGTATTGTGACGGCCAGTACACCACTTCAAATTCGAGTCGCTCCTGCCGGAAGTTGTTCGGCTTCCCGAAGATGACGTCGAGTCCTATTTTTCCCAGGGGGAATATGCCCTTCCCTGGAACGATGTCGTGGAACGTTGTGTCTGACTGTTCCAGGCTGCATTGCGGGATCCGCATTGCCGCTAGAGTGCTTGCGAACATTAGGTTGATGCCGCTGCCGCTGTCCATGAAGATGCGACTCATCTCGAAACCTCCAATCTGCGCCTCCAGCACCAGGGCAGCATGACCTGGGCGAGGGATCTGGCAAGGGTGATCCGCACGAGTGAATGTGATGCAGGATTCCAATCCGCTGAGGTACTCAGGGATGGCAGGTGGGGTTGCCACGGCCAGGTTCATTTGTCGGGTGATTTTCTTCTGCACCCTATTCGTGGGGCGTCCCTTCTGGATCATCATTAGTGATCCTTTCGGTGGGGGGTACCCGTTCCCAGCATTGGTCTGTGCGGGTGCGACTAGTTGATTCGGGCCTCCGATAGGCGGCGGTGGAGGAGCTCCATGTGCTATTTCGCCTTGTGCAGGTGCGTTTCCGAATGCAGGGATTAAGGCTTGTTGCCTCATTTGCACCATGCTTTCGCTGAGCTTCTGGAACTCGCGGCAGTCCTTGAGCATGTGGCTCGCCTTCTTTTTGCCATCCTGCTTGTCGATGTAGAAGTGGATGGTGCATGGTCCCGAAAGCTTTTCGTACGTTGAGGGTCCGTTATCGCGGTCACGGCGTTGCCACGACTACGATGGGCGTCCTCCATCGCGAAAGTTTCCTCCGTGGTATCCTCCACTGTTGCGGTTGTTGTCGTTGCGACGGTCGGCGTAGCCATCCGCGACCATGTCGGGTCCGTCGCGATCCTCGTAGACGCGCGGTCTCCTCTTGCTGCAGCGTTCCCGTCTTCGGCTGTAGTCTTCCTCTTCATCCGATTGTGCTCGGTGAATGCAATCTTCGCCGTAGGCCCACCTATTGGCGATGTCCATGAGGTGGTCGAGTGTTTTGGGCTTGACGCGCTCGAGTTCCTCCTTGAAGTCTGGGCGTTTGACGCCGTCCCTGAAGGCGTCGATGGCTCTCTCTTCGGAGATGTGTGCTGCGGAGTTCTTGGTGTTAGACCAGCGTAGTATGTACGAGCGAATAGATTCGCCCGTTTTCTGAGTGCATGCTCACAACTCTTCGATTGAGGCGGGCCTCTTGCTGGTGCCCTTGAAATTTCGGATGAAGCTGTAAGGTAGATCTTCCCAGCTTCGGATGGACCCTGATGATAGGCTGCTGAGCCAAACCCGCGTCGCGCCTGTCAGTTGCAGCTGAAGGCATTGCATGGCGGTTTCTTTGCTACCGCTGTGCAGCTTGATGGATGACAGATGGTCACTGAGCCAGGCTTTTGGATCTTGCGTGCCGTTGAACTTCGGAGTATCCGAAGGAAGCTTGAAATTGCGTGGCATCTGTGTTCGCCGAACAGATCTGCTGAAGCATCGAGCTCCGCAGAGTTCTCCTTCGTCTTCGTCCATCTCGGATTCAGACGAGCATGCACGTTTGGCTCGTGCTTTGTCGATTTTGCGCTGTGTGAGCGCGTCTCTGGCGTCGTAGTCGCGTTTATGGCGACACGAGCTCTTCTTCCTTCGAGGAAGGTCGTGTTCCTCTTCCTCTTCGGATGAAGGGGTGGGACTCCGGTCGCGCCTGGCCGGAGCTTTCTTCTTTGGCTCCGTAGGAGCGTCTTTGTGGAGCGCAGCTCCGACAAGTCCGAGTCCGGTGAGTGCGGACTTATGCATGGCTCTTTTCGGGTCTCCTTCCAGAGGTTGGTGGGCCGCGAGATACGCAGTGGTTGCCATGATCGCAGCTTGCGGTGTCTTTGGGATGATGTTGCCGTCGGCATCCATCTCCATGAACGATGTATGGAGAGTTCGGGTCACATCACGGCGCTCCTTGGGATCCATGTTCTCCACCCGCGAGCGGTGCTTGTTTCCCTGGTTTCCGTTCGTGCTAGAGCCGGGGGCCATGGCGGAGAGTGAAGCTCGTCGTGCGCTGGACTCAGAGGCTGCTTGCTTGCGATTGTCAAGTGTTTCCTGCATCTTGACTTGCTTCTTATGCTCCTCGATGAGGAGGTAGTGGTATGCCATCAGCAGTTCACGTGGGGAGTCTATAGGCAGGACTATGTCGCCTGCTACGGCGCGGCGTGCCTGGACCCATCCTTCTTTGCTAAGTTGGATGACGTGGCCGTTGTTTTCCCCTTCGGGTGGGGGGGACTGGCTTCTTCTATTCCCGTCGTTTCTTTCCTGCGGGTTGGGGTTCGTGTTGGGCGGCGGGTTAGGCGTTTGCTGCTCCTGGATGACTGCGGCGCATTGGTAGCGCTTGTAGATCGATCTGCTGCTACCGCAGCTCTCAGATCCGGAACCGTAGGTCCCTGCATCCGATGGTGGATCACACAGATTGGAGTTGCAGCTGCTGCTGTCGTAGGAATCATCTGCTGATGATGTTGTGCGTAGCACGGGGTGTGGGGCCCACGAAGCGGGCCTGATTGATGGTAGGGGCACCCGCTCAGGGAGACAGAGGGTGCCAGTTCGCCCCACCTGGAAGCAGAAGCTCCCGAACAGGATTTCGAGTCCGTCGCCTACGGGCTCGAAGTCCTTCATGGTGGCTGGCGAGTGGGCGGTGAAGTCGAAAGCGCCGAAGAGGAGGTAACTCTCCGTCGCCGCAGAGCTGTAGATCGGTCGGGTCAGGACCGTCACGATCGCACAATCAGCAGCCCCGATTCCCACAGACGGCGCCAATTGACGAGGTTTAATCTCATCAATGCCCATTGTTATGGACTTGGGTTTTGGAGAAGATGGGGATGCTGGAGATCGTGGAACGGTTAACAGACAAGCAACCAGGGGTCACGAGATTTACCCAGGTTCAGGCCCCCGGAGGGAAAACCCTACTCCTGCTTGTCTGCTCTTGATTACGGCGGAACCGAAGGTTACAGGGGTGCGCAGATTCGATCTGGCGTGGTGGTGCGTATGCAAAGTATGAGTCGAGAGATCTTGGTCGTGCCCTCCTGGCCTTTATATAGACTTAGGCAGGTCCCGGGCATAGCCCTAGTCGGTTACAAGTTCTAGGGTTTTACCCCTTTGAATTTCCTATCTACGCTAGTCTTGCTCTCCAAGGATCCGAAGGCGTCATGGGCCTTGGCCACCCGAAAATCTTCATGAGCCAGCGTACATCTGCTGTGGGCCTTCCTTGGGCTGGACCAGGTATGCTGAGGCCACGTACCCGTAAGGTATAACCATGTCAACGGAGGCTCCGACGGCGAGGGCGGCGGCTCCGACGGCGAGGGCTGGACGCGGCGCGGCTGCTCGCTCTCTGCTCTCTGCGCGGCGGGCGGTTCGATCTGGCTCTGGGGAAAAAAGGAAGGGGAAGGCGCATTTAATACCCCCCCTTTAACACCGGTTCGGGGCTGGAACCGGTGTTAAAGGGGGGGAATTCGTTTCGCGCACGCATTTATTAACCCCCCCTTTAACACCGGTTCCAGACACGAACCGGTGTTAAAGGGGGGCCCCTTTAACACCGGTTCGTGTCTGGAACCGGTGTTAAAGGGGGGGCATTTATTTCATGCATTAAAGGGGCATTTATAATTCAAAAAATAGGATATGAATTTGGAAAATTCATATCTTTCTCATTTCAACTCAGAAAAATATGAATAATATATCATAATTTTCAGAAAAATAATATCTATCCATTCATGTAAAACATTTTATATTTACTCTACATGAAAATTTTCAAAATGATTAAAACACTTACATATAAATTTTGATTATTCAATTCAAACAAAAATAAATTTTTAAATCCTAAAACTTCGAACATAAGAAATATTAAGCATCTAAAAAGGAATCGAACCCTATTTTATTAGAGCAAATCATATTTTAATGCTGTGTCTTTTGTATTAACATTTTTGAATTGATTGGATATTTAAATGCCGCATCTTTTGTATACACTTGAATCTGACCAAGCCTCGCTCAACTTGCATTGTTTTTTTTGATAAAATAGCATATTTTGAACCTAAAAATGATTTTTGTAAAAAATCATGAGCATCGTATCATGTACCTGTAGTTCATATCTGACCCACTTCCTGCCGATTCGGCAGGAATTTGTCTTTTTCACCAGAGGTGGACGGAAAGGTTTCAGATCCCCCTGTTGGTACATTGTCCATATAAGGTGGTCTAGTATTTTTGTAAAATATGTTGGTGGTTTTTTGAATTAGCCATTTGGTGATTGCTTCACAAAACCGTCCGTTTTTTATGCTCGGAAAATGGAAAATGCCTTTTTGGTGGGATAAAAAGGAAAACTTCCTCTTGCAACATTGTTTTCCATGCCATGATGCACATGTATGCACAATATGGCCATATTATCACAAACTATGCTTTGATTCTAGCCATAATATTGGTCATTTGACCCGAAAGCCAAGAAACCTCGAATGAGATAGGTCATTTTGTGAAGGTTTTTTTGAGACATAATCAATATACCAAGTTTGAGATTTTTCCTTCTAACTATGTCACATAATATAACACCACGCGAAGGTTTCGCACTGTTTCGATCTTTTTTTTATTTTTTTATCCCTGTTTTAAACTATCGACAAACTTTGTCGAACAACGGGCATGATGATTCTTAGCTCGGGGCCAAGCCTCGCTCAACTTGCATTGTTTTTTTGATAAAATAGCATATTGTGAACCTAAAAATGATTTTTGTAAAAAATCATGAGCATCGTATCATGTACCTATAGTTCATATCTGACCCACTTCCTACCGATTCGGCAGGAATTTGTCTTTTTCACCAGAGGTGGACGGAAAGGTTTCAGATCCCCCTATTGGTACATTGTCCATATAAGGTGGTCTAGTATTTTTGTAAAATGTGTTGGTGGTTTTTTGAATTAGCCATTTGGTGGTTGCTTCACAAAACCGTCCGTTTTTTATGCTCGGAAAATGGAAAATGCCTTTTTGGTGCGATAAAAAGGAAAACTTCCTCTTGCAACATTGTTTGCCATGCCATGATGCACATGTATGCACAATATGGCCATATTATCACAAACTATGCTCTGATTCTAGCCATAACATTGGTCATTTGACCCGAAGGCCAAGAAACCTCGAATGAGATAGGTCATTTTGTGAAGGTTTTTTTGAGACATAATCAATATACCAAGTTTGAGATTTTTCCTTCTAACTATGTCACATAATATAACACCACGCGAAGGTTTCGCACTGTTTCGATCTTTTTTTTATTTTTTTATCCCCGTTTTAAACTATCGACAAACTTTGTCGAACAACGGGAATGATGATTCTTAGCTCGGGGCCAAGCCTCGCTCAACTTGCATTGTTTTTTTGATAAAATAGCATATTGTGAACCTAAAAATGATTTTTGTAAAAAATCATGAGCATCGTCTCATGTACCTATAGTTCATATCTGACCCACTTCCTACCGATTCGGCAGGAATTTGTCTTTTTCACCAGAGGTGGACGGAAAGGTTTCAGATCCCCCTGTTGGTACATTGTCCATATAAGGTGGTCTAGTATTTTTGTAAAATGTGTTGGTGGTTTTTTGAATTAGCCATTTGGTGGTGGCTTCACAAAACCGTCCGTTTTTTATGCTCGGAAAATGGAAAATGCCTTTTTGGTGCGATAAAAAGGAAAACTTCCTCTTGCAACATTTTTTGCCATGCCATGATGCACATGTATGCACAATATGGCCATATTATCACAAACTATGCCTTGATTCTATCCATAACATTGGTCATTTGACCCGAAAGCTAAGAAACCTCGAATGAGATAGGTCATTTTGTGAAGGTTTTTTTGAGACATAATCAATATACCAAGTTTGATATTTTTACTTCTATCTATGTCACATAATATAACACCACGCGAAGGTTTCGCACTGTTTCGATCTTTTTTATTTTTTATCCCCGTTTTAAACTATCGACAAACTTTGTCGAACAACGGGCATGATGATTCTTAGCTCGGGGCCAAGCATCGCTCAACTTGCATTGTTTTTTTTTGATAAAATAGCATATTGTGAACCTAAAAATGATTTTTGTAAAAAATCATGAGCATCGTATCATGTACCTGTAGTTCATATCTGACCAACTTCCTCCCGATTCGGCAGGAATTTGTCTTTTTCACCAGAGGTGGACGGAAAGGTTTCAGATCCCCCTGTTGGTACATTGTCCATATAAGGTGGTCTAGTATTTTTGTAAAATGTGTTGGTGGTTTTTTGAATTAGCCATTTGGTGGTGGCTTGACAAAACCGTCCGTTTTTTATGCTCGGAAAATGGAAAATGCCTTTTTGGTGCGATAAAAAGGAAAACTTCCTCTTGCAACATTGTTTGCCATGCCATGATGCACATGTATGCACAATATGGCCATATTATCACAAACTATGCCTTGATTCTAGCCATAACATTGGTCATTTGACCCGAAAGCCAAGAAACCTCGAATGAGATAGGTCATTTTGTGAAGGTTTTTTTGAGACATAATCAATATACCAAGTTTGAGATTTTTTCTTCTAACTATGTCACATAATATAACACCACCCGAAGGTTTCGCACTGTTTCGATCCTTTTTTATTTTTTATCCCCGTTTTAAACTATCGACAAACTTTGTCGAACAACGGGCATGATGATTCTTAGCTCGGGGCCAAGCCTCGCTCAACTTGCATTGTTTTTTTGATAAAATAGCATATTGTGAACCTAAAAATGATTTTTGTAAAAAATCATGAGCATCGTATCATGTACATGTAGTTCATATCTGACCCACTTCCTACCGATTCGGCAGGAATTTGTCCTTTTCACCAGAGGTGGACGGAAAGGTTTCAGATACCCCTGTTGGTACATTGTCCATATAAGGTGGTCTAGTATTTTTTGTAAAATGTGTTGGTTGTTTTTTGAATTAGCCATTTGGTGGTTGTTTCACAAAACCGTCCGTTTTTTATGCTCGTAAAATGGAAAATGCCTTTTTGGTGCGATAAAAAGGAAAACTTCCTCTTGCAACATTGTTTGCCATGCCATGATGCACATGTATGCACAATATGGCCATATTATCACAAACTATGCCTTGATTCTAGCCATAAAATTGGTCATTTGACCCGAAAGCCAAGCCATAAAATTATGTCGTGCGGCGTGTACCTTTTCCCGGATGGTGTCACCAACCGGGACTAAAGATGAACCTTGTCCCGAATGGTTCGTCTAAGTTCTTGTCTACCTTCATAAGATTGTTGAGATCCACCGTTGTCATTCCGTACTTCTTGTCTACCTCAACCCCTCCTCCTGTTAGCTTGACCCATTTGCATCGAAACAAGGGGACCTTAAAATTAGGTCCAGAGTCAAGTTCCCATATCTCCTCTATGAACCCATAATACGTGGTCTTCTGCCCGTTGTCTTCTGCTGCATCGAAGCGGACACCACTATTTTGGTTGGTACTCTTTTTATCTTGGCCTATCGTGTAAAATGTATTCCCATTTATCTCGTACCCTTGGAAAGTACATACAGTCAAAGATGGTGTCCTGGCCAACAAGTACAACTGATTCCCAACATTGGTGTTATTCGTGAGAAGTCTTTGCAGCCAGCCGCCAAAACTCTCCATGTGTTCACTTATAATCCATTCATCAGACTGCCCCGGGTGTTTGAGGCGTATTAAATTCTTGTGTTCATTGATATACGGGGCAACCAAGATAGAACTTTGTAAAACCGTGTAGTGTTCTTGATTGAGAGAATGCCCGTCCCTACATATCATTGCTTTACATCCTAGGGTGCCTTTTCCACGCAGTCTCCCCTCATGTCATGATTCTGGAACACCAATCGTCTTAAGGTCAGGAATAAAATCAACACTGAACTCAATGACCTCCTTTGTTACATAGCCCTTGGAGATGCTTCCTTCTGGCCTAGAAAGATTATGAACATATTTCTTTAAGACTCCCATGTACCTCTCAAAGGGGAACATATTGTGTAGAAATACAGGACCGAGAATGGCAATCTCTTCTACTAGGTGAACCAGGAGATGCGTCATAATATTGAAGAAGGATGGTGGGAACACCAACTCAAAGCTGACAAGACATTGGGCCACATCTGTTTGTAACCCTGGTAGGCTTTCTGGATCGATTACCTTCTGAGATATTGCATTGAGGAATGCACATAGCTTCACAATGGGTACTCGAACATTTTCAGGTAGAAGCCCCCTCAATGCAATCGGAAGAAATTGTGTCATAATCATGTGGCAGTCATGAGACTTCAGGTTTTCGAATTTTTTCTCTGCCATATTTATTATTCGCTTTATATTCGACGAGAAGCCAGACGGGACCTTGATACTGCTCAGACATTCAAAAAAGATTTCCTTCTCTGCTTTGGTAAGAGCGTCGCTGGTAGGAGTTAAGTGGCATCGTTTACCCTTATCGTTCTCAGGATGCATAGGCTCTTCAGGGGCTTTCAGACGTTGCTGGTCCTGCCGTGCTTCCGGTGTATCTTTTGTCTTCCCATACACTCCTAGAAAGCCTAGCAGGTTCACGCAAACATTCTTCGTCACGTGCATCACGTCAATTGAAGAGCGGACCTCTAAGACTTTCCAATAGGGTAGGTCCCAAAATATAGATTGCTTCTTCCACATGGGCGCGTGTCCGGCATCGTCATTCGGAACAGATAGACTGCCAGGACCTTTTCCAAAGATTACTTCTAGGTCCTTGACCATACCAAATACCTCCTCACCGGTACGGAGGACAGGCTTCCTCCGGGGTTCTGCCAGAAGTTTGAAATGCTTGCCTTTCTTTCTTACTGGATGCAGGTTCGGAAGAAATCGGCGATACCCTAGGTACACAACCTTCTTACATTTATCCAAATATACACTTTCAGTCTCATCTAAATAGTGTGTGCATGCATTGTATCCCTTGTTTGTCTGCCCTGAAATGTTACTAAGAGCAGGCCAATCATTGATGGTTACGAAAAACAATGCTCGTAGGTCAAATGGCTCCCCTTTGTGCTCATCCCACATACGTACACCTGGTTTGGCCCACAGCTGTAAAAGTTCTTCAACTAATGGCCTTAGGTACACATCAATGTCAATGCCGGGTTGCCTCGGGCCTTGGATGAGCACTGGCATCATAATGAACTTCCTCTTCATACACAACCAAGGAGGAAGGTTATATATACATAGAGTCACAGGCCAGGTGCTGTGACTGCAGCTCTGCTCACCAAAAGGATTCATGCCGTCTATACTTAGACCAAACCTTAAGTTCCTTGCGTCACGTGCGAAGTCCGGGTACTCTCGCTCGACTTTTCTCCACTGTGACCCATCAGCGGGGTGTCTCAACATCGCGTCTTTCTTACGGTCTTCCATGTGCCATCACAACAACTTGGCATGCTCTTTATTTCTGAAGAGACGTTTTAACCGTGGTATTATAGGAGCATACCACATAACCTTGGCGGGAACCTTCTTCCTAGGGGCCTCGCCCTCAACATCGCCAGGATCGTCTCGTCTGATCTTATACCGCAGTGCAGTGCATACCGGGCATGCATCCAAATTCTCGTACTTCCCACCGCGATAGAGGATGCAGTCATTAATGCAAGCATGTATCTTCTGCACGTCTAATCCTAGAGGGTAGACAACCTTTTTTGCTTGGTATGTACTGTCGGGCAACTCATTATTTCTTGGAAGAAGATTCTTCATTTTTACCAACAACTTTGAAAATGCGCTGTCAGTCACACCATTCTCTGCCTTCCATTGCAGCAAATCCAGTGTGGTACCTAGATTTTTGTGACCATCTTCGCAAGTTGGATACAACAATGTTTTGTGATCCTTTAACATCTGCTCCAGCTTCTCCTTCTCCTTTTCAGTTTCACATTCTTCCTTTGCATCAGTAATGGCCCGACCAAGATCGTCATTCGCGGGCCCATCTGCTCCCTCTTGATCTTCATTATCTACCCCCGTTGCAGTATCATAATATTCAGGATACATATTATGATAGTTGTCATCATCCTCTTCTTCTTCGTTGTCTTCCATCACAACCCCTTTTTCTCCGTGCTTGGTCCAACAATTATAGCTGGGCATGAAACCGGATCGAAGCAAGTGGGCGTGAATGGTTCTGGTATTTGAGTAGTCTTTCTTGTTCTGACAGTGAACACACGGACAACACATAAAACCATTGTGACCACGGTTTGCATTAGCCACAACGATGAAATTTTGGAGGCCCGTAATGTACTCGGAAGTGTGGCGGTCACCGTACATCCATTGCCGGTTCATCTGCATTAATATGTAGTATATATCAAAAATTGATAGGGAGATGACCATTTATATATATAGTACATCAATGACACATGAAAGGATAGTTGCCGACCTCGACCGAGACGTAAAGAGCAACAAGAAAACTTATTTTGAGCTCTCGGGCATTTTACCGAACACCTCTTGTGCATATGAAAAAAACACAAACTAGCACTCTTCACACCCTCTTGCTAGGCTCCAAAATGAGATAGTGAAAAAATGGAAGAGTGGGATGTGTGGGCTGCGGTGGTGTCTTATATAGCCCCCCTTTAACACCTGTTCATGCCACGAACCGGTGTTAAAGGGGGGGGCTGCGCGGGCCACTGTTGTAGGGTCCTTTAACACCAGTTCGTGGCACGAACCGGTGTTAAAGGGGGGCTCCTTTTTTGCCGCAGGGGCCACGCTGGTACGGACCCCCTTTAACACCGGTTCATAGAAGAACCGGTGTTAAAGCCCTTTTTCTGGATCAACAAAAGGCCTCGTTTACACTAGTGTTCTTTTGTTTTTTGAGCTCCCTCTCACTCGTGCATTCCAATTGGCAACTTAGATATTTGTTTTTTGTGCTCTAAGTTTCCAATACATCATTTTGTAGGGTTTCGTAGCATGGAAAACAAAAATTTTCTATCGCATACAAACAAACAAGCCAAGATCTATCTACTAGATTGTAGCAACGAGTCGATGGAATAACTCACCCTCGTAGATTCCAAAGTGTTTAACGAGAGCGGATTCTCGTGGGTGATGTAGTCGTACTCTTCCCGATCTCAAGATCGCGTAGACGATCCTTCCGGCGCTGCGTTCTGGCAGCGCTCCCGTAGTCGGTCACACATTCGGTACTCGACGAAGACCTTCCTCTCCATTGTTCCAGCAGGCAGTGGAGGTTATAGAACTCTCCTCGCGATTCCGGCAGCACAACGGCGTGGTACCGGAAGTAGAGGGGAGATCTCGCAGGGCTTCGCCTTAAGCCGGAGCGAGTATGGTGGACTATGAGAGAGCCCTTGGTGTTCTAGGGTTTAGACACACCAAGTAGGGGGTGATAGGGCCGGCGGCTAGGGCTTGTAGGTGCCCAAGTCTGCGGCTAGGGGAGAAACCCTAGGCGGCGGCTATGGTGGGCGGCGGCTAGGGTTAGGTTTAGAGGGGGCAATCTTGTGTGCTAGGAGGGGAGCCCTGCCCCTCCTCTTATAGGAGGGAGGCGCCGGCCAAGGGGAGGGGAATCCCTCCCCAACTCGGATCCCAAGTGGGCCGGCGGTGTAGGAGGGACTCCTCCCCAACTCAGTTTCCACCTCCCTCTCCACTTCCCAAAAATAGCCGTTTGACTTTGAAATTGGCGTTTGACTTTTCAAACAAGGATTTGATTAAATCCTCTATTTTGTTCAGCGATGACACTTAGTACATGATGCAATCATTCCAACTTGGTATAACACATTCATGTACCCTTCCCTTCCGGAGTGCCGGACATTCCGGAACCTTCTAGAACATTCCCGATGAAAACACCGGAACCATTCCCCACCTCCGAAACAGGACTTTCCTTATATGAATCTTATTCTCCGGACCATTCCGGATCTCCTCGTGATATCCCGAATCCCATTCGAGACTCCGAACAACATTCGGTCTCTTTCTCATCATTCCATAACTACTCAAACAACGTCGAATCCTTAAGTGTGTCTCCCTACGGTTCGTGAATTATGCGGACATGATCAAGACACTTCTCCGATCAATACCAATAGAGGAATCAGGAAATTCATATGGCTCCCACATATTTCTACGATTACTTTGCGATCGAATGAACCACTTACATACGATACCAATTTCCCTTTGTCTCACCATAGTTTACTTATCCGAGGTTATGATCGTCGGTATCTCTGCATACCCAGTTCAACCTCGTTACCGATAAGTACTCTTTTCTCGTTCCTGTGATATGTGATCCCTTGTGAGCCAGTCACATGCTTGCAAGCTAATTGGATGACATTTCACCGAGAGGGCCCAGAGTATATCTATCTGTCATATGGATGGACAAATCCCACTCTTGATCCATGTGTCTCAACCAATACTTTCCGAACACTCAATGCCACCTTTATAGCCACCCAGTTACGGTGTGGTGTTTGATGTCATCAAAGCATCCATCCGGTAAAGGTGATATGCATGATCTCATGGTCGAAGGAATTAGGTTACTATGTATCAGAAAGCATATAGCAATTGAACTATTAAAATGACTTGATCTTTATGCTACGCTTATCTATAGGAGTATGTCCACCATATCATTCTCCTAACGATATGATCTTGTTGTTAATAACATCTCAATGTTCATGATAGGGAAACCACAATCATTTATTAAACAACAAGCTAGTATAATAAAGAGGCTTTACTAGGGACTCTATTTTAGTTTACAAATCACACAAGTATTAATGTTTCCTTGTTAATACTATTATAGCATGAATGTAAACATTTATCATAAGCACAAAGATATAATAATTACTACATTTATTATTGCCTCTAGGGCATACCTCCAACAGTCTCCCACTTGCACTAGAGTCATCTAATCTAGATTACATGGTAATATACCGAACACCCATGGCAGTTTGGTGCTGGTCATGTTTTGTCCTCGGGAGAGGTTTAGTCAACGGATCTGCCACATTCAGATCTGTGTGTACTTTGCAAATCTTTATGTCCCCATCTTGGACATGTTCTCGAATATCGTGAAAACGTAGCTTGATGTGCTTCAGCTTCTTGTGTGACCTTGGTTCTTGCGCATTGGCTATGGCACCCATGTTATCACAGTAGATAAACATTGGGTCCAGCGCACTAGGAACCACACCCAGCTCTGTAATGAACTCTTTCATCCATATCGCTTCTTGTGAAGCCTCCGAAGCAGCCATGTATTCCGATTCAGTTGAAGATCTCGCCACAACACTTTGCTTTGCACTCCTCTAGCTAACTGCTACACCATTCAAAATAAATACATATCCAGATTGTGATTTAGAATCATCCGGATCGGTGTTCCAACTAGCATTGGTGTAACCATTAACAACGAGTTGTTCATCACCTCCATAAGAAAGAACCATATCCTTAGTTCTTCTCAAGTACTTAAGAATGTTTTTGACCGCTGTCCAATGATCCACTCCTGGATCACTTTGATATCTGCTAGTTAAACTAACAGCATATGCAATGTCGGGTCTAGTACATAGCATGGCATACATTAGAGATCCTATGGCTGAGGCATAGGGAGTCTTACTCGTCCTTTCTCTATCTTCTGCTGATGTCGAACTTTGAGTTTTACTCAAGGTCGTATTGGGCAACATGTTGGAGATATGCCCTAGAGGCAATAATAAATGTAGTTATTATTATATCTTTGTGTTTATGATAAATGTTTACATTCATGCTATAATGGTATTAACAAGGAAACATTAATACTTGTGTGATTTGTAAACTTAATTTAAAGTCCCTAGTAAAGCCTCTATATAATACTAGCTTGTTGGTTAATAGATGATTGTGGTTTACCTATCATTAACATTGAGATGTTATTAACAACAAGATCATATCGTTAGGAGAATGATATGGTGGACATACTCCTATAGATAAGCGTAGCATAAAGATCAAGTCATTTTAATAGTTCAATTGCTATATGCTTTTTGATACATAGTAACCTAATTCCTTCGACCATGAGATCATGCATATCACTTTTACCGGATGGATTCTTTGATGACATCAAACACCACACCGTAACTGGGTGGCTATAAAGGTGGCATTGAGTGTTCGGAAATTATTGGTTGAAACACATGGATCAAGAGTGGGATTTGTCCATCCATATGACGGATAGATATACTCTGGGCCCTCTCGGTGAAATGTCATACAATTAGCTTGCAAGCATGTGACTGGATCACAAGGGATCAGATGTCACGGGAACGAGAAAAGAGTACTTATCGGTAACGAGGTTGAACTAGGTATGCAGAGATACCGACGATCATAACCTCGGATAAGTAAAGTATCGTGAGACAAAGGGAAATTGGTATCGTATGTAAGTGGTTCATTCGATCACAAAGTAATAGTAGAAATATGTGGGAGCCATATGAATTTCCAGATTCCTCTATTGGTTATTGTTCGGAGAAGTGTCTCGATCATGTCCGCATAATTCACGAACCGTAGGGAGACACACTTAAGGATTCGACGTTGTTTGAGTAGTTATGGAATGATGAGAAAGAGACCGAATGTTGTTCGGAGTCTCGGATGGGATCCCGTATATCACGAGGAGATCCGGAATGGTCCAGAGAATAAGATTCATATAAGGAAAGTCTCGTTTCGGAGTTCGGGAATGATTCCGGTGTTTTCATCGGGAATGTTCTAGAAGGTTCCGGAATGTCTGGCACTCCGGAGGGGAAGGGGTACATGAATGTCTCATTGAAAGTTGGAATGATTGCATCATGTACTAAGTGTCTTCGCTGTCCAAAATAAAGGGTTTATTCAAATCCTAAATTGAAAAGTCAAACGACTAGTTTGAAAGTCAAACGGCAAGTTTTGGAAAGAGGAGGAGCAGTGGGAAACCGAGTTGGGGAGGGAATCCCTCCTCCAACCGGCGGCGCACCACCCAAGCCGAGTTGGGGAGGGACTCCCCTCCATCCCCTTGGCCGGCCGGCCCCTCCACCTATATAAGGAGGGGCAGGGCTCCCTCCTAGAACACACAAGTTCCCTGCCCCAAACCCTAGCTTGGCGCCACCACATCCTGCAGCTGCCGCCGCCTCCTAGGGTTGCCCTAGCCGCCGACTTGGGCTGCCCCTTTCCCTAGCCGTCGGCTCTAGCACGTCCTCCTTGGTGTGTCTAAACCCTAGATCGCCGAGGAGCTCTCTCATAATCCATCATACTTGCTCCGGCTTAAGGCGAAGCCCTGCGAGATCTCCCCTCTACTTCCGGTACCACGCCGTTGTGCTGCCGGAATCGCGAGGAGAGTGCTACAACCTCCGCTGCCTACTGGAACAAGGGAGAGGAAGGTCTTCGTCGAGTACCGAACGTGTGACCGACTGCGGGAGCGCTGCCGGAACGCAGCGCCGGAAGGATCGTCTACGCGATCTTGAGATCGGGAAGAGTACGACTACATCACCCACGAGAATCCGCTATCGTTAAACACTTTGGAATCTTCGAGGGTGAGTTATTCCATCGACTCGTTGCTACAATCTAGTAGATAGATCTTCGCTTGTTTGTTTGTATGCGGTAGAATTTTTTTGTTTTCCATGCTACGAAACCCTACAGTGGTATCAGAGCCGTGTCTATATGTAGATATGTTGCACGAGTAGAACACAATGGTCATTGTGGGCGTTGATGCTTTTATTGTTGATTGCTTCTTGTGTACTTTGCATCTTGCGGTATGTTGGGATGAAGCGGCCCGGGCTAACCTTACATGACATCGTTCATGAGACTTGCTCCACGCTTGACATGCAACTTGTATTGCATAAGTGGCTTTGCGGGTGCCTGTTTCTCCTAGCATAGTTAAGATCCAATTTACAACGGGTGATTAACAATACTAGTATCAATGTTGTGGTTCTTGTTCGTAAGTTAGAACGACACTTATCGAAAGCCCCAAACCACGTAAAATATGCAAAGAAAGTAGAGGCGTCTAACTTTGTTTTGCAGGGGTCTGCTGTGATGTGATATGGCCATGATTGTGATTATATTTGATGTATGCAATGTTCCTTATTGTAAGTTGGCAACCGGCAGGAGCCATATGGTTCTCTTTAATTTATGTTAAGACCCGCATGTCTATTCAAAGTAGTTGTAATAGTTGAAGCCGGTGGACAACAACCATGGAGAAGCGACATTGACCTTGATGCAATGCCGGTGATGATGGAGATCATGTTCGTGCTTAAGATGGAGATCGGAAGCACAAAGAAGAAAGGCCATATCATATCACATATTATGAATTGCATGTGATGTTAATCCTTTATGCATCTTGTATTGCTTAGTAGACGACGGTAGCATTATAAGATGATCCCTCATGCACATGAATTTCAAGTCATAAAGTGTTCACCCTTAGTTAGCACCGTTGCTAAAGCTTGTTGTTTCGAAACACCACGTGATGATCGGGTGTGTTAGATTCTGCAAGTGTATACAACGTGAGCAAGCCAGATTTTCTCATGCGGAAACTGAGGTTTGATCTTGACGAGCCTAGCATGTACAGACATGGTCTCCGAACACGGATCACCGAAAGGTAAAGCATGAATCATATAGTAGATATGATGAACATGTCGATTGTTCACCATTGAAACTATATCAACTCTCGTGATGATCGGTGTTGATGTGGTGGATTTGGTTCGTGTGATCACTAAAACAATGTGAGGGATATTGTTTTGAGTGGGAGTTCACCTAGATTAATTTTATTATTAATTTGAACTCAATTTGTCATAAACTTAGTCTAAACTATTGCAAATATGTTGTAGATCAATGGCAGCCCCTACCATCAATTTTAATGCATTCCTAGAGAAAGAAAAGTTGAAAAACAATGGAAGCAACTTCGCGGATTGGTTCCGCAATTTGAGGATTGTCCTCACAGCTGGTAATTTGACCTATGTGCTGGATGCACCGCTGGGTGACCCACCTGCAGCTGATGCTCCCGATGAAGTAAAGAACATTTACCTCACTCGGAAGACTCAGTACTCCATAGTTCAGTGTGCTATCGTGTATGGTTTAGAATCGGAGCTTCAGAAAAGGTTTGAGAATTCAGACCCATATGATATTGTCGAGGATCTCAAATTGATCTTTGAGACTCATGCGGCAATTGAAAGCTATGAGGCTTCTGAAAAGTTCTTTAACTGCAAGATGGAAGAGGGCAGCTCCGTCAGTGAGCATGTGCTTAAGATGTCTGGGCACGCAAACAAACTTCAAAGCTTGGGTATTGTGATTCCTAATGCTTTGGGGATTTACCGTGTCCTCCAATCACTACCACCAAGTTACAAGAACTTTGTGATGAACTACAACATGCAAAACATGAACAAGATGTTGCCAGAACTCTTTGCCATGTTGAAATCTGCAGAAGTGGAGATTAAGAAAGAGCGCCAAGTGTTGTTGGTCAATAAGACCACCAAATTCAAGAAAGGCAAGTCTAAGCAAAAGGGACACTTCAAGAAGGGTGGTAAGAAAGTTGCCACGCCGACGAACAAGACCAAGGCTGGACCTAAGCCTGATACTGAGTGCTTTTACTGCAAGGGAGAAGGTCACTGGAAGCGGAATTGCCCAAAGTACTTGGCGGATTTGAACAACGGCAACATCAAGAAGAAAGGTATATCCGATATACATGTTATTGATGTGTATCTCACTACTACTCGTAGTAGTGCCTGGGTATTTGATACTGGTTCGGTTGCTCATATTTGTAACTCGAAACAGGTGCTGCAGAATAAACGGAAGCTGGCGAAGAACGAGGTGACAATGCGCGTGGGAAACAGATCAAAGGTTGATGTGATCGCGGTCGGCACGCTACCCCTTCATCTACCATCGGGATTAGTTTTATACTTAAATAATTGTTATTTGGTGCCTGCGTTGAGCATGAACATTATATCGGGATCTTGTTTATTGCGAGACGGTTACTTGTTTAAGTCCGAGAATAATGGTTGTTTGATTTATATGAGTAATATGTTTTATGCACATGCACCTTTGATAGATGGTCTATTCTTATTGGATCTCGATAGTGGAAATACACAAATCAACAATATTGAGGCTAAACGTTTGAAATCAAGCGATAATTCGACCTATATGTGGCACTGTCGTCTTGGTCACATTGGAGTGAAACGTATGAAGAAACTCCATTCCGATGGACTTCTTGAATCACTTGATTTCGAATCACTTGATAGATGCGAAGCATGTCTGATGGGTAAAATGACTAAGACTCCATTTTCTGGTATGATGGAGCGAGCTACGGACTTATTGGAAATCATACATACCGATGTGTGTGGTCCAATGAGTGTAGCATCGCGCGGTGATTATCGTTATGTTCTTACCTTCACGGATGACTTGAGTAGATATGGGTATATCTATTTCATGAAACATAAGTCCGAAACTTTCGAGAAGTTTAAGGAATTTCAAAGTGAGGTAGAGAATCAACGTAACAAGAGGATTAAATTTCTACGTTCTGATCGTGGAGGTGAATATCTAAGTTACGAGTTTGGCGAGCATTTGAAGAAATGCGGAATAATTTCACATTTGACACCGTCGGGAACACCACAGCGTAATGGTGTGTCCGAACATCGTAATCGAACTCTCTTAGATATGGTTCGTTCTATGATGTCACTTACAGATTTACTGCTATCATTTTGGGGTTATGCATTAGAAATAGCCGCATTCACTTTAAATAGGGCACCGTCTAAATCCGTTGAAACGACACCGTATGAATTATGGTTTGGGAAGAAACCTAGATTGTCGTTCCTTAAAGTTTGGGGATGCGAAGCCTATGTTAAGAAGTTACAGCCGGGCAAGCTTGAACCCAAAGCGGAAAAATGCGACTTCATAGGATACCCGAAGGAAACTATTGGGTATACCTTCTATCATAGATCTGAAGGCAAAATCTTCGTTGCCAAGAATGGATCCTTTCTAGAGAAGGAATTTCTCTCGAAAGAAGTGACTGGAAGGAAAGTAGAACTCAACGAGGTTGTCGAACCTTCTCTCAAAATTGCGAGTAGCGCAGCACCGAAAGAAGTTCATGTGGTGCCTGCACCAATTAGAGAGGAAGCTAATGATGATGATCATGAAACTTCGGCTGAAGTTGCTACAGAGCCTCGCAGGTCAACGAGAACTCGTACCACTCCAGATTGGTATGATCCCGTTATGAGTGTCATGTTGGTGGACAACACCGATGACCCTGAGACATATGAGGAAGCGATGATGAGCCCATATTCCAATAAATGGCAAGAAGCCATGAAATCCGAGATTGGATCCATGTACGAAAACCAAGTATGGACTTTGGTGGACTTACCGGATGGCCGGAAGGTTGTCGAGAACAAATGGATTTTCAAGAAGAAAACAGATGCTGATGGTAATGTTACTGTCTATAAATCTCGACTTGTCGCAAAAGGGTTTCGACAAATTCAAGGAGTTGACTACGATGAGACTTTCTCACCAGTAGTGAAGCTAAAGTCTGTGAGGATTATGTTAGCAATCGCTGCATATTATGATTATGAGATATGGCAGATGGATGTCAAAAAAGCATTCCTCAATGGAGACATTGATGAAGAGTTGTATATGATGCAACCCAAAGGTTTTGTCGATCCTAAAGATGCTAACAAGGTATGCAAACTTCAACGGTCCATCTATGGATTGAAGCAAGCATCCCGAAGTTGGAATCAACGTTTTGATAAGGTGATCAAAAGTTTTGGTTTTATACAAACTTATGGAGAAGCTTGTATTTACAAGAAAGTGAGTGGGAGCTCTGTAGCATTCTTAATACTATATGTAGATGACATATTGTTGATTGGGAATGATGTAGACCTTCTTAATAGTGTCAAGGAATATTTGAATAATAGTTTTTCAATGAAGGATCTTGGCGAAGCAGCTTACATATTAGGCATAAAGATTTATAGAGATAGATCGAAACGCCAAATATCATTGTCACAAAGTACATATTTGGACAAAGTTCTAAAGAGGTTTGGAATGGAAGAAAGCAAGAAAGGGTTCTTGCCCATGTTGCCCAATACGACCTTGAGTAAAACTCAAAGTCCGACATCGACAGAAGATAGAGAAAGGATGAGTAAGACTCCCTATGCCTCAGCCATAGGATCTCTAATGTATGCCATGCTATGTACTAGACCCGACATTGCATATGCTGTTAGTTTAACTAGAAGATATCAAAGTGATCCAGGAGTGGATCATTGGACAGTGGTCAAAAATATCCTTAAGTACTTGAGAAGAACTAAGGATATGGTTCTTTCTTATGGAGGTGATGAACAGCTCGTTGTTAATGGTTACACCGATGGTAGTTGGAACACGGATCCGGATGATTCTAAATCACAATCTGGATACGTATTTATTTTGAATGGTGCAGCAGTTAGCTGGAGGAGTGCAAAGCAAAGCGTTGTGGCGAGATCTTCAACTGAATCGGAATACATGGCTGCTTCAGAGGCTTCACAAGAAGCGATATGGATGAAAGAGTTCATTACAAAGCTGGGTGTGGTTCCAAGTGCGCTGGACCCAATGTCTATCTACTGTGATAACATGGGCGCCATAGCCAATGCGCAAGAACCAAGGTCACACAAGAAGCTGAAGCATATCAAGCTACGTTTTCACGCTATTCGAGAACATATCCAAGATGGGGATATAAAGATTTGCAAAGTACACACAGATCTGAATGTGGCGGATCCGTTGACTAAACCTCTCCCGAGGGCAAAACATGACCAGCACCAAACTGCCATGGGTGTTCGGTATATTACCATGTAATCTAGATTAGATGACTCTAGTGCAAGTGGGAGACTGTTGGAGATATGCCCTAGAGGCAATAATAAATGTAGTTATTATTATATCCTTGTGTTTATGATAAATGTTTACATTCATGCTATAATGGTATTAACAAGGAAACATTAATACTTGTGTGATTTGTAAACTAAATTTGAACTCCCTAGTAAAGCCTCTATATAATACTAGCTTGTTGGTTAATAGATGATTGTCGTTTCCCTATCATGAACATTGAGATGTTATTAACAACAAGAACATAACGTTAGGAGAATGATATGGTGGACATACTCCTATAGATAAGCGTAGCATAAAGATCAAGTCATTTTAATAGTTCAATTGCTATATGCTTTCTGATACATAGTAACCTAATTCCTTCGACCATGAGATCATGCATATCACTTTTACCGGATGGATGCTTTGATGACATCAAACACCACACCGTAACTGGGTGGCTATAAAGGTGGCATTGAGTGTTCGGAAAGTATTGGTTGAAACACATGGATCAAGAGTGGGATTTGTCCATCCATATGACGGATAGATATACTCTGGGCCCTCTCGGTGAAATGTCATCCAATTAGCTTTCAAGCATGTGACTGGCTCACAAGGGATCACATATCATGGGAACGAGAAAAGAGTACTTATCGGTAACGAGGTTGAACTAAGTATGCAGAGATACCGACGATCATAACCTCGGATAAGTAAAGTATCGTGAGACAAAGGGAAATTGGTATCGTATGTAAGTGGTTCATTCGATCGCAAAGTAATCGTAGAAATATGTGGGAGCCATATGAATTTCCAGATTCCTCTATTGGTTATTGTTCGGAGAAGTGTCTCGATCATGTCCGCATAATTCACGAACCGTAGGGAGACACACTTAAGGATTCGACGTTGTTTGAGTAGTTATGGAATGATGAGAAAGAGACCGAATGTTGTTCGGAGTCTCGGATGGGATCCGGGATATCACGAGGAGATCCGGAATGGTCCGGAGAATAAGATTTATATAAGGAAAGTCTCGTTTCGGAGTTCGGGAATGATTCCGGTGTTTTCATCGGGAATGCTCTAGAAGGTTCCGGAATGTCCGGCACTCCGGAGGGGAAGGGGTACATGAATGTGTCATTGCAAGTTGGAATGATTGCATCATGTACTAAGTGTCTTCGCTGTCCAAAATAAAGGGTTTATTCAAATCCTAAATTGAAAAGTCAAACGGCTAGTTTGAAAGTCAAACGGCTAGTTTGAAAGTCAAACGGCAAGTTTTGGAAAGAGGAGGAGGAGTGGGAAACCGAGTTGGGGAGGGAATCCCTCCTCCAACCGGCGGCGCACCACCCAAGCCGAGTTGGGGAGGGACTCCCCTCCCTCCACTTGGCCGGACGGCCCCTCCACCTATATAAGGAGGGGAAGGGCTCCCTCCTAGCACACGCAAGTTCCCTGCCCCAAACCCTAGCTTGGCGCCACCACGTCCTGCAGCTGCCACCGCCTCCTAGGGTTGCCCTAGCCGCCGACTTGGGCTGCCCCTTGCCCTAGCCGCCGGCTCTAGCACCTCCTCCTTGGTGTGTCTAAACCCTAGATCGCCGAGGAGCTCTCTCATAATCCACCATACTCGCTCCGGCTTAAGGCGAAGCCCTGCAAGATCTCCCCTCTACTTCCGGTACCACGCCGTTGTGCTGCCGGAATCGCGAGGAGAGTGCTACAACCTCCGCTGCCTGCTGGAACAAGGGAGAGGAAGGTCTTCGTCGAGTACCGAACGTGTGACCGACTGCGGGAGCGCTGCCGGAACGCAGTGCCGGAAGGTTCGTCTACGCGATCTTGAGATCGGGAAGAGTACGACTACATCACCCACGAGAATCCGCTCTCGTTAAACACTTTGGAATCTTCGAGGGTGAGTTATTCCGTCGACTCGTTGCTACAATCTAGTAGATAGATCTTGGCTTGTTTGTTTGTATGCGGTAGAAATTTTTTGTTTTCCATGCTACGAAACCCTACACAACAAGGGCAAGAACCCTTGCTTGCTATCTTCCATTCCAAACCTCTTTAGAACTTTGTCCAAATATGTACTTTTTGACAATGATATTTGGCGTCTTGATCTATCTCTATAAATCTTGATGCCTAATATGTAAGCTACTTCGCCAAGATCTTTCATTGAAAAACTATTATTCAAATATTCCTTGACACTATTAAGAAGGTCTACATCATTCCCAATCAACAATATGTCATCTACATATAGTATTAAGAATTATAGAGAGCTCCCACCCAGTTTCTTGTAAATACAAGCTTCTCCATAGGTTTGTATAAAGCCAAAACTTTTGATCACCTTATCAAAACGTTGATTCCAACTTCGGGATGCTTGCTTCAATCCATAGATGGACCGTTGAAGTTTGCATACCTTGTTAGCATCTTTAGGATCGACAAAACCTTTGGGTTGCATCATATACAACTCTTCATCAATGTCTCCATTGAGGAATGCTGTTTTGACATCCATCTGCCATATCTCATAATCATAATATGAAGCGATTGCTAACATAATCCTCACAAATTTTAGCTTTGCCACTGGTGAGAAAGTCTCATCGTAGTCAGCTCCTTGAATTTGTCGAAACCCCTTTGCGACAAGTCGAGCTTTATAGACAGTAACATTACCATCAGCATCTGTTTTCTTCTTGAAAATACATTTGTTCTCGACAGCCTTCCGGCCATCCGGTAAGTCCACCAAAGTCCATACTTGGTTTTCGTACATGGATCCAATCTCGGATTTCATGGCTTCTTGCCATTTATTGGAATCTGGGCTCATCATCGCTTCCTCATATGTCGCAGGGTCATCGGTGTTGTCCACCAACATGACACTCATAACGAGATCATACCAATCTGGAGTGGTACGAGTTCTCGTTGACCTGCGAGGCTCTGTAGAAACTACAACCGAAGTTTCATGATCATTATCATTAGCTTCCTCTCTTATTGGTACAGGCACCACAGGAACTTCTTCCGGTGTTGCGCTACTCGCAATTTCGAGAGAAGGTTCAACAACCTCGTCGAGTTCTACTTTCCTTCCAGTCACTTCTTTCGAGAGAAATTCCTTCTCTAGAAAAGATCCATTCTTGGCAACGAAGATTTTGCCTTCGGATCTATGATAGAAGGTATACCCAATAGTTTCCTTCGGGTATCCTATGAAGACGCATTTTTCTGCTTTGGGTTCAAGCTTGTCCGGCTATAACTTCTTTACATAGGCTTCGCAACCCCAAACTTTAAGGAACGACAATCTAGGTTTCTTCCCAAACCATAATTCATACGGTGTCGTTTCAACGGATTTAGATGGTGCCCTATTTAAAGTGAATGCGGTTGTTTCTAATGCATAACCCCAAAATGATAGCGGTAAATCTGTAAGTGACATCATAGAACGAACCATATCTAAGAGAGTTCGATTACGACGTTCGGACACACCATTACGCTATGGTGTTCCCGGCGGTGTCAATTGTGAAATTATTCCGCATTTCTTCAAATGATCGCCAAACTCATAACTTAGATATTCACCTCCATGACCAGAACGTAGAAATTTAATCTTCTTGTTACGTTGATTCTCTACCTCACTTTGAAATTCCTTAAACTTCTCGAAAGTTTCGGACTTATGTTTCATGAAATAGATATACCCATATCTACTCAAGTCATCCGTGAAGGTAAGAACATAACGATAACCACCGCGCGAAGCTACACTCATTGGACCACACACATCGGTATGTATGATTTCCAATAAGTCCGTAGCTCGCTCCATCATACCAGAAAATGGAGTCTTAGTCATTTTACCCATCAGACATGCTTCGCATCTTTCAAGTGGTTCGAAATCAATTGATTCAAGAAGTCCATCGGAATGGAGTTTCTTCATACGCTTCACTCCAATGTGACCAAGACGACAGTGCCACATATAGGTCGAGTTATCTCTCGTTTTCAAACGTTTAGCTTCAATGTTATTAATATGTGTATTTCCACTATCGAGATTCAATAAGAATAGACCATCTATCAAAGGTGCATGTGCATAAAACATATTACTCATATAAATCGAACAACCATTATTCTCCGACTTAAACAAGTAACCGTCTCGCAATAAACAAGATCCCGATATAATGTTCATGCTCAACGCAGGCACCAAATAACAATTATTTAAGTATAAAACTAATCCCGATGGTAGATGAAGGGGTAGCGTGCCGACCGCGATCACATCAACCTTTGATCTGTTTCCCACGCGCATCGTCACCTCGTTCTTCGCTAGCTTCCGTTTATTCTGCAGCACCTGTTTCGAGTTACAAATATGAGCAACCGAACCAGTATCAAATACCCAGGCACTACTACGAGTACTAGTGAGATACACATCAATAACATGTATATCGGATATACCTTTCTTCTTGATGTTGCCGTTCTTCAAATCCGCCAAGTACTTTGGGCAATTCCGCTTCCAGTGACCTTCTCCCTTGCAGTAAAAGCACTCAGTATCAGGCTTGGGTCCAGCCTTGGTCTTCTTCGTTGGCGCGCTAACTTTCTTACCACCCTTCTTGAAGTGTCCCTTTTGCTTAGACTTGCCTTTCTTGAATTTGGTGGTCTTATTGACTATCAACACTTGGTGCTCTTTCTTGATCTCCACTTCTGCAGACTTCAACATAGCAAACAGTTCTGGCAACTTCTTGTTCATGTTTTGCATATTGTAGTTCCTCACAAAGTTCTTGTAACTTGGTGGTAGTGATTGGAGGACACGGTAAATCCCCAGAGCATTAGGAATCACTATACCCAAGCTTTGAAGTTTGTTTGCATGCCCAGACATCTTAAGCACATGCTCACTGACGGAGCTGCCCTCTTCCATCTTGCAGTTAAAGAAATTTTCAGAAGCCTCATAGCTCTCAATTGCCGCATGAGTCTCAAAGATCAATTTGAGATCATGGACAATATCATGTGGGTCTGAATTCTCAAACCTTTTCTGAAGCTCCGATTCTAAACCATACAAGATAGCACACTGAACTGTGGAGTACTGAGTCTTCCAAGCGAGGTAAACATTATTTACTTCGTCGGTAGCATCAGCTGCAGGTGGGTCACCCAGCGGTGCATCCAGCACATAGGTCAAATTACCAGCTGTGAGGACAATCCTCAAATTGCGGAACCAATCCATGAAGTTGCTTCCATTGTTTTTCAACTTTTCTTTCTCTAGGAACGCATTAAAATTGATGGTAGGGGCCGCCATTGATCTACAACATATTTGCAATAGTTTAGACTAAGTTTATGACAAATTGAGTTCTAATTAATAGTTACATTAATCTAGGTGAACTCCCACTCAAAACAATATCCCTCACATTGTTTTAGTGATCACATGAACCAAATCCACCACATCAACACCGATCATCACGAGAGTTGATATAGTTTCAATGGCGAACAATCGACATGTTCATCATATCTACTATATGATTCATGCTTTACCTTTCGGTGATCCGTGTTCCGAGACCATGTCTGTACATGCTAGGCTCGTCAAGATCAAACCTTAGCTTCCGCATGAGCAAATCTGGCTTGCTCACGTTGTATACACTTGCGGAATCTAACACACCCGATCATCACGAGGTGCTTCGAAACAACAAGCTTTAGCAACGGTGCTAACTAAGGGTAAACACTTTATGACTTGAAATTCATGTGCATGAGGGATCATCTTATAATGCTACCGTCGTCTACTATGCAATACAAGATGCATAAAGGATTAATATCACATGCAATTCATAATATGTGATATGATATGGCCTTTCTTCTTTGTGCTTCCGATCTCCATCTTCAAGCATGAACATGATCTCCATCATCACCGGCATTGCATCAAGGTCAATGACGTTTCTTCATGGTTGTCGTCCACCGGCTTCAACTATTACAACTACTTTGAATAGACACGCGGGTCTTAGCATAAATTAAAGACAACCATATGGCTTCTGCCGGTTGCCAACTTACAATAAGGAACATTGCATACATCAAATATAATCACAATCATGGCCATATCACATCACTGCACACCCCTGCAAAACAAAGTTAGACGCCTCTACTTTCTTTGCATATTTTACGTGGTTTGGGGCTTTCAATAAGTGTCGTTCTAACTTACGAACAAGAACCACAACATTGATACTAGTATTGTCAATCACCCATTGTAAATTGGATCTTAACTATGCTAGGAGAAACAGGCACCCGCAAAGCCACTTATGCAATACAAGTTGCATGTCAAGCGTGGAGCAAGTCTCATGAACGATGTCATGTAAGTTTAGCCCGGGCCGCTTCATCCCAACATCTCGCAAGATGCAAAGTACACAAGAAGCAATCGACAATAAAAGCATCAACGCCCACAATGACCATTGTGTTCTACTCGTGCAACAGATCTACATATAGACACGGCTCTGATACCACTGTAGGGTTTCGTAGCATGGAAAACAAAAAAATTCTATCGCATACAAACAAACAAGCCAAGATATATCTACTAGATTGTAGCAACGAGTCGATGGAATAACTCACACTCATAGATTCCAAAGTGTTTAACGAGAGTGGATTCTCGTGGGTGATGTAGTCGTACTCTTCCCGATCTCAAGATCGCGTAGACGATCCTTCCGGCGCTGCGTTCCGGCAGCGCTCCCGCAGTCGGTCACACATTCGGTACTCGACGAAGACCTACCTCTCCCTTGTTCCAGCAGGCAGCGGAGGTTGTAGCACTCTCCTCGCGATTCCGGCAACACAACGGCGCGGTACCGGAAGTAGAGGGGAGATCTCTCAGGGCTTCGCCTTAAGCTGGAGCGAGTATGGTGGACTATGAGAGAGCCCTCGGTGTTCTAGGGTTTAGACACACCAAGGAGGGGGTGCTAGGGCCGGCGGCTAGGGCTTGGAGGTGCCCAAGTCGGCGGCTAGGGGAGAAACCCTAGGCGGCGGCTATGGTGGGCGGCGGCGGCTAGGGTTAGGTTTAGAGGGGGCAATCTTGTGTGCTAGGAGGGGAGCCCTGCCCCTCCTCTTATAGGAGGGAGGCGCCAGCCAAGGGGAGGGGAATCCCTCCCCAACTCGGATCCCAAGTGGGATGGCGGTGGAGGAGGGACTGCTCCCCAACTCGGTTTCCACCTCCCTCTCCACTTCCCAAAAATAGCCGTTTGACTTTCAAATTGGCGTTTGACTTTTCAAACAAGGATTTGATTAAATCCTCTATTTTGTTCTGCGATGACACTTAGTACATGATGCAATCATTCTAACTGGGTATAACACATTCATGTACCCTTCCCTTCCGGAGTGTCGGACATTCCGGAACCTTCTAGAACGTTCCCGATGAGAACACCGGAACCATTCCCCAACTCCGAAACAGGACTTTCCTTATATGAATCTTATTCTCTGGACCATTCCGGATCTCCTCGTGATATCCCGAATCCCATTCGAGACTCCGAACAACATTCGTCTCTTTCTCATCATTCCATAACTACTCAAACAACGTCGAATCCTTAAGTGTGTCTCCCTACGGTTCGTGAATTATGCGGACATGATCAAGACACTTCTCCGATCAATAACCAATAGAGGAATCTGGAAATTCATATGGCTCCCACATATTTCTACGATTACTTTGCGATCGAATGAACCACTTACATACGATACCAATTTCCCTTTGTCTCACGATAGTTTACTTATCCGAGGTTATGATCGTCGGTATCTCTGCATACCCAGTTCAACCTCGTTACCGATAAGTACTCTTTTCTCGTTCCCGTGATATGTGATCCCTTGTGAGCCAGTCACATGCTTGCAAGCTAATTGGATGACATTTCACCGAGAGGGCCCAGAGTATATCTATCCGTCATATGGATGGACAAATCCCACTCTTGATCCATGTGTCTCAACCAATACTTTCCGAACACTCAATGCCACCTTTATAGCCACCCAGTTACGGTGTGGTGTTTGATGTCATCAAAGCATCCATCCGGTAAAGGTGATATGCATGATCTCATGGTCGAAGGAATTAGGTTACTATGTATTAGAAAGCATATAGCAATTGAACTATTAAAATGACTTGATCTTTATGCTACGCTTATCTATAGGAGTATGTCCACCATATCATTCTCCTAACGATATGATCTTGTTGTTAATAACATCTCAATGTTCATGATAGGGAAACCACAATCATTTATTAACCAACAAGCTAGTATAATAAAGAGGCTTTACTAGGGACTCTATTTTAGTTTACAAATCACACAAGTATTAATGTTTCCTTGTTAATACTATTATAGCATGAATGTAAACATTTATCATAAACACAAAGATATAATAATAACTACATTTATTATTGCCTCTAGGGCATATCTCCAACACATTTCCCCTTCTTTTATGGCAGGATCACAATATGGTAGCTGTGACAAGATCCTGTTGTGCTTCTTTAGATCAGTTTTTTCAAGAACTACCAATTTTCTATACATCTTGATGAAGATCTCTAGTTGCATCGCATGTGTCATAAGTGCGACAGAATTAACAAGATACCTTTTCTTCTCTACAAATTCGCCAAGTAAACTAAGAAAGATCTCAATATCAATAGGAAGCTGCTCTTCAGTCAGAAATATGTCACTCCGAATTATCTTGCAAGCTTGGAAAAAATCCATTTTATTTCTTTCATCTGAGGCCTTGATCAGCACGCTCAACTTTTCTTCAGACATCTTGAATTTCCATTCAATGACCAACCAAATTCTTGTAGGTTAGATAAGAGTACCACCATGGAATCTACTACCTCTTGGGCTAATGGAGATACTCTTCTATAGCTTCTGTATTCAATCTCTTTCGCACCTGGGACCATATAATTTGCGAACATAGCACTGGTAGAAAAGGGCCCATGCGTCCCGGTTGGTAAGGGCCATTAGTCCCGGTTTCCCAACCGGGACGGGGCAATCGGGACTAAAGCTCTAACCATTAGTCCCGGTTGCCCCACCAACCGGGACAAATGGGGCACACGTGGCGCCATCAGAGCGCGAGGGGGGTGGAGCATTAGTCCCGGTTCGTAACACGAACCGGGACTAATAACCTGCTGCCGCGGCAGAGATTTGGCCCATTTCTCTGTCGCGGCAGAGAATTCATTTTGGCACATTTTGTTGCCGCGACAGCATTTTCGCCACTTTTTGTGCCGCGGCAGAGAATTCATTTAGGTTGTTTTATTGTTTATTTAGTGTTTTGCACTTATCAACGAAGGAACCTTATATTACACATGATCATCATGACAACATTACATTCAATACACAGATCGAGTTCATGCACTACATACAAAAGTTGCTATTCGATGCTACCGGCCAATTTCTTGAAAGTTGCTATTTTTACAATTCCTATTGTCTATACACAGCCGAGTAGTATTACCCTTGTGTGTTTAGGACTTCTGCATCCAAGAATCCCGCCAATTGCTCCTGAATTGCTCGTATGCGATCCTTTGGCAGAAGACCGTCCCGTAGACGTTCGATTTGATTTAAAAAAGGAGTCAGCCTATATGAATATGAAACTAAACACAATTTGATTGTAATTAAAAACTATAGAAATTGTTTACGTACGTGGAGTTGCTCTAAATTTCTGCCCTTCTCATCGCACGTCTGCCGGATGAACTCGCATACATAGTATCCACATAGATTGTTACCTGGTCCCTGCGTCAGGCACTTTACGAGAACAGAGTTCAATCAAAATAATAATCAAGCATGATAATAACTGTATCCAAACTAGAATCAAAGAGATGCACGGATATAGCTAGTGGTGCTTACATCTAGTGGTTGAAATGTAAGCTCCTATTTCCAAACACCCCTAGCCTTCTTGGTGAACCGTTTCCAAGCGCTGCCCGGTGTAGAAAACGAATAAAATAAGTTATTAAGTACTTGATATCATAAAATTCACGAACGTTGCCGATATAGTGTCGTAATGATTAGAATTACCGCTGGAGAAGTATCTGCATGTCCTTCCACGTCTCAAGGGGTTTATGTTTCGAGTCCATGACTAGTACACGCCCTTTGTCAAGTTGAATGATTAACAGAATATAGTGGTACCTGCGAATGCAGAACTAATCAATTATATACTTAACATCGAGTAAGCGAAATAGAAAGTGTATACAAGACAATAACACTCACTGGAAGTTGTAAGGAAATAGTATTTCCCATTTGGTTTCTTGAAACCTTAACGCGTGTACTATATTATCCTACGTATCCTGGGGCTTATTTTCAGATTAGCTTCATGAACCCAATATGGGTCAATGAAGCCAATGTCATAGATTTGTCCTCTGCTGCATTCGAGAATCTTCATTCTGCATATTACAGTATGATTATATACATGCAATAAACAAAATAATATAGCTGGAGACTAAATTAATTACAGAATTAGTACTTACAGACAATAGGCACTGATGATCGATTTGTCCAAGGCGTCTTGATTGAATAATTGAAATAGTTCATCAAATTCAATGGATATCATGTCATCCTTATCTTTCCCATGATGCTTTTTTGTAACCCTCAGCACTATCCAGTTAGCCCCGGCCCTTGTGGCATGCATGTACTAGTTATGCAATCTTCGCATTTTTGTTGGAAGATTGTTTACCTCCTCAGGTTTGACGAGAGGTTTTCCGTACTGGTATTTGTATGCTACTTCACTCACGGGGAAGAACTCTAACTGGGATAAGTACTGGGCAATACACATACCTTGAGCAGCGGCAGCTTCTCCGTATTGTGCAACTACCTCTGGATCATACTGCTCTTCGACCCCATATTTGCTCGACCCCACATTGGTTTGAGAAATCACCTTGAGAGGGGCGCAAGTCTGTTTTGCTTGTTCTCCGAGCTGGGCAACAGATTTCCCTACTCAAACACACCCTAGATCGCCGAGGAGCTCTCTCATAATCCACCATACTCGCTCCGGCTTAAGGCGAAGCCCTGCGAGATCTCCCCTCTACTTCCGGTACCACGCCGTTGTGCTGCCGGAATCGCGAGGAGAGTGCTACAACCTCCGCTGCCTGCTGGAACAAGGGAGAGGAAGGTCTTCGTCGAGTACCGAACGTGTGACCGACTGCGGGAGCGCTGCCGGAACGCAGTGCCGGAAGGTTCGTCTACGCGATCTTGAGATCGGGAAGAGTACGACTACATCACCCACGAGAATCCGCTCTCGTTAAACACTTTGGAATCTTCGAGGGTGAGTTATTCCGTCGACTCGTTGCTACAATCTAGTAGATAGATCTTGGCTTGTTTGTTTGTATGCGGTAGAAATTTTTTGTTTTCCATGCTACGAAACCCTACACAACAAGGGCAAGAACCCTTGCTTGCTATCTTCCATTCCAAACCTCTTTAGAACTTTGTCCAAATATGTACTTTTTGACAATGATATTTGGCGTCTTGATCTATCTCTATAAATCTTGATGCCTAATATGTAAGCTACTTCGCCAAGATCTTTCATTGAAAAACTATTATTCAAATATTCCTTGACACTATTAAGAAGGTCTACATCATTCCCAATCAACAATATGTCATCTACATATAGTATTAAGAATTATAGAGAGCTCCCACCCAGTTTCTTGTAAATACAAGCTTCTCCATAGGTTTGTATAAAGCCAAAACTTTTGATCACCTTATCAAAACGTTGATTCCAACTTCGGGATGCTTGCTTCAATCCATAGATGGACCGTTGAAGTTTGCATACCTTGTTAGCATCTTTAGGATCGACAAAACCTTTGGGTTGCATCATATACAACTCTTCATCAATGTCTCCATTGAGGAATGCTGTTTTGACATCCATCTGCCATATCTCATAATCATAATATGAAGCGATTGCTAACATAATCCTCACAAATTTTAGCTTTGCCACTGGTGAGAAAGTCTCATCGTAGTCAGCTCCTTGAATTTGTCGAAACCCCTTTGCGACAAGTCGAGCTTTATAGACAGTAACATTACCATCAGCATCTGTTTTCTTCTTGAAAATACATTTGTTCTCGACAGCCTTCCGGCCATCCGGTAAGTCCACCAAAGTCCATACTTGGTTTTCGTACATGGATCCAATCTCGGATTTCATGGCTTCTTGCCATTTATTGGAATCTGGGCTCATCATCGCTTCCTCATATGTCGCAGGGTCATCGGTGTTGTCCACCAACATGACACTCATAACGAGATCATACCAATCTGGAGTGGTACGAGTTCTCGTTGACCTGCGAGGCTCTGTAGAAACTACAACCGAAGTTTCATGATCATTATCATTAGCTTCCTCTCTTATTGGTACAGGCACCACAGGAACTTCTTCCGGTGTTGCGCTACTCGCAATTTCGAGAGAAGGTTCAACAACCTCGTCGAGTTCTACTTTCCTTCCAGTCACTTCTTTCGAGAGAAATTCCTTCTCTAGAAAAGATCCATTCTTGGCAACGAAGATTTTGCCTTCGGATCTATGATAGAAGGTATACCCAATAGTTTCCTTCGGGTATCCTATGAAGACGCATTTTTCTGCTTTGGGTTCAAGCTTGTCCGGCTATAACTTCTTTACATAGGCTTCGCAACCCCAAAGTTTAAGGAACGACAATCTAGGTTTCTTCCCAAACCATAATTCATACGGTGTCGTTTCAACGGATTTAGATGGTGCCCTATTTAAAGTGAATGCGGTTGTTTCTAATGCATAACCCCAAAATGATAGCGGTAAATCTGTAAGTGACATCATAGAACGAACCATATCTAAGAGAGTTCGATTACGACGTTCGGACACACCATTACGCTATGGTGTTCCCGGCGGTGTCAATTGTGAAATTATTCCGCATTTCTTCAAATGATCGCCAAACTCATAACTTAGATATTCACCTCCATGACCAGAACGTAGAAATTTAATCTTCTTGTTACGTTGATTCTCTACCTCACTTTGAAATTCCTTAAACTTCTCGAAAGTTTCGGACTTATGTTTCATGAAATAGATATACCCATATCTACTCAAGTCATCCGTGAAGGTAAGAACATAACGATAACCACCGCGCGAAGCTACACTCATTGGACCACACACATCGGTATGTATGATTTCCAATAAGTCCGTAGCTCGCTCCATCATACCAGAAAATGGAGTCTTAGTCATTTTACCCATCAGACATGCTTCGCATCTTTCAAGTGGTTCGAAATCAATTGATTCAAGAAGTCCATCGGAATGGAGTTTCTTCATACGCTTCACTCCAATGTGACCAAGACGACAGTGCCACATATAGGTCGAGTTATCTCTCGTTTTCAAACGTTTAGCTTCAATGTTATTAATATGTGTATTTCCACTATCGAGATTCAATAAGAATAGACCATCTATCAAAGGTGCATGTGCATAAAACATATTACTCATATAAATCGAACAACCATTATTCTCCGACTTAAACAAGTAACCGTCTCGCAATAAACAAGATCCCGATATAATGTTCATGCTCAACGCAGGCACCAAATAACAATTATTTAAGTATAAAACTAATCCCGATGGTAGATGAAGGGGTAGCGTGCCGACCGCGATCACATCAACCTTTGATCTGTTTCCCACGCGCATCGTCACCTCGTTCTTCGCTAGCTTCCGTTTATTCTGCAGCACCTGTTTCGAGTTACAAATATGAGCAACCGAACCAGTATCAAATACCCAGGCACTACTACGAGTACTAGTGAGATACACATCAATAACATGTATATCGGATATACCTTTCTTCTTGATGTTGCCGTTCTTCAAATCCGCCAAGTACTTTGGGCAATTCCGCTTCCAGTGACCTTCTCCCTTGCAGTAAAAGCACTCAGTATCAGGCTTGGGTCCAGCCTTGGTCTTCTTCGTTGGCGCGCTAACTTTCTTACCACCCTTCTTGAAGTGTCCCTTTTGCTTAGACTTGCCTTTCTTGAATTTGGTGGTCTTATTGACTATCAACACTTGGTGCTCTTTCTTGATCTCCACTTCTGCAGACTTCAACATAGCAAACAGTTCTGGCAACTTCTTGTTCATGTTTTGCATATTGTAGTTCCTCACAAAGTTCTTGTAACTTGGTGGTAGTGATTGGAGGACACGGTAAATCCCCAGAGCATTAGGAATCACTATACCCAAGCTTTGAAGTTTGTTTGCATGCCCAGACATCTTAAGCACATGCTCACTGACGGAGCTGCCCTCTTCCATCTTGCAGTTAAAGAAATTTTCAGAAGCCTCATAGCTCTCAATTGCCGCATGAGTCTCAAAGATCAATTTGAGATCATGGACAATATCATGTGGGTCTGAATTCTCAAACCTTTTCTGAAGCTCCGATTCTAAACCATACAAGATAGCACACTGAACTGTGGAGTACTGAGTCTTCCAAGCGAGGTAAACATTATTTACTTCGTCGGTAGCATCAGCTGCAGGTGGGTCACCCAGCGGTGCATCCAGCACATAGGTCAAATTACCAGCTGTGAGGACAATCCTCAAATTGCGGAACCAATCCATGAAGTTGCTTCCATTGTTTTTCAACTTTTCTTTCTCTAGGAACGCATTAAAATTGATGGTAGGGGCCGCCATTGATCTACAACATATTTGCAATAGTTTAGACTAAGTTTATGACAAATTGAGTTCTAATTAATAGTTACATTAATCTAGGTGAACTCCCACTCAAAACAATATCCCTCACATTGTTTTAGTGATCACATGAACCAAATCCACCACATCAACACCGATCATCACGAGAGTTGATATAGTTTCAATGGCGAACAATCGACATGTTCATCATATCTACTATATGATTCATGCTTTACCTTTCGGTGATCCGTGTTCCGAGACCATGTCTGTACATGCTAGGCTCGTCAAGATCAAACCTTAGCTTCCGCATGAGCAAATCTGGCTTGCTCACGTTGTATACACTTGCGGAATCTAACACACCCGATCATCACGAGGTGCTTCGAAACAACAAGCTTTAGCAACGGTGCTAACTAAGGGTAAACACTTTATGACTTGAAATTCATGTGCATGAGGGATCATCTTATAATGCTACCGTCGTCTACTATGCAATACAAGATGCATAAAGGATTAATATCACATGCAATTCATAATATGTGATATGATATGGCCTTTCTTCTTTGTGCTTCCGATCTCCATCTTCAAGCATGAACATGATCTCCATCATCACCGGCATTGCATCAAGGTCAATGACGTTTCTTCATGGTTGTCGTCCACCGGCTTCAACTATTACAACTACTTTGAATAGACACGCGGGTCTTAGCATAAATTAAAGACAACCATATGGCTTCTGTCGGTTGCCAACTTACAATAAGGAACATTGCATACATCAAATATAATCACAATCATGGCCATATCACATCACTGCACACCCCTGCAAAACAAAGTTAGACGCCTCTACTTTCTTTGCATATTTTACGTGGTTTGGGGCTTTCAATAAGTGTCGTTCTAACTTACGAACAAGAACCACAACATTGATACTAGTATTGTCAATCACCCATTGTAAATTGGATCTTAACTATGCTAGGAGAAACAGGCACCCGCAAAGCCACTTATGCAATACAAGTTGCATGTCAAGCGTGGAGCAAGTCTCATGAACGATGTCATGTAAGTTTAGCCCGGGCCGCTTCATCCCAACATCTCGCAAGATGCAAAGTACACAAGAAGCAATCGACAATAAAAGCATCAACGCCCACAATGACCATTGTGTTCTACTCGTGCAATAGATCTACATATAGACACGGCTCTGATACCACTGTAGGGTTTCGTAGCATGGAAAACAAAAAAATTCTATCGCATACAAACAAACAAGCCAAGATATATCTACTAGATTGTAGCAACGAGTCGATGGAATAACTCACACTCATAGATTCCAAAGTGTTTAACGAGAGTGGATTCTCGTGGGTGATGTAGTCGTACTCTTCCCGATCTCAAGATCGCGTAGACGATCCTTCCGGCGCTGCGTTCCGGCAGCGCTCCCGCAGTCGGTCACACATTCGGTACTCGACGAAGACCTACCTCTCCCTTGTTCCAGCAGGCAGCGGAGGTTGTAGCACTCTCCTCGCGATTCCGGCAACACAACGGCGCGGTACCGGAAGTAGAGGGGAGATCTCTCAGGGCTTCGCCTTAAGCTGGAGCGAGTATGGTGGACTATGAGAGAGCCCTCGGTGTTCTAGGGTTTAGACACACCAAGGAGGGGGTGCTAGGGCCGGCGGCTAGGGCTTGGAGGTGCCCAAGTCGGCGGCTAGGGGAGAAACCCTAGGCGGCGGCTATGGTGGGCGGCGGCGGCTAGGGTTAGGTTTAGAGGGGGCAATCTTGTGTGCTAGGAGGGGAGCCCTGCCCCTCCTCTTATAGGAGGGAGGCGCCAGCCAAGGGGAGGGGAATCCCTCCCCAACTCGGATCCCAAGTGGGATGGCGGTGGAGGAGGGACTGCTCCCCAACTCGGTTTCCACCTCCCTCTCCACTTCCCAAAAATAGCCGTTTGACTTTCAAATTGGTGTTTGACTTTTCAAACAAGGATTTGATTAAATCCTCTATTTTGTTCTGCGATGACACTTAGTACATGATGCAATCATTCTAACTTGGTATAACACATTCATGTACCCTTCCCTTCCGGAGTGTCGGACATTCCGGAACCTTCTAGAACGTTCCCGATGAGAACACCGGAACCATTCCCCAACTCCGAAACAGGACTTTCCTTATATGAATCTTATTCTCTGGACCATTCCGGATCTCCTCGTGATATCCCGAATCCCATTCGAGACTCCGAACAACATTCGTCTCTTTCTCATCATTCCATAACTACTCAAACAACGTCGAATCCTTAAGTGTGTCTCCTTACGGTTCGTGAATTATGCGGACATGATCAAGACACTTCTCCGATCAATAACCAATAGAGGAATCTGGAAATTCATATGGCTCCCACATATTTCTACGATTACTTTGCGATCGAATGAACCACTTACATACGATACCAATTTCCCTTTGTCTCACGATAGTTTACTTATCCGAGGTTATGATCGTCGGTATCTCTGCATACCCAGTTCAACCTCGTTACCGATAAGTACTCTTTTCTCGTTCCCGTGATATGTGATCCCTTGTGAGCCAGTCACATGCTTGCAAGCTAATTGGATGACATTTCACCGAGAGGGCCCAGAGTATATCTATCCGTCATATGGATGGACAAATCCCACTCTTGATCCATGTGTCTCAACCAATACTTTCCGAACACTCAATGCCACCTTTATAGCCACCCAGTTACGGTGTGGTGTTTGATGTCATCAAAGCATCCATCCGGTAAAGGTGATATGCATGATCTCATGGTCGAAGGAATTAGGTTACTATGTATTAGAAAGCATATAGCAATTGAACTATTAAAATGACTTGATCTTTATGCTACGCTTATCTATAGGAGTATGTCCACCATATCATTCTCCTAACGATATGATCTTGTTGTTAATAACATCTCAATGTTCATGATAGGGAAACCACAATCATTTATTAACCAACAAGCTAGTATAATAAAGAGGCTTTACTAGGGACTCTATTTTAGTTTACAAATCACACAAGTATTAATGTTTCCTTGTTAATACTATTATAGCATGAATGTAAACATTTATCATAAACACAAAGATATAATAATAACTACATTTATTATTGCCTCTAGGGCATATCTCCAACACATTTCCCCTTCTTTTATGGCAGGATCACAATATGGTAGCTGTGACAAGATCCTGTTGTGCTTCTTTAGATCAGTTTTTTCAAGAACTACCAATTTTCTATACATCTTGATGAAGATCTCTAGTTGCATCGCATGTGTCATAAGTGCGACAGAATTAACAAGATACCTTTTCTTCTCTACAAATTCGCCAAGTAAACTAAGAAAGATCTCAATATCAATAGGAAGCTGCTCTTCAGTCAGAAATATGTCACTCCGAATTATCTTGCAAGCTTGGAAAAAATCCATTTTATTTCTTTCATCTGAGGCCTTGATCAGCACGCTCAACTTTTCTTCAGACATCTTGAATTTCCATTCAATGACCAACCAAATTCTTGTAGGTTAGATAAGAGTACCACCATGGAATCTACTACCTCTTGGGCTAATGGAGATACTCTTCTATAGCTTCTGCATTCAATCTCTTTCGCACCTGGGACCATATAATTTGCGAACATAGCACTGGTAGAAAAGGGCCCATGCGTCCCGGTTGGTAAGGGCCATTAGTCCCGGTTTCCCAACCGGGACGGGGCAATCGGGACTAAAGCTCTAACCATTAGTCCCGGTTGCCCCACCAACCGGGACAAATGGGGCACACGTGGCACCATCAGAGCGCGAGGGGGGTGGAGCATTAGTCCCGGTTCGTAACACGAACCGGGACTAATAACCTGCTGCCGCGGCAGAGATTTGGCCCATTTCTCTGTCGCGGCAGAGAATTCATTTTGGCACATTTTGTTGCCGCGACAGCATTTTCGCCACTTTTTGTGCCGCGGCAGAGAATTCATTTAGGTTGTTTTATTGTTTATTTAGTGTTTTGCACTTATCAACGAAGGAACCTTATATTACACATGATCATCATGACAACATTACATTCAATACACAGATCGAGTTCATGCACTACATACAAAAGTTGCTATTCGATGCTACCGGCCAATTTCTTGAAAGTTGCTATTTTTACAATTCCTATTGTCTATACACAGCCGAGTAGTATTACCCTTGTGTGTTTAGGACTTCTGCATCCAAGAATCCCGCCAATTGCTCCTGAATTGCTCGTATGCGATCCTTTGGCAGAAGACCGTCCCGTAGACGTTCGATTTGATTTAAAAAAGGAGTCAGCCTATATGAATATGAAACTAAACACAATTTGATTGTAATTAAAAACTATAGAAATTGTTTACGTACGTGGAGTTGCTCTAAATTTCTGCCCTTCTCATCGCACGTCTGCCGGATGAACTCGCATACATAGTATCCACATAGATTGTTACCTGGTCCCTGCGTCAGGCACTTTACGAGAACAGAGTTCAATCAAAATAATAATCAAGCATGATAATAACTGTATCCAAACTAGAATCAAAGAGATGCACGGATATAGCTAGTGGTGCTTACATCTAGTGGTTGAAATGTAAGCTCCTATTTCCAAACACCCCTAGCCTTCTTGGTGAACCGTTTCCAAGCGCTGCCCGGTGTAGAAAACGAATAAAATAAGTTATTAAGTACTTGATATCATAAAATTCACGAACGTTGCCGATATAGTGTCGTAATGATTAGAATTACCGCTGGAGAAGTATCTGCATGTCCTTCCACGTCTCAAGGGGTTTATGTTTCGAGTCCATGACTAGTACACGCCCTTTGTCAAGTTGAATGATTAACAGAATATAGTGGTACCTGCGAATGCAGAACTAATCAATTATATACTTAACATCGAGTAAGCGAAATAGAAAGTGTATACAAGACAATAACACTCACTGGAAGTTGTAAGGAAATAGTATTTCCCATTTGGTTTCTTGAAACCTTAACGCGTGTACTATATTATCCTACGTATCCTGGGGCTTATTTTCAGATTAGCTTCATGAACCCAATATGGGTCAATGAAGCCAATGTCATAGATTTGTCCTCTGCTGCATTCGAGAATCTTCATTCTGCATATTACAGTATGATTATATACATGCAATAAACAAAATAATATAGCTGGAGACTAAATTAATTACAGAATTAGTACTTACAGACAATAGGCACTGATGATCGATTTGTCCAAGGCGTCTTGATTGAATAATTGAAATAGTTCATCAAATTCAATGGATATCATGTCATCCTTATCTTTCCCATGATGCTTTTTTGTAACCCTCAGCACTATCCAGTTAGCCCCGGCCCTTGTGGCATGCATGTACTAGTTATGCAATCTTCGCATTTTTGTTGGAAGATTGTTTACCTCCTCAGGTTTGACGAGAGGTTTTCCGTACTGGTATTTGTATGCTACTTCACTCACGGGGAAGAACTCTAACTGGGATAAGTACTGGGCAATACACATACCTTGAGCAGCGGCAGCTTCTCCGTATTGTGCAACTACCTCTGGATCATACTGCTCTTCGACCCCATATTTGCTCGACCCCACATTGGTTTGAGAAATCACCTTGAGAGGGGCGCAAGTCTGTTTTGCTTGTTCTCCGAGCTGGGCAACAGATTTCCCGCTTGCATCAGTACTGCTCTTCAAGGCTTTTTGTGCCGCATGTGACTTGAGAATAGAACGCTCATAGTCTGATGACAGCTTTGGCTCGAGTTGATTAAGATTCTTTAGCATTTTCAACACTTTGGCTTTTTCTTCTTTGGTGCTGGGGAACTCTGGCTCTTTCGGCCGCCTCATCTTAGCGAAAAACGTTGTCGTTTCTGCATCAACGGTCGCCGCAGTCTCCTCTTCAGCACAGTCATAAGCTCTCTTGGGAGGAACCGTTGGTACTTTTGGAAGAGGCTCTTGTTTACGTTTCGGCGATCGCTTACGACGCACAGTAGCGGTACGCTTACGCTTTTTATCCTGAGGCGCCGGCGATGGCTCCCGCGGCGATGGCTGCACCGGAGATTGGTGAGGCGACGGAGCCGGGTGAGGCGACGAAGACGGCTGCCGCGGCGGCGACGTCCTCGCTGGAGACGGGTGAGGCGGCGGCGAAGATGGCCTTGGCGTGTGATTTCGAAGCACGATACAATCCTTCGGCCATAGAATGGTGACATTTTTTGCGTCACCCAGCACAGTCACATCCCCTTCACCAGCAGGGTAGTGAAGATCCAAAACCTCAAAGGTGGGCATGATTTCATCCACGCCGACAACAGCGTAGCCCTCTGGAACCGGACGACAGTGGTAAGTTGGTGTGGGTCCAATTGGTAAGGCATAGCCGACCGCCACCTTCATTGATATGTTCACAACTTTGACATGTAGCTCGCAGTGTGTCATCTCTGTGATATCATCCACTGGGTAGCCAACAGGAGCCATCGTCGGTGCATCATCGGCATCGCCATTGTCATCACCCGGGACCTCGGTGGAAGCCACACTGCTTTTTCGATTATTCGATAGGCCGGTAGCATCGAATGCAGTGTGCTGCTGAGATGGGCCGGTAGTACTTTGCTCTTTAAGTGAGTTAATTTCATCTTGTTGTTGCTTTAATCGTTCTTCAATTAAACGCATTCGCTCTTTCTGACTTTCTGCTTCAACTGCCGCCCTGTCCTTACTCCTCTGACGGCTTCTATCAGGATATTTCTTCCTCTCTTCGGGAAACCCAGTCCTCCATGATTGGGAGCCTATTGTGCCTTGTGTTCGTCCATCATGTTCCTTATTTCCAAGGGCGAGTGTGAGCTCATCATTCTCTCTATCGGGAATGAAGTCCCCATCTTTAATAGCCTTTACTGCTTTTCTCATCCTCTCGATTGGCAAGGGGTCTTCTTTATGTCGTATGTTATATATGCACCTCCCTTCCGAGTCCAACGTGCCCCCATGCCCGTAAAACCAATTCCTTGCACGTTCTAGCCAATCGTCTGTCTCTGGGGTGATATTTTTATCACGCAGTTCCAGCTCAAGTTTCTCCCACTTAGGAATGCCAACCTTGTAGCCACCTTGCCCCATAGTATGGTGATACTTCTTCTTAGCAGCATTCAACTTATCGTTTCAGACATTTTCTTAGCTTTTTCTGATTTATTGTATTCCACAAACTCATCCCAGAATGGTTTTATCTTCTCAAACTGAATATTCTTGAAATCGGGAGTCTTCTCTTTCACGACATAGTCAAGGTGCAATCTTTTCTTCCAGTTGGTGAAACACTGGGCCATCTTCTTCAAATCCCACTCCCTGACCTTAGCCTCCATGGCTCTCCCATGTTGTAAGGCGTCCTCAACTGGATCCTCCGCATTTGGATCCAGCTCTATCTTCGGTAGTTTGAAATTAACCATGAGCCTCTTCCACAGTAAATCTTTGGCGTGGTTAGGGACAAATAAACATGTTCCCTCTTCATCCGCATTAGCAGGCCTATTCCAATTTCTAATGGTGATCGGGATTAAGTCCCTAACGATTACTCCGCATTGTGCCACAAATTTGGTTGCGACAACTTCGGGAGTTGTCGGCCTGCCGTCTTCAGCGACATCTTCGATCCTGAACCTCTCATGGTCTTGCAACTTTTCGGTTGGGCCTCGTCTGCTCTTTTCAGTAGATTCCTTCGATCCGGAGGGCTAAAAGAAGAAAGATCGTCGTTACTATTTCTATATAGATAGCAGATGATTAATTAATGAATTGATTTATATTACATGCACCTCGCCAGAGCGGTCGTCTTCTCGATTACACAAGGCATCGCCTTCTCCCTCGCGGAAGGCAACACCTTCAACCTCAAACAAGTTGTCTACTCCGGTAAAAAGAGGATCACCCTCACCGGAGTTGTTTAGAAATGTTGATACGTCTAAATTATCTTCCCCACGGATCACACCTTGGATCAACTCTTCCTTTTCTTCGTCTCTGACGTGTGGGTCCATATTTTCTACATAGGTGGAAAAACGAATAAGTCAAAGCGGCTAAAGGAGAAATTTAAGTACGGTGTTGAGAGATATAAACCCTAATTTAGAGAAACCCTAATATATACATACACAATAATAAAAATGAAGAGAAAGGGAAACCGTGTAGTAGATAGGCACATCGTCGAACCCACATGCACCTAAGTTGCTTGAAAATGTGAATCGGGTCTGGGGCTACCCACAGTGACTGGCCAGTGGGGCCGAAGACCAATAATACCAAACTAATTAATAAACCTAATAATACCTAACTAATAATAAACCTAATAATCCAAACACCAAAAAGAAAGGGAAACAATCAACACATGGCATCGATGCAATGCTCAAGCAAGTATGATGATATGACAAGTTAATTTGCATTGGAATGTAACCCTAAGAAATGCTCGACGATTTAATCGGGGTTCCGAGGGGTGAAAACCCTAACTCGGAGAAACTCCGGAACACATGAGAGGGGTGGATTTGTTCTTCTAATTAAACTTGTAATTTAAGTTGTTGAACAATGCATGATTATAGCTTAGATAGCTAGGTTTCATTTTTCTGAACATTTTGATATATTATTCATATTTTTATGACTTATAGATTAAAAGTTATTGAATTTATAAGATTATAATTATTTCTGAAATTATTAATAGCTGGTTAAACTTTTTACACCGCAGGCATATCTAGCCACAATGACTGACAGAGGGGCCCGGAGCCACCTCAGCAGCCACACAAGCAAAAGTGGTTCAGGGGGGCATTTTTCACTCGGGCTGGGGCTAGCCAGAGATGTTGACCTGTGGGCCAGAGGCCACATAGGAAAGCCATGAAGGCAAAGTGGCTCCCTGGCTGGGTCGCGCTGATGCACGGGTGACGTCACGCCGGCGGTGGCTTGCGGGACGGTGATGGGGAACGGCGTTAGGGGGCGATCTAGGGCGCGTGCGTGCGCGCGTTAGAGAGAGGAGTTTGAGGCGAGCCAAAGAGTAGCGGCGCCGCCTCCAAAAGGTCACCGGAGAGAGAGCACGACGACGGTGAGCGGCGGTGGTGGCAGGTGGTCGACGGGGAGGATGAACCAGAGCGAGAGGGGGCGAGAGAGAGGGTCCACGAGGACCAGCAGCATACCAGGTGTGCGGTGGTGGTGTCGGGGAGGCAAGGCGAGGTCGGGAGCCGACGAATCGACGGCGGCGATCGTCGGGCTCGAGGGTCGTTGGCGACGATTGGGAGCGAGCGGGGCCGATTCCTTCAGGGAGAAGCCTCGGGGCGACAAGGCGAAGCTTCCTGCACGCTTGGCTGGGCGAGGGGCGGCCGGTAGGGCATGCACGGCGGCGGGGCAGCCTGACTAAAGGGTCATACGTCCCGGTTGGAGCCACCAACCGGGACGTATACTCCAAAATTTTCAGCATACCAAGGGTTGGCGCGCAGGGGGTCTTGAGTCCCGGTTGGTGGCTCCAACCGGGACATATTCCCCTGTTTTCAAAAAATTTCAGGTATTTTCTCTCTGTTCCAGCCTTATTTTTTATTTTGGGGTTTAAATTTGTATTGTTTTTTAAATGATAATTAATTTGGAATTTAGAAAAACTTTAAACATAAAAAGTGTTTGGATTTGAATAAATAATTCAAAACCATTTTCTGTTTTAAAAAATAATTAATGTAACCATTTAAAATATGAACCATTTACAATTAAAAATGAATTAACTTATTTTTTTAATATCAATTTGGAATTTAGAAAAACTTTAAACATAAGAAGTGTATGGATTTGAATAAATAATTCAAAAACATATTCTATTTTTTAAAAATAATTAATGTAACCTTTTTAAATGAATTAACTTATATTTTTGAATATTAATTTGGAATTTAGAAAAAATTTAAACATAAAAAGTGTTTGGATTTAAATAAATAATTCAAAAACATTTTCTATTTTAAAAAATAATTAATGTAACCATTTAAAATATGAACCATTTACAATTAAAAATGAATTAACTTATATATTTTTAATATCAATTTGGAATTTAGAAAAACTTTAAACATAAAAGTGTATGGATTTGAATAAATAATCCAAAACCATTTTCTATTTTTAAAAAATAATTAATGTAACCTTTTAAAATGAATTAACTTATATTTTTAAATATTAATTTGGAATTTAGAAAAACTTTAAACATAAAAAGTGTTTGGATTTAAATAAATAATTCAAAACCATTTTCTCCTGCAACATTGTTCTCCATACCAATGTCCACACACATGCATAATATGGGCACAACATCACAAACTATGCTGTGATTCAGCACATAACATCGGTCATTTGGACCGAAAAAGCCATGAAACCTCGAACATGATAGGTCATTTTGTGAAGGTTTTTTCGAAACATGATCAATATACCAAATCTGGTATTTTTCCTTTCAACTATGTAACATAATATGACACCACGCGAAGGATTTTCATTGTTCGGATTTTTTTTGAATTTATTATGCCCGTTTTGAATTATCTGAATTTCTAACTATGGTCGAACCGGTGTGCATGAAGATAGGGGACGAGCATCGTTAGAACTTGCATTGGATCTCTGAAGAAAACACATATTGCGAGTCTAAAAATGATTTTTTTCAAAAAATCACGGGCGATAGATCATGTCCCTATAGTACAAACCGGACCCACTTCCTGCCGATTCGGCAGACATTTGTCCTTTTTACCCGGGATGGACGAAAAGGTTTGAGATGTACCGGTTGGGAGATAGTCCATGTAAGGTGGTCTAGTATTTTAGGAAAATAGGACGGTAGCATTCTGAAACGGCATTTTGGTGGTTACTTCATAAAACGACCCGTTTTTTGCGCTCGGAAAATGGAAAAGGGCTTTTCCGTGCGACAAAAAGGAAAACTTCCTCCTGCAACATTGTTCTCCATACCAATGTCCACACACATGCATAATATGGGCACAACATCACAAACTATGCCATGATTCAGCACATAACATCGGTCATTTGGACCGAAAGCCATGAAACCTCAAACATGATAGGTCATTTTGTGAAGGTTTTTTCGAAACATGATCAATATACCAAATCTGGTATTTTTCCTTTCAACTATGTAACATAATATGACACCACGCGAAGGATTTTCATTGTTCGGATTTTTTTTGAATTTATTATGCCCGTTTTGAATTATCTGAATTTCTAACTATGGTCGAACCGGTGTGCATGAAGATAGGGGACGAGCATCGTTAGAACTTGCATTGGATCTCTGAAGAAACCACATATTGCGAGTCTAAAAATGATTTTTTTCAAAAAATCACGGGCGATAGATCATGTACCTGTAGTACAAACCGGACCCACTTCCTGCCGATTCGGCAGACATTTGTCCTTTTTACCCGGGATGGACGAAAAGGTTTGAGATGTACCGGTTGGGAGATAGTCCATGTAAGGTGGTCTAGTATTTTAGGAAAATAGGACGGTAGCATTCTGAAACGGCATTTTGGTGGTTACTTCATAAAACGACCCGTTTTTTGCGCTTGGAAAATGGAAAAGGGCTTTTCCGTGCGACAAAAAGGAAAACTTCCTCCTGCAACATTGTTCTCCATACCAATTTCCACACACATGCATAATATGGGCACAACATCACAAACTATGCCGTGATTCAGCACATAACATCGGTCATTTGGACCGAAAGCCATGAAACCTCAAACATGATAGGTCATTTTGTGAAGGTTTTTTCGAAACATGATCAAGATACCAAGTCTGGTATTTTTCCTTTCAACTATGTAATATAATATGACACCACGAAAGGATTTTCATTGTTCGGATTTTTTTTTGAATTTATTATGCCCGTTTTGAATTATCTGAATTTCTAACTATGGTCGAACCGGTGTGCATGAAGATAGGGGACGAGCATCGTTAGAACTTGCATTGGATCTCTGAAGAAACCACATATTGCGAGTCTAAAAATGATTTTTTCAAAAAATCACGGGCGTTAGATCATTTACCTGTAGTACAAACCGGACCCACTTCCTGCCGATTCGGCAGACAGTTGTCCTTTTTACCCGGGATGGACGAAAAGGTTTGAGATGTACCGGTTGGGAGATAGTCCATGTAAGGTGGTCTAGTATTTTAAGAAAATGGGACGGTAGCATTGTGAAACGGCATTTTGGTGACTCCGAGGCTGGAATGGCCCCTGGTATATGCCATGGATGGGCGTAGGATCCCCGGAGTGGCAGGTGACGATGATGATGACGACGACGATGAAGACCCTGAAGCTGCGTACTATAGGACTAGGCATGATTATGACTAAAGGGGGCGGCTTTAGTCCTGAGTGTTAGCTAGTCCCGGTTTGTCCCGGTTTTTAATATTAATAAATGTCTTAAGTGTTACCTAATAAATAGAGGGAAATGCCAATATAAAGAGAGGGTTCATATTTAGTCCCGGTTGGAGAAACCAACCGTGACTGAAGGGATTGCGGCAGAGTGGGCCAGGCAACACTAATAATAGGGGTGAGTGTCGACATTATGTCATGCGGCTTGTACCTTGTCCCGGATGGTCCCGGTTGGAGACACCAACCGGGACTAAAGATGAGTCAGCACTAATAATAGGGCTGAGTGTCGACATTATGTCGTGAGTGTCGACATTATGCCGAGCTTCTGGTACTATAAATATGCATCCTTGTGAGTCCAGTCCTCCAGCCAGTTTGAGGCATCTCCAAGATGGTTTTAGAGAGCAGGGACACCACTACGGCCAGTTTCAGGGAGATGCCGACGGAGCCCAGTCCTCCGGCATCTCCGAGAAACTGGTCATAGGGGCACTCCCTAATATGTGAAATTAGTTAGCTCCGAGGCGTATTGATCTAGTTAGTGAAGTTACAAGCTGCAAGATGGTTTTCGAGAGAAGGGACACCACTGCGGCCAGTTTCAGGGAGATGCCGACGGAGCCCAGTCCTCCGGCATCTCCGAGAAACTGGTCATAGAGGCACTCCCTAATATGTGAAATTAGTTAGCTCCGAGGCGTATTGATCTAGTTAGTGAAGTTACAAGCTGCAAGATGGTTTTCGAGAGAAGGGACACCACTGCGGCCAGTTTTAGGGAGATGCCGACGGAGCCCAGTTCTCCGGCATCTCCGAGAAACTGGTCATAGAGGCACTCCCTAATATGTGAAATTAGTTAGCTCCGAGGCGTATTGATCTACTTAGTGAAGTTACAAGCTGCAAGATGGTTTTCGAGAGCAGGGACACCACTGCGGCCAGTTTCAGGGAGATGCCGACGGAGCCCAGTCCTCCGGCATCTCCGAGAAACTGGTCATAGAGGCACTCCCTAATATGTGAAATTAGTTAGCTCCGAGGCGTATTGATCTAGTTAGTGAAGTTACAAGCTGCAAGATGGTTTTCGAGAGCAGGGACACCACTACGACCAGTTTCAGGGAGATTCCAACGGAGCCCAGTCCTCCGGCATCTCCAAGAAACTGGTCATAGAGGCACTCCCGGTCCAGCCACAAAACGGGACTAACACTCAAGACATTTATTAATATTAAAAACTGAGACTACAAAACCGGGACAAAAGGCCACAAACCGCGAAAGATATCCTTCGGTCAAGCCACAAACCGCGAAAGACATGAACTAGAGTTACATAATATGAGCATGAACTTCTTGGCATATGTCATTCCTTATGACCGCTTCAGACGTAACCATGGAGCATCTTCTTTACTTAACGGAATGCTTGGGTCAGTTTTCACTGTGAAGGGCGGAATTTCATCAAACTTATTATAATCTTCTGACATGTCTGTCTTGTCCTCGATTCCCACGATGTTTCTTTTCCCTGAAAGAACTATGTGACGCTTTGGCTCATCATATGATGTATTCGTTTGCATATTTTTTCTTTTTTCGGTGTGGAGGACATGTCCTTCACATAGAAGACCTGAGACACATCATTGGCTAGGACGAATGGTTCATCTCTATAACCAAGATTGTTGAGATCCACTGTTGTCATTCCGTACAACTGGTCTATCTTTACCCCTTCCCCATTCAGGTTGACCCATTTGCAGCGAAACAAAGGGACCTTAAAAGAGACTCCATAGTCTAGTTCCCATATCTCCTCTATGTAACCATAATATGTGTCCTTTTGTCCATTCTCGTCTATTGCATCAAAGCGGACACCACTATTTTGGTTGGTGCTCTTTTTATCTTTGGCGATCGTGTAGAATGTATTCCCATTTATTTCGTACCCTTGGAAATTCAATACAGTAGAAGATGGTGACGCGGCCAACAAGTATAGCTGATCTCCAACAGTGGTGTCATTCAAGAGATGTGTCCGCATCCAACCACCGAAAGACTTCATGTGTTCATCTGTAATCCATGATTCAGGCTTCCCCGGGTTTTTGGAGCGTACAATATTCTTGTGTTCCTCGATATACGGAGCTGCCAAGGTGGAATTATGTAGAACTGTGTAGTGTGCTTTAGTGAAAGAATCCCCGTCCCTACATATCATTGCTTTCTTTCCCAGCGTGCCTTTTCCACTTAGTCTTCCCTCATGCCGCGAGTCAGAAACACCAATCGTCTTAAGGTCAGGAATAAAGTCAACACAAAACTCAATGACCTCCTCTGTTCCATATCCCTTGGAGATGCTTCCTTCTGGTCTAGCACGGTTATGAACATATTTCTTTAAGACTCCCATGAACCTCTCAAAGGGGAACATATTGTGCAGAAATACTGGACCGAGAATTGCAATCTCTTCCACTAGATGAACCAGGAGATGCGTCATAATATTGAAGAACGATGGTGGGAACACCAATTTAAAACTAACAAGACATTGTACCACATCCTTCTGTAATCTTGGCAGAATATCTGGATTGATTACCTTCTGAGATATTGCATTGAGGAATGCACACAACTTCACAATGGGTACTCGAACATTTTCCGGTAGAAGCCCCCTCAATGCAATCGGAAGCAACTACGTCATAATCACGTGACAGTCATGAGACTTCAGGTTTTGGAACTTTTTCTCTGCCATATTTATTATCCCCTTTATAATAGATGAGAAGCCCAACGGCACCTTGATACTGTAAAGGACTTCAAAAAAGATTTCCTTCTCTGCTTTGGTAAGAGCATAGCTGGCACGACTTAAGTGACGCCCTTTATCCGTCTTGTTATCTGTATGCATGTTCTTTGGGTCTTTCATAATTTTTTGGTCCTCCCGTACTTCAGGTGTATCTTTTGTCTTCCCATACACGCCTAGGAATCCTAGCAGGTTCACGCAGAGATTCTTCGTCACGTGCATCACGTCGATTGAAGAGCAGACACGCAGGACTTTCCAATATGGCAGCTCCCAAAATATAGATTTCTTCTTCCACATGGGTGCGTGTCCTGTAGCGACGTCGTTCGGAACTGATTGACCGCCGGGACCCTTTCCAAAGATTACTTCTATGTCCTTGACCATACCAAATACATCATCACCAGCAGGGAGTTCAGGCTTCTTCCGGTGATCTTCCTCACCTTTGAAATGCTTGCCTTTCTTTCTTACGGGATGATTGGTCGGAAGAAATCGTCGATTCGCCAGGTACACAACCTTCTTGCATTTATGCAAATATGTACCTTCGGTCTTATCTAAACAGTGGGTGCATGCCTTATATCCTTTGTTTGTCTGTCCTGAAAGGTTACTAAGAGCAAGCCAATCATTGATGGTTACGAATAACAACCCTCGTAGATTAAGTGGCTCCTGTTTGTTCTCATCCCACGCACGTACACCTGGTTTGCCCCACAACTGTAAGAGTTCTTCAACTAATGGCCTAAGGTACACATCAATGTCGTTGCCCGGTTGCTTCGGGCCTTGGATGAGCACTGGCATCATAATGAACTTACGCTTCATGCACAACCAAGGAGGCAGGTTGTAGATACATAGAGTCACGGGCCAGGTGCTGTGACTGCAGCTCTGCTCCCCAAAAGGATTCATGCCATCCGTACTTAGACCAAACCATAAGTTCTTTGCGTCACCTGCAAAGTCTGGGAAGTCTCTCTCGATTTTTCTCCACTGTGACCCATCAGCAGGGTGTCTCAACTTCCCGTCTTTCTTACGGTCTTCTTTGTGCCATCACAACAACCTGGCATGCTATTTGTTTCTGAACATGCGTTTTAACCTTGGTATTATAGGAGCATACCACATAACCTTAGCAGGAACCCTCTTCCGGAGGGGCTCTCCCTCAACATCACCAGGGTCATCTCGTCTGATCTTATACTGCAACGCGTTGCATACCGGGCATTTATCTAAATTCTCATACTCCTTACCGCGGTAGAGGATGCAGTCATTAATGCATGCATGTATCTTTTGCACATCTAATCCCAGAGGACAGAGAGTCTTCTTTGCTTCGTAGGTACTCTCTGGAAGTTCGTTATGTTTTGGAAACTTCGGCTTCATTATTTTCAGCATCTTTTCAAATGAGGAGTCAGTTAGACCACACTCTTCCTTCCATCGCAACAATTCCAGTGTGGTACCGAGATTTGTGCTGCCATCTTCACAATTTGGGTACAACAATTTCTTGTGATCTTCTAACATGCCCTCTAACTTCAACTTCTCATTTTCTGTTTCATAGTCTCGCTTTGCATCAGAAATGACCCTACCAAGTTCATCAGCCGGCTCATCTGATGCCCATTCTTCACCTCTTTCCTCTCCATTGTCTTCCATTGCAATATCAATGTATTCAGGAAACATATGATGATAGTTGTTATCATCATCTTCTTCTTCACCATCTTCCATCATAACCCCTCTTTCCCCGTGCTTGGTCCAGCAATTATAGTTGGGCATGAAACCTTTCATAATCAGGTGGCCGCGAATGATTTTGGAGGAAGAGTACTCCTTGTTGTTCCGACATTGAACACATGGACAACGTATAAATCCATTCTCTTTGTTTGCCGTAGCCACATCGATAAATTTATCCACGCCTTTGATATACCCGGCTACCCGCCGGTCACCGTACATCCATTCCCAACCGTTCATCTGCATCATATAAGTAAGTTTATCAAAAAACAGGACATCATAAATAGTGAAATAACCAATTCACATCGACACATGAATTGTATCAATGACCTAGAAAAGATAAGATTGCTAACCTCGATCGAGGGAAATAAAGAGGAGAAAGCTCAAATGCGTCTCGGACACCTTCTATATTTTTGTTCTATGAGAAATTCATCGGGATTATTCACTCAAACATTTCAATAAACACCTTCAATGCATGCATGAGAAAAAACTAGCACACCCCCTCACACCTTCCACCATTCGAAAAAACAGAGTGGAGGCAGAGGGGGCTGGGGCGTTGCATTTATAGAGGGCAGGGGTCTTTAGTCCCGGTTGGAGCCAGCAACCGGGACTAAAGGTGCGTGCCACGCCACGTGGCTGTGGCCAAACCTTTAGTCCCGGTTGGTGGCTCCAACCGGGACGCATGCCCCCTGGCCCCGTGCCCGCTCCAACCGGGACGCGTGCCAGCATTAGTCCCGGTTGGTGGCGCAACGGGGACTAATGCTCCGAGGGGTCGCGAACGGATAGCCCTTTTTCCTCTAGTGTAGCTTTGTGTTTGATATTTTGGTTTAAAGGTGTACACATTGCTAAGTCTAATTTTCTCAAGAAGAAGTCAAATAGGTGGTCTTTTGGAAGGCTCTGGAGATAGACGACACATCCATCAAAAAAATGTAGCAAAAATGCGCATGTAAACAAAAAGAGAAGTTGGTTTATGGTTGTTGTATTGATGTCGAGAATGCACCTGAACTGGTAGCTACAAGGCATCACAACCGACGAATCTGATTGAAAACATGTGTTTCATGCAGGGCCTTGAGATGGAGCATCACACCACATGAAGAAGTTGCAACCTCCATCGTCCTGATGTTAAGAAAACGTGTATGAGCATACCAAATAAGAAATATATAGAAAAAGAAAATGAGACAATAAATAGCCTGATGCCTTGACTACGGAATAAAATTAATGTTTTGGGTTAGTCTAATGTACTTGCATATGTCTATACACACCGGCAAGCACTAGTGCAGAGCCCCCCCTTTAACTCCGGTTGGGAGGGCCCTCTAACAGCGTTCCCCAACCGCTGTTGAGGGTTCGGTGTTAGAGGGGGGGCCCCTTTAACACCGGTTCTTATATGAACCGGTGTTAAAGGGTGGCGCACGTGGGGCTGCCGCAGGCCTCAGCCCCCCCCCCCCCTTTAACACCGGTTCGTATCTGGAACCGGTGTTAAAGGTTCTTCTGCCGCGGCAGAGATTTAGGCCGTTTTCCTGCCGCGGCAGAGTTCTGCCACGGCAGGAAAACGGCCTAAATCTCTGCCGCGGCAGACTTCTGCCTCTGCCCCGTTCTGGGCGTATTTCTGTGGGAGGGGGGAGCGAGGGGGAATCGATCGGGAGCGGTATACTTATAAATCGTCATCGGTACATACGAGTACATGAATAATTAAGCAACTATTATTATACACAACCATCGTCATCGGCACATACATCGTCATCGGCACATACATCGTCATCGTTCATTTTGGTGGATATCTAAAGAGTTCTCCGCCAGGCGTGACGACCTCATCAAGTATGAACCCCGCCAATTCCTCTTGAATGGCTCGTATGTGTTCAAATGGTAGGAGTTGGTCCCGCATCCGTTCGATCTGAATATATATGAAGAATGGGCCGTCAATATATATAAGAATAAAACTCAACACAATTGATGGTAATAAAATAATGTTGTGGACTTTGTTTACTTACTCTAAGTTGTTCTAGTGCGGCTTGGCCCGTCGCACATATCGTGTTGCGAATGAATTCGCAAACATAGTACCCACATAAGTTATTGCCGTGTCCCTGATGCGCGCACTTTACGAGAATAGAGAGTTCAATCAAAATAATAATCAATAAAGCATGATATAATGGAATTGGAAGCTAGCTAGTATTACTTACATTTTGGTCTACAAATTTTAGTTCTTCTGACCATTCACCCACGGCCCTGCCCGTGAACCTTTTCCAAACCCTGTCCGACAAAGAAAATGGATAAAGGAGTAATTAATTACTTATTGTCACGTAAGTTGCCGATCTAGTGCGATAATATGATTGAAATTACCTCTGGAGCATCTCTCTAAAGTCTGCCCATAGCTATTTTTCTTTTCGTAACGAGTCCATGACAAGGACTTTTCCTGAGTCGGGTTGAATGACTAGCAGAATAAAGTGGAACCTACGCACGCATAACTCATCATCAATTACACTTAACATCGAGTAAGCCGAAACAGAATGTGTACAAGAGAGAGGGTAACAGTACTCACGAGAAGTTGTAAGGCAATAGTATTTCCCTTTTGGTTTGTTGTCTCAGTAAAGACTTTATCTTCTGTTTGCCCGGGTTTGTCTCTTACCCCTTGTTCATGAACTCTATTTGGGTCAACGAACCCAATGTCAAAAGGGCCTCCTTTCATGCATTCCATAACCTTTTTCCTGCATAATAGTATATACATATATGGTGAGCATATATATATATACATGGAATTAATGAAGTGAATGAGATGAGATAAAAATTACAGAAATAGTACTTACACACAATAAAGGCTGATGGCAGATTTGTCGAGTTCCTTCTGATTGAATAGAAAATGCAAGTCTTGAATGTTGAAGTCGATTGCGTCGTCTCCGCACAAGAAAATCTGATCTCTTATATGCGCCGTGATCCATTCTACCTTTCTCGTCTTGCAGAAATGAAGGTACCACTTGTGCAATTTTCGCATCTTTGTTGGTAGAGTCTTGAGCTCCTCTTTCTTGACGAGATTCTTCCCATACTTCCATGGTTGTATGGGGTTGGCATCGCATTTGGGCAAGTTGTCTCCCATGACGTTCAATTATGCAATGTAAGTCATCCCCATATCATTGGCCTTTCTTTGTAGCTCTGCCTCTTAATCATTTACGGGAGGAGCGTCTCGTGTGTCGAACATTTGGAGCGGGGCACATGATTGGTTTTCCTGCTCTCCGAGCATGGGAACTGTTTTCTGGGGTGCCTCACGACTGCTACTTTCAGTCTCCCTACGGCGCCTTGCATCCTCCTTCAAAATCTACATATTATTTATACAAAAATACACAAATGAAATTAAAACCCTAAGGATGCTTGATCATTTTAAACGAGTTCCGAGGGGTCCAAACCCTAATTCGGAGAAATCCCGGATGCATATGAGAGGGGCTAGCTACAGTGGCTGACCGGAGGCTGGCGGCGTTGGAGAGCGACCTAGGGAGCGCGAGGTAGCGTGATGCGGCCTACCTAAAACGGGCGCTGTTCATAACCTTAATTAACTTAGGACGTAGGTAAATTAACTTGAATCTTTCTCGGTAACTCTTTCATAACCTTAATGTGCTCATTTTGATTTGTCATGTAGAATCATGTTCCTCCATCATTAACTATGGAGCATTATTTGGCGGCTTTACTGCAGATAATCTGTGTGCTCATTTTGATTTGTCAAATCTAAAGCTAGTGAAAAAGTCGTCGTACAAAATTGAGAGAAAGGTCCTAGGAACATAAGTTATCTCATGAGGAACCGTTCACGCAACAAGCAAGGAATTTGACCAGAAACCGTAAAAGTAAGACGCGGTTGATGCTTTGTTCGTCGCCATTAATAACCGCGTTAATCCTTGCGAGTAAGGGCTAATTCCTTGGCAGTATTTAATTTGGGCTGCACGAATCTTGAGTGACGACGACGGTGGAGGTTTGGTCTGACCGTGATGAGGTTCGTTCTCTCCCTCGTCGCCTACTTCTGCTCCAACCGCCGCCAGCCGGCGGTGCACGCCTCGTCGTCGCAGCGGAGCATGGCCGACGACGTGGAGCTCGGTCGCCCCCGGACGTGCGCCGCCGGGATCGAGGAGGCCGTCATGTCCGTGTTCCCTATGACGGTGTAATCCTCGCCGAGCCCGCATCAGGCTGTTGCGCCACTGCCAGGTATAGAGCGTACGAAGGAGGAGGCGGCGGCGAACACCGAGACGACGTGTGCGGTGTGCCTAGCGGAGTACACGGACGGCGACGAGCTACGGCGGCTGCCTCGTGCGCACCCACCCGAACATGATTCTACATGATTCTAACCGCCGCTCTCCACCCGATCCGCGACCACGACGGCGCCGGCGACGACACAGAGAAGGGGAGGAAACAGAGGGCAGTCCGCTAGCTCACCACGGCGTCATCGGCTGTGGCGCGCGCGGTGGCGGTGGCGGTCGTCGGCTTCGGTGGCGCGCGCGCGGTGGCGGTGGCGGTCGTCGGCTTCGGTGGCGCGCGCGCGGTGGCGGTGGCGCGCACGCGGTGGCGAGGGCGGCGGCGGCGAGGGCTTCGGGGCTCTGGCGGCGGTGGCGCGATCTGGCTCTGGGGGAAGAAAGGAGCGAAGGGGCGCATTTAATACCCCCCCTTTAACACCGGTTCGTGGCAGGAAACGGTGTTAAAGGGGGGGAATTCGTTTGCGCGCGTATTTATTACCCCCCTCCCCCCTTTAACACCGGTTCCTGCCACAAACCGGTGTTAAAGGGGGGGAATTCGTTTGCGCGCGTATTTATTACCCCCCCTTTAACACCGGTTCCTGCCACAAACCGGTGTTAAAGGGGGGGTGCGCGCGGGAAACGAAATAAATGCCCCCCCCCCCTTTAACACCGGTTCCTGTCTGGAACCGGTGTTAAAGGGGGGCATTTATTTCATGCATTAAAGGGGCTTTTTTAATTCAAAAAATATGATATGAATTTAGAAAATTCATATCTTTTTCATGTCAACTCAGAAAAATATGAATAATATATCATAATTTTCAGAAAAATAATATCTATCCATTCATGTAAATCATTTTATATTTACTTCACATGAAATTTTTTAAAATAATTAAAACACTTACATATAAATTCTGATTATTCAATTCAAACAAAAATAAATTGTTAAATCCTAAAACTTTGAACATAAGAAATATTAAGCTTCTAAAAAATGATTTTTATTAGATCAAATCATATTTTAATGCCGCATCTTTTGTATTAAAATTTTTGAATTGATTGGATATTTAAATGTCGCATCTTTTGTATACACTTGAATCTCACCAAGCCTCGCTCAACTTGCATTGTTTTTTGATAAAATAGCATATTGTGAACCTAAAAATGTGTTGGTGGTTTTTTGAATAAGCCATTTGGTGGTTGCTTCACAAACCCGTCCGTTTTTTATGCTCGGAAAATGGAAAATGCCTTTTTGGTGCGATAAAAAGGAAAACTCCTCTTGCAAACTATGCCTTGATTCTAGCCATAACATTGGTCATTTGACCCGAAAGCCAAGAAACCTCGAATGAGATAGGTCATTTTGAGACAGTTACATAAAGCCGAACTAGAACTGAAAATTAAGATACATAAAAGAACTAAAAATTAAGATACATGGCCAGATTAAGTAACAATCGACCGAACTGGAACTGAAAATTAAGATACATAAAAGAACTGAAAATTAAGATACATGGCCAGATTAAGTAACAATCGGCCGAACTTGTTTCGGAATGTTGGAGTGATTCAGTCATGCTCCTGCCTACACCTGTAATACTCGCCACTGTAGTCGTCGTACTCGCCGCCGCCGTCATCGCTGTCGTCGTCGGGGTCGCCGTAATTGAACCTCTGGAGAGTACGCGTGGGCTGGACTTGAGGGTAGCGCGTGGGCTGGACTTGAGGGTAGCGCATACGGGGGTTAGAGTCGGCGGCAGTGTCATAGGCCATGACGCTCTGGAGAGTCCGACCGCGCCACCATAGACGACGGCCGGCCTCGTTGAAGTTAGGAGGAGGTGGGCCGTCCTCCTCGTGCCTGGCGAGCGCCCACTCATGCCGATCCACGAAGAAGGCTTCCCAAGTAGGGAAATAGTTGGGATGCCATCTAGGATTCCTCCGCTGCTCCGGCGTGAGCTCTAAATAGTAGTGGTTCATGATGGCCATCCGGCGCGCCACACCTAGAGGGACAGGAGGAACCGGCACGCCTCCGACGCTCAGCATCCAGCCGACGGGGACACAGTAGCCCGGCGGGCAGGGGTAGTTCGAGGCGCAAAGCGCCTCCGCCTCCCTGGGGTTAGTGCTACGGTGGAAGCCATGGGAAAGAGTGATGAGGTTGCAGATATGAGTCTAGAAATGTGCAATGACAATGGAGGCCAACCCCCTACATATATATATAGTGAACTAGCAGGAAGAACTGGAGGGAAGAACTGGCGGGAAGAAAAATGGCGGGAAGAAAAATGGCGGGAAAAAATGGCGGGATGAACCTTTAGTCCCGGTTGGAGACACCAACCGGGACTAAAGATGAACCTTTAGTCCCGGTTGGAGACACCAACCGGGACAAAACACGAGTCAGCACTAATAATAGGGGTGAGTGCATGTCGACATTATGTCGTGCGGCGTGTACCTTGTCCCGGATGGTGTCACCAACCGGGACTAAAGATGAACCTTTAGTCCCGGTTGTAGACACCATCCGGCACAAAACACGAGTCAGCACTAATAATAGGGGTGAGTGTCGACATTATTTTGTAAGTGTCAACACTATGTCGAGCTGCTTGTACTATAAATAGGCATCCTTGTGAGTCCAGTCCTCCAGCCAGTTTGAGGCAGGGACACCACTACGGCCAGTTTAGGGAGATGCCGATGGAGCCCAGTCCTCCGGCATCTCCGAGAAACTGGTCATAGAGGCACTCCCTAATATGTGGAATTAGTTAGCTCCCTGGTGTATTGATCTAGTTAGAGAAGTTACAAAGCTGCAAGATGGTTTTCGAGAGCAGGGACACCACTACGGCCAGTTTCAGGGAGATGCCGACGGAGCCTAGTCCTCCGGCATCTCCAAGAAACTGGTCATAGAGGCACTCCCTAATATGTGGCCGCACGCGTTTGGAGATCAGATCTTAATGGTAAGTACGAATCGGGACAACTTCTTCTCATAGTCCCGGCCCATCCACAAAACATGACTAACACTCAAGACATGTATTAATATTAAAAACATGAACTAGAGTTACATAATATGAGCATGAACTTCTTGGCATATGCCCTTCCTTATGATCGCTTCAGACGTAACCATGGAGCATCTTCTTTACTTAACGGAATGCTTGGGTCAGTTTTCACTGTGAAGTGCGGAATTTCATCAAACTTATTATAATCTTCTGACATGTCTGTCTTGTCCTTGATTCCCACGATGTTTCTTTTCCCTGAAAGAACTATGTGACGCTTTGTATCATCATATGATGTATTCGTTTGCATATTTTTTCTTTTTTTTGGTCTGGAGGACATGTCCTTCACATAGAAAACCTGAGCCACATCATTGGCTAGGACGAATGGTTCGTCTAAGTTCTTCATAAGATTGTTGAGATCCACCGTTGTCATTCCGTACTTCTTGTCTACCTCAACCCCTCCTCCTGTTAGCTTGACCCATTTGCATCGAAACAAGGGGACCTTAAAATTAGGTCCATAGTCAAGTTCCCATATCTCCTCTATGAACCCATAATACGTGGTCTTTTGCCCATTGTCTTCTGCTGCATCGAAGCGGACACCACTGTTTTGGTTGGTGCTCTTTTTATCTTGGCCTATCGTGTAAAATGTATTCCCACTTATCTCGTACCCTTGGAAAGTACATACAGTCAAAGACGGTGTCCTGGCCAACAAGTACAGCTGATCCCCAACAGTGGTGTTATTCGTGAGAAGTCTTTGCAGCCAGCCGCCAAAACTCGCCATGTGTTCACTTATAATCCATTCATTAGACTGCCCCGGGTGTTTGAGGCGTATTAAATTCTTGTGTTCATTGATATACGGGGCAACCAAGATAGATCTTTGTAAAACCGTGTAGTGTGCTTGATTGAGAGAATGCCCGTCCCTACATATCATTGCTTTACATCCTAGGGTGCCTTTTCCACGCAGTCTCCCCTCATGTCGTGATTCTGGAACACCAATCGCCTTAAGGTTAGGAATAAAATCAACACAGAACTCAATGACCTCCTCTGTTACATAGCCCTTGGAGATGCTTCCTTCTGGCCTAGCACGGTTATGAACATATTTCTTTAAGACTCCCATGTACCTCTCAAAGGGGAACATATTATGTAGAAATACAGGACCGAGAATGGCAATCTCTTCTACTAGGTGAACCAGGAGATGCGTCATAATATTGAAGAAGGATGGTGGGAACACCAACTCAAAGCTGACAAGACATTGGGCCACATCTGTTTGTAACCCTGGTAGGCTTTCTGGACCGATTACCTTCTGAGATATTGCATTGAGGAATGCACATAGCTTCACAATGGGTACTCGAACATTTTCAGGTAGAAGCCCCCTTAATGCAATCGGAAGCAATTGTGTCATAATCACGTGGCAGTCATGAGACTTCAGGTTTTGGAATTTTTTCTCTGCCATATTTATTATTCCCTTTATATTCGACGAGAAGCCAGACGGGACCTTGATACTGCTCAGACATTCAAAAAAGATTTCCTTCTCTGCTTTGGTAAGAGCGTAGCTGGCAGGAGTTAAGTGGCATCGTTTACCCTTCTCGTTCTTAGGATGCATAGGCTCTTTAGGGGCCTTCAGACGTTGCTGGTCCTGTCGTTCTTCCGGTGTATCTTTTGTCTTCCCATACACTCCTAGAAAGCCTAGCAGGTTCACGCAAACATTCTTCGTCACGTGCATCACGTTGATTGAAGAGCGGACCTCTAAGACTTTCCAATAGGGTAGGTCCCAAAATATAGATTGCTTCTTCCACATGGGCGCGTGTCCGGCATCGTCATTCGGAACAGATAGACTTCCAGGACCTTTTCCAAAGATTACTTCTAGGTCCTTGACCATACCAAATACCTCCTCACCGGTACGGAGGACAGGCTTCCTCCGGGGTTCTGCCAGACGTTTGAAATGCTTGCCTTTCTTTCTTACTGGATGCAGGTTCGGAAGAAATCGGCGATACCCTAGGTACACAACCTTCTTACATTTATCCAAATATACACTTTCAATATCATATAAATAGTGTGTGCATGCATTGTATCCCTTGTTTGTCTGCCCTGAAATGTTACTAAGAGCAGGCCAATCATTGATGGTTACGAAAAGCAATGCTCGCAGGTCAAATGGCTCCCCTTTGTGCTCATACCACATATGTACACCTAGTTTGGCCCACAGCTGTAAAAGTTCTTCAACTAATGGCCTTAGGTACACATCAATGTCGTTGCCGGGTTGCCTCGGGCCTTGGATGAGCACTGGCATCATAATGAACTTCCTCTTCATACACAACCAAGGAGGAAGGTTATAGATACATAGGGTCACAGGCCAGGTGCTGTGACTGCAGCTCTGCTCACCAAAAGGATTCATGCCATCTGTACTTAGACCAAACCTTAAGTTCCTTGCGTCACGTGCGAAGTCCGGGTACTCTCGCTCGACTTTTCTCCACTGTGACCCATCAGCGGGGTGTCTCAACATCGCGTCTTTCTTACGGTCTTCCATGTGCCATCGCAATAACTTGGCATGCTCTTTATTTCTGAAGAGACGTTTTAACCGTGGTATTATAGGAGCATACCACATAACCTTGGCGGGAACCTTCTTCCTAGGGGCCTCGCCTTCAACATCGCCAGGATCGTCTCGTCTGATCTTATACCGCAGTGCAGTGCATACCGGGCATGCATCCAAATTCTCGTACTACTCACCGTGGTAGAGGATGCAGTCATTAATGCAGGCATGTATCTTCTGCACGTCTAATCCTAGAGGGCAGACAACCTTCTTTGCTTGGTATGTACTATCAGGCAACTCATTATTTCTTGGAAGAAGATTCTTCATTTTTACCAACAACTTTGAAAATGCGCTGTCAGTCACACCATTCTCTGCCTTCCATTGCAGCAAATCCAGTGTGGCACCTAGCTTTTTGTGGCCATCTTCGCAAGTTGGATACAACAATGTTTTGTGATCCTTTAACATCTGCTCCAGCTTCTCCTTCTCCTTTTCAGTTTCACATTCTTCCTTTGCATCAGTAATGGCCCGACCAAGATCGTCATCAGCGGGCCCATCTGCTCCCTCTTGATCTTCATTATCTACCTCCGTTGCATTATCATCATATTCATGATACATATTATGATAGTTTTCATCATCCTCTTCTTCTTCGTTGTCTTCCATCACAACCCCTTTTTCTCCGTGCTTGGTCCAACAATTATAGCTGGGCATGAAAGCAGGTGGGCGTGAATGGTTTTGGTATTTGAGTAGTCTTTCTTGTTCTGACAGTGAACACACGGACAGCACATAAAACCATTGTGACCACGGTTTGCATTAGCCACAACGATGAAATTTTGGAGGCCCGTAATGTACTCGGAAGTGCGGCGGTCACCGTACATCCATTGCCGATTCATCTGCATTAATATGTAGTATATATCAAAAAATAATAGGGAGATGACCATTTATATATATAGTACATCAATGACACATGAAACTATAGTTGCCGACCTCGACCGAGACGGAAAGAGCAACAAGAAAGCTTATTTTGAGCTCTCGGGCATTTCACCGAACACCTCTAGTGCATATGAAAAAAACACAAACTAGCACTCTTCACACCCTCTTGCTAGGCTCCAAAATGTGAAAGAATGGAAGAGTGGGGTGTGTGTGGGCTGGGGTGGTGTCTTATATAGCCCCCCCCTTTAACACCGGTTCATGCCACGAACCGGTGTTAAAGGGGGGGGTGGTGCGCGGGCCACCAGTGCAGGGACCTTTAACACCGGTTCGTGTCACGAACCGGTGTTAAAGGGGGGGCTCCTTTAATGCCGCAGGGGCCACGCTGGTACGGCCCCCCCTTTAACACCGGTTCGTAGAAGAACCGGTGTTAAAGCCCCTTTTCGGGATCAACAAAAGACCTCGTTTCCACTAGTGAAGAACAATAGCCTTTAATTGTTTGGACATTCTTTTTGAGATTGTGTTAAGAGATGGTAATCACGTCTTGAAGGAGCATGCAAACCAACATAACGCATATTGGCGGTTGGACATGGACTACGGTCTACGGAAGCAAGGCAAACATACACATGTATGAATGCAGATTTGCCCAAAGGAAATTCAAGCAACATGTTCACTTTTATGCAACAAATTCTCAAATATGTTTTCTACCTATTGTTGCAACTCAACAAAAGTTCCCTCATAGCTTAGTTTTTTGGAAGCAAGGTGGCGGCTTCAAACATGCATTTTTTATTTTGACTTTTGCTTCAGTGACCCTCCTCTCCTCCAAACTTACGAAACAGAAGACACAAGGACGGCCAGGATTAGCCGATACCCTTTCAGTTTGGAATGCATGAACATGTATCGGCCAATCCTGAATGTTCTCGTGTTTTCAGTTTCACAAGTTTTGGAGAGAGGGGGACACCAAAGGACACCTCTATTTATTTTACCTTTCTTTGATAGGTTACTTACCTGATATTAACTTATTTTCACGAGCAAAAAATAAATAATTTACTAGAATCAGTACCAATGTCTTAACATGCATGATAATGTGGTGCGGCACAGCAACAAAATATTGACTATACATATGTAGATATCCGAGACTGATTTTTTAACAGTTCAAGATTATACTTTGGGTATACTGCTAAGATAGTACAGTACATGATATCATTTCAGTACTACATCGAGACACAAAAGACAGAGGTCTGTCATCCGCAAACATCATTTGTTACTGAACTTCTAATGTTCAACCTAATAATTATTACTACTAGTATGTAAGTGAAAGATTAAACAATGAAGCCGAGAACAATTTATGTTTATAGAACTAGCTAAGAATAGGAGATTTTTTTACAAATATGACCCTCTGCAATTCGTCATCGCCAAAAATACCCTTCTCGCACCGCAAAAGCCAAAACTGCCCTAGCGGGAGGCAGAAAAGGTGACACGTGTCACCTCCCGCCACGGGGGATGGCGGGATGTTCCTCCCGCCACAGGGGGTGGCGGGATGTTCCTTCCGCCATGGGGAATGGCGGGATGAGGTGGGCCCCACGGCCAGGCCAACGGGGAGGTTCGACTTGGCGCTGGCGGGAGGTTCGACTTCGTTCTCGCACTGGTGGGCCCCACGGCGTCATTCCGCCACCGCCAAAGGCGGAAGGAACATCCCGCCACCCCCTGTGGCGGGAGGAACATCCCGCCACCCCCCGTGGCAGGAGGTGACACGTGTCGCCTTTTCAGCATTCCGCCAGGGCATTTTTGGCTTTTGCGGCGTGAGGAGGGTATTTTTGGCGATGGCGAATTGCAGAGGGTCATATTTGTTAAAAAACAGAATAGGACCGTGTCTTTATATAGCAGAAGTATTCAGCAAGTCCAGCAATCACCTGACACTCACCTGCATGGGACACATCTTCTGCTCCGGCTCCCCAATGGCATCCACATAGCAGCCGTCGCCGCCAGTTGCGGGCATGGTCGGCACACTGGTGTCCCCGCCACTAGAGCACGTGTCCTTTGCGGTATGTACGCGAGCAGGGGCGGTGGCGCGGTGGCGCCGGCCCGACCGTGGGCAAGGTCTAGGGTTTTCTGTCCGGGTTTGGGGTCAGAGCATCTCCACTCGCCTACACAGGACGCCGATTCGGACGTCGAAATTAAGTCCAGACGCCGAAAATTGGCCCAATCGTGTATCCAGGGACCTGTTTACGTCCGGATTTGGACGTATTTTGGTCCGGCCTACCCAGGCCGAACCCAGGTTCCCGGGTACGCCCTGGGGACGCCGGACGCCGCAAAAAAGAGCATGGGCCAGCTCTGTCGGCGAGACAGTCTCATGCCCACCCACTCCACTCGCGCAGACTGCGGCGAAGAGCTCCCAGCGTCCCTGTCGCCATGACTTCGCCGGCGAAGCTCCCCTGCGCCGAGACATGCCCACGCCTCTAGATACGCTCGTCGTAGTTGCCGCCCACCTCCACGCCTTCTCTGCCGCTGCTTTTGCCGACCGAGCTTCGTCGTAGCTCTGTTTCGCGGTGTGCTCCCACCACCACGCCCGCCAAGTGTTCGGCATTTGGCCGGATTCGGCCATGGACTCCGACGACGACGAGATACTCGCCATGGACTCCGATGAGGACGAGATACTCGCCATAGACTCCGACGACGAGGAGATGCTCGTCGTACTCCTGGAGGAGGAGAGCGCTGAGGTCGCCAAAGGTGAAGAGCACTTGTAGATCCTCGCATCGCTCGCCCAGCTGTACATGCAGATGGCGAAGCCGAAGCGCGGTGGTTTGGCGCCAGGTCGCCGGAGGTGCAAGGCTAGACAAAGGATAGAGGGCTACTACATGTTGTACGCCGACTACTTTGCCGACCAGCCACTCCATGGACAGGACGTGTTTCGCCGCCGTTTCAGGATGAGCCGGAAGCTCTTCCTCAAGATCGTGCATGCCATCCGAGAGTTCGACCCATATTTCGTTTGCAAGAAGGACTGCACCGACTTGGTTAGGTTTTCCTCACTGCAGAAGTGCACTGTGGCGATGAGGTTGCTTGCATATGGAACGCCGACTAATGCTGCCGATGACTATCTCCGCATCGCCGAGTCCACCGCCATTGATTGCTTGTACAGGTTCTGTAGGGCAGTGATTGCAGTGTTTGGGGAAGAGTACTTGAGATCACCCACTGCTGAAGACACTGCTCGGATTCTCACAGTCAATGAAAGTAGAGGATTTCCTGGTATGCTTGGAAGCATAGATTGCATGTATTGGGAGTGGAAGAACTGTCTATTTTCATGGCAAGGAATGTACAAAGGCCACAAAGGAGGATGCACTGTGATACTTGAGGCAGTTGCTACACATGATCTTTGGATCTGGCACTCCTTCTTTGGCATGGCAAGATCGAACAACGAGATCAACGTCCTCAACTCCTCAACTGTCTTTTCCAAGCTTGTTAAGGGCCATGCTCTCCCTGTGAAATTTGAGATCAGTGGACACCACTACAACAAGGGATACTATCTAGCAGATAGCATCTATCCAAGATGGTCAACATTTATAAAGACTATCTCAAGCCCAATGCTTTCCAAGCATTCTCACTTTGCCAAGGAACAGGAAGCTTGCAGGAAGGATGTGGAGCGGGCATTCGGTGTGCTCCAGCAGAGGTTTGCAGTTATCCGGTTCCCTGCTATGACCTGGTCGAAAGATCAGATGTGGGAAGTGATGAACTGTTGTGTGGCCTTGCACAACATGATCATTGAGGATGAGAGGAAGGATCCTGTGAGTTTGCTTGAGGAGAACGAGTCATACTACAGACAGGTTCCTCTTGCCGAGCCTGATCATCAGGTGCCTCCAACCTGAGATGCATTCATTGCCATGCGTCAGGAGATCCGAGATCCGGCGGTGCATCAATAGCGTCAGAATGATCTTGTTAAGCACCTATGGATACGCAGGGGCAACACGACGTAGATGCCGAGCATGAACTGGCCGAACTTGGCCGTAATATGTTGTACTTTCACTGCAGGCCGAACTATGTTTACATTTACGCCGAACTTTGTTTAAAATTTCGCTGAACTTTGGCCGTTAATTGTTCTATATTTATTGTATGCCGAACTATGCCGAAATCTAGATGAACTTGAGCCGAATTTGAGCGAAAACAGGCGACCCGGAAACTCGGGCTAGATACGCGAGTGGAAAACTGATCGTATCCAGACAAAAACTTACTTCATCTGGCTAAAGTTTGGTCCGGATTTTGACCTAGAGAGAGTGGAGATGCTCTTACCCTCGAGCGCGGACATGTCGTGTCCGTCCGAGTCTGCGAGGGGCGGCAACGGCGTGGTCAAGAGGCGGCGGAGCTTGGGGCCCTTGCGCAGCGACATGGTGAGCGTGGTGTGCTGGGAAAGGCGCCGGACCGCCGGTCTCGTGTCGTGCAGAAAGCAGGAAACGGGAGGAGTTCCGTAAAACCACCAATTTTCTGCGAAATTTTCGATTTACCACCATATGTGAGGAGACAGGTGTAGGGCCTATCCGCTGTCTCAACCAGCATGGATAACGACCAGGCCCGTTGACCCGAATCGGCCACTCTCTCCCATCGACCTACCGCACCCAAAAAAAATGGAGCTCGCTCGTCTCTGTCACACCGTCATTGGGCCATTGCTGCCGCATGTTTGTGCGCCTCCACCGTCCGTCATCGCCATGTCTAGCTGGAACGACGACGAGTCGGCTGAGCCCCTCCATACTAGAGGTAAGTTCCCAATTTTTAGGGTTAGGGTTTCCCCAGATTTGCGAAATTTCGATTGCGTGTGGATTTAGCTAGTTTAAACCCGATTTCGTTGCAATTTGTGTACGGTTAGAGCATCATTAGCATGGATTACGCGGCAAATACTTGTGAAGACCGACATTTCAAGGCAGAGCAGTGGGCGTCCAGAGTTGTGTCGTGTGCACATACTAGAGCCACAAAAATGTGTTGCCTTCGAATGGACGAACATATGACATCGCTTTTAGATGTGTCAAATCAGAAATGTAACTTATATCTATTATTTATCATAGTTTTTCTGTAGTTAGTTGTTAATACAGATAGTTGGATTGTCAAAAAAACTTAACTACCGAGTTGATCTATGCCACATAGTTAGAATTGCTAAGCCTAGATACTTTTATACATTTTAGTGCACGAGTTATATATAAGTCGGTACTCCAAATGTCTAATTACCAGAGTCAATAATAGTGCATGAAAGTTTCGATCGAATCTTCTATCCACGTCTCCCCGATTCTTTCTAGTCGTGGGATGGACGACGAGCAGGACACACGACGACATCGCTACGGAGCACGGCTCTCCCGAGGAGGCGGGCCCCACAGCCCGAGATTCCCTGCCGCGGAGAGGTCGCACGTCCTTTCCTGCCCCGTGACGCTAGACGGGTGGGCCACACGTCGTCTCCTGGCCCACGCGTCGGCGTCTGTGTGCGATGGTGCTCCATATGAGAGGTGTATGGGGGAGACGGTCGCTCTTTGCGGGTTCTCGTGGTCGAGAGGTAAGGTCGCAGGAAAGCCCTTGGACGTACGGGTGGTGGGGCCCGTCACCCGGAAGAGTTGGCAGCAGAAACCCTCGTCGTCCGTGGGTTCTCGCAGACGTCCAAGTGGCGGGGCCCGTTTCCCAGAAGAGTTGGCAGTGGAAACCCTTGCGGTCCATGGGTTTTCGCTTCGAGAACCCGCGGTGGGCTAGTCGCCATGCTAGAACTGCTCTCACATACCTTCTGGCGGCCCCGGTCTAGAGCTGAGGAAGTAGCAGAGAGACTCTCCGCTCGGATGGTGGGTATCATCATAGTCTGAGTTGGCGTCTTTGTGGTGTGGGTGTACACGGGTTTTTTGCGACGTCCCTTGGTCGCTATTCGGTGGGATCATGTCGAACCGACAGTGGACTGTTTTTTTCTCTACGCGGTAAATCGGTGACCTCCCATGCCTCCGTACAAACGTGGGTATAGTTTATCGAGCGCACGTTGCGGGAAAACCTCTCACGCCGTCTGGTGGTCTAGTCGTGTCGTATGTTAAACCTGCAGCGCTAATATTATCTATCATACTCTTCTGCTTTCTCTCTGCTCCACCAATCTATTTAGTAGGTTTCTCTTCTTTACCCCTCCGGCTAGTACGGTGTACGGTCAACGACTTCTTCTTCCTCCTTGCTTTCAACTGTTGTTCTTAGACGGTGTTGGGGTGCGTCTTCGCCGCCCCTTATGCTCCTTTGCTTTCCTTTCTTTCTTCCGATGCTAATGTGATAACCACCACGTTTACTTTATTTTTTTAAGGTTTTGTTCTTCTCTTGATTCTAATGTTCTTCATGTTATTTTTGCCGCCTTTCGTTTCTTCTATTGGTTAGTGTTTTTTGTTCGTTTTTTCAGCTTCCGTCGTCCTCCTACATTCCCATGTTCATCGTAAAAAAAGTATTCGTCCTAACTTTTTTCGTATTTTCCCAACACTTCCTTTGTTTTTTCCCTTCGTATGTGTAGCTTTTCGCTCTGCGATGTATGGCGCATGTTTTGATGCTAAGACTTCTACGCGCAGTGAGTCTTTGTTTTTTGCGCCGTCTTTCTTTTAAGATACTCCCGAGGTTTTACCTATCTTGTTAGCATGCTTTTTTATCATCGTGCGAACCATACCATCCTTCTCTATGTCTTCATTATTCTCTCTTAGGTTCGTTTGACGTCTTAAGCTGAGATCGTTCTGGTGTAGACAGATGTAAACTCATCGTCCACGCGCATCGTCGGTCTCCTTTTGACCTATGTAAGTAGCCTCCTTCTTTCCTTATTTCTTTCGCCGATATCTTGTGCGCTCTTTAGGTTTCTCCATGATTTTCTAACTCATCAATTTCGTGGGGAAAGGGGGTTTAGCACTCGCGAATTATAGGTATGTTTTAAATAAACGTACAGGCGTTATAATGTTTCTCCCTCGCGTGATGGCAATACTTTTGCTGGAAAATATCGCCAGGATGACGTACAGTGATCGTATAGGGACAGTGTGTCTTTTAGGCAGCTGCAGGTGACGTGTTGGATGCACGCGCCTCAAGGAAGAATCCGTTTTGGATGTGCTCTACGTACCGGGTACTCTCGGTTTCGTTTTGTTTCACTGGGGATGCATGGAATGAGCTTTCTTTCGCTGCAGATGGCGTAAGCTTTTGCAGTCATGCTGCGTGCCGAAGTTATTGTACGTCTCACGCCCTCCTTGTTAAAGTGGCGTGGAAGGTGTAAGTTACTTTTGTTAAGTCCATGTTCTGATTGGCCAACGTAGTGACGTGTACTTACTTTTGTGTGCAGATGGCTGGCTTCGTTTTCACCTTATGATGGGCTTTGAGGAAAATTTCGTGGTTGTTAGGCTGTCTAGAGCGTGGGGTTACCGAAATGATGTGCCGCCAACGGGCCTTTCATGCGCGTGGACATGGTGCTTCTGGACTCGAAGTAATGCCTAAATGTTGACTATCCTTCTTTAGTAAGGCTAGCAGTGCGCTCAAAATGTATACTTATGAATACGGCTACGGAATGTATGCTGAAATTGGCAAGAGAGCAGTCAACACATGTAGGCCGAGGATCAAAGAAGGTCGCGTATACATGCTACATCGATCGTTTTATAGTGTTTGTCACTAGGCGTGGATACCGTGTCGTCAAAGGCAACCTCATGATCGAGATAATGCCGTGCACTGTCATTGAGGAGGTAATAGAAGGTCCTGTTGACTTCTCGAGAGTCATATGTGATCCAGTGGTCTTTCCAGAGCTTGCTCGCTTCATCGGTGACAACTCGCATTTCATAGGTGTGTTTCTCTTTGTATTTTACAATGTGCGCGCCTCATAGCTTTACCGCACATGACCGCATTGAACGTGTTTCTGCTGCAAATATAGTTGGTATCACCGGCGACATTTCTGAGGTTCAGCCTGTGTGTGTTGGGCCACATGGTTCGCGCACTAAGAAGTTGACGATCGTGAGGAAGCGGATGATCCTTCTACGAGACGGAAGGTACGAGAACGTTATTGTTTGGTTTGTTTACTTATGCTCGCTACCGCCTACGAAAATGACTGTTGTTTTCGCAATGACAACGAAGCAACATTGGCTCTATGGGGTGACTCTGCTACCAGGTTTTCCCGCAGCCAAGGTTCTACGAGCCTGTCATAGCAGGCCCGTAATCGTTATATTCATCGGGATGGTTATGACTCCAGAAGGTAGAGGCACACTCAGCAAGAACAACACTCGCTACAAGTTAGGAACTTTTCTAGGTCCGTCGTTTTCGGATTTAGCCGACACGAGATCCTGACTATACTGACATAGATACATGAGAACATCTTTGCCCTCTCGCTTCCTTCGAAGGTCATCGGGAGATGCAAGGATGTCCATGTACCTATGATATCGTCTTCTCTTGGACGTCGAAGACAAATCCATGCATCCATCTCACAAACCACGCTCAAAAGCGAAAGTTCGGGATTTCTTTTCTGTTAGTGTGATCTCTGCTCTTCGCAACGAGAAACCCTGGCCGACGAGGGTATCTGCTGCCACGTTGGATGTCAATGGGCCCCACGATCCGACAGGTGCAGAGCTCTCTTGCGTGTTGAATGCCACTCACCCAGACCGCTCTTTCCCACAATCGATGACTAATGACCTAGGGGACAACGCGCGGCCCACCTCTATCGATGCTTGGTAGGAAAGGGTGCACATGAGAGATGTTCGCGCAAAGGAATATTGGGAGACGGGCCCGTCTCTCGCTAGAGGGGAGCTCTGCTACGATGGCGACACGCGCGCTCCCCGACGTCCATCCCACGACCAGAAAGAATCAGGGCGACGTGGATAGCAGAATTGGCCAAAAAATTTATGCGCTATTATTTACTCTGATATTTGGATTGGAAAATTAAGATTGGTGTCATCAAATTTTCTATAAAAGAAATATTTGTATTACATCATAAGTTGGACCACCTGATGCAAATGACTCAGTATGCACACCTAGCCAGTCTTAAAGTTCATGAGTTTGACCTTGCGTAAAATAAAATCGGATACATTTAAGAGGTCATATCCGACAATATATAGAAAAAATCCCCTAAAGATACTTTTACTTGATGCACCAGGGATCAAAAACAATGTGATTTTGAGAAAATTGAAATGTTTGTAATGTCCATTGAAAGACATAAATAAATTCCATCATCGTGTCATGTGTATAAGGTCATACACACTGTAAGAATGTGAGCATTGCTTGTCCTTGCTCGTGATCCGTATATTCAAGGCAGGATAAACTTGATCGGTGAAAGTGTATGGATTGTCCTTTTCTAATGTTTGAGAGATCAATGCTTCACAATATCATATATCTAAGATCTATATATTCAAGCTGTGTACATGACTTGAGAGGCTAAGCTTAAGTTGTCATATGGTTCTGTGATATCCCATGGGGTTATTTTATTACAGTGTTGATGTAGAATTGGGAGTCATTGGGAAACACATATTACATCATTTTCCCATGTCCCAGCTATCATATAAATGGCATGACCAAACTTCATTCATGGCGAGTGTGTCTTGATGGTGAGGCGACAGGGCAAGAGATTGTCGCAGTACCATCATCATTTGACCAACTATTTGTTACATACTCACTCATTTTAGAGGAGGCGACGCGAGGGGAGTGAGAGTCAGGTTCCCTACGCCCAAAATTGCCCATGATATGGTAGGAAGCTCTCTCTTTCTCTAAATCCATTTTTTTACTTTGAAGTGTCTCACCATAATTAAGTCGCTATTTTCTTACAAATTTGTGCACGTGAAATCTCGGCTTGAAAACAGAGCAGAATTGAACTGTCTATGCATGTTTTGGTTTTATACAAATTGAAGAAAACAACAGTTTTCCCGGGTTCATGTACTATTGGGCGTGGATTTGAGGACGTTTTGGTTTAAGAGGTCGGGTGGGCTCCATATTGACTTTCATTTCTAGGTGTTAGGCAGTGGCGGAGCCACATACAAGCTGTGTAGTCGATTGACTACACAGGTTTTTCGCAATGCAAGCTAAAAAATAGAAAAATAAATGAAAAATCACACAAATACATGAATTTGACTACACAAGTTCAGACTGACTACACAGGGTTAAAATTCTGTTAGGTGTTTACTGAAAAATAACACAAAGTAGGAGTGCAACTTATTACTCCTTTCGTTTTAAAATATACGATGTTTTAGTTTTGTAAAGCAATTGTATTTAGAATTTTTTTTTAGTATGTAGATTTACTCAGGTTTAAAGTAAATCTACACACTAAAAAAAAGTTTAGATATATTATCTTCAAACTTAAAACTCTAATATTTTAAAACGGAAGGAGTAGTTTTATTTAGATGTAAGGAAGGTTTGAACCTCTCCAAGCTTCGATCTCATTTAGTTTTCTTATTCTTCCTTTAAACTTGGTAAATCTCGAGTTGTAGACTACTCTCAACCATATATTTACCGTTCCTACAAAATTTTAATAGTCAGGCAAAAATAATTATCAGTGTTGCATTGAACTACTCCCTACCATCTAAGTTAGTTGACTTGGTTTTGTTTAGATTTGGATGTATCCAGCACTAAAACTGTTAGGATACATACACAACTAGAGATAGACTAGGACTTTAGAGATCATATTGTACTCCAAGTCATAGACTTCTTGCCCTCCAAGTTTGTACGTGTATATATATACTTCCCACGAGGGTCAAATCAATACATCGAAATATTAGGGATTGAGTGTTAAGAATATAATACACGCCTAGTCCTTTCCATCAGTTCGAACTTTTGGTTGCCTTGGCTAGTGCATGCAATTCAATATGGTATCAGAGCCAAGAGGTCTCAAGTTTAAGTCCCTGCTCACGCAGTTTATAAAAAAGATTTCGCGGCCTGCACCGAACCCACGCTAAGGACTAAAAATAGCCTAGACATAAGGGGTGTTAAGAATATAAGACACGCTTAATCCTTTCCATCAGTTCGGACTTTTGGTTACATTGGCTAATGCATGCAATTCAATAAAAACAAATCTAGATAAATTCGAATTTAGACAAATCTGAGTCAACTAATTTGGATCGGAGCGAATAGTTTATCCTCTCTTCTTTCGATTACCAATGCCGCTCGAGTCTGAGCCAGCTGTTCTTCCCGGCGTGCACCGAGGAGTAGAGAAGCAGTGTTCTCCGAGTTGTTACAGGTGCGTGAACCTGGGGATGACAATAAAGTTTCTGGGCATCGTAACAATGAACCTCTTGCGACACTGCCTACAATATTCTGCCTAGAACTGGATCTGGCCTGTTGATAGCAAGCCGACAAAACTCCATGTATAGTTTCTACAATAGAATTTGTTGTGGGTACATACTCGGAAGCACCGATACGGCAAAAGCTGTGATACGTTTGCGATACTCCGATACTCTGATACGCGTATCTCTCGCATATCCCCTTTTCCCTTGCGCTGTAAGATGAAGAGATGAATTAATAATTTCACGTCGATGTATAATTATGATACAAAGAATAATATAAGATGTTTTTTTACCTTTTATTGCATTGAAGAATTTTCTAAACCGTCTATGGTGATCCTCATGCAAGCGGTTCTCAGTGTGAGATTTTTAGCAATATGTATGTGCATGTGATGCTTTTGCCTTTAGATACGTTGGTATCTTAGTCATGTCATTGCATCAAGCTAGAAAAGTATACGCCTGTGAAGTGTCATTAACTTCAGCTGCCTCATTCGTGTTTTCAACCCAGCAGAATGGATTGATAAGATACTGTATGATGTGTTTTATGCAGAAGTTTGGTAGAACATGTTCCAAAGTGACGATGGCATGTTGCTGAATGACATGAAGTGCATATCTGTAAGAAGGGACCATGGCTTCAGTTCTATGCTATCAACTAATGTTTCAATGGATTGATCTGTATGGAATAGGTCGTGTTGATGTATTGTTGTGGCTGGTGGTAGGATGATTAGGTAGTTATTCAAACTAAAGCGCTTTGCCTGCATGTGCACTTGATATTTCAGTTCCATACCTGAGTTTATTTTTGGTGATATGTCCATGGAGAAGTTATCTTTTGTAGTTCCTATTGAACGCATATGTTAAGATAGTTTGCAGGCCTGTGTCTACTAAGTTTTTAGGGATAAAACATGTTGCAAAATAAAATTTATAGGTGTCCTCATATTTGCCTCCATCTGATGGAGGATTATATGTGGAATAGATTGATGTGGTAGTCATATATCTCAGTCTGAAGGTGTAACATCCCTAAAATCATGTTTCAAACTCATGCATATCATCCATGCATCCATGATCATATAGAGTTCATTTCAAACAAAACAATTCAAAAACAGAAGCATATGAGCTCATTAATTTATGTGTTCATCATTTGAAACAAATGCTACTCTTTCTATGAGAGGTTGTTGTTCATGAAACCAAACCTTGTGCCTTATTGCTTTCAGAATGAATTGCTAGATTGCTAAGGTTTTAAACCAAAATTTCAAAGCAAATACAATTTGAAAACCAATTTCAAAACCAATATAAAACAAGTGCTATGTCAGTGTTTATTTTATCTTTCCAAAATGACCAAGCCAATTCAAAGTGACCACATGGTTTTATGCCTAGAATTGTGACTGTTGCACACTGCAAAAATCCTGAAAAGATTTGAATTCAAATAGAGTTTGAATTCATTTGAAAATCATTCCAGAAAATCAAATTAGAAAAAGAAAAGGAATAAAGAAAAGGAAAAGGGTCGGCGCTACTATTCTGGCCCAACTGAGAAACCAGCCCAGCTAGCCCACCCGGGTTTTCCCTCTCTCTCTCACGCGCAGACGCACCCAGCGAGTCGCTGACGCTAGGACCCCACACCCCTTCTGTTCCTCTCGCAGACAACTGGGCCCTCTCCACGTCGACTCCTTCTTCCCCAAATCTCGCGCGCAGACGACGTCGCTGCTGGCCGTTGCTGCGTTGATTCCGCGGCGTAATTGCCATTGATTCACCAGGCGTTTCTTGTCGAGCCTCTGCCTACCCTTCCCCACTCCGCTCCATTCCCCTCACTCAATTTTCTCTCCACACCACCAGGCTGCTCGCAACTCGCCAAACACCGCCGCAGCTCCGACGAACTCCGGCAGCAAATTCCGGTGAGTCTCGACCGCCCCTGTGCCTCTGATTCAAACGAGTGTGTCCAGCATGACCTCGTGCATCTTCTGATACCCTTTGCTTGCCTGCTTGTGACCCAGGACGCCGTCCCTGTTCGTTCCCGCAAAAGACCGAGACGCCACTCAACTCCGGCGACCGATTACGGTAAGCATAGCGCGCCCCTTGATCTCTCTCGCATACGAGGTTGTTCGCCACCGTCTTGCGCATCTCCTAAACCATCTGATTCGTGCTAGGGCGACACGGAACCTCGGCAACGACTTCGACAGCAACCACCTGACGCCGTGCACGACTCTGACGAGCTCCCTCGGCCACTACAGCGCGCCCCTTGACCAGCCACCGCCACCTTGAGCATGAGCAACCCTCTGCGATTCCGGTAAGCCCCTTCCCCCTCTCCCGCGCGACCTAGAACGCCAGCTCCACCACTTACAGAGGCGCCGCCGCCAGTCGCCGCCGCTAGCGCCGCTCGACTTTGGTCAGAGCAACGGCAGTCGTTATATCTGTATCATAGGGATTAGATTAGATCTGTAGCGAAGCGTTTTCTTTAGATCTGGCGCGTTGGATCTAACTTAATCCGACGGCGCGGAAGCGTGATCCTGAGCAAAAAGGTATCAGCCAATAGGATAGCGCCGCGTGGCAGTAGTTTAGATTTAAAACAGATTTTGAATCGGATTATAGTTCAAATTGTTTTGTTTGTAACTTTCGATTCCAACGTTAGATTTTGGCAAATTTTATACCGTTGGAATCAGGAGATCAAGCCCTTTCAAACTATGCAATGTGTTTAATGTTTTGCATCTGTTAAAATGGTTTCTTTTGCCAAAACATGTGTAGGGATTATTTGAGCATATGAATTGTTTAGGAATTAATTTAGGGTTTAAATTATTGTTGTGTGGCAAGTTTTTGACTTGTTTAGGATTCAGTACCATGCACTTTCTTGGTTGAGTTTTAAAAATCATCACTTAGCATTTTGCATGCATGCATATATTTTTGTTTGTTTGTATTTGTTATGTGTGTAATTTGTTGCTACCATTCTTTGTGTAGACTTTGGTGCTAGTGATTGTGATTGTGAAGAGTGCTACTCTCCCAACTACCAAGGCAAGTGGTACTTCATGAATAATTCTATCCCTATATTTTATACTAAGCATTAGAAATATTTTGTTAAGTCTTGCATGTTATTATTTTGCCTATATTCCATGTTGGGAAATCCTAAGTAGTTGTAAAATTGCTAGGAAATTTCTAAGTTAAGTTACTATCTATGCCATGCTTAGCCTAGCTAGTAGCAAACAAGGGTTGGTGAATTATACATGCTATGATGAAAATATTTCTAAGTCTTTGGACTTGTTTTACTTAATAAAAAAACTAAGTCAATGAATCACCTGGGTGGAAAGGGACTTGATTGGTGGTTTTGGTTGAGTGGTTACACAAGGCCCATGGCTATGGTTTACGTTGTGTATATCACTTGTGGTAAGCCACCCAGGAATAAAGATATTTTAGAGGCCAAGTGTTAAGAAGCTTCTAGTGCAGCCACTTGGCAATATGGGCTCTGCCTGGATCACATAAGTTGCTAGAACTTAGCCATTTGGACAGTTGGTAGTAGTGGGATTGATAGGTTGGAGCACGTCCATTTGGTCTAAGGGAAGGCTTCTGAAAGGTCCTGTCTTGGTGAAACCAAGTCTGGTGGGGAAAGTACACAACCTCCGCAGATGGAAAAATCTAAGTACTTAGCCAAGTCCATGGCAATGGACAACTTGAGCATCAAGGCATGGAAGCTATCAAGAATCTCCTCATCTCAATTTCTAAGTAAAAACTTGTGGGTGAACAAGGGTGAAGGACCTCAATGTCTATTGGTGGTTCCTTGGAAAAAGTTTTGACAAGGAAAAACTTAGTGATTTCAACTAATAGGTAAAACCTATTTTGAGCAAAGCAAGCCAAACTACACTTAGCAAAATTGCATATAGTAAGTAGTCCACTTAAAATATACTATGGTATCACTTGCCAATACTATTCCAAAGTATTGACCCACTGTGGTTGTAACTTGTGATGTTGGAGGATACTCTGATGAGGATTAGGTGTCATGAGTCTACAGTCAACATGTTTGCCTGTGGCACATGAAGATGAAGACTTATATTTATTTACTTATTCAAACTCTTGTAATAGGCCTGTGGCCTTTGAGTTGTAAAGACTATGTTTATCTCTGGAATGGATGTAATAAATGACCTTTGTATCTGTGTACTTCATCTTAAACTGTGGATGCTAGCAATGATCCAGGGACTAGCATTGCAATCACAGGGATCCTTTTCCTTTATAAAGGAGGGATCTTACAGATGGTATCAGAGCACTGTGTTGCCTGTAGGATTATGACCCTAGGATTGGAAACCACTAAGGAAAAAATTTCAACTTCTACACTTGTCTATTCTTCTCGTAAAACTTTTCTAATCTTCTCTCTCATCTCTATTTGTAGATGAACTCCATCAACGAAGCCGTGAGGAAAGGACCACTCATGACAATGACTTTGGAGTGTGAGACAGAATTCCCCAAGGCTCTCAAGGACCTCATGGTTGCATTAGAGATACAAGGTGCAGCTGTGTATAAGGGTTTTCCTGTGATGGATGAAGGAGTGGAATACTGGTGGGTGCAACTTCACTTGTACAAAAACAAGGAAGACAACCATCAGGAAAAAGGGTTCTGCATGTTCACCAATTCAGTGGTGCACACTACATTCTTTGAATCAGCAAAGGATGCAGCTTGGAAGACCACCAAAGAACTTGGTGATAGAGTCAAGTGCAGAATGCTCAACCTCCAAAATGAACTAAGGAAAGAGAAGGAACATACCCAAGAGTTGGAAGCTACCAACCAAACCTTAAGAGGAGACATTATAGACTTAGTGATGGAATCATGTGAGCAAGATAGGCTGATTGCTTCTAGAAACATTGTGTTAGCCAACAGATCCAATGAGATAGGATTGTAAACGTGCTTCGTTAGTTGGACCACCACCTATCACCTTATTTTCCAAATGTTGCTTTAAGAATAAGATTGAACCTTGGTTGTTGTAATGGCTTCATGTATGCATGACTTGTGTGTTTTGCTTTCCAAGGATATGTATGTGATGTTTTTTCTTTTGTTCTATCTTATAAATAGATGCCTATTACCATCAGCACTGTTGAGGAGTTCCAGGTTACCCGCTTTGGTCCTCGTATCGTTGAGCTTACTACTTTGCTCAATCTCCCTCTTCCCACCATCATGGTGCATCCCCTCACCAAGTTTGAGAGGAAGGACCTCTGGGGCTTCAAGGTCAACCAGCCCGGACGCCAGACAGACCCTACCACGGAGGCCATTGTCTTCAAGCTCATGCACGATGACAGGGAGAGAGGCCTTGAGGTAGTTATGCAGGATCTGATAGGATGTCTGCTAGGGCGACACTCCCGACAGGTTAGAGGTACCCACTTCCACGTCTTCGGTAGACGTGATGAGGATGGAGAGTCCATCGACTTCGAAGACGATTCGAGGGACGCAGCAGAGCCGATACGCCTGTACCTCCAGGACTTAGAGTCTCTCATTAGGCACGTGGACACTGACAGGACCAATGTCATGCTCAGCAATGACGAGCTCCAGGTGCAGCTTCACGAGAAGGACAAGCTCTTCGCGAAACAAGACGAGATAGTCAAGGAAATGGAGGCGAAGTTCGAGACCCAGGACAGGAAGTTCAAGAGTCAGGAAAAACGTGTCCAAGATAGGAACAAGAAGATCCAGGACATGACTGAAGAACTGCAGTCCAAGGACTTCGAGCAAGAGCAGCAGCAGACGGTGATTGAGAGGCTTCGTTCCCAGAAGAGGGCTCTCAAGGCCAAGATAGAGACCTTGACCACTAACGTCGAGGAATACAAGACCGCGATGGAGAACGCAGGTCTTACCTTTGTCGAGGAGGAGATTGATGCCGAGGAGTAGATTCACCTTAAGGGGGTTAGATTTGTAACATCCCTAAAATCATGTTTCAAACTCATGCATATCATCCATGCATCCATGATCATATAGAGTTCATTTCAAACAAAACAATTCAAAAACAGAAGCATATGAGCTCATTATTTTGTGTGTTCATCATTTGAAACAAATGCTACTCTTTCTATGAGAGGTAGTTGTTCATGAAACAAAACCTTGTGCCTTATTGCTTTCAGAATGAATTGCTAGATTGCTAAGGTTTTAAACCAAAATTTCAAAGCAAATACAATTTGAAAACCAATTTCAAAACCAATATAAAACAAGTGATATGTCAGTGTTTATTTTATCTTTCCAAAATGACCAAGCCAATTCAAAGTGACCACATGGTTTTATGCCTAGAATTGTGACTGTTGCACACTACAAAAATCCTGAAAAGATTTGAATTCAAATAGAGTTTGAATTCATTTGAAAATCATTCCAGAAAATCAAATTAGAAAAAGAAAAGGAATAAAGAAAAGGAAAAGGGTCGGCGCTACTATTCTGGCCCAACTGAGAAACCAGCCCAGCTAGCCCACCCGGGTTTTCCCTCTCTCTCTCACGCGCAGACGCACCCAGCGAGTCGCTGACGCTAGGACCCCACACCCCTTCTGTTCCTCTCGCAGACAACTGGGCCCTCTCCACGTCGACTCCTTCTTCCCCAAATCTCGCGCGCAGACGACATCGCTGCTGGCCGTTGCTGCGTTGATTCCGCGACGTAATTGCCATTGATTTACCAGGCGTTTCTTGTCGAGCCTCTGCCTACCCTTCCCCACTCCGCTCCATTCCCCTCACTCAATTTTCTCTCCACACCACCAGGCTGCTCGCAACTCGCCAAACACCGCCGCAGCTCCGACGAACTCCGGCAGCAAATTCCGGTGAGTCCCGACCGCCCCTGTGCCTCTGATTCAAACGAGTGTGTCCAGCATGACCTCGTGCATCTTCTGATACCCTTTGCTTGCCTGCTTGTGACCCAGGACGCCGTCCCTGTTCGTTCCCGCAAACGACCGAGACGCCACTCAACTCCGGCGACCGATTACGGTAAGCATAGCGCGCCCCTTGATCTCTCTCGCATACGAAGTCGTTGCCGAGGTTCCGTGTCGCCCTAGCACGAATCATATGGTTTAGGAGATGCGCAAGACGGTGGCGAACAACCTCGTATGCGAGAGAGATCAAGGGGCGCGCTATGCTTACCGTAATCGGTCGCCGGAGTTGAGTGGCGGCTCGGTCGTTTGCGGGAACGAACAAGGACGGCGTCCTGGGTCACAAGCAGGCAAGCAAAGGGTATCAGAAGATGCACGAGGTCATGCTGGACACACTCGTTTGAATCAGAGGCACAGGGGCGATCGGGACTCACCGGAATTTGCTGCCGGAGTTCGTCGGAGCTGCGGCGGTGTTTGGCGAGTTGCGAGAAGCCTGGTGGCGTGGAGAGAAAATTGAGTGAGGGGAATGGAGCGGAGTGGGTAGGGGTTTAAGTAGGCAGAGGCTCGACAAGAAACGCCTGGTGAATCAATGGCAATTACGCCGCGGAATCAATGCAGCAACGGCCAGCGGCGACGGCGTCTGCGCGCTAGATTTGGGGAAGAAGGATTCGACGTGGAGAGGGCCCAGTTGTGTACAAGAGGAACATAAGGGGTGTGGGGTCCTGGCGTCAGCGACTCGCTAGGTGCGTCTGCGCGTGAGAGAGAGAGAGGGAAAACCCGGGTGGGCTAGCTGGGCTGGTTTCTCAGTTGGGCCAGAATAGTAGCGCCGACCCTTTTCCTTTTCTTTATTCCTTTTCTTTTTCTAATTTGATTTTCTGGAATGATTTTCAAATGAATTCAAACTCTATTTGAATTCAAATCTTTTCAGGATTTTTGCAGTGTGCAACAGTCACAATTCTAGGCATAAAACCATGTGGTCACTTTGAATTGGCTTGGTCATTTTGGAAAGATAAAATAAACAGTGACATAGCACTTGTTTTATATTGGTTTTGAAATTGGTTTTCAAATTGTATTTGCTTTGAAATTTTGGTTTAAAACCTTAGCAATCTAGCAACTCATTCTGAAAGCAATAAGGCACAAGGTTTGGTTTCATGAACAACAACCTCTCATAGAAAGAGTAGCATTTGTTTCAAATGATGATCACATAAAATAATGAGCTCATATGCTCCTGTTTTTGAATTGTTTTGTTTGAAATGAACTCTATATGATCATGGATGCATGGATGATATGCATGAGTTTGAAACATGATTTTAGGGATGTTACAGAAGGGTGATGTGGTAGGTAAGGAACTCTCTAGTTGTTGTTGTATGTATGTTTTTTATAGGAAGATGTAGTATAATGGCTAAATGAATAGGTATAGTACTATTTGACCATGCAATGCACGTGTATTCTGTTAGACCTTGCATTGATCTGGTGTTAGGTTGTACATCTTTACTGCATAGTACGTGATAAGAACATGTTCAACTACGGGGTGTGACCATAGGTGAAATGGGAGATTTCTAATGGATATGCTAACATGTTGATTGGCAACATCATAGCCGAAGTTATCCATTGGGTTCCATTGTGTGATAGTAATAATTTTTTGGTCTATGAAATCAACAGATGAGGACATAAGAGATCCGTATGAATATTAAGCCTCCCACTTATTCGTGAAGGTAAACACATATTTCTCATTTGAAATTGGATGTATGTGGATTTCAACTTGGATGCATAGATTTCTTTCTAATTTCTGCATGGCATGCTGAAGAGTGTTGGCCAGATTGTTGTGGCACACGAGAAACTAATGGGAAATTGGTTGAGTTGCATGGACTCGATTGGTTAGTTGAAGATGGCTAATGAAACACTCCTTGTAGTTTTCCATAAGGCCACTGCCATTCTGACTAAAAGGGAGATATGAAGAAATGAGTTAGTATTGTAAATTTAATGTTTAACAAAATTTATTGTATGGGACAATGAGGTTACCCGATCGCAGATTGGACAGTAGCCTCTGGTTAGAGGATTTCCTGATTGTATAGTAGGAATGAGCCTTTGATTAGAGGATTTCATTGGGATGATTGTGTGTTGCACGTTTTCTTATATAGTATTCATAGTGGTTTCCGAAAGGTCACCAGTAGAACAATAATTTGTATATAAGTACGCATGTAGCATGCAGTAATGTATGTTAAAGGTCTATAATGTGTGGAATAAAGGGGTACTGTAATTTGTCAGTTCGAAACACATAATTGGTCATTGATGTTTCTTTTATTTAAAAATAATGGTCATTGATGTTTTTTGAAGCCATTGTTATTCGAAAGTTTTGTGGGCAGACATTCAGTGTTGCTTTATCGTTTGTTTTCCTCTCTATAAATAGCATCATCTCATGGTAGCTCCATGTCCATCACAAATTCACAATTGATTCCTACAGCTAGTATCAGTAACTTATATTTCTCCTTAGTTGGTCTGTAGTGAAGGTACAGTTGAATGGCTGCTTGTGATAGCTGCTGCCCGCGTGCGGTTCTGCGAAGAAAGTTAGTTCATGTGTTCATGCTCACGAACCGTCGCAATAGGGCTAACATCCTGAGTCGTTTCTTGCTTCTTCGTTTTGATCCTAGGAGGTTCCGTATCATTGTAACACTATAGCGTCTTCAGCGAACCAGAAATGGACAAACAGAGCGCACAATGATGCGGAACCTCCTAGGATCAAAACGAAGAAGCAAGAAACGAATCAGGATGTCAGCTCTACTGCGACGGTTCGTGAGCATGAACACACGAACTAACTTTCTTCGCTGAACCACACGCGGGCACAAGCTATCACAAGCATCCATTCACCTCTACCTTCACTACAAACCTACTAAGGAGAAATATAAGTTACTGATACTAGTTGTAAGAATCAATTGCGATTTTGTGATGGACATGGAGTTACCATGAGGCGGTGTTATTTATAGAGAGGAAAACAAACAATAAAGCAACACTGATTGTCTGCCCACAAAACTTTTGAATAACAATGGCTGCAAAAAAACATCAATAACCATTATTGTCAAATAAAAGAAACATCAATATTAATGCCCAATTATATATTTCAAACTGACAAATTACAATACCCATTTATTCCACACATTATAGACCTTTAACATATGTTACTACATGTTACATGCGTACCTCTATACAAATTATTTTTTTAATGGCGACCTTTCAGAAACCACTCTCAATACTATATAAGCAAACATGCAACACACAATCATCCCAACAAAATCCTCTAATCAAAGGCTCATTCCTACTCTGCAATCAGAAAATCCTCTAATCAGAGGCTGCTGCCCACTCTGCGATCAGGTAACCTCGATGTCTTATACGTAATTTTTGTTAAACACTAAATTTACAATACTAACTCATTTCTTCCTATCTCCTTTCAGTCAGAATGGCAGCGGCCTTATGACAAACTACATGGAGTGTTTCATTAGCCAGCTTCAACTAAACGAACCGTCCATGCAACTCAACCAATTTCCCATTAGTTGCTCAAGTGTGCGACAATAATCCAACCAATACTCAAAATAGAAAGAAATCTATGCATCCAAGGTGAAATCCACATACATTCAATTTCAAATGAGCAATGCGTGTTTACCTTCACGAATAAGTGGGAGGCTGAATATTCATACGGAGCTCTTCTGTCCTCATCTATTGATTTCATAGACCACAGAATTATTACTGTCACACAATGGAACCCAGTGGATAACGTCGGCTATGATGTTGCCAATCAACATGTTAGCATATCCATTAGAGATCTCCCATTTCACCTATGGTCACACCCCGTAGTTGAACATGTTCTTAGCCTGTATTGTGCACTAGAATATGTACACCCTCACACCAGATCAATGCAAGGTCTAACATAATGCACGTGCATTGCATGGTCAAATAGTACTATACCTATTCCTTTAGCTATTATACTACATGTTCCTACAAAAAAAACATACAAACAACAACTAGAGAGTTCTTTACCTACCACATCACCCTTCATACTGAGATATATGACTCTACCACATCAACCTATTCCACATATAATCCTCCATTAGATGGAGGCAAATATGAGGACACCTATAACCCTGATTTTGCAACATGTTTTATCCCTGAAAACTTAGTAGACACAGGCCTGCAAACTATCCTAACATATGCGTTCATAGGAACTATAAAAGATAACTTCTCCATGGACATATCACCAAAAATAAACTCAGGTATGGAACTGAAATATCAAGTGCACATGCAGGCAAAGCGCTTTAGTTTGATTAACTACCTAATCATCCTACCACCAGCCACAACAATACATCAACACGACCTATTTCACACAGATCAATCCATTGAAACATTAGTTGATAGCATAGAACTGAAGCCATGGTCCCCTTCTTACAGATATGCACTTCACGTCATTCACGTCATTCAGCAACATGCCATCGTCACTTTGGAACATGTTTCACCAAACTTCTGCACAAAACACATCATACAGTATCTTATCAATCCATTCTGCTGGGTTGAAAACATGGATGAGGCAGCAGAAGTTAATAAAACTTCACAGACGTATACTTTTCTAGCTTGGTGCAATGACATGACTAAGATACCAAAGTATCTAAAGGCAAAAGGAATTCCAAAGGAGGTGGCATCACATGCAGATATAGATTGCTAAAAATCTCACACTATAGAACCACTTGCATGAGGATCACCATAGACGGTTCAGAAAATTCTTCAACGCAATAAAAGGTAAAATAATATCTTATATTATTCTTTGTATCATTATTATACAGCGACTTGAAATTATTAATTCATTACTTCATCTTACAACGCAAGGAATAAGGACAATAAAAAGAAGTAGCGTTCCTCAAATGTCAAAACCTTCTGATTATCATATTTTAAAGTTGTTTATTATTCCGAATAGCCGTGCGGAACTATAATGTAAACATTTCCATGTGAGTAAATTGTGTATCTCATATCTATGGAAATATGGCCTGGAAATCTGAATAAAATAAGAGAACATCGCCAATATCAAATGTATGATTGGGGGAGTGTACACATCATGTATCAAACTCTACTCATAATCCTCATATATTTTGGAAAAAAGGATAAAATAAGTCACCAGGTTATAAATCATCCTTTATAGTATTACAAACCTAAGATTGAGAGAATTTCTCATATGAACCTCACATATGCCTCTCCAAAAAATTCAAGTAAGAATTCTAAGCCAACCAAGCGTTCAAGGAAAGTTTGAGTAAAGTTTCACATAGGGAAAATTTTAAATTCACCAGATTATATATCCTCCATTACAGTATTAGCAACCTAAGACTGAGAGGATTTCTCATATCAAGTAAGAATTGAAAGCCAAGCAAGCGTTACGGAAAAGGTTGAGTAAAGTTTCAGATAGGGCAAAACTGTTCCACTTACAAATGCTCTGGACGACGTTATTGTTGCCATTCCTTGATGATTAAATCTGAGTGATCCCCAATTTCAATAATCTCAATTCATGATCCCTCACGGTACATGCAAAATAAATCATATGGTAGTATTAGAATTATAGATACATAACAGTATAACAAACACAACCATGCAAGTAGGCTTGTAGGTTGATTACCTAATGATAAATGCATCGTAGGCTTGTAGTACTAAAGTAGTGTTGTGTCAAATGGTTTCCTCCACGGCCTGTTGGATCTGCTGATAGTTTTGAAGCATGAGCCTATGATATACTTTGCATTGACAACAACTGCCTCAGCCTCTGGACCATGAATTTTTTTTCAATTGCTTGCACTACCACCAACCAAAGATTGACTTCCTGCAGATGCCATGTCGGAATATCACTACTTGGCCAGCCCCAGCAATCAATTCAAAGCATCAGCAGAACAGCAAGCAAGTAGAGCACGCACCACAAGAATAGCAAGCAAGCACAGCACGTACCAGCAGAACAGCAAGCAAGCAGCAGAGCACCCAACAAAAAGAGGCCGGAACAAGCAGGGCGGAAGCTTACCTGGCTGCTGGTGACGAGCGTCAGCGGAGGTGACTCAGGTGGCGGGGTGGGGCGAATCCACGAGGAGGCGAAGCGATTCCGGCCGGCGGCGGCGCGAATCCCGGCCGGCTGCTCGTTCGTCCAGGAGGCGGCGGCTCAGCCTTTGCCAATGAAACGAATGGAGATGGAGGACGCGGGGGGTTAGGGTTAGTATTGACTGGGCTCGTTTGGGCTCTCCCATGTCGCCGGACGTATCCCCGCCGTGCTGGCCGCGTATCTGATTATTTTTATTTATTTTTATTCGGGGAAAAGGGTCGCAATTTTTTATCCAATTGAATCAGCCCACGTACACTAGTTGCTGATGCATTTGGAGTCAATGGCTGTACGCATGCAGCGGAGCAGGCAAGCTGATCCATCGGACCATCACGTTGATGCAGCCATGGAGGAGGCCATCTTGATCTGTTGATTTTCAAACAAGTTCTTCCTTGATTTGCAATGGTCAGTACAATCTCTTCCTAAATATCAGTATGCTCTTGTCCATCTAATTCTAATTGATTCATTTTCCACTTCCCCTTCCTCATTCCCCAATTCCGGCTGATATTTCACAAATCTTGCTAATTTGTGAATTGAACATTGTCACTAATGAAACCATGAGTAATTCCTGTTATATCATATCTCTATTGAGAATTGAGTGAGAACTATGTTCAATACTTAAGTTGCTATTGAAATAAAATATAAAAACCAACTCTATTGTTCGTGTATAGGGGCACATTTTTTTGTGTTGCACCGGGCCCCTGATATGTTAGGGCCGGCCCTGGTTGTATCTTCGGTTCTGTAAGTTCATCCCATGATTATGCTTTCTAGACACACGTACCATTGCTGATTCTAACTATGTGACACAATCATATAGGAGATGGATAACTTTAGATCTAGGATGAACGATGATGAAACCAGGTATGTCATTGATGATGATCCAATTTTCGCCAATACGCATCCCGAAGACGGCTGGAGCGAAGATGAGTCTGATGTGAGGACACATTAGCTTGATATTTTCATGTTAAATTAAATAATATGATATCTCATGGCTTGATTTGTTTAGATTTTCTATGACGACGATTTTCATAATAACCTTAACAACCATGAAGAAACGGACACGTTTGCTGATAGTAATAGTGAGGTATGTGTGGTGGTGTTAAATTTTATATGTCATGCACCGGATGATGTAATTGTTTAATGGTTACTAAATAATGCTAAATTGTTTAGGTAGTAAATGACTCTGGTATGGAGTATGACTATTATGGTGAATCAGACTTGGAGATGGGTAATTTTTATGATGGTGAAGATGCCCCAAATTCTGATATGTCCATTGTCATGAGTGAGGTATTATTTCTTGGCCTTCTTTTATCAATCAATGAACCAACATGCATATAATTGTTATTGTAATGGTTAGTTTTTGAATTTGTAAGATGCACCATTTAGTCAGACTGGGAGTGTAAATAAATGTAGCAATGATACTGGGTAGACAAGAAGCAATATATACTACAAGATAGTGGAAATGACAACAGATATGCAAAGATCATGGTTTTGGCATTAGGAAGAACCAAGTGAAGCAGTTTGATGATGGAGTTATTCGTCTTAGGCGTTTTGTGTGTTTTAGGGAAGGGAAACATGCTAGAACGTTACTGAGAATGGAAGTCCGCAAATATAGTATGGGACCTGAGTCTAGGTGCAACTGCAAGGCACGTATAGTGGTTAAGTTTGATGAAAAAATTGGTCTTTGGATCATTCAGAGTTTTAATGACACTCACAATCATGTGTTAGTTCGACCGGATGAAATCCCATTTATTTTGTCTCACAGGAAGATCAACCACTCCCCAAGAGCTGAGACATTATCACTCAGAAACATGGGGGTTAGGAAGAATCTAATCATGTGATCCTTGAATAGAAAATTTGATGGTTCATATGCCGGTGTGGGATTTACATGGAAGGATATGTACAACATGTGCTTTAGGGAGAAAAGGAAGCTGTTTTATAAGGGTGATGCTAACACAACCTTAGGAATCATAACGGAGAGAAAGAAGAGGGACCCTGAATTTTTTATGATTACAAGCTAGATGATTAAGGCCGTCGGTAGCACTTGTTCTGGTGCGATTCTTAATCACGTCGAGACTACCATGACTACTGTGATATCGTTGTGTTTGACATCACATACAAGATGAATAAGTATAGAATGACATTTGTTTCTTTTGTCGGTTTGAACAATCAATGTAAAACAACGGTATTTGGGTGTGCCATCCTATCAAACGAGACCGAAGAAACATATGTCTGGATGCTCCGGACTTTCTTGAAAGCAATATGCCAGCAGAAGCCAAAGACAGTAATCCTAGCGCTAGCCCTACACCGAAGTAGATCTCCCTAAACCAGGGCAACCGCCGCCGGCTACTCTCATCTATAGTCTCACATTCTTCTCCATAATCGATCTGATCTGAAGAACAAAGCGGATGAGGTGATTCCCGTGTCCTTCTGTTCCCTTAGGTTTTCTATATTTGTGCTACCATCTATAATTCATGTATCTGTTAGGTATGGTGTAATCCGATCCCAAGGGGAAACCGATGAAGTGGAAGCACACCGCTGATCAGAACAGCCTCGATGCTGGTGCGGTGATCTTTGTGTATCCAAGAAATGCGACGACTAGGATGGTGAGCATGGACGGAGGTTTTGGATGTGCCCTAACTATGCACATGACAAGCTGGCGCCAAAAAATCCATATGACTACCCACTGGTATGTGTCTACATTTGATTCCTCAAATTTCTGAAATGCGTTCTATTTGTAATATCTGGTGTGTATTTGCAGTCTCTACCGCATCTTTGTACATATATGAAGTGGATAGATTTGCAGCAAGATAACTATCAGGTCGCATATGAGGAAACAAAGAAGTGGAGCTACACATTCGAAATGATACATGAGGAGGAGCGAGAAAAAATGAAGCCTTGGGAAAAGGAGCAACGTTTGAACAAGGAGAAGAAAGAACAACAAGAGAAGGACCAACATGAGGCGGAACATGAGAAAAAGAGAGAAAGGGCCCGTCGTGCACAAGAGGGAGGCTGAATCCGAAGAAGTTGCAAGCAAGCGCAAGGGAAAGTTTCCTCGTTGGACTCAGTAGTCATGTTTTAATCTAAACTGTCTTCAAACTTTATGTAATAAAGTAGCTACTCTCTGGACTACCTAAGTTGTTGCAGCAACTATTTTTACACTTTGGTGATGAAAAATTGTTGGTGATTTAATTTTATATTTCAAAAAAAGATGACTTGACTAGAAATGCACCGTCGATGCCAACCTAAAGAGCCATTCCTAAGTACGTGAAACTTTCATCAATGAAATATAGCTGGACATTAATTTTAACCCATTAGCAACCTAGCCGAAGAAGCCCAAACACAGAAACCATTCCCACATTTCCTTGTTCACTCATGATGCCACCATTCCCGCAACTACACACCCAGAGTATATATGCCAAGTATTAAACATAGCAGGACCAAACCAGTATAAACACGAAACAACCTTCTTAGACACAAATACTAGATTATTCAAACACTTAGCCATCAGAGTTCAACCAAAGGAACACACTAGGTTCAAGTTCAACGCAACAAACATAGAGATAGTCCAAACATAACAACATCCAAACTGGCACATAGACACACAATCTACTTCATGAAACATCATCCAACTTCCTATACGGCTGGGGGAGGTACTTCAGAAGGAAGATACCATAAGCGGTGTGTTTGGCCCTCAGGTGTGGCCGATGCTTATGGGTTCTAGCTCTGTAATAGGTAGCATGTTACATCATGCCAAGGTGATTCTTTGGCATCTCCTCTCGAAAGCACCACATACACTTATACTCCCCTGGTCCAAGTGTAGGGGTTCGTAGCATGGAAAACAAAAAATTTCTACCGCATACAAACAAACAAGCCAAGATCTATCTACTAGATTATAGCAACGAGTCGATGGAATAACTCACCCTCGAAGATTCCAAAGTGTTTAACGAGAGCGGATTCTCGTGGGTGATGTAGTCGTACTCTTGCCGATCTCAAGATCGTGTAGACGATCCTTCTGGCGCTGCGTTTCGGCAGTGCTTCCGCAATCGGTCACACGTTCGGTACTCGATGAAGACCTTCCTCTCCCTTTTTCCAGCAGACAACGGAGGTTGTAGCACTCTCCTCGTGATTCCGGCAGCACGACGGCGTGGTACCGGAAGTAGAGGGGAGATCTCGCAGGGCTTCGCCTTAAGATGGAGCGAGTATGGTGTACTATGAGAGAGGCCTCGGTGATATAGGGTTTAGACACACCAAGGAGAGAGGGCTAGGCCGGCGGATAGGGCTTGGGGAAGCCCCAAGTCGGTGGCTAGGGTTTTCCCTAGGCGGCGGCAGCAGCAGGAGGTGGTGGCGTCGGCGGCTTAGGGCTAGGGTTTTGGTGAGGCAAGGTGTAGGTCTAGAGGGGCAGCCCTACCCCTCCTTTTATAGGTGGGAGGGCGCGGCCAAGCGGAGGGGAGTCCCTCCCCAACTCGGTCTCCTTGGCCGGCGGTGGAGGGAGAGGAACTCCTCCCCAAGTAGGTTTCCTACTCTCCCTCCACCAAGCAAACTTGCCGTTTGACTTTTCAAATTGGCGTTTGACTTTTCAAACTAGGATTTGATTTATCCCTTTATTTTGCTCAGCGATGACACCTAGTACATGATGCAACCATTCCAACTTGTTACGCACATTCATGTACCCTTCCCCTCCGGAGTGCCGGACCTTTCGGAACCTTCTAGAACATTCCCGATGAAAACACCGGAACCATTCTCCAACCCCGGAACAGGACTTTCCTTATATGAATCTTATTCTCCGGACCATTCCGGATCTGCTCGTGATATCCCGGATCCCATCCGAGACTCCAAACAACATTCGGTCTCTTACTCATCATTCCATAACTACTCAACAACATCGAATCCTTAAGTGTGTCTCCCTACGGTTCGTGAACTATGCGGACATGATCGAGACACTTCTTCGAACAATAACCAATAGAGGAATCTGGAAATTCATATGGCTCCCACATATCTCAATGATTACTATGCGATCGAATGAACCACTTACATACGATACCAATTTCCCTTTGTCTCACGATAGTTTACTTATCCGAGGTTTTGATTGTCGTTATCTCTGCATACCTAGTTCAACCTCGTTACTGATAAGTACTCTTTTCTCGTTCCCGTGATATGTGATCCCTTGTGAGCCAGTCACATGCTTGCAAGCCAATTCGATGACATTCCACCGAGAGGGCCCAGAGTATATCTATCCGTCATATGGATGGACAAATCCCACTCTTGATCCATGTGTCTCAACCCATACTTTCCGAACACTCAATGCCACCTTTATAACCACCCAGTTACGGTGTGGTGTTTGATGTCATCAAAGCATCCTTCCGGTGATGGTGATAAGCATGATCTCATGGTCGAAGGAATTAGGTTACTATGTATCAAAAAGCATATAGCAATTGAACTATTAAAATGACTTGATCTTTATGCTACGCTTTTCTATAGGAGTATGTCCATCATACCATTCTCCTAACGATATGATCTTGTTGTTAATAACATCTCAATGTTCATGATAGAGAAACCACAATCATTTATTAACCAACAAGCTAGTATTATGAAGAGGCTTTACTAGGGACTCTAATTTAGTTTACAAATCACACAAGTATTAATGTTTCCTTGTTAATACTGTTATAGCATGAATGTAAACATTTATCATAAACACAAAGATATAATAATAACTACATTTATTATTGCCTCTAGGGCATATCTCCAACAGTCTCCCGCTTGCACTAGAGTCAACTAATCTAGATTACATGGTAATATACCGAACACCCGTGGCAGTTTGGAGTTGGTCATGTTTTGCCCTCGGGAGAGGTTTAGTCAACGGATCCGCCACATTCAGATCTGTGTGTACTTTGAAAATCTTTATGTCACCATCTTGGACATGTTCTCGAATAGCGTGAAAACGTAGCTTGATGTGCTTCAGCTTCTTGTGTGACCTTGGTTCTTGCGCATTGGCTATGGCGCCCATGTTATCATAGTAGATAGACATTGGGTCCAGCGCACTTGGAACCACACCGAGCTCTGTAATGAACTCCTTCATCCATATCGCTTCTTGTGAAGCCTCCGAAGCAGCTATGTATTCCGATTCAGTTGAAGATCTCGCCACAACGCTTTGCTTTGCACTCCTCCAGCTAACTGCTGCACCATTCAAAGTAAATACGTATCCAGATTGAGATTTAGAATCATCCGGATCGGTGTTCCAACTAGCATCGGTGTAACCATAAACAACGAGTTGTTTATCACCTCCATAAGAAAGAACCATATCCTTAGTTCTTCTCAAGTACTTAAGGATGTTTTTGACCGCTGTCCAATGATCCACTCCTGGGTCACTTTGATATCTGCTAGTCAAACTAACATCATATGCAATGTCGGGTCTAGTACATAGCATGGCATACATTAGAGATCCTATGGCTGAGGCATAGGGAGTCTTACTCATCCTTTCTCTATCTTCTGTCGTTGCTGGACTTTGAGTTTTACTCAAGGTCGTATTGGGCAACATGGGCAAGAACCCTTTCTTGCTATCTTCCATTCCAAACCTCTTTAGAACTTTGTCCAAATATGTACTTTGTGACAATGATATTAGGCGTCTCGATCTATCTCTATAAATCTTTATGCCTAATATGTAAGCTGCTTCGCCAAGATCCTTCATTGAAAAACTATTATCCAAATATTCCTTGACACTATTAAGAAGGTCTACATCATTCCCAATCAACAATATGTCATCTACATATAGTATTAAGAATGCTACAGAGCTCCCACTCACTTTCTTGTAAATACAAGCTTCTCCATAAGTTTGTATAAAACCAAAACTTTTGATCACCTTATCAAAACGTTGATTCCAACTTCGGGATGCTTGCTTCAATCCATATATGGACCGTTGAAGTTTGCATACCTTGTTAGCATCTTTAGGATCAACAAAACCTTTGGGTTGCATCATATACAACTCTTCATCAATGTCTCCATTGAGGAACGATGTTTTGACATCCATCTGCCATATCTCATAATCGTAATATGCAGCGATTGCTAACAAAATCCTCACATACTTTAACTTTGCTACTGGTGAGAAAGTCTCATCGTAGTCAACTCCTTGAATTTGTCGAAACCCTTTTGCGACAAGTCAAGCTTTATAGACAGTAACATTACCATCAGCATCTGTTTTCTTCTTGAAAATCCATTTGTTCTTGACAGCCTTACGGCCATCCGGTAAGTCCACCAAAGTCCATACTTGGTTTTCGTACATGGATCCAATCTCGGATTTCATGGCTTCTTGCCATTTATTGGAATCTGGGCTCATCATCGCTTCCTCATACGTCGCAGGGTCATCGGTGTTGTCCACCAACATGACACTCATAACAGATCATACCAATCAGGAGTGGTACGAGTTCTCGTTGACCTGCGAGGTTCTGTAGCAACTACAACCGAAGTTTCATGATCATCATCATTTGCTTATTCTCTTATTAGTGCAGGCACCACGAGAACTTATTCCGGTGCCGCGCTACTCGCAAGTTCAAGAGAAGGTTCGACAACCTCGTCGAGTTCTACTTTCCTTCCAGTCACTTCTTTTGAGAGAAATTCCTTCTCTAGAAAGGATCCATTCTTGGCAACGAAGATTTTGCCTTCGGATCTATGATAGAAGGTATACCCAATAGTTTCCTTTGGGTATCCTATGAAGACGCATTTTTCCGCTTTGGGTTCAAGCTTGTCCGGCTGTAACTTATTTACATAGGCTTCGCAACCCCAAACTTTAAGGAACGACAATTTAGGTTTCTTCACAAACCATAATTCATATGGTGTCGTTTGAACGGATTTAGATGGTGACCTATTTAAAGTGAATGCGGCTGTTTCTAATGCATAACCCCAAAATGATAGCGGTAAATCTATAAGTAACATCATAGAACGAACCATATCTAAGAGAGTTCGATTACGACGTTCGGACACACCATTACGTTGTGGTGTTCCTGGCGGTGTCAATTGTGAAACTATTCCTCATTTCTTCAAATGCTCGCCAAACTCGTAACTTAGATATTCACCTCCACGATCAGAACATAGAAATTTAATCTTCTTGTTACGTTGATTCTCCACCTCACTTTGAAATTCCTTAAACTTCTCGAAAGTTTCGGACTTATGTTTCATGAAATAGATATACCCATATCTACTCAAGTCATCCGTGAAGGTAAGAACATAACGATAACCACCGCGCGATGCTACACTCATTGGACCACACACATCGATATGTATGATTTCCAATAAGTCCATAGCTCGCTCCATCATACCAGAAAATGGAGTCTTAGTCATTTTACCCATCAGACATGCTTCGCATCTTTTAAGTGATTCGAAATCAAGTGATTCAAGAAGTCCATCGGAATGGAGTTTCTTCATACGCTTCACTCCAATGTGACCAAGACGACAGTGCCACATATAGCTCGAGTTATCGCTCAATTTCAAACGTTTAGCTTCAATGTTATTAATATGTGTATTTCCACTATCGAGATTCAATAAGAATAGACCATCTATCAAAGGTGCATGTGCATAAAACATATTACTCATATAAATCGAACAACCATTATTCTCGGACTTAAACATGTAACCGTCTCGCAATAAACAAGATCCCGATATAATTTTCATGCTTAACGCAGGCACCAAATAACAATTATTTAAGTATAAAACTAATCCCGATGGTAGATGAAGAGGTAGCGTGCCGACCGCGATCACATCAACCTTTGATCCATTTCCCACGCGCATCGTCACCTCGTTCTTCGCTAGCTTCCGTTTATTCTGCAGCACCTGTTTCGAGTTACAAATATGAGCAACCGAACCAGTATCAAATACCCAGGCACTACTACGAGTACTAGTGATATACACATCAATAACATATATATCGGATATACCTTTCTTCTTGATGTTGTCGTTCTTCAAATCTGCCAAGTACTTTGGGGAATTCCGCTTCCAGTGACCTTCTCCCTTGCAGTAAAAGCACTCAGTGTCAGGCTTAGGTCCAGCCTTGGTCTTCTTCGTCAGTGCGGTAACTTTCTTACCACCCTTCTTGAAGTGTCCCTTTTGCTTAGACTTGCCTTTCTTGAATTTGGTGGTCTTATTGACCATCAACACTTGGTGCTCTTTCTTGATCTCCACTTCTGTAGATTTTAACATGGAGAAGAGTTCTGGCAACTGCTTGTTCACGCTTTGCATATTGTAGTTCATCACAAAGTTCTTGTAACTTGGTGGTAGTGATTGGAGGACACGGTAAATCCCCAAAGCATTAGGAATCACTATACCAAAGCTTTGGAGTTTGTTTGCGTGCCCAGACATTTTAAGCACATGCTCACTGACGGAGCTGCCCTCTTCCATCTTGCAGTTAAAGAACTTTTCAGAAGCCTTATAGCTCTCAACTGCCGCGTGAGTCTCAAATATCAATTTGAGTTCACGGACAATATCATGTGGGTCTGAATTCTCAAACCTTTTCTGAAGCTTCGATTCCAAACCATACAAGATAGCACACTGAACTGTGGAGTACTGAGTCTTCCGAGCGAGGTAAACATTCTTTACTTCATCGGTAGCATCAACTGCAGGCGGGTCACCCAGCGGTGCATCCAGCACATAGGTCAAATTACCAGCATTGAGGACAATCCTCAAATTGCGGAACCAATCCGCGAAGTTGCTTCCATTGTTTTTGAACTTTTCTTTCTCTAGGAACGCATTAAAATTGATGGTAGGGGCCGCCATTGATCTACAACATATTTTGTAGGGTTTCGTAGCATGAAAAACAAAAATTTTCTATCGCATACAAACAAACAAGCCAAGATCTATCTACTAGATTGTAGCAACGAGTCGATGGAATAACTTACCCTCGAAGATTCCAAAGTGTTTAACGAGAGCGGATTCTCGTGGGTGATGTAGTCGTACTCTTCCCGATCTCAAGATCGCGTAGACGATCCTTCCGGCGCTGCGTTCCGGCAGCGCTTCCGCAGTCGGTCACACGTTCGGTACTCGACGAAGACCTTCCTCTCCCTTGTTCCAGCAGGCAGCGGAGGTTGTAGCACTCTCCTCGTGATTCCGGCAGCACAACGGCGTGGTACCGGAAGTAGAGGGGCGATCCCGCAGGGCTTCGCCTTAAGCCGGAGCGAGTATGGTGGAGTATGAGAGAGTTCCTCGGCGGTCTAGGGTTTAGACACACCAATTAGAAGGCTCTAATCAGGAGGCTAGGGCAATTAGAAGCTCTAAACCAAAACCGCTCTAAACCGGAGGCTAGGGCTAGGGTTTAGATTTAGAGGATAGGAACTTGTGTGTCTAGAGGAGGGAGCCCTGCCCCTCCTTATATAGGTGGAGGGGCCGGCCGCGCCATGGGGAGGGAGGGGAGTCCCTCCCCAACTCGGCTTGGAGGAGGCGCGCCGGTTGGAGGAGGTATTCCCTCCCCAACTCGGTTTCCCTCTCTTTCCTCTTTCCATCTTTCCAATTTTAGCCGTTTGACTTTTCAAACTTGCTATTTGACTTTTCAATATAGGATTCAATTTAATCCTTTATTTGGAACAGCGAGAACACTTAGTACATGATGCAATCATCCCAATACGCAATGACACATTCATGTACCCCTTCCCCTCCGGAGTGCCGGACATTCCGGAACCTTCTAGAACATTCCCGATGAAAACACCGAAACCATTCCCGAACTCCGAAACAGGACTTTCCTTATATGAATCTTATTCTCCAGACCATTCCGGATCACCTCGTGATATCCCGGATCCCATCCGAGACTCCGAACAACATTCGGTCTCTTTCTCATAATACCATAACTACTCAAACAACGTCGAATCCTTAAGTGTGTCTCCCTACGGTTCGTGAATTATGCGGACATGATCGAGACACTTCTCCGAACAATAACCAATAGAGGAATCTGGAAATTCATATGGCTCCCACATATTTCTACGATTACTTTGCGATCGAATGAACCACTTACATACGATACCAATTTCCCTTTGTCTCACGATAGTTTACTTATCCGAGGTTATGATCGTCGGTATCTCTGCATACCTAGTTCAACCTCGTTACCGATAAGTACTCTTTTCTCGTTCCCATGATATGTGATCCCTTGTGAGACAGTCACATGCTTGCAAGACAATTGGATGACATTCCACCGAGAGGGCCCAGAGTATATCTATCTGTCATATGGATGGACAAATCCCACTCTTGATCCATGTGTCTCAACCAATACTTTCCGAACACTCAATGCCACCTTTATAGCCACCCAGTTACGGTGTGGTGTTTGATGTCATCAAAGCATCCATCCGGTAAAGGTGATATGCATGATCTCATGGTCGAAGGAATTAGGTTACTATGTATCAGAAAGCATATAACAATTGAACTATTGAAATGACTTGATCTTTATGATACGCTTATCTATAGGAGTATGTCCACCATATCATTCTCCTAACGATATGATCTTGTTGTTGATAACATATCAATGTTCATGATAGGGAAACCACAATCATTTATCAACCAACAAGCTAGTGATGTATAGAGGCTATACTAGAGACTTCAAATTAAGTTTACAAATCACACAAGTATCAATGTTTCCTTGTTAATACTATTATAGCATGAATGTAAACATTTATCATAAACACAAAGATATAATAATAACTACATTTATTATTGCCTCTAGGGCATATCTCCAACAGTCTCCCACTTGCACTAGAGTCATCTAATCTAGATTACATGGTAATATACCGAACACCCATGGCAGTCTGGTGTTGGTCATGTTTTGCCCTCGGGAGAGGTTTAGTCAACGGATCCGCCACATTCAGATCTGTGTGTACTTTGCAAATCTTTATATCCCCATCCTGGATATGTTCTCGAATAGCGTGAAAACGTAGCTTGATGTGCTTCAGCTTCTTGTGTGACCTTGGTTCTTGCGCATTGGCTCTGGCGCCCATGTTATCACAGTAGATAGACATTGGGTCCAGCGCACTAGGAACCACACCCATCTCTGTAATGAACTCTTTCATCCATATCGCTTCTTGTGAAGCCTCCGAAGCAGCCATGTATTCTAATTCAGTTGAAGATCTCGCCACAACGCTTTGCTTTGCACTCCTCCAGCTAACTGCTACACCATTCAAAATAAATACGTATCCAGATTGTGATTTAGAATCATCCGGATCGGTGTTCCAACTAGCATCGGTGTAACCATTAACAACGAGCTGTTCATCACCTCCATAAGAAAGAACCATATCCTTAGTTCTTCTCAAGTACTTAAGGATGTTTTTGACCGCTGTCCAATGATCCACTCCTGGGTCACTTTGATATCTGCTAGTCAAACTAACATCATATGCAATGTCGGGTCTAGTACATAGCATGGCATACATTAGAGATCCTATGGCTGAGGCATAGGGAGTCTTACTCATCCTTTCTCTATCTTCTGTCGTTGCTGGACTTTGAGTTTTACTCAAGGTCGTATTGGGCAACATGGGCAAGAACCCTTTCTTGCTATCTTCCATTCCAAACCTCTTTAGAACTTTGTCCAAATATGTACTTTGTGACAATGATATTAGGCGTCTCGATCTATCTCTATAAATCTTTATGCCTAATATGTAAGCTGCTTCGCCAAGATCCTTCATTGAAAAACTATTATTCAAATATTCCTTGACACTATTAAGAAGGTATACATCATTCCCAATCAACAATATGTCATCCACATATAGTATTAAGAATGCTACAGAGCTCCCACTCACTTTCTTGTAAATACAAGCTTCTCCATAAGTTTGTATAAAACCAAAACTTTTGATTACCTTATCAAAACGTTGATTCCAACTTCGGGATGCTTGCTTCAATCCATAGATGGACCGTTGAAGTGTGCATACCTTGTTAGCATCTTTAGGATCGACAAAACCTTTGGGTTGCATCATATACAACTCTTCATCAATATCTCCATTGAGGAATGCTGTTTTGACATGCATCTGCCATATCTCATAATCATAATATGCAGTGATTGCTAACATAATCCTTACAGACTTTAGCTTCGCTACCGGTGAGAAAGTCTCATCGTAGTCAACTCCTTGAATTTGTCGAAACCCTTTTGCGACAAGTCGAGCTTTATAGACAGTAACATTACCATCAGCATATGTTTTCTTCTTGAAAATCCATTTGTTCTCGACAGCCTTCCGGCCATCCGGTAAGTCCACCAAAGTCCATACTTGGTTTTCGTACATGGATCCAATCTCGGATTTCATGACTTCTTGCCATTTATTGGAATCTGGGCTCATCATCGCTTCCTCATATGTCTCGGGATCATCGGTGTTGTCCACCAACATGACACTCATAACGGGATCATACCAATATGGAGTGGTACGAGTTCTCGTTGACCTCCGAGGCTCTGTAGCAACTTCAACCGAAGTTTCATGATCACCATCATTAGCTTCCTCTCTATTTGGTGCAGGCACCACAGGAACTTCTTCCGGTGCTGCGCTACTCGCAATTTCGAGAGAAGGTTCGACAACCTCGTCGAGTTCTACTTTCCTTCCAGTCACTTCTTTGGAGAGAAATTCCTTCTCTAGAAAGGATCCATTCTTGGCAACGAAGATTTTGCCTTCGGATCTATGATAGAAGGTATACCCAATAGTTTCCTTCGGGTATCCTATGAAGACGCATTTTTCCGCTTTGGGTTCAAGCTTGTCCGGCTGTAACTTCTTTACATAGGCTTCGCACCCCCAAACTTTAAGGAACGACAATCTAGGTTTCTTCCCAAACCATAATTCATACGGTGTCGTTTCAACGGATTTAGACGGTGCCCTATTTAAAGTGAATGCGGCTGTTTCTAATGCATAACCCCAAAATGATAGCAGTAAATCTGTAAGTGACATCATAGAACGAACCATATCTAAGAGAGTTCGATTACGACGTTCGGACACACCATTACGCTGTGGTGTTCCCTGCGGTGTCAACTGTGAAAGTATTCCGCATTTCTTCAAATGCTCGCCAAACTCGTAACTTAGATATTCACCTCCACGATCAGAACGTAGAAATTTAATCTTCTTGTTACGTTGATTCTCTACCTCATTTTGAAACTCCTTAAACTTCTCGAAAGTTTCGGACTTATGTTTCATGAAATAGATATACCCATATCTACTCAAGTCATCTGTGAAGGTAAGTACATAACGATAACCACCGCGCGATGCTACACTCATTGGACCACACACATCGGTATGTATGATTTCCAATAAGTCCGTAGCTCGCTACAGCATACCAGAAAATGGAGTCTTAGTCATTTTTCCCATCAGACATGCTTCGCATCTTTCAAGTGATTCAAAATCAAGTGATTCAAGAAGTCCATCGGAATGGAGTTTCTTCATACGTTTTACTCCAATGTGACCAAGACGATAGTGCCACATATAGGTCGAATTATCGCTTGATTTCAAACGTTTAGCCTCAATGTTGTTGATATGTGTATTTCCACTATCGAGATTCAATAAGAATAGACCATCTATCAAAGGTGCATGTGTATAAAACATATTACTCATATAAATCGAACAACCATTATTCTCGGACTTAAACAAGTAACCGTCTCGCAATAAACAAGATCCCGATATAATGTTCATGCTCAACGCAGGCACCAAATAACAATTATTTAAGTATAAAACTAATCCCGATGGTAGATGAAGGGGTAGCGTGCCGACCGCGATCACATCAACCTTTGATCCGTTTCCCACGCGCATCGTTACCTCGTTCTTCGCTAGCTTCCGTTTATTCTGCAGCACCTGTTTCAAGTTACAAATATGAGCAACCGAACCAGTATCAAATACCCAGGCACTACTATGAGTACTAGTGAGATACACATCAATAACATGTATATCAGATATACCTTTCTTCTTGATGTTGCCGTTCTTCAGATCCGCCAAGTACTTTGGGCAATTCCGCTTCCAGTGACCTTCTCCCTTGCAATAAAAGCACTCAGTATCAGGCTTGGGTCCAGCCTTGGTCTTCTTCGCCGGCGTTGTAACTTTCTTACCACCCTTCTTGAAGTGTCCCTTCTGCTTAGACTTGCCTTTCTTGAATTTGGTGGTCTTATTGACCAACAACACTTGGTGCTCTTTCTTGATCTCCACTTCTGCAGATTTTAACATAGCAAACAGTTCTGGCAACTCTTTGTTGATGTTCTGCATGTTGTAGTTCATCACAAAGTTCTTGTAACTTGGTGGTAGTGATTGGAGGACACGGTAAATCCCCAAAGCATTAGGAATCACTATACCCAAGCTTTGAAGTTTGGTTGCGTGCCCAGACATCTTAAGCACATGCTCACTGACGGAGCTGCCCTCTTCCATCTTGCAGTTAAAGAACTTTTCAGAAGCCTCATAGCTTTCAATTGCCGCATGAGTCTCAAAAATCAATTTGAGATCCTCGACAATATCATATGGGTCTGAATTCTCAAACCTTTTCTGAAGCTCCGATTCTAAACCATACAAGATAGCACACTGAACTATGGAGTACTGATTCTTCCGAGCGAGGTAAACATTCTTTACTTCATCGGCAACATCAGCTGCAGGTGGGTCACCCAGCGGTGCATCCAACACATAGGTCAAATGTGGCATCCCGCAAAACCACTACTAGAAAATCGCGTTGAATTTGTGCATTGCATCGTCATCATCATGCATTGTTTGCATAAAACTATGTTTGCAAAGCCCGTGTTGTTTTCTAAAACGCCCCCTCTTTATTCAAACATAAAAACTGGGTCCCCGGAATATTTTGTTTTGGCCGCTATCGGTTTGCACACGGCCCGTTTAAATCAAATAAAAAGTTCAATTGTTTTTAGCGGGGGCAGTCGAACGGGCCGTATCGACCCGAACGACCACCCACATTTTTCAAATCGGTCCACCTCTAATCCTAAACCAACCAGATAATCTACCCTCACCCTTTGGCCACATCACCCCGGCCAACCCCGTCGTGACACATCACCCTCTCCCTCCCCCTAGCCAACCCCAAACTGCCACCTCACCACCTACCCCCTCTCTCTCCTCTCTCTCACCCCCCACTCCCCACACCAGCCGAACCACCCAGACCCACGCACCAAAACTCAACCCGCCAGCCCCAACCCACTGACCCTGGGCCCGTCCCCACTCCTTCACACCACGCGCGCGCCTGCAGGCCCCTCCCCCCTGACCGGCCGACAGCCCCTGGACCGCGGGCCCCACCACAGCCCGCGTGCCCCCCCTGCTCATCTTCCTCCTCTGGTTCTTCTCCCTCCCTCTCTCCTTCCTACCCCCGCCGCTCTCCAACCTCGTCCCCCGCCGCGCCTCTGCCGCGTCGTGTCGACGCAGGCTCCGCTGCCGGCCCCCTCGCGCTCCCTCACCGCGCCGCCGCTCCTCCCGCTGCCGCGCGCCTGCAGTCCTCCCTCTCCGCGCGGCGCCCTCCTCCTGCCTCGCTAGCCCCGACCCCCACCCCGAGCAGCGCCGGCCGACCTCTGCACCCCGCGCGGAAGCCCGGCCGCGCCCTCCTCCGCGCCTCCCCCACCTCGCCAGGCCGCGCTCGAGCCGCCCTGCACCGCACCCCGCCCCGGCCCCGGTCCACCTCCGCACCCCCGAGCACCGCAGCGCGCTGCCCCCTCCTCCCTGGCGTCGTCGCCGTCGCCCGCAAGCCCGCAGCTCTCTGCCTCGCGCGCTCGCGAGCCTCCGCGACCGCCCTCCTCCGAGCTCCACGCCCGCCCCCGCAACCTCTCCCCTCCGGCGCCGGCCAAGCCACCCCGCAGCAGCCCCGACGCCGGCGCCCGCCCTCCGCGCAGCTCCCGCGCGCGGCCCCGCCGGTACGTCGCCGCCCCGCTGCGCGCCCCCGAGCGTCTCCGTCGCCGGACGCCTCCGCGCCGCCAGGTCCCCGCGCGCGCGCCGCCTCCGGCCACCCCCGCCCGCCAGAGCCCGCCTCGCCGCCGCCCAGGAGCTCGCCTTCGACCGCCGTCTCCGCTCCCCCCGTCGCCTCTACGGACCGCCTCGCCTGCGGCCGCCCTTCCCAGGCGCCTCCGCCGGCCGGCCCTGCGTTCATCCTCGCCGTCCTGCGACCCCAAGCACGAGCCCGTCGAGCCGTCCCCGCGCCCTCTCCCCGGCGCCTCTGCCTCGCTGTGCGTGGCCGCGAGACCCCTCCGCCGCGCGTCCAAGACCGCCCCTCAACAAGAACGGCCACGTGTGCAAGTAACCGCCAAGATCGACACCGAGCCAAAGTGGAGCCACAAACTCCAAGATCTTCGAGAGGGGACCGATGACCGCGGACCAAGGACGTCGTCATGGAACGCCAAGATCGACTTCTCGGGAACCCGAAGACCGGAGTCCCCAATCCCGGGGAACCGAGGACCGAACCAGGCGTCGAGACCCTGCTTCCGAAGACCGAACCCCAATTGAACCTCAAGATCGACATCGGCAAACCAAGAGGAACCCCAAGATCTTCAATCGGGTCCGAGGACACCGAGACCCCGGTGCGACAAGTACTTCACCCCCAATGCCAAGACCGACCCGACACGAGGACCCGACAAGTTCGACACCGAACAGGGCGAGTCCGATGCCCCGACGCCAGATCAAGTACGCCCTCCCGGAACGCCAAGGTCCCCGCGAGAGACGACAAGACCGACAACATGACCGCAGACCCCGGATGCGCCAAGACCTACCCCGTTATCCTAGAACGATTCCGGAGACCGAGAACGCTTCCGTCGAACCCTGAACCCTGAGACCGACCCCGACCCCGGAAACCCAAGTTCGTCGAGACCCCCTAATGTGTGACCCCTTTCCGAGCCCTATTTTATAATATAATAACAACTGGTTGCATATTAAATTGTCATCCTTGCATGCATACTTGTCTGTGGTTTGGGGGCCTTATGCCAATTCACCTAATAATTAAATATGGGGCCATATGCGGGCAAATCTATTCTCATATTGGCCTCTTTTGAATTTGTGTAGCGAACCGGTGATATATATTCTGCCTTGTTAAACAACATTTGAATTGCGGGGTAGCTAAACAACATGAACCACCTAATGATTAATTGTCGGGACCCCGGTTCCACTTAATATGACCTAATTGCATCGCACTTTGCCATGCCATGCATCATACATGCATCATGCCGATCTTCTGTCGTTGTATTAAATCTTGCATCCGGTGTTTCTTCTAGTGTCTTGCTTCTTCGCGGATAAGGCCGTTGAGTTGATGCGAGCTTCGCCCCGATCGTCGGTTGAATCCTTCGACAATGGTTTCAGGCGAGCATCTCCCCCTTTCTACCTATCTTACTTTTCTAGTATTTATTCCCTCCTATTGATCTATTGCTATCTGTGTTGCGATGCTTTAGTTTCCGTATCTGTGATATACCGTGCAGCCCTATATTGCCTTGGACACATCCTATTACCTGTTGTTTGGTAGATAGTTGGACTTGCGCGTCGTAGTCGCTTGCTCAAGTGTTTGTGTGTCGACAAGTACCACAATTGTTGGAGGATTGCCGCATGTTGACGTTGGAGATGATCATGGATTTACTTATCGTTCACTTTAATTACTGTTTAACAACTAAAATTGATTTAAGCAGAGGCATCGGTGGGTGATAGGTAAGTTTTGGTTTCCGACCGCCCACTTGTGTCCCGTAGGACCCGAGTTCTTGACACCTGTTCCGAGATCGAGCGCGCTAACCACATGTGGGGAGATATGGGCCCCCCATTGATTATTACCTGATTTCAAAGTATTGTACTGGGGGCCACAAACTAGTTTGAGGATTTATTTACTATCCTGTACCTATGCCATGCTTTACTGCTTTATTTACGATTGTGTGAGGAGCACGCTGTACTGTTTAGGAAGCGGAATGTTTTCGCGGTATCGACAGTCCCCGATTGGGGATCTGCTGTCGTTTACAGCCATTGTCGCAAACCCTAAGTCCGTCTCGGAGACCGGCCGACTTCGTTGCGGGTAGACTTAGTGGGGTGGCCCCCCGTGCTTGCTTTGGGTCTGGGAACGTCATGACTTAGGCCCCGCCGACATACCGATGGGTGTATGTTAACTGATCTGGCAAAAAGGGTCGAAGTGCCTGTGGATACTTTGGTGCACCCCTGCAGGGTTAAATCTTTTCGAGAAGCCGTGTCCGCGGTTATGGACGACTTGGAGCACAGTGCTTGATCATAGACAACTATAACTAAAGTTTATTGTTTTAAATTGACTTGTTTCCGATATGATTAGTAATCAGCTTCACTACAACGGAATGGCTAAGTAAAAGTACCAACAACTGCTGGGTTTTGGGTTTATCTCATGCTAAATGTATCCGACTAGTAAGTGCTGCAATTGTCACGGAATGGTCAACTAAAAGTGCCCACTGCTTATTTTTATCGGGATGATTATCTAAACCTGACTAGTAAAGTGCCGCAACTATAACTGAATAAGTAAAACTGCCAACTGTGTGAGTTCCTCGGTTGACTTCCTCGTTTGGACTCGAGGGGGAAACACCAGGATGGGTTTGTTTGGTGATAGCTTCAGGTTGGATCCGGTTAGGTCATTCTTATCCCTCTCTGATATCCGCCCGTTGTATCGAGTCTCTATAGGTTGTTTAGTGCATGCTGCCGCTGCCACTTCAGTCCACCATACCTATGTAGGCGAGGACCGCCGAATTCTAGCCTCGCCGTGTACTGGCCTCAGTACTGACGCTCCTCTTTTTCCTTTGCCCTTTGTCGGCACCCCTTTTGCTTAAGCAGGTTTTGAGATCGACGTCGTTAGCAAGGTTACCCTTCCGGCTTGGCCTGGGCAGGGTTATGGACGCCATTGGTTATTCTTCAGGGCTCTTAGCCCCATTTGCATCTTGTCCGTAGTCGGACGCCCCATCGTTTTCAAGGTGATTTGGATCTTTGTACCGTATATTTGTATTCTTGACTCTTTGAGTCGCTGTTGTATATATATCTGTTCTGTGGATCCCATCGAGGACTGTTGTGTAATGTTATTACTTTGCTTTCCACCCGCACGAAAGTGCCTGGTGGGCACCTTCGAATTGTTTCTATGTGGGTTTGGCGAGTTTTGCTAAAACTTGCATAGGGCCGATTCTGAGGGTGTTACATCAAATTACCAGCTGTGAGGACAATCCTCAAATTGCGGAACCAATCCGCGAAGTTGCTTCCATTGTTTTTCAACTTTTCTTTCTCTAGGAACGCATTAAAATTGATGGTAGGGGCTGCCATTGATCTACAACATATTTGCAATAGTTTAGACTAAGTTTATGACAAACTGAGTTCAAATTAATAATGAAATTAAACTAGGTGAACTCCCACTCAAAACAACATCCCTCACATTGTTTTAGTGATCACACGAACCAAATCCACTACATAAACACCGATCATCACGAGAGTTGATATAGTTTCAATGGCGAACAATCGTTATGTTCATCATATCTACTATATGATTCATGCTTTACCTTTCGGTGATCCGTGTTCCGAGACCATGTCTGTACATGCTAGGCTCGTCAAGATCAAACCTTAGTTTCCGCATGAGCAAATCTGGCTTGCTCACGTTGTATACACTTGCAGAATCTAACACACCCGATCATCACGTGGTGCTTCGAAACAACAAGCTTTAGCAACGGTGCTAACTAAGGGTGAACACTTTATGACTTGAAATTCATGTGCATGAGGGATCATCTTATAATGCTACCGTTGTCTACTAAGCAATACAAGATGCATAAAGGATTAACATCACATGCAATTCAATAATATGTGATATGATATGGCCTTTCTTCTTTGTGCTTCCGATCTCCATCTTCAAGCACGAACATGATCTCCATCATCACCGGCATTGCATCAAGGTCAATGACGCTTCTCCATGGTTGTCGTCCACCGGTCTTCAACTATTACAACTACTTTGAATAGACACGCGGGTCTTAACATAAATTAAAGACAACCATCTGGCTCCTGCCGGTTGCCAACTTACAATAAGGATCATTGCATACATCAAATATAATCACAATCATGGCCATATCACATCACTGCACACCCCTGCAAAACAAAGTTAGACGCCTCTACTTACTTTGCATATTTTACGTGGTTTGGGGCTTTCAATAAGTGTCGTTCTAACTTACGAACAAGAACCACAACATTGATACTAGTATTGTTGATCACCCGTTGTAAATTGGATCTTAACTATGCTAGGAGAAACAGGCACCCGCAAAGCCACTTATGCAATACAAGTTGCATGTCAAGCGTGGAGCAAGTCTCATGAACGATGTCATGTAAGGTTAGCCCGGGCCGCTTCATCCCAACATACCGCAAGATGCAAAGTACACAAGAAGCAATCGACAATAAAAGCATCAACGCCCACAATGACCGTTGTGTTCTACTCGTGCAACAGATCTACATATAGACACGGCTCTGATACCACTTTAGGGTTTCGTAGCATGGAAAACAAAAATTTTCTATCGCATACAAACAAACAAGCCAAGATCTATCTACTAGATTGTAGCAACGAGTCGATGGAATAACTTACCCTCGAAGATTCCAAAGTGTTTAACGAGAGCGGATTCTCGTGGGTGATGTAGCCGTACTCTTCCCGATCTCAAGATCGCGTAGACGATCCTTCCGGCGCTGCGTTCCGGCAGCGCTTCCGCAGTCGGTCACACGTTCGGTACTCGATGAAGACCTTCCTCTCCCTTGTTCCAGCAGGCAGCGGAGGTTGTAGCACTCTCCTCGTGATTCCGGCAGCACAACGGCGTGGTACCGGAAGTAGAGGGGCGATCCCGCAGGGCTTCTCCTTAAGCCGGAGCGAGTATGGTGGAGTATGAGAGAGTTCCTCGGCGGTCTAGGGTTTAGACACACCAATTAGAAGGCTCTAATCAGGAGGCTAGGGCAATTAGAAGCTCTAAACCAAAACCGCTATAAACCGGAGGCTAGGGCTAGGGTTTAGATTTAGAGGATAGGAACTTGTGTGTCTAGAGGAGGGAGCCCTGCCCCTCCTTATATAGGTGGAGGGGCCGGCCGCGCCATGGGGAGGGAGGGGAGTCCCTCCCCAACTCGGCTTGGAGGAGGCGCGCCGGTTGGAGGAGGGATTCCCTCCCCAACTCGGTTTCCCTCTCTTTCCTCTTTCCATCTTTCCAATTTTAGCCGTTTGACTTTTCAAACTTGCTATTTGACTTTTCAATTTAGGATTCAATTTAATCCTTTATTTGGAACAGCGAGAACACTTAGTACATGATGCAATCATCCCAATACGCAATGACACATTCATGTACCCCTTCCCCTCCGGAGTGCCGGACATTCCGGAACCTTCTAGAACATTCCCGATGAAAACACCGAAACCATTCCCGAACTCCGAAACAGGACTTTCCTTATATGAATCTTATTCTCCAGACCATTCCGGATCACCTCGTGATATCCCTGATCCCATCCGAGACTCCGAACAACATTCGGTCTCTTTCTCATAATACCATAACTACTCAAACAACGTCGAATCCTTAAGTGTGTCTCCCTACGGTTCGTGAATTATGCGGACATGATCGAGACACTTCTCCGAACAATAACCAATAGAGGAATCTGGAAATTCATATGGCTCCCACATATTTCTATGATTACTTTGCGATCGAATGAACCACTTACATACGATACCAATTTCCCTTTGTCTCACGATAGTTTACTTATCCGAGGTTATGATCGTCGGTATCTCTGCATACCTAGTTCAACCTCGTTACCGATAAGTACTCTTTTCTCGTTCCCGTGATATGTGATCCCTTGTGAGCCAGTCACATGCTTGCAAGCCAATTGGATGACATTCCACCGAGAGGGCCCAGAGTATATATATCCGTCATATGGATGGACAAATCCCACTCTTGATCCATGTGTCTCAACCAATACTTTCTGAACACTCAATGCCACCTTTATAGCCACCCAGTTACGGTGTGGTGTTCGATGTCATCAAAGCATCCATCCGGTAAAGGTGATATGCATGATCTCATGGTCGAAGGAATTAGGTTACTATGTATCAGAAAGCATATAGCAATTGAACTAATGAAATGACTTGATCTTTATGCTACGCTTATCTATAGGAGTATGTCCACCATATCATTCTCCTAACGATACGATCTTGTTGTTGATAACATCTCAATGTTCATGATAGGGAAACCACAATCATTTATCAACCAACAAGCTAGTGATGTATAGAGGCTATACTAGGGACTTCAATTTAAGTTTACAAATCACACAAGTATCAATGTTTCCTTGTTAATACTATTATAGCATGAATGTAAACATTTATCATAAACACAAAGATATAATAATAACTACATTTATTATTGCCTCTAGGGCATATCTCCAACATATTTGCAATATTTTAGACTAAGTTTATGACAAACTGAGTTCTAATTAATAGTTAAATTAATCTAGGTGAACTCCCACTCAAAACAATATCCCTCACATTGTTTTAGTGATCACACGAACCAAATCCACCACATCAACACCGATCATCACGAGAGTTGATGTAGTTTCAATGGCGAACAACCGACATGTGTATCATATCTACTATATGATTCATGCTTTACCTTTCGGTGATCCGTGTTCCGAGACCATGTTTGTACATGCTAGGCTCGTCAAGATCAAACCTTAGCTTCTGCATGAGAAAATCTGGCTTGCTCACGTTGTATACACTTGCAGAATCTAACACACCCGATCATCACGTGGTGCTTCGAAACAACAAGCTTTAGCAACGGTGCTTACTAAGGATGGATACTTTAGAACTTGAAATTCATGTGCATGAGGGATCATCTTATAATGCTACCGTTGTTAACTAAGCAATACAATATGCATAAAGGATTAACATCACATGCAATTCATAATATGTGATATGATATGGCCTTTCTTCTTTGTGCTTCCGATCTCCATCTTCAAGCACGAACATGATCTCCATCATCACCGGCATTGCATCAAGGTCAATGACGCAGCTCCATGATTGTCGTCCACCAGCTTCAACTATTACAACTACTTTGAATAGACACGCGGGTCTTAACAGAAATTAAAGACAACCATATGGCTCCTGCCTGTTGCCAACTTACAATAAGGAACATTGAATACATCAAATATAATCACAATCATGGCCATATCACATCACATCACACCCCTGCAAAACAAAGTTAGACACCTCTAATTTCTTTGCATATTTTACGTGGTTTGGGGATTTCAATAAGTGTCGATCTAACTTACGAACAAGAACCACAACGTTGATGTTTGAACTATCAAGTGCCTGTTGTAAATTTGATCTATACTATAATGGGAGAGACAGACACCCGCAAAGCCAATTATGCAATACAAGTTGCATGTTGAGCGTGGAGCAAGTCTCATGAACGATGTCATGTAAGGTTAGCCCGGTCCGCTTCATCCCATCATACCGCAAGATGCAAAGTACACAAGAAGCAATTGATAATAAAAGCACCACCGCCCACAATGACAATTGTGTTCTACTCGTGCAACAGATCTACATATAGACACGGCTCTGATACCACTGTAGGGGTTCGTAGAATGGAAAACAAAATTTTCTACCGCATACAAACAAACAAGCCAAGATCTATCTACTAGATTGTAGAAACGAGTCGATGGAATAACTCACCCTCAAAGATTCCAAAGAGTTTAACGAGAGCGGATTCTCGTGGGTGATGTAGTCGTACTCTTGCCGATCTCAAGATCGTGTAGACGATCCTTCTGGCGCTGCGTTCCGGCAGCGCTTCCGCAGTCGGTCACACGTTCGGTACTCGATGAAGACCTTCCTCTCCCTTGTTCCAGCAGGCAGCGGAGGTTGTAGCACTCTCCTCGTGATTCCGGCAGCACGACGGCGTGGTACCGGAAGTAGAGGGGAGATCTCGCAGGGCTTCGCCCGAAGCCGGAGCGAGTATGGTGGACTATGAGAGAGGCCTCGGTGATCTAGGGTTTAGACACACCAAGGAGAGAGGGCTAGGCTGGCGGCTAGGGCTTGGGGAAGCCCCAAGTCGGCGGCTAGGGTTTGCCCTAGGAGGCGGCAGCAGGAGGTGGTGGCGCCAGCGGCATAGGGCTAGGGTTTTGGTGAGGCAAGGTGTAGGTCTAGAGGGGCAGCCCTGCCCCTCCTTTTATAGGTGGGAGGGCGCAACCAAGGGGAGGGGAGTCCCTCCCCAACTCGGCCTCCTTGGCCGGCGGTGGAGGGAGAGGAACCCTCCCCAAGTAGGTTTCCTACTCTCTCTCCACCAAGCAAACTTGCCGTTTGACTTTTCAAATTGGCGTTTGACTTTTCAAACTAGGATTTAATTTATCCCTTTATTTTGCTCAGCAATGACACCTAGTACATGAGGCAACCATTCCAACTTGTTATGACACATTCATGTACCCTTCCCCTCCGGGGTGCCGGACCTTCCGAAACCTTCTAGAACATTCCCGATGAAAATACCGGAACCATTCTCCAACCCCGAAACAACACTTTCCTTATATAAATCTTATTCTCTGGACCATTCCGGATCTCCTCGTGATATCCCGGATCCGATCCGAGACTCCAAACAACATTCGGTCTCTTACTCATCATTCCATAACTACTCAACAACATCGAATCCTTAAGTGTGTCTCCCTACGGTTCGTGAATTATGCGGACATGATCGAGACACTTCTCCGAACAATAACCAATAGAGGAATCTGGAAATTCATATGGCTCCCACATATTTCTACGATTACTTTGCGATCGAATGAACCACTTACATACGATACCAATTTCCCTTTGTCTCATGATAGTTTACTTATCCGAGGTTTTGATCGTCGGTATCTCTGCATACCTAGTTCAACCTCGTTACTGATAAGTACTCTTTTCTCGTTCCCGTGATATGTGATCCCTTGTGAGCCAGTCACATGCTTGCAAGCCAATTGGATGACATTCCACCGAGAGGGCCCAGAGTATATCTATCTTTCATATGGATGGACAAATCCCACTCTTGATCCATGTGTCTGAACCCATACTTTCCGAGCACTCAATGCCACCTTTATAACCACCCAGTTACGGTGTGGTGTTTGATGTCATCAAAGCATCCTTCCGGTGATGGTGATAAGCATGATCTCATGGTCGAAGGAATTAGGTTACTATGTATCAGAAAGCATATATCAATTGAACTATTAAAATGACTTGATCTTTATGCTACGCTTTTCTATAGGAGTATGTCCATCATACCATTCTCCTAACGATATGATCTTGTTGTTAATAACATCTCAATGTTCATGATAGGGAAACCACAAATATTTATTAACCAACAAGCTAGTATTATGAAGAGGCTTTACTAGGGACTCTAATTTAGTTTACAAATCACACAAGTATTATTGTTTCCTTGTTAATACTGTTATAGCATGAATGTAAACATTTATCATAAACACAAAGATATAATAATAACTACATTTATTATTGCCTCTAGGGCATATCTCCAACACCAAGAAGATAGGGGATGTCCTCAGTCTTAAGCTTCTTTAGTGTAGCACGGCTCTTGCGGTCCCTATCCACCTCCTCATTACCGACATCGTCAGAGTCCTGAGGAAATATGTGAAATAAAATAAGACATGTTATAATTTATTTGTCAGATCAAACTATATGTGCCACATATTATATGATAGGAAACTCAGGACAATTTCTTTTTAATTGAACATTCAAAAATTATAACAGACTAATTGAATTTTCACACATATTAAGCTAGATCGGAGAAACATTAACTACAAACTTATGTGTGCAGCAAAACAAAACAACTGCTGAAAGCATTACTACAACAAAAAAGATAAGCATATGAAGCAGATTGATTTATCACACGTATTAATCTTAAGCTAGATCAGATCAGCATTAACTACAAACTTATGTGTGCAGTAGAACAAAACATCTGCTGAAATCAGTAGTGCAACAAAATAATAAACCTATGAAGCAAGATAACAGTAACTGTTACTAGCAATACTATAACCAGAAATTTGTGCCTCTATGACCAAACACATAAGCTTTCAGCACCAGAACTATAACTACATAAATGTTTGCTATATTTGCAACTACAAAACACAAGCTTTCAATAGCACCACAATAACTTCTTACATTTGATATATATATATTGAATTTATCAACTATCATGAATGTACTAGAACCATATGTTCTATCTGATACAAGCATTTCAAAAAATAGCAAATGAAGGCATGTTCACAATCTGACCATGAATACATAAACTAGACATATGAAGCTCAGTGTAAACTTATCACATGATGCTAATGAACAAAATTCATAAGCAAAGCAAGTGATACCAAAGACAAGCTACACAACAGTAGTAATATATTGACAAACACCAGGTACAGATTGCTATGGTACATGAGTTGGTACCTAAAAATTTTATGCAACCATCAATTTGTTTGTATAAAATACTACCCAACAGATTGCTATGTTACATTTGGCCATAGTGAAATAGATCGTGTTGGATAAATGCATCAGTTGTAATTAAACATTCCCTTGTATTTTGCTTCACCTTTACACTCAAATTCACAAACAAGCTTTGATAAAATACTAACTAACTTTAGAAAGTAACATCCCAAATGAACTTGAACTATCCATGGTCACATTGCCTAAATTGACAATCTTAGAGAGGTCGCAAGTCGAACCCACAAATCAATGATGACCCACAAGTATAGGGGATAGCAACAGTCTTCGTGGGTAGTATTACCCAATTTATTGATTCGACACAAGGGGAGCCAAAGAATACTTGCAAGCCTTAACAACCGAGTTGTCAATTCATCTGCACCTGGAAATAGTTCTTGCTCACAGAAGTTTATTAGTAGCAACAGTTTGTAATAGAAATAGCAACAACAAGACAAGAGCAATAGTAATAGTAGCAGCAAACAGTAGGATATGAGCGCAGTAGGCATAGGGATGGATGGACGGGCGTTGCATGAACAAGTCTAAACATGTAACTTCAAGATCTAGGGCAATTGCAGATAAATAAGAATAAGCATCCAAGTACTAAACAATCATAGGCATGTGTTCCATATATAGTCATACATGTTCGCAATGAGAACTTGCACAGCATGTTTTCTCCTACCAGCCCGTTGCAGCGGGGCCTCAAGGGAATCTACTGGAAATTAAGGTACTCCTTTTAATAGAGTACTGGAGCAAAGAATTAACAGTCCATGAACACATGTGATCCTCATATCACATCCATCCCCCCTGGCTGTCCCAATTTCTGTCACTTCGAGGCCTTTGGATCCGGACAATGATATGTGTACACAACTTGTAGATAAGATGACAAACAGTACTATCATAATGATTCAATAATAAGTTCAGATCTGAGATCATGGCACTCGGGCCCTAGTGACAAGCATTAAGCACAACAAGTTGCAACAAAGTCAAATAGCACTAATAGAGATACTAGGCACTATGCCCTAACAATCTTATTCGATTACATGATAGAACTCATCCAATCCACTCCGTCTCGTCTTCTGGCTCCGTGGATCTTCTGATGAAATAGGATTTTTGGCATATTTTTCGTGATTTTTCCTGATAGTTGATTTTCTGCACAAAAACTAGACACCAGGGTAATTCTGCTGAAAATAGCGTCAGACCGTGTTAGTTGTATCCAAATCACACAAGTTTAGAGGAGAAACAATAGCAAAAGTGTTCGGGAAAGTAGATACGTTTTGAAAGTATCAACTCCCCCCAAGCTTAGCTTATTGCTTGTACTCAAGCAATTCAGTTGAAAACTGAGTGCGATAAAAGAACTTTCACGAATACATTTGCTTCATATGATGTATATATTCTCAGCACAGGAGTAGATACTTAAACCATTCATAATAAGAAGTAAGCAACCAAGTCTACTCAATAGTCATTGCAAGCTATGAACAGAAACCAACTCAATAATAATAAGTAGCATGAAACATAAACATAAGCAACATTGCAATGCTCATAGTAAGGTATGATAGAGTGGTATCTCACTTAACTTTGTTTGTCGATCACAATAAAAATGCCAAGGTACCTCTGAAGTTCACATGAAGATTAAAAGTAAAGATATCAGAGATACAAGTATCAAAGTCATGACATAATTAACCAAGTTTTGAGACAAACACAAGAATGACAACTATGCTCTCAAGAAGGTGCTCATAGAATAAGTGGTGACTCAACAAGGAAGTGAAAAGGTTTTGAAAAGTTTGAAAGGCTTCCAAATGCTAAAAGTAAGGTACTCACTAGCTTTGAGCTCTCATTTCCCCTATCATAGGCATCTTTATGTGGTTATGGTAAAAGTGAGGTCCAATCTGAGTTATATGCTTGACAGACCATAAACTGGAAATCCCAAGTCCCTTGAGTACGAGGGTCGCTCCGCATGCTACTCAACTTTGGTTACCTGCAAGTTCTTGTCATTGTACATACATGCATATCATAGAGAACCTCCAACGGGGTACCCCTTGCACATGATACAGGAGCTATCCCGTGATCAAAATGACAAGGCATGCAGACAATGAGCATATCAGTGATCTTTTTATTTACTATGTGCATAGCTTTTTATTGAGGATGCTTCACAGAATTCTCATTATGGTGATGCTGCAAGTTTCCACCATGATTAGGCATGTCTTAGGCTAGCGGCCTAGTTGTTTTTCTAACACATATAAATACTCCATTGACTCACAATCTCCCCTTTTATTTCACACCATCGACATCCGCAAACAAAAGATAAAGGTATCAACTGGATAGGTATCCATAAAAAGTGTTCCCCGTGACAGCAAGGTTGTGCTAACTCCCAGCATATAATTTGCAAGCATATAAATTTCATGGACAGGTCACAAGGGTTCAAGATTATTAAGTACAAGGAATAAAGTGTGCCATCAAGTTCGTGAGAGATTTACTAACTAACTTTCTCAAAACACACAAACATTTTATTTGGAAGAAAACAAGGCATAAAGAATATGCACTGAAATAGCAAATGATGCTAATAGGTAGGTATGGTGGACAGTGTTGGCAATAATGGTTTTGGGGAGTTGGAAGCACAAGTAGAGCTCATACTCGGTGCAAGTGAAGGCTAGCAATAGAGAGGGAGCGACAAACAAGAGAGCAATAATTATCATAATCATGCTTGCAACAAAACAAGACTAATTATGGCATGAAAGTGATACAAGAAATTTGAGGCAAAATAAATCATCGAGTCTTACTGACTATTGTTTAGTCATATGCAGGCGTGAGCATGTGCCAAGTCGATTCACATGAAACATTCAGAGGAGGATACCACAATATCATACCAAAATATGAATAAAACAATGCAAGCAAACATTCATATGAAATGCTACAAACTATTAGCAAGATGGAGCTAATCATAGACAAGCAAAAACTACTAAGCATCCATCAGTAGCATACTCCTTACAATGAACAGACTAAGCATGCTCACAATGATGAGTATATGTACAAAAATGAAAACAAATAGAGTTCGTTACATCCTCTTACCACACCTCAAGTTGTCTTAATCTTCATTATTGCCCTTCACTTGTGTGACTTGAATAATAACATGAAACCAAAATCCACTGAGGACGGCTGAACCCTGCAAAGAACTCACAAAACCAAAGACGAACAACAAATATTTTTGGTGTTTTCAATTTTTTAAAAACAAGCAAACAAAGCAAAAACAAACCAAACAAAGCAAAATCTTTTTGGATTTTTCTTTAAGGAAAACCAAAGCTAAAGAGCAAAGAAACAAACCAAGAAAAACAACAAAAATATTTTTGGTATTTTTGTGTTTTGAGAAAGCAGAAACAAAAACCAAAAAGAAAGCGAAACAATGAATGTACAAAGAACTGACGAACATGATATATAGATGAGTGTGATGTCGGTATACCTCCCCCAAGCTTTGGCTTTTGGCCTAAGTGGGGCTCAATAGCGCGGATAGTAACCCCAAGCTGGTGGGTCATCATAGGAATGATCATAGTCAGGCGCTTGCGATAAAGAAGAAGAAGCGCCCCAAACAAATGAGTGCTACTGGTATGAAGACTCTCCCAAGTTGGAGGGCTGAACCGAATCATCTTCGGCATCCTCTCCAACATTATCCTCTTGCTGGGAGAGCTCTGCCACATATGTGTCAACCTCCTCCTCTATGAGCGAGCATCATTGCATGTTATCAAAGTTAAACAAAGAATGTTCAGGCAAATAAACTATTTTCTCAGTCCTACCCCCTCTCCAACCTCGCTGGGAAAAACATAGTTCAAACGGTAAAATTCTCACATTAGCCCCCAAGGAAACAAAACCATACTGAATCATGGATTCAAGATCAAGCCTCTCTATAGGGAACCGATAATCTGAATGGTGAAGCTCTAGACCATGGAAAGCTAGCAACCTAGAAGCAATGAGACCTCCACAAATTCCACCCTTCTCGCGGTTGGTGGTGAGACGGTAAGCTATCAAAGCACCTAGGTTATAAGATCTATTCCTATTCAAAGAAGCTGCGATAAAAGCTAGATCAAAAGAAGATAACTTCCTAGCAATCTTTCTAGCAAGAACACACTTGGTAATTGTTGCCTGCCAAAACTCACCGGCGAGCAGCGACTAGCAACACGAAGAGCCGGGAGGCTCCCAGAACTGCTGGTGGGCCCTGGTCCCTCGGGCAACGGCCCGCAAAACTCTGGCACACGTCCTGGCTTGGTTCGAGGGCGTGCCACCTGACCTATACCTAGTCAGGAAGGTGAAGGATTGCTCTGATTGATTTCCTGCATGGTAAACAAGTATACGTAAAATTAGAGCCGTGACCGGCTCCCAGGTTTCCCTGTAAATCGGCTCCTAGAGCCGATTATCCCATGGTTCTGCATTAGATTTACGATAACATGGGGTTTTGCTTTATCATTTACAAGTTAAATCGATCTACGACAGTTTAACGTTTTCACCACGTAACTGGAACGTCCTACACGTAATTGAGCCTGGTATATACAAAAGATGAAGAATACTAATCCTAGAGGAGGCCTAATAACCAACGTAACGTCAATTACCGGAACAACTTCTCTAGAGCGAGTAAACTACGTCTTTACGTACTACTGGATCGTTCAACCCGTTTGTAAGGCCTGACTACATAGATGTCAAACTAAACCTTGACGAGCAAGGCACAACCATAACAGATCGAATCAGCTAAATAAAGATCAAGCAAGATGCTACCCTCGCACTTGGGAAATAGTGCAAAGGTAGCGAGGTAACTAGAGGCAGCATAACTTTGAACAATTATAGCGAAAAACACCGGTGCTAGCCTCAACAAATCTATTATAGAAGTGTTACTCGCCATCAACAAGGCTTCAGTACGAGTAACACTAGATAACGCATAAGTAAAAGTACTGCCTAGATCGCAAGATGCGATCTAGGCAGCATGACACTTACCCGAAAGAAACCCTAGAAACAAGGGGTGGCGATGCGCCGAGATTTGGTTTGTTGTGAACGTGATTGTGCTCTTTTTCTCGATAACCTTAGGTACATATTTATAGTCCGGAGACTCTCTACTTTTGGAATAACTCTACAACTCTATCTTTACCTAAATTGAAACGGAACCTAAACTAACACGAAACCTACTATGATACAAGATACACGGGCAATTTAGCCCAAATCCACGCACTAGGCCGATCCAACAACACGTTGAATATATGCATCTTCCAAGCCCATCTTGATCACGGCCCATCTCCTTCTTTGGCCAAAATATGGCGATAACACATGCCCCCCTGGTTTTGGCAATGATAATTCCAAAACCACTCTGTGTTTTATTTTCTTCTCCCTTTTTTTTGTATCGGGTTGCGAGTTGACAGAATGCGTGGCAGAACAGAATCGTCACGCTACCCCTTCATCATGATGCCCTGTCTTCTCACCTCCTTCGCAGTGCATGATTTTACGATTTTGGCAGCACATTCTGGGAAACCGCTATGGCATTGAACCGTCTCTCCACTATTCCCCTTATTTAAATCCATCTAAACAGTTCGCAATCCCCATCTTCCTTCAACAGCCGAAAAACCCTTCTTCCTCCACATGAAAAAACCCTCTTTCTTCGACATGGCCTCCTCTGCTTCCTCTGGCCTGTCCTCCCACGCCTCCAACTCAATGAGCGACCGAGAGCCGACGCCAGAGCACCCGCCCACGGCGGCGTACAGTACTTTCGCCCCACGATGGTGGGACGAAAGGGACTGGGATTTCGCCGTCTGGTCGGAGGACGATGCGTCCCTGACTGACGGCGAGGAGAGCCTACAGTTCCTCGTTGACGGGGAACTGGAGGCGAAGAACAGTGACGACGCCTGGTCGTGGGACGGCGTCGAGTCCTCCGACGAGGAGGAAGAATCGGAGGAAGACACCTCCTCCGACGAGTACCCGCCGACGAAGCGCTTCCGCGCCGGGTCCAACGAAGACACCGAAGATGACGACGAGGACGAGGAGGCCCCTGCTGGCTTCTTCAGCAGCAGCAGCGAAGACGACGCTGGCAGCAGCGCTGAAGACAGCGCACAAGACGGCGGCGACGACAGTGACGACGACCTCGGCCTAGATTAGGAACCAGTATTAGTAGTAGTAGTAGTAGCAGGCTCCCTTTTGTAATCAATCATCCTTTTGTAATCAATCATCTTTCGAATGAATGAGAATCTGTTTCCCAAAGATTGAATTGTTCGCCCCTAATTTTGCCGATAGCCACAATATGTCGATGCTCCATAAGCCGATAGCAACGTATCGGCTCTCACCTTGTTACGTTCGTACAGTCAACCAAGCCAAATCTCAAAGAGCCGATGCACATCGGCTTTCCCAAAAACGTTGACAAGGTCAAAACTTGGTTGCATACTTAGGCACACTTAAACAGCCACTTCTTAGCTTCAAACGGTAACCTGCGACCTTCTTCAAAAAGGGCGACCCAGATCTCCAATCGCCCATCGAAATATGTGCCCTGAAAAAACAGCTAGTGACGGGCAAGGATGAAGATGACGAAGCCGAGATCGCCGAAATAGATCGTGTCCGTGCTGACGCGCTCCACGCCTTCGAAGCATTCTTCAGTAGCTTGTATGTGTAAACTGGCACCTGTTTGTAACATGTGTGAACCTCTAGAGTCGATGACCGTGCATCGGCTATATTTTTTTTTTATTCGGAAGATTTTCAGCATCGGCCCCCACATTTTTACCGTCCAATCGTCTCACGTGCCTTTACTTGGCCGATTTCATGTATCAGCCCCCAAATTTCACTGTCCATCATCCCACATGCTTGGGAAATATTTCTTGAGATGTTGACCGTTGACCGCCACTGGGAATTTCACGCCGTCTAGCTCCTCAAGCATGTACGTGTTTACTCTTAAAACCTGATCGACCCTGTACGGTCCGTGCCAATTTGGAGACCATTTACCATATGTTGCATCCTTAGTCCCCAACGGCAACACAGCTTCCCATACCAGATCACCAGCGTGGAACTCCTTTGGCTTCACTTTCTTGTTATAAGCACGAGCCACCTTGGCCTTGTTCTCTTTGATTTTCTCAAGTGACCACAGTCTGAGCTCAGTTACATCCTCAATACTGTCACTCATCAGGGTTGCATATTCTTCAATTGTTAGATTGTCCTGAAAAGTGACACGTCTCGATCCAGCCGTAATTTCCCAGGGCAATACGGCTTCTTGCCCATATACTAGATGGTATGGCGAGGTTTTAATCGCCCCATGGCATGACATGCGATAAGCCCATAATGCCTCTGACAAAACCTCGTGCCAACGCCTAGGGTGCTCATCGACTTTTCTCTTGATCAGCTTGATGAGGCTCTGGTTGGATGCTTCAGCTTGCCCATTAGCCTGAGCATAGTATGGAGATGATCTGATCAGCTTAATCCCCGTGTCCTCGCAGAACTTTCTAAACTCCTGAGAAATAAAGACCGAACCTCCATCGGTCGTGATAGTTTGGGGAATCCCGAATCTATGGATGACATGTTCTTTCACAAAATTGATAACATCCTTTGAGTTTACTGATTTCATCGGGACAGCCTCCACCCATTTAGTGAAATAATCAGTGATGGCCAAAATCCACATGTGGCTTTTGCTTGATGGAGGATTGATTTTGCCGATCATATCCATGCCCCAACCTCGGAATGGCCAAGGCTTGATGATGGGGTTCATTGCTGACGCGGGTACCATCTGAATTTTCCCAAATTTCTGACATGCTTGACATCCTTTGTAGTAGTTGAAACTGTCCTCAAGCATGGTGGGCCAATAAAACCCTGATCGCCTGATCAACCATTTCATCTTGTGAGCCGATTGGTGAGTCCCACAGGCGCCTTCGTGTACCTCGTGTAGGAGCCGATTGGCCTCGGCTGTCCCCAGACATTTGAGCAATAACCCTTCCAGAGTCCTGTAAAACATGTCATCCCCAATAAGCACATACTTCATGGCCTTGTACCTTATCCGTTTAGGTGCCCCCCGAGCCGAATCCTTCAAGTAATTGAAGATATCGGCTCTCCAGTCGTCAGCTTCCAGGAACTGTACCTGAACATCGGCTCCCTCTGCTACATCCTTGTAGCCTGAAGCCATTTGTGCAAGATCATTTGCCTCTATGTTCTGCGACCGCGGGATCCAGGTGAAGTTTATGTACCGGAACTGTGTCATCAGCTCACGGCAGTGCAACCATAATGGGAAGAGGGACTCGCTCTCACACTTGTACTCCTCCGTGAGTTGGGAAATCACCAACTTGGAGTCTCCAAAAATTTCCACTGCTTCTGCTCCGGCTTCGAGGAGTAACTCCATCCCCTTGCGTATCGCCTCGTACTCAGCGACATTGTTGGTGCGAGAGGTAGACAATCTGATAGAGAAGGAAAATGTTGCCCCCCGAGGCGACACGAGTAAAATGTCGATGCCGCAGCCATCGTCACAAACCGATCCGTCGAAGAACATAGCCCACGCTCTTATAGACAGTGCTGCTATGTTAGTGTTGATCCTTTCAGCGATAAGGTCGGCCAACGCCTGTCCCTTAACTGCTTTCGCGGGTTGATACCGGATGTCAAACTCTGATAATGCAAACATCCATTTGCCCAGTCGGCCTTTTAACATAGGAGCCGACAGCATGTGCTTTATCACGTCTGATTTGCATATGATGATGATCTCTGCTGATAGCAAAATGTGGCGCAGCTTGGTGCAGGTGAAAAACAGGCAGAGGCACAACTTATCTATATCAGGATACCTTGTCTCTGCGTCCAGCATCCTTCTGCTTACGTAAAATACGACTCGCTCCAGCCCGTCATAAACTTGCACCACCACCAAGGCGATGGACATGTCAGCTACTGACAAGTAAATGTAGAACGGTCTGTCCGGCTGGGGTGGAACCAACACTGGCGGCTTCGTCAGATATTCTTTGATCTCGTCAAAGGCTCGTTGTTGTTCTGCCCCCCAGCGGAATTCCTCGTCAGTTTTAATTTTCACTAATCCCATGAACGGCTCTATTCTTCCTGACAGATTGGAGATGAATCTTCTGACGAAGTTGATCTTGCCGATGAGAGACTGCAGTTCTTTCTTTGTGGTGGGTGGCTTCATTGTTCGCACTGCCTCCTGACTTTTCAGGCCGATCTCAATTCCGCGTTCATGGACCAAAAACCCCAAGAACTGACCGGCCGTCACTCCGAAGGCACACTTCTTTGGATTCATCCGTAGGCCGAATTTTCTTGTTCGGTCCAGGACGCGTTGTAGATCGTCCATGTGTCCTTGCGCTGAAGCAGACTTGACCACCACGTCATCGATGTAGATTTCCACCAGCTTGCCGATCAGATCATGGAAAATATAATTCATGGCCCTTTGGTACGTGGCGCCGGCATTCTTCAGTCCAAACGTCATGACTACATACTCAAACAACCCCACCGAACCTGGGACTCTGAATGCAGTCTTGTGTATGTCTTCTGGAGCCATAAAAATTTGGTTGTAACCGGCATTGCCGTCCATGAAGCTCAAGATCTTATGACCAGCCGCTGCGTTGATTAACGTTTCTGCCACCGGCATCGGATACTCATCCTTTGGGGTAGCTCTGTTGAGATCCCGAAAATCTATGGCAACACGCCACCGGCCATCCTTTTTCTCTACAGGTACTATACTAGAAATCCACTCAGCATACCTGCATGGCCTGATTAACTTGGCCGTCAACATTTTCTCGACCTCTTTCTTGACTTCTTCCAGAATTTCGGCCTTCATTTGTCGTGCCCGCTGCTGAAATGGCCGAAATCCTTTTTTAAGCGGGAGTCGATGCTCAATGATGCTCCTGTCTAACCCAGGCATTTCTGTGTAGTCCCAGGCGAAGCAGTCTGGATATTTTTTCAACAGGGCTATCATCGGACCCCGCAGACTCGGGTCTAACTTTTTGCTGATAAATGTTGGTCGTGGCTTATCCCCAGGACCAATGTCGATCTCTTTTAGTTCATCAGCGGATGTAAACCCATACCCTAGCTTTCCGTCACCTGTCAAATCGATGCTAAACACAGGGCAAGCAGTAGGTGAGGATACCAAAAATAATTTGGGCCGATTGCCTGAATCGGCCCCCTTTTTTATTGCATTAGTCAATGATGGTTTACACCTTATTGTTTTACAATGGCAGGGCCTCTCCCTGCTACGACTACGTGATCTGCTTGTCGTATGATTGGTGCTTTTTATTTTTTGTGGCCGATCGTGAGGATCGGCCGTACCACGTATGATCGTGGACTTTTCTACTCTGTCAGGCCAGTGGATAAGACCAGCCTCACCCCGTTTTTTGTAGCTTCAATGTGCTCACAGCCGTCTAAACTGATTCCAGAGATCGGCTCTTGGTCTTCTACTTCCCAGACGTTCATGCCAGCTATGGAAATCTCGATAGAATCATCTGCATGGATGACCTCCACTTCATCTCCGTCCCACTGTATTAGGCACTGGTGCATCGTGGATGGAATGCTGCAATTAGCGTGAATCCAATCTCTACCTAGCAGGACAGCGTAGGTACTTTTGCTGTCCACGACGAAAAATGACGTGGGTATGGTTTTCCTGCCCACTGTCAGATCCACGTTCAGTACGCCTTGCGTTTCCGAAGACTGACCGTTGAAGTCGCTTAACGTGACGTTGGTTTTGATCAGATCTGCAGTGGAGCGTCCCAAACGTCGTAGCATGGAGTATGGCATGATATTGACTGCCGCTCCGGTGTCCACCAACATCTTGCTGACAGGTTGCCCATTGATGTAACCTCGTAGGTACAGGGCTTTCAGATGTTTGTAACCCTTCTCACGTGGCTTCTCAAAGATAACCGGCCGTGGGCCGCAGTCGAACTGTGCCACTAGTAGCTCATCGGTTCTTGGCGCACAGAATTCTGACGGAAGTATGAACACCATGTTTGTACCAGCCGATGTCTGTGCATCGTCTTTTATTGGTTTGGGGCGCCACTCTTTCCTTGTTGGGCGGTCTCCCGTTTCCAAGGTCTGCCTGATTTTGACGGCTAGATCGGGCCGCGCTTTCTTTAAAGCGTGGAGATACTGCGCTTCAGCTTCCTCTAAGTTACGCAGCCGCTGGACTCTACGCTTTTGGGTATGTCTGAGTCCATCGGGACACCACCTTGGACGGTGATATCTGTCTTCTTCCTTGTCATCCCTTGGCTTCTCGAGGTCCTTTGCTCGAGCGGACTCCCTGTGACGGCTCTGAGGTGGGAGAGGCCCTAAACGTTTGAACACTGAAACTGGCCTCGTGTCCTCCTTCTGCTGTCCACACTCCGGGCAGTTGTCGACTGTAGGCAATCGGCTCATTCCCGCGTCCCAGCAATACTTGAAGAAAGGACAATCCCAATGTTTGTCTGCGCCTTCCTTTTCTTTTGACGGTCCCCTAGCGAGGTGCTCATATCCTTCATCGTCTCCATCGCGCTGGCGCCGTTGATCATACTGACGCTCATACTTGTTAAGGAGATGCGTGGAATGTGGCTTCTGATACCGCACTCTCCTCACCTGTTCCTCTGTTAAGTACCGCCTGTCGTTGTGGCCGGGCCGGTCGCATGGACCAGCCTCTTTTCTTTCTTTGCCCCGAGAGCGACCACCTTCCTCCTTGTACGTGCCATGGTGGTACCCAGACCCTGCCATATTAACACCGAACGAAAAATCCAGTTGACGCCTCGCGGAGCGACTGAGTTCTACCATGTTGACGCCGGGAAATGGGTTTGTGTCCACTTTCATGGCGAACTGGCCAAGGATCAGACGGCCTTGCTCTATCGCCATTTGGATTTGGCGACGTAGCTCTTTGCAGTCATTGGTGGTGTGGGTGAACGAGTGATGCCACTTGCAGTATGGTCTCCCGTTCATTTCCTGAGCCGTGGGGATTTTATGGCCTTCGGGTAACCTCAGCTGCTTCTCTTTCAGCAGTAAATCGAAGATCTGCTCAGCTTTGCTCACGTCGAAGTCGAACCCTTTTGCAGGCCCTTGCTGTTTCACCCATTTGTAGGACACAGGGTCTGCCCCCCGAGCCCATTCAGCCACGACCACCCCCTGGTCTTGTGTAGGATCATCTTCTTCTGTATCGACCAGGCCTATCGGACGCTTGAACTTGTCTTGGTATAACTCAGGGTGGCGCTGTTCATACATCGTCAGTTTCTGGGCCATGTGCGCCAATGAGTTGTACTCTACTTGGAAAGCCAGATCCTTGATGGGTGCTGAGAGACCCAACACTGCCAGTTCGACTGCTTCCTTCTCAGTTAAACGAGCTGAGTAACATCGGTTCTTGACGGTCCTGAAGCGCTGGATGTACTCGGCTACTGTTTCTCCCCGCTTCTGCCGCACCTGTGCCAGGTCTGCAATGCCGGCCTCGGTAGCCTCTGAATGATATTGGATGTGGAACTGCTCTTCCAGTTGCTTCCAGGTCTAAATCGAATCAGGTGGTAGCGAGGTGTACCACCCAAAAGCTGGTCCTGTCAGAGATTGCGCAAAAAACCTTACGCGCATCTGATCCGATGCTGAAATTATGCCTAGCTGTGTCAGGTATCGGCTTACGTGCTCGATCGAGCTCGACCCTTCTGACCCGCTAAATCTTGAGAACTCAGGGAGCCGATACTTGGGCGGCAGCGGAATCAGATCAAACTCGTTGGGGTACGGCTTTGAATAGCCGATTGTCCTTCTCTTCGGCACGAAGCCGAACTGGTCTCTCAAGATGGTACGGATTTGCTCCACCGTTTGAGCTGCAGGGGCTAGATTCTCATGACTTGTTCCAGTGGCATACTTGGCTAGCCACGCCTGTTTGTCAGCGTCCATCCCAGACATCGCTGCTCCAGGAACGCCTGCTCCCGAAGATCCTGCCCCAGGAACCCCTGCCGCAGAAACTCCTGCGGTTGCAATCTGGCTGGTGCGTGCCAGGTTATTGCAGTCCGACACGTAGGTGCATATATATCCGTGTGGGATTTCCTTAGGTGGCTCAAACAGGAATTGGCAATCGCCTGGGTCGCCTCCAGCCTTGTAGACGACGTACGCCGCTGCTCCTGGCGGCTCTGGAGCTGCGAGTGTGAATGGCAGCTGTGGCCTGGTCTGGAGCGGTCTTTCTCCTTGGTGAGTCCCTAAAGTGGGCCCCGACGGAGAGTACTGATGTTTCATGATCTCCTGAACTACGCGAACCGCGACCCGCTCGAAAGCGTTCACCAGGCTCTCAGAATGGCGGTGCAGGGAATGAGCCACCATGTAGTTGACTTCCTGTCGTAGAGCTCTGGTGCGCTCCTCCGAAGGAACAGACAGATCCACCTCATCAAGAGCACCCTCGGGGGAGAACCCCCTCCACTTGATGCCATGCTTACGGGTCCTCTCGAAAGAGCCGATGAGATCGGCTTCGAAGAGATTTCTGATCTCGTCATACTTCGCCTTGTGCTCTTCAGGAAGCTCGTCGTACGTGACTAGTCTGTTCTCCATCGCAGCGTCGGATGTTGATGTAGACGTTGTTGAAGGTCCCACCGGGCGTGCCAGAATGTGTTGCCTGCCAAAACTCACCGGCGAGCAGCGACTAGCAACACGAAGAGCCGGGAGGCTCCCAGAACTGCTGGTGGGCCCTGGTCCCTCGGGCAACGGCCCACAAAACTCCGGCACACGTCCTGGCTTGGTTCGAGGGCGTGCCACCTGACCTATACCTGGTCAGGAAGGTGAAGGATTGCTCTGATTGATTTCCTGCATGGTAAACAAGTATACGTAAAATTCGAGCCGTGACCGGCTCCCAGGTTTCCCTGTAAATCGGCTCCTAGAGCCGATTATCCCATGGTTCTGCATTAGATTTACGATAACATGGGGTTTTGCTTTATCATTTACAAGTTAAATTGATCTACGACAGTTTAACGTTTTCACCACGTAACTGGAACGTCCTACACGTAATTGAGCCTGGTACATACAAAAGATGAAGAATACTAATCCTAGAGGAGGCCTAATAACCAACGTAACGTCAATTACCGGAACAACTTCTCTAGAGCGAGTAAACTACGTCTTTACGTACTACTGGATCGTTCAACACGTTTGTAAGGCCTGACTACGTAGATGTCAAACTAAACCTTGACGAGCAAGGCACAACCATAACAGATCGAATCAGCTAAATAAAGATCAAGCAAGATGCTACCCTCGCACTTGGGAAATAGTGCAAAGGTAGCGAGGTAACTAGAGGCAGCATAACTTTGAACAATTATAGCGAAAAACACCGGTGCTAGCCTCAACAAATCTATGATAGTAGTGTTACTCGCCATCAACAAGGCTTCAGTACGAGTAACACTAGATAACGCATAAGTAAAAGTACTGCCTAGATCGCAAGATGCGATCTAGGCAGCATGACACTTACCCGAAATAAACCCTAGAAACAAGGGGTGGCGATGCGCCGAGATTTGGTTTGTTGTGAACGTGATTGTCCTCTTTTTCTCGATAATCTTAGGTACATATTTATAGTCCGGAGACTCTCTACTTTTGGAATAACTCTATAACTCTATCTTTACCTAAATTGAAACGGAACCTAAACTAACACGAAACCTACTATGATACAAGATACACGGGCAATTTAGCCCAAATCCACGCACTAGGCCGATCCAACAACACGTTGAATATATGCATCTTCCAAGCCCATCTTGATCACGGCCCATCTCCTTCTTTGGCCAAAATATGGCGATAACAGTAATGAAATAGGAAAAATATCTAATGGCTGGGAACTGAATGTTCCGAATTTTACCACTTTCCTTTGAGAAGTCGAAACCTTGGCAAATCTCAGCATATAAATCAATAAGTGACTTGGGCCTCTCCTTGATGTTCTCACAAGATGCTCACTCAGGTACTCTAATTGCTGCACAGAAATCAGCAAAAGGCCGGTCGACAACTGTATTGTATATCTTATAATGGACCATGGGATTAGATGAAGACCAAGTAAACCGAAAGTCCTTCACAATAGCCATGGTTATCTTAACATACTGAAATGGTTCACCTTCAACAAAGTGTTCCAACCCGGCATTGGTAATCATAGTTTGGAAATCCTGGAGGACTCCCGCGATTCTCATAAATTCCTGGCATGGATATATGGAAGGAAAAACTCCTTCCTCATGATGAACTTTCATTGGCTCAAGCACCACCAGGTCATATTGATTCAGAGGATATGCACTCATCTTCCTTTCTAAAATTTTTAGACAAACATCAAACCAAGTGATTTCCAAGTTGATAAATGATGAGAAACTACTATAGGAACTTGCTAGAGGGCTACACATGCATCAAAATGAGATCTCAAAGCATAGAACAAGCATGCAAGCTCACACAAACTGTCACCTATAGAAGAAAAATGCTCAAGATACAATCTATCAATCACAAATTTAATTAGACAAGTGGAGGAGGCACATACCAAGGAGCAATCTCTCCAAAAATCAACAACAAAGAGGGGATGAGCAAATAGATCGAAAATCGCGAGCAGGAACAATAGGAACTCGATCTTGAGCAAGTTTTCTGGTGTTTTTCGGGAGAGAGAAAGAAGATGGCTGGGAGGAGACACTTTGGAGGGGCCCAAGTGGGCCACACCCCACCCAGGCGCCACCTGTAGGGAGGTCGCGCCCACCATGGGTGTGGGTGCCTGGGTGCCCCCCTGGGTCACTCCAGGTGTCCCTCTGCCCCTTTTTTCGAGGAAAATTTTATTTTGAATTTTCTGGGATTTTTCGGTAAACTTTTTTTGGCCAATTTTCAGGTATGAAAATTGATTTTCTCGCAGAAACAGTTTTTTTAGAAGAAGCAAAAGCAAACCAAAAACCAAACTACAGAATCTCTAAGATACTCTAACAAGCAAAACAACTAATAAAACCAAAGCTAGCAAAAGAAAAGGCAAAGATTAGGAAGGAGAAAATAAAAGAAAGCAAGTATGACCATAGTGAAAAAATTATTTTGTTCATTAAAATCCTTTTGTTAACAAGGTTGATCAAGTCTTGTTACCAAAATAATCTTATATGTAACAAACCTTTGCATTCCACAAGGTGATTATGTTACCTCAAACTTGATAGCAATGGTCCTAATCATAATAGTTTCAAAATTTTCTTGTGGAATGGGAAAATATATTTCTCCAACCTTGATGCTCTCAATATTTTCAATGGAATTCAGGCAATAGCTTCTAGCAACCTTCTTGGGGAAATATTTTATAGAAACAGTATGCTCTTTGTCATTAATATTGAATGTTACTTTTCCTTGATTGCAATTAATAACAACACGTGTAGTATTAAGGAAAGGTCTCCCAAGAATAATAGACATATTATCATATTCAGGCATTTCAATCACAACAAAATCAGTTAAAACCAAGCAATTATGAGCTACTTGAACAAGATCATCCTCACATATACAAACATGAATAGTAGTTGACTTATCAGCCATTTGCAAAGATATATCAGTTGGTATGAACTTTTCTAGCTGGAGTCTCTTGTAGAGACAAAAAGGAATAACACTACCTCCAGCTCCCAAATCACATAAAGAAGTTCTAACATAATTATTCATAATAGAGCAAGGAATAGTTGGTATACCTGGATCACCAAGTTTCTTTGGAACCTTACCATTGAAGGAATAATTAGCAAGCAAAGTAGATTTTTTTTTATTAAAGACAATATCCTTCATGTACTTTGAATAAGGAGGCAACTTAATAGCATCAGTCAAAGGAATTTGCAAAAATAAAGGTTTCATCCACTCACAGAACTTGTTGTAGTGTTCTTCCTCCTTTGACTTGTGTTTCTTACCTAGAAAAGGCATAGGTTTCTGCACCCAAGGTTCTCTCTCACTACCATGTTTCTTAGCAATAAAATCTTCCTTTGTGTACCTAGTGTTCTTAGTGTGCTTCTCAAGTTCTTCCTCATCTTCCTCCTTATCAGGAGCATCATTATTACCATTACCACTCTCAGTTTCAGCATCAGAGACAGGTATACTACTAGGATCTACAGCAGGTTCAAGTGGTTCCTCAACTATCTTGTGTTTCTTTTTCTTTCTCTTACAAGGACTACCACTACTTTCACCTTGTTGAGAATCCTGCTCAATTCTTTTAGGGTGTCCTTCAGGATATAAAGGATCTTGAGTAGCTATAGCACTCCTAGTTCTAATTCCATAAGCATGTTTATCTCCTGAAGCATTAACTAGCATATCCTTTTGTACCTTAGCAAGTTGATCAAGTTGGGTTTGAACCATTTGAAGTGTTTACAAAGCGTTTTAATATCATTAGGAGTTCTTTCCACATTATCTTTCAACTCTTTAATAGCTCTAGAATTTTACAATAAATGATTCTGAACTTGTTTATTAAAATTACCTTGTTTAACAATAAAAATGTCAAGTTCCTCTAAACATTGATCAGGAGGCTTACCATAAGGAATATCACCTTCATCAAAGTGTTGGAGAGAGTGTACCTCAATAGTGAATGAGTGGAGAATTGGCTTACATAATTGTTCTATAGGAGGTAGATTCTTCACATCTTCAACTCTAATACCTTTCTCCTTTAGACACTTCTTAGCTTCTTTCATCACTTCATCATTTATTGCAATAACTCCCCTCTTCTTTGGTGTTGGTGCTGGAACTGGTTTAGGCAAAACTGGTTCAGGAGTAATAGGCTCAGGTATATTTAGCTTAGTTGAAGTCCAATCATCATAATTCTTGCTTATCTTAGTGTGGCATCCCGCAAAACCACTACTAGAAAATCGCGTTGTTTTTGTGCATTGCATCGTCATCATCATGCATTGTTTGCTTAAAACTATTTTCGCAAAGCCTGTTTTTGTTTTCTAAAACGCCCCGTCTTGTTTTCAAATTCAAACCCTGGACTCCGGATGAATTGTTTTGTCGGATTCGGTTTGCAAGGGCTCTGTTTAAATAAATAAAACTTTTAATTATTTTTAGTGGGGGCAGTCGGACGGGCCGACCCGACCCGAACGACCACCCCCAAAACCAAAAACGGTCCACCTAATCAGCCCCCTCTAAATCCTAAAGCTACCAATCTATCTACCCACACCCACCGGCCACCTCACCCTGGCCAATCCCCACCCGACACGTCACCACCCCCTTCCCCTAGCCTATCCCCATCTGCCACCTGGCCCACCCCCCTCTCTCTCCTCTCTCTCCCTCCAGCCCACATCCCACCACACCCGCACGCCACGACACACTCAGCACGCACTCCACGCACGCAGTGCCCACCCGCCTGGGTCCCACCGTCCCCTGTCCCCACCCCTCTCTCAGCACGCGCACGCCACCGCCCAGGCCCACCCCGACCCCGTCGTCCTCATCCTCCCACCGACGCTCCCCTGGTTCGCTCCTCCTCTCTGCTAGCTTCTCCTCTTCCCTCCCGCCGGCCGCCGCCGACCACCTCCGCAGCCGCTCCTGACACCAAGCTCGCGCCTCCGGCGCTCCCCACCTCCCTCCTTCGCCGCCGCCGCCCTTCTTCCCCCCTCGCGCGCCTGGCCGCCTCCGCCGCCTCCGGCCCGCGCCCGGCCTGCTCGCTGCTCGCTCCCCCGCCGCGCGCAGCCGCCCCCCTGACCCTCTACTCCACCGCCGCTCGTCGGAGCTCCCTCTCCCCAACCCCTCCTGCCAGCGCGCCGCAGCTCCTCGCCGGCGCAAGCCCTCCCCGCCACCAGTCCTCCTCGCCGACCTCCTCCTCTGCCGGCCTCGTCTCCGTGCCGCGCTCCCCGCCGCCCGGTCGTCAACCGCCGCCGGCGCGCCCGTCCCCGGCTTGGCTCGCGCTCTCCCCACCGGCAGCGCGACCCCGCAGCCGCCTCTGCCTCGAGCTCACCCCAGGCGCCCACCGCTCTGCGGCCGCCCGTGCGCGACCCTGTGGCGCAAGCCTCCCTGCCGCCCTCTGCCAGCGACGTGGCCCCGCCTTGCAGGACCCCACGCCAACCTCGCCGTTGTTCCGTCGTGCCGCTGCCTCGACCGCCATGTTCCACCCTTGCAAGTCTCCCTGCCGTCCTGGTCCGGCGCCGTCTAGGTGGGCCCCGCATCGGCCAGTGCTCTGCCTGCGCGTCCGCGTCCACCTGCTGTTCCAACCAGAGCATGCACGCCAGGGACGGCACCGACACAATAATCGAAGCCGCGAGAGACCTCAAGTTCCCCTACATGAACAAGAAGATCGCCTACCCGGACCCAAGGCCGACAAGCTCGTCTTCCCGGAACCCGAAGGCCGCTGACGCGGAACCACAAGAGCTTCTCCTAGACCGCCAAGATCGTCTTCCGGACGCCGTGACCGTCGACATGACCCGAAGACCGCGAATGCGACAAGAACGACATCGACCAGGGCGGACCCAATGCGCCCCAACGCCGAACCAAGTAATCCCTCGCGGACGCCAAGTACTCCGTCACGGACCCGAGGATCCGAAGGCCTCCTTCCTGGGTCCCGAAGACCGAAACCGTGGAACCGACAGGATCGACCACACCGACGCCATGATCTCCCTCACGGAATTTGAAGACCGTTCCGATTCCTCGAACCCCTCCGAGCCGCCAAGATCGCCATGGAACGACAAGTGCTTCACCCCGGACACCGTGACCCTGAACGACAAGTTCTCCGTCTGTATCCGCTCCCGCCGATCCCGTCGAACCCTGAAAACCCCGAGACCGACCCCGGACCCCGAACCCCCGGAACCCCAAGATCGTCGAGCCCCCCAATGTGTGACCTCTTATCCGAGAACCCTATTTTATAATATATAATAACAACTTGTTGCATATTGAATTGTCATACTCGCATGCATATTGTGTGGTTTGGGGGCCTTATGCCGATGCACCATATAATTAAATATGGGGCCCATATGCGAGCAAATCTAGTCTCATATCGGCCTCATTTAACTTTGTGTAATGAACCGGTGCTATCTTTTGCCTTGATAATGCGACATTTAAATTGCGGGGCGTCTAAATAACATGAACCACCTAATTAATTGTCGGGACCCCGGTTCCGCTTAATATGACCTAATTGCATTGCATCTTGCCATGCCATACATCATACATGCATCATGCCCGATCTTTTGCTGTAGTATTAAATAGTGCATCCGGTGTTTCCTTTAGTGTTTTGCTTCTTCGCGGATAAGGTCGTTGAGTTGATGCGAGTGTCGCCCCGATCTTCGGTTGAACCTTCGGCAATGTTTTCAGGCGAGCATCTCCCCCTTTCTACCTATCTTACTTTTATAGTATTTATTCCCTCCTGTTGATCTATTGCTATCTGTGTTGCGTTGCTCTAGTATTCGTACCCGTGATATCCCTTGCAGCCTCATATTTGCCTTGGACACACCCTATTACCTGTTGTTTGATAGATAGTTGGACTTGCGCGTCGTAGTCGCTTGCTCAAGTGCTGTTGCGTGTCGTCAAGTGCCACAGTTGTTGATGTATTGCCGCATGTTGATGTTGGAGATGATCATAGCTTTACTTATCGTTCACTTTAAATTCCTGTTTAACAACTAAAATTGAAGTAAGTAGAGGCATCGGTGGGTGATAGATAATATTTGGTTTCCGAACGCCCACTTGTGTCCCGTAGGACCCCGAGTACTTGATACCTGTTCCTTGTTTTATCGCGCTATCCACATCCGGGAGGTATATGGGACCCCCCTGAGCCAGAGCTTGATTCAGTCTTATTTCTTGGGGCCACAAACTAGTTTGAGGTTTTATTTACTATCCTGTACTTATGCCATGCTAGTACTGTATTGACGATTGTGCGACAGATAGCACACTGTACTGTTTAGGATCGGGACACGTTTTCGCGGTGTCGACAAGCCCAGTTTTGGGTTCCCAGTCGCTCACAGCCGTCCACCCAAACCTTGAGTCCGTCTCGGAGCTAGCTTACTTCGTTGCAGGTAAGACTCCAAGGGGTGGCCCCCTGAAATATTTCTGAATCCTGTGATTGCTTTGTCGTGAAAGCCTCGTTGGGTTTGGAGTTGGTTTTTCCGAGGTTGATCGAGCGTGTGTTGCTATTGGTGCACCTCGGCCGGGTAAAACTTTCTGAAAGCCGTGTCCGCGGTTATGGACGACTTGGAGCACAGTATCTCGACCATAGACAAGCATAACTAAAGTAGTGCTATAAATTTGACTTTATAATGACTAGTAATCAGCTTCACTATAATGGAATGGCTAAATAATACTGCCCACAATTGCTTGTTTGGATTGTCGCTTGCGACCATTGTACCTGACTAGTAAGTATTGCAACTACAACGGAATGGCTAAATAAAAGTGCCAACAACTGCTGGGATTTTGGGTTATCTCATGCTATTTGTATCTGACTAGTAAGTGCCGTAACTATAACGGAATGGTTAACTAAAAAGGGCCCACTGCTTCTTTTATCAGGACGATTATCTATACCTGACTAGTAATTGCTGCAACGATAACTGAATAACTAAAATTGCCAACGGTGTGAGTTCCTCGGTTGACTTCCTCGTTTGGTATCGAGGGGGAAACGCCAGGATGGGTTTGTTTGGTGTTAGTACCAGGCTGCTTCCGGAAAGGTCTTTCTTACCCCTCTCTGATAACCGCCAGTTGTATCGAGTCTCTATAGATTGTCTAGTGCATGCTGCCGCTGCCGCTTCAGTCCACCATACCTATGTAGGCGAGGACCGCCGAATTCTAGCCTCGCCGTGTACTGGCCTCAGTACTGACGCTCCTCTTTTTCCTTTGCCCTTTGTCGGCACCCCTTTGTTTAAGCAGGTTTTGAGATCGACGCCGTTAGCAGGGTTACCCTTCCGGCTTGGCCTGGGCAGGGTTATGGACGCCATTGGTTATTCTTCAGGGCTCTTAGCCCCATTTGCATCTTGTCCGTAGTCGGACGCGACCATCTTTTAAGGTGATTTGGATCTTTGTACCGTATATCTGTATTCTTGACTCATGGAGTCATGTTGTATATATAACTGTTCTGTGGGTCCCATCGAGGACTGTTGTGTAATGTTATTACTTCGTTTTCCACCCGCACGAAAGTGCCTGGTGGGCACCTTTGAATCATTTCTATGCGGGTTTGGCGGGAATCGCTAAAACTTGCATAGGTCCGATTCTGAGGGTGTTACACTTAGCCATTAATTCTTCAACATCTATAGGAGTCCTTTTCCTGAAGACACAATCAGCAAATCTATCTAGGTAAGTCCAAGAATCATCAGTTAGTCTATTATAATAAATATCAAGAAGCTCATTTTTAGGTAATGGACATCCAGGATGTGCATGAATCAAGGCACGGAACCTTGTCGATGACTCAGGCAATTTCTCTTCTTCTCCCTGTTTAAAATCAAAAAGTCTCTACAAAGAAGCATGTCTAGCACTAGGAGGAAAATATTTCTGGAAGAAAGAAGCAATCAAACAATCAGGGGTATCAATGGAACCATGTCACATCCCAAGATTTTCCAAATCTTGTTATGTGAAAAATAAATGAATAAAATAAAACTTTGTTGATTTTCAGGGTGAGAAGAAACTTTTTGATTCCAATTGGAAACCTTCAAACCTATTTTGATCAAATAAATCCTAAAAGGATTTATAAAGATAAACAATTAATATATATTTTTTAAAATATTTGGATTTACTATTTTAGATCTTTTAAATAAAAAGATTTGGTTTCAAATGTAAAGGTAGAATTATAAATAAGGATTATTTTATAAGCCAAATTAAAACTTGGCCAAAGCCTTTGAAATAAAATATTTCTATTTGATAAAAATAGTAAAGGTTTATTTAAATAAAATAATAAGGATTTAATATCCAATTTTATTAAAAACAAAGGTTTTACTATTTTAATTAAACATAAAAACTTTTTAATGTATTTTAAACAAGTTTTCCAAGTATTTTATATTCTCAAATAAAACCTACTGAAGTGTTTTGGTTTTATTTTTAGATTTCAAATGGAGTTTTTAAATAAAACAAATTTTATTTGAATAAATAACTTAGGACTATTTATTTAATTATTAAATAGATCCTAAAAAGAATAAAAATATTATTTTTGTCTTTGGACTTTGGTTTATGTTGTTAAACAGAACCAAAACTCAATACAAGTTTGGAGGAGGTTTGATTTGTTTTGGAAGTTTGATTTGTTTGATTGAATTTCAAACAGAAAATCAAAATGGAAAAAGATAAAACAATTAGAAAGAAAAAAATAGAACCAGACCTGACCCAACCCACCTGGCCCAGGAAGCCCAGTCGCAGCCCAGTTTCCTTCCCCCTTTCGGCGAAACATTTTCCACCGAAAAACCGACCCGCGGAGTCACTGAACACACGGCCCCACTCCCTCTTCCTCTCTCTCGCAGACAGCGCGGCCCCACGCCAGCTCAGCGTCGTCTTCCTCGCGTTGAACTCGCTGGCCGTTTCCTGCCGTTGATGCCGCGAATGAATTCGCTTCAATGTCGCGTCTTAATCACGCCGCGACCACGCCCCCTTAAACGCCTCCCTCTCCTCTCCATTTCCCCTCTCTCGCCCAGCTCTCTCGGCCACCAGGCTGCCTTGATTCTGCATTGCACCACCACTGCTCCGGCGAGCCTCTCCAGCAATTCCGGCCAGTAGACACCGTCCCATGCCTCATCGACCAAGCTCACACACTCCCCAGCCTCTGGCGCTTCTCCCTGTGCCTTCCGTTCGCCCGCGCTCGCCCCAGAACCTCGGCTTCGACAACCTCTGAGCGCCGCCGCGTCTGCTTCTCTCTCCGGCGAGTTTTTCTGGTAAGTCTAGACCGCCCCGAGCCCTCTCAATCATGCTCACGTGAACCCCAGGACTGTACGCGTCTAACCGTACCCTTGTCTTGCCTCGGAGTGAACTGCAGGCCCATCCTCGACGACCTCCAGAACCGCCTGACGCCGTCTCCCACTCCGGCGAGCAATCCCCTTCACGCCAGTGCGCCCCTCGACCAACCGACCATGCCTCGAGCATCACCACAACCCTGCGAGCACGGTGAGCACCTCCCCTTCTCTCTTTGCTTCCTGCATCGCCAGTACCGCCACCGTCTGAGCGTCGCCGCCGCCAGCCGCCGCGCAGCGCCGCCAGTTCTTGGCAAAATGATAAGAGCCGTTCGATCCAGATCGTAGTGACACGATAGAGTCACTTAACGACGAAGGGTACGAAATCTGAGCCGCGCGATCTATTTAAATCCAACGCCCCGCAGAGGCCGATCCACCCGAATCGGTATCAGCCAGTAACATCCTGCCGCGTGGCACTAGTTCTGTGTAAAACAAATTTTGAATCTGATTTAGATGCAAACTTGTAAACCTCATAACTTTTGATCCACACGTCCAAAAATTGCAAATTTTATATCAATGGAATCAGTGGATCAAGCCCTATCCAACCATGCAATTTGTTTAGTAAAAAGCTTCTGGTAAAATGTTTGTTTTTGCAGAAACATTTGTATGCTTGTTTAGGTTATAAAAATTATTCCAAAATGATTTTGGGGTTGAAATCTTTGCAAATTGATTTGTTGTGAACCTACTGACCCTAGGAACCAACCCATGGATTTAAAAATGTATTTTGTGAAGTTTAGGAATAAAAACTTGAATTAGCTCATTTCTAGTCAAATAAAAATGTTGATTTTGTTATGGAAATAAATTTCTGAGAAAAACCTTTGGAAAATGTTTTGATTCAAACCTACTGACCCAAAACCCAAAGTTTTGTGAATTAACAACTTACTTGGTGAACAATATAAAATTGTTGCTTTGCTAAAAACATTTTTCCACCACATAAAATAATGATTTGATTTAAAAATGGATTATAGACAAAACCCTTTTACAAATGGTTTTGCCACTTTAGAAAATGACCACTTTGAACCTTACAATGTTTAAAGCCTAGTAGAAACCACCTTTGCAAATAAAACTATCTTTTGCATGCTTGCATGCATGACTGGGTTTCTATGATTTTATGTGTGATGAATTGTTTGATTATGGTTTGGAATGCTAGTTGAATTTGTATTTGCTTGATTGATTTGTAGTGAAGCTAGAAGAGTGTGAGTTTAGCAAGATCAAGAAGTGAACCAACATTCTCTACCAAAAAGGCAAGTTACACCATCATCCAAAGCCCTACTATTTTCATTATACTTAGTGGATTTTTGAAACATGCATGAAAAGGATTTCTATACTTTATGCTATGCTAAATCCTAATAGGATACCCGTATACATTCCTTAGTGAAAACAATGTAGTTGTAAAATGCTTAGCCATGCTACTTATTTTGAGAAGAGATACATGTTGAGATTTTATGAAGTTGAGAAAAGACTTATGTTTTATATAATAAAACAAGTACTCAATGAACCACCTGGGTGGACAAGGTTACTCAAGTTTTGGACAAGGTGGCAACAAGAGGAACCATGTTTATATGGCAATCTCTTTTGTTGTGCACCAGATGAAAACCACCCAGGGACTTAGAGATTGAACATGTTTCTCCAATAGTGGCTTCCGTGTAGAGCCACATGCTAAAATGGCTATGGCTTAGTCAACTACATTGGGAAGATCCATGCATTGGTCTTCAGGTTAACTGGAAATGAGGGAACTAGGAACCCTACATTGGTGCCTGAAGACAAGCTAGCATTGTGTATGGGAGGACCCTATGGAAAGACTTCGTCACATTCTCAATATGCCAGTACTCCATCTTGGTGAGTAATTATCCAGCGGCCACTGGTGGCAACAAGTTGAGATTGTGTCATGTGGGTAAAGTGTACAACTTCTGCAGAAGAATAAAATTCTAAGTACTTAGCCGTGTCCCCGGTTATGGACAATACTGAGCAACTAAAGCTTGAAGCTATGGGAAATCTCGACATTCCAATTTCAAAAAGGAAAACTTTAAAGTGACAACAAAAGTCTTGAAGCACTTGGGGTGTACCAAGGAGCTCAAGAGATTTTGATAAAAACTTGAAGCACTTGGGGTGTACCAAGGAGCTCAAGAGATTTTGATAAAAACTTGAAGCACTTGGGGTGTACCAAAGAGCTCAAGAGGTTTTGACAAAGAATTGAAACACTTGGGGATTTACCAAGGAGTTCAGAAAGATTTGACAAAAGATCAAAACTATTTTGAAAAGATAGGATAAATTATTGCTTTCTGCAAATGATCCTAAAACCCTACTTAGCCAAATATGCATGTAATGATAGAATCCACTTATATTCAACATAGTAGTGAAACTTGCCAATATAATTCAAATGTATTGACCCTTGTGGCTGTAACTTGTTATGTTGCAGGTTTGTTTGATATTAGTGAAGTTGATTGATTAGGATTACAAGTCTACAACCAACATGTCTGCCTGTGGCACTTTGAAGATGAAGGACCCCATGCTTATAGATATTCTGCTGCAATGTAATGTAATAGCCAAAGAGCTATGTAAGATGTAATAAAATTATGTTATTCCTGGTTATAAAGTTATATTATGACCTTTGTTTCTTGATATTACATCTTAACTGTGGATGCTAGCTATTGATCCAGGGACTAGAATTGTAAACACAGGAATCTCTACCTTATTAAAGGTTGGGACCTCTACAAACTAGGAGGTAATCTATTAAACAAATACCTAGCTTCTCCTTTTAATGAAAAAGGGAAGATCTTAGTAACAAAGTACTTACGCATCTTAAAATCATCAGAGAATAAATCACTCATAGTGGAAAGCTCATTCATATGAGCCACAAAACTCTCATTTTCAGTCCCACAAAAAGGTTCTTTCTCAACAATGTGTAAATAGGATAAATCAAGAGAGAAATCATAATCTTTATCTGTAATATCTATGGGAGAAGTGACAAACTTAGGATCAGAGGACAGTTTAGGAATAATAGTACGTCTAGCAAGGAGACTATTCATAGCGCTAGCACCAATTGTGTTTCGGCACTCTTCAACAAATTCATCGGTGAACTCAATGTAACCATCATTAATATCATAACTCTCTTTAGACTCACATGAGCTAACAGGTGTAACAGTGTCTTCACTAGGAGTTTCGGTATTTCCTAGACCGGCCATAGTAACATCTAGGGAAGGACCTAATGAACCACTTGTAGGGGTTCGTAGCATGGAAAACAAAATTTTTCTATCGCATACAAACAAACAAGCCAAGATATATCTAATAGATTGTAGCAACGAGTCGATGGAATAACTTACCCTCGAAGATTCCAAAGCGGTTAACGAGAGCAGATTCTCGTGGGTGATGTAGTCGTACACTTCCGATCTCAAGATCGTGTAGACGATCCTTCCGGCGCAGCGTTCCGGCAGCGCTTCCGCAGTCGGTCACACGTTCGGTACTCGACGAAGACCTTCCTCTCCCTTGTTCCAGCAGGCAGCAGAGGTTGTAGCACTCTCCTCGCGATTCCGGCAGCTCAACGGCGTGGTACCGGAAGTAGAGGGGAGATCCCGCAGGGCTTCGCCTTAAGCCGGAGCGAGTATGGTGGAGTATGAGAGAGAGCTATTAGTGGTCTAGGGATTAGACACACCAATTAGAAGGCTCTAAACCGCAGGCTAGAGCAACTAGAAGCTCTAAACCAAAACGGCTCTAAACCGGAGATTAGAGGATAGGAACTTGTGTGTCTAGAGGAGGAGGCCCTGCCCCTCCTTTTATAGGTGGGAGGGGCGGCCAAGGGGAGGGGAGTCCCTCCCCAAGTCGGCCTTGGTTGGCGCGCCGGCTTGGAGGGACTCCTCCCCCAAGTCGGTTCCAAACACCTCTTGCTTGTTTCCCACAGTTTCCTGTTTCCCACAGTTTCCTGTTTTCCACAGTTTCCTGTTTTAGCCGTTTGACTTTCAAACTGGCAGTTTGACTTTTCAGTTTTGGAACAGCAAGAACACTTAGTACATGATGCAATCATTCAATATGTAATGACACATTCATGTACCCTCCCCCCCGGAGTGCCGGACAATCTGGAACCTTCTAGAACATTCCCGATGAAAACACCGGAATCATTTCCGAACTCCGAAACGGGACTTTCCTTATATGAATCTTATTCTCCGGACCATTCCGGATCACCTCGTGATATCCCGGATCCGATCCGATACTCCGAACAACATTTGGTCTCTTTCTCATAATACCATAACTACTCAAACAACGTCGAATCCTTAAGTGTGTCTCCCTACGGTTCGTGAATTATGCGGACATGATCGAGACACTTCTCCGAACAATAACCAATAGAGGAATCTGGAAATTCATATGGCTCCCACATATTTCTACGATTACTTTGCGATCGAATGAACCACTTACATACGATACCAATTTCCCTTTGTCTCACGATAGTTTACTTATCCGAGGTTATGATCGTCGGTATCTCTGCATACCTAGTTCAACCTCGTTACCGATAAGTACTCTTTTCTCGTTCCCGTGATATGTGATCCCTTGTGAGCCAGTCACATGCTTGCAAGCTAATTGGATGACATTTCACCGAGAGGGCCCAGAGTATATCTATCCGTCATATGGATGGACAAATCCCACTCTTGATCCATGTGCCTCAACACATACTTTCCGAACACTCAATGCCACCTTTATAGCCACCCAGTTACGGTGTGGTGTTTGATGTCATCAAAGCATCCTTCCGGTGATGGTGATTAGCATGATCTCATGGTCGAAGGAATTAGGTTACTATGTATCAGAAAGCATATAGCAATTGAACTATTGAAATGACTTGATCTTTATGCTACGCTTATCTATAGGAGTATGTCCATCACATCATTCTCCTAATGATATGATCCTGTTGTTAATAACATCCCTATGTTCATGATCAGGAAACCATGATCATATATTAACCAACAAGCTAGTTTAACAAGAGGCTTTACTAGGGACTCTTATTTTAGTTTACAAATCACACAAGTATTAATGTTTCCGGTTAATACAATTATAGCATGGTATGTAAACATTTATCATAAGTGTGAAGATATGATAATAACCAGTTTATTATTGCCTCTTGGGCATATCTCCAACAGTCTCCCACTTGCACTAGAGTCAATAATCTAGTTTCAAACCTTTGTGTATATAACACCTATGGCTTTCCGGTGTTGTATGTACACGATTGCTAGTGGTCAACTGATCTCCGGATCTGACACTTCCAGGTCCATGTGTAATTGCATGTCTTTGCGTCTCTACGCATCACTCATTATCTAATGAGATGGCTTTGTATAAATTTGGTCTTTCGGTGTGACCTTTAGTTCTTTGGGGTTAAAACATGTTGATAATATTGTCGCACAATATATCTTCATAGTATTATCCCTCTGTGAACTACACCTAGTTTGATAACAAACTACTTGACACAAATGCCCTCTTTTGCTGCTATAATAGCAGTCATATACTTAGCCTTTTGTTGTAGTATCTGTCACAATGTCTTAACTTTGGAACTCATCCAAATCCATTATGGAACTCACTTTCCATTATATTGTGCCACCCTTAGTTTAGATTGAGATAAACTTAATTTGTACTTTGTGACAAAACTAGTATCAATGTAGTACTTTTACAATGAACTAACTATCTATTTGTCACTTCTACAAATAATATACTCTTAGTTCTTCAAAAGGATCATAAGAATATCCTTACTATTGTCCAATGATCATCTTACGAATCATTCTGGTATATGCTCACAACATTTAGAGCATAGGACATATCTGGATTTGTACATATCACAGTATGATTGATATAAATACTCTTTGTGATTTCATACATCAAGTATCAATCTATACTTGATTATTTGTTTCACTTTACCAAATGTCAATACACTTGAATATATATCATCAACATTGAACTCATTCAATCCTTTCTGTGCGACAAGAACCTCTCTTGTAGTTTCTATATTGAACTCATTCAATATCTTGTCTATGCACTTCTGGCACAACCATATTAGCGTCTATTGATGCCAAATATTTGGGTTTTGCCTAAGTCTTTCATCGGGATGAAATTCTTAATATGTGTTAATAAAAGATACATCTTTTCTAATCAACAATATGTCCTCCACATAATGTATTAGAAATATGTCTTAGCGCTCCCACTTAATTTCTTGCAAACGCAAGCATCTTCATTGTCTCTGATAAAATTAAACTCTCTTAACAGTTTCATTATAGTGAAGATTCCAACTCCGCGATGCTCACTTCAACCATTGAAGTTTGCATATGCTTTTAGCATCCTTTGAATTAACAAAAACCCTATGGACCGTGTCATGCACACGTCCTAGGTAACGATTCTATTAGAAGAACTTATTTTGTTTATTCAACTACCATATAACAAATTATATGTAGTGGTTGCTACATTAATCCGTCTAGACTAAATATCGCTATGAAAGATCAGATCTTGTCATAGTCAACCTTTGAACATTGTTGTGAACTCTTTCCCAACATGTCGACTATTTCATAGATGTGCAACATCCACGTCTATTTATTTATAGATCCAAACACAATTGTAAGGTCTTACACCTTTCTCGAGGGTCCTTCAAGTTCAAAACTTGATTTTTCGTGTATGGAACTATCACGGATTTTATGGCTTCAAGCCATTTGACGGAGTCAGGGCCCATCATCACTTCTTTGCATGTAGTCCGTTCATTATTCTCAAATAATGATTCAACCCTCAAATCTTGGTATTTGATTGTTTACTCGACCTACTTGTTTCAATAGGAACTTAGATCTCCGTGACCACAACCTTTGAAGAACGTGAGCCATGAGCATTGTTGCTGCCTCCGAAACACTTTTCGGCGCTGCGCAACTCTGCACATATAGCTAAGGTTCTTTTAACCTTATCAAAGTTCTATTGTCCTCCCACTTAACTTTTCACGAAAATTCCTTCTCAAAGAAACTTGACGTTCTAAGCAACAAACACTTTTGTCTCCGGTGTTTATGGAGGAATACTTAATAGTTTATACAAAGATAGGTTCATCCGACTTTGGTTGCACACATCTTTCTTATGCATATCATACCAATGTTTAAGAAAGGACAACTTGGGTTTTATCCCAAACCATAACCTTATATGGTGTCATTTCAACGGATTATGATGAAGTTCTTTTCAGTGGAAAACGGTAATCTCTAAAGCTTTTAATCCTTAAAATATAATGGCAGTTTTATGAATTACACCTTCGATCTTACCATGTCAAACAAGGTTTAATTACATATCTCGAACGCTCCATACTCTTATGGTGTTTCGGGAAAATGCAAATCCACAGAGCGATTCCTTAAATCTTAGGTATTATGCTAAACTTGTAACTCAAATATCTTCCTTTATGATCTTATCATAAACTATTTATATTCTTGTTACAATGATTTTGCACTTCATCTTGAAAGTCCTTGAACTTTTCAAATGTTTCACACTTCATCCTTATTAAGTAAATATTCATATATTCACTCAAATTTTCGGAGAAAGCACATGAAGTTGAAATCCATCGCTCTTGACTATACATAATGGACTTCATACAACAATATGTACAAGTTCCAATAAGCTAGTCTATCGTTCCCTTTTGGCCTATGAACGAAGTTTTAATTATCTCTAGGAAAGTTTCACAAGCGTCATTTGTTCAAAATCAAATAGACTCCAAAATTCCATCCACATGGAGTTTCTTCATGTTTTCTTTCCAGTATAATTTAAACGGCGATGTCACTTCCTAAGTGATCTTTCAATCAATTTGTCTTTCGACATCTTTAGCACTAGTTTTATGGATGTGATATCTCCAACGAGATTTGCGAATCCATCTTTTATGGATTACGGCAATTATTTGAACAACCCTTTTGTTCTCATAATACCTGATAAAACAAATCTTTGAAGGCAAGCTTTGATGTTTAACGAGAAACACAATAACCCTTTATTTGTTCTCGATGAACATCATCACATATTCTTTTGCTAGTTACTTAGGCCATTGTAGTTCATGAATTGTGTTGTTTCGTATGACGTTTCACACCAACAAATTCAGTATCAAATACTTGAGAACCACATTGTTTAATAAGCAAAGAATATAGCCATAACATGTATATCATCTATATACTTAAGCTGAACAATTCTAGTCTTTTCCTTTCTGTCATATATTTATGAGATTCTCTTTCAGTATTTCCTTTTCTGTTTGAAAGAATCTATCAACATCAATAGTGGAGTCATACATATGACATATAGTCCAAAGCGTGTATAATTAAATACCAATGTCTTTGGACTTGCACTTTGAAGTAGATCACCATCATCAAATATTTGGTGTTCTTTCAAATTCCTTTCTTTAGTAATTTCTTGGTGTATTAAACATTTTACCTACATCAAATATTCACCCTTATCATGGAATCGTCCATGATCAAGCTACTGTTAGCTTATAACGATGAATTATGAGTATAATGTTTCTATCCAAAACCTTTTGGAGGATTAGGACAACAAGTGTCTCCAACATTTTGCAAATTCTCATCAAAATATGAGAACATGAACTTTGCCATATTATACTCTATCATGTTGTAACCAAAACTTCGTTTCAGATATCACAATATCTTCCACACATCATGGTTTTTGAAACAACTCTTTTAGATCCTAGATAACCTTGATATTAAGAGAATTCTTTGAATATCAAGAATCATGGATACAAACATGATACTTATATACTAACACTTGGAATTGTTACTCTTGATTTAATACTAATTATTAAACTTCATGGAGTAACCGGTACTTACTGAAAGTTTGCAATAGGATTTTTAAACTTTAGATTAACACTTCAAAACAATACGATACCAGTTCGTAAAGTAACTAACCAGAATTCTATAGTTCTATCATCTCAATTATAACTAAGCGCAAGGTGGTAAACGGATGCCAATGACTACAACAACTATGCAAATTCACTTTGATTTAGTTTATGATAAATTGAGTTCTAATTAATAATTAAATTAATCTAGGTGAACTCCCACTCAAAACAATATCCCTCACATTGTTTTAGTGATCACACGAACCAAATCCACCACATCAAAACCGATCATCACGAGAGTTGATATAGCTTCAATGGCGAACAATCAACATGTTCATCATATCTACTATATGACTCATGCTCTACCTTTCGGTAATCCGTGTTCCTGAGGCCATGTCTGTACATGCTAAGCTCGTCAAGATCAAACCTTAGTTTCCGCATGAGCAAATCTGGCTTGCTCACGTTGTATACACTTGTAGAATCTAACACACCCGATCATCACGTGGTGCTTCGAAACAACAAGCTTTAGCAACGGTGCTAACTAAGGGTGAACACTTTATGACTTGAAATTCATGTGCATGAGGGATCATCTTATAATGCTACCGTCGTCTACTAAGCAATACAAGATGCATAAAGGATTAACATCACATGCAATTCATAATATGTGATATGATATGGCCTTTCTTCTTTGTGCTTCCGATCTCCATCTTCTAGCACGAACATGATCTCCATCATCACCGACATTGCATCAAGGTCAATGATGCTTCTCCATGGTTGTCGTCCACCGGCTTCAACTATTACAACTACTTTGAATAGACACGCGGGTCTTAACAGAATTTAAAGACAACCATATGGCTCCTGCCGGTTGCCAACTTACAATAAGGAACATTGCATACATCATATATAATCACAATCATGGCCATATCAGATCACAGCACACCCCTGCAAAACAAAGTTAGACGCCTCTAATTTTCTTTGCATGTTTTACGTGGTTTGGGGCTTTCAATAAGTGTCGTTCTAACTTACGAACAAGAACCACAACATTGATACTAGCATTGTTGATCACCCGTTGTAAATTGGATCTTAACTATGCTAGGAGAAACAGGCACCCGCAAAGCCACTTATGCAATACAAGTTGCATGTCAAGCGTGGAGCAAGTCTCATGAACGATGTCATGTAAGGTTAGCCCGGGCCGCTTCATCCCAACATACCGCAAGATGCAAAGTACACAAGAAGCAATCGACAATAAAAGCATCAACGCCCACAATGACCATTGTGTTCTACTCGTGCAACAGATCTACATATAGACACGGCTCTGATACCACTGTAGGGGTTCGTAGCATGGAAAGCAAAATTTTTCTATCGCATACAAACAAACAAGCCAAGATCTATCTACTAGATTGTAGCAAAGAGTCGATGGAATAACTTACCCTCGAAGATTCCAAAGCGGTTAACGAGAGCAGATTCTCGTGGGTGATGTAGTCGTACACTTCCGATCTCAAGATCGCGTAGACGATCCTTCCGGCGCTGCGTTCCGGCAGCGCTTCCGCAGTCGGTCACACGTTCGGTACTCGACGAAGACCTTCCTCTCCCTTGTTCCAGCAGGCAGCGGAGGTTGTAGCACTCTCCTCGCGATTCCGGCAGCACAACGGCGTGGTACCGGAAGTAGAGGGGAGATCCCGCAGGGCTTCGCCTTAAGCCGGAGCGAGTATGGTGGAGTATGAGAGAGCTATTAGTGGTCTAGGGATTAGACACACCAATTAGAAGGCTCTAAACCGCAGGCTAGAGCAATTAGAAGCTCTAAACCAAAACCGCTCTAAACCGGAGATTAGAGGATAGGAACTTGTGTGTCTAGAGGAGGAGGCCCTGCCCCTCCTTTTATAGGTGGGAGGGGCGGCCAAGGGGAGGGGAGTCCCTCCCCAAGTCGGCCTTGGTTGGCGCGCCGGCTTGGAGGGACTCCTCTGATGGGTTTCGCGGCATAGTAAATCAAAATTTTCTACGGAGCGAATAGAGGGAAAGCCAAGATCTAATCTAGGAGATGCAAACAACGAGAGAGATTGGATTAGATCTTCATACCCTTGAAGATTCGCACAGCGGAACGTTCGTCGGAACATGGGTGATGTAGTCGTACTCGCTTCTCCTCCTCGCGATCCGATCCGATCTAGCACCACAAGTGGCGGTGCCTCCGTGAGATGCACACGTGCAGCACCTCGACGTCTCCTCCTTCCTCGGACCAGCGAGTATGGTGGAGAGATAGATTGGATCTACAACACGACGGCGTGGTGTATATGGTGGAGAATTTCTGCTGCAGGGCTTCGCCTACAAACAGTCGGGAGGGAGAGAGGAAGGTAGCAAGGATGCTAGGGCTTGGAGGAAGGTGTGTGTGTAGGGGGGAGGGGGCGCACCACCCCTCTATATATAGAGGGGGGGCGGCCAGCCCTTGCCCCTCCTCCAAGCCTATCTCTAGTTTAAACAATTTAAACTCTCCCTTATCTAGAAATCCTATCTCTAGTTTAAACGATTTAAACTCTCCCTTATCTAGAAATTCTATCCCGAGATTTAAACGAGTCAAATCTCTCTAGAATCGGCTGGGCCCTATGGGGCCTTGTGCCCCTGGATCAATGCGGCCAGGACACTCCCTCGTAGGCCCATGCCCCCTCCCGGAAGGTGGGGCCACGTTGGTCCCCTTCCGGAAGGTTCTAGAAGCTTCCGGTACAATACCGATTAACCCGGAACAATTCTGAACTCCAAAAACTGCACTGCCTTATATGAATCTTATTCTCTGGACCATTCTGGAACCTCTCGTGATATCCCGGATCCCATCCGAGACTCCGAACAAAAATTCATAAACCAATTATCCAATCTATCCTAGCGTCAAGATACGTTAAGTGTGTGACCCTGCGGGTTCGAGAATATGCAGACATGATCTTCTATCAATAATCAACAGCGGGGTCTGGGCACCCATATTGACTCCCACACATTCATCGATGATCATATCAGATGAACCACAATGCCAGGATTCAATCAATCCCATATATATATTCCCTTCGTCTCGCGATATTTTACTTGCCCGAGATTCGATCGTCGGTACAGTCATACCTAGTTCAATCTCGTTCACAGCAAGTACTTTACTCGTTCCGTAATCCGATATCACTTTGTGATTAACTCCTTAACTACATGCTTGCAAGCGGTGTTGATATCGATTACCGAGTGGGCCCGAAGTATATCTCTCCGACTTGGGAGGGACAAATTCCATCTCGATACATACAACCCAACCGATACTTTCCGATCACCTGAGAGACACCTTTATGATCACCCTCTCATAGGATGACGTTTGATGACCTCAAAGATTTCTTCCGGTACCAGGGAGTTGCATTATCTCATGGTCTAAGGAATACAATATTTGACATAGGAAAAGCTTCGCAAAGACGAACACGATGAAACGATCTAATTGCTTCGCTTAGTTTGGGTCTATCCACCATATCATTCTCCCAATGATATGATCTCATTATCAATTGACAACTCATGTCTATGGTCATGAAACCTTAACCATCATTGATCAATGAGCTAGTCCATAGAGGCGTACTAGGGACACGGTGTTGTTTACAAACCACACAAGTATTAAAGTTTCCGCTTAATACAATTCTAGCATGGAATATAAACTTTATCATGAACAAGAATTATAATAATAACATCTTTATTATTGCCTCTAGGGCATAATTCCAACAGTCTCCCACTTGCACTAGAGTCAATAATCTCACACCCATGGCACTGAGGTGTTGATCATGTTTTACATGTGGAAGAGGTTTAGTCAATGGATCTGCGATATTCAGATCCGTATGTACTTTGCTAATCTTCAGATCTCCATCTGCTATATAATCCCGGATTATATGAAACTTGCGGTTGATATGCTTGGTCTTTGGATGATATCTTGGTTCCTTAGCGAGTGCTATGGCGCCAGTGTTGTCACACAATATCTCCAGTGGGTCCAATGCACTTGGAACCACGCCAAGCTCAGTGATGAAGTTTCTGATCCAAACTCCTTCACTTGACGCTTCTGCAGCAGCCATGTATTCCGCTTCTACTGTAGATCCCGCGATCACGCTTTGCTTGCAGCTTCTCCAGCTCACAGCTCCTCCATTCAAAATATAAACGTATCCTGTCTGAGATTTGGAATCATCCTTCTCGGTGTCGAAACTAGCATCGACGTAACCTTTTACGACAAGCTGTCCATCACCCCCATAGACTAAGAACATTTCTTTAGTTCTATTTAGGTATTTTAGGATGTTCTTCACGGCTGTCCAGTGTTCCACTCCTGGATCACTTTGATATCTGCTCGTCAAACTAAGAGCATTGGACACATCCGGTCTAGTACACAGCATGGCATACATGATGGAACCTATGGCCGAGGCATAAGGAACTTTGCTCATAGCTTCCCTATCATTTACCGTAGCTGGACACTGAGCCTTGCTCAATATCTTACCCGACAACATAGGCACTGAACCTTTCTTTGCCTTATCCATTCTGAATCTTTTCAGAACTTTGTCTAGGTATGTACTCTGGCTTAAAGCTATCAGGCGTCTTTGTCTATCTCTATAGATCTTGATGCCCAATATATAAGAAGCTTCACCTAGGTCTTTCATTTAAAAACACTTGTTCAAATAACTCTTCACATCGTTAAGCATGTTGATGTCATTTACGATAATCAATATGTCATCCACATATAGTACCAGAAACGTCACCGAGCTCCCACTCACTTTCTTGTAGATGCAAGCTTCGTAGCAATTTGGAACAAATCCAAAGCTCTTGATCACTTGATCAAAACGAAGGTTCCAACTCCGAGATGCTTGCTTTAGTCCATAAATGGAACGCTGAAGTTTGCATACTTTATCAGCATCCTTAGGATCGACAAAACCTTCAGGTTGCATCATATACAACTCTTCATCAATGTTGCCATTGAGGAAAGCAGTCTTGACATCCATCTGCCATATTTCATAATCATGAAACGCAGCAATTGCTAATAAAATCTGAATGGACTTAAACATCGCTACGGGAGAGAAAGTCTCATCGTAGTCAACACCTTGAACTTGTCGAAAACCTTTTGCGACAAGCCGTGCTTTATAGACGGTAACATTACCATCCGCGTCCGTTTTCTTCTTGAAAATCCATTTGCACTCAACGGCCTTTCGGTCGCTAGGAGGGTCCACCAAAGTCCATACTTGGTTTTCGCTCATGGATCCCAATTCGTATTTCATGGCTTCCAGCCATTTCTCAGAGTCTGGGCTCATCATCGCTTCCTCATAGTTCGTAGGTTCACTGTCTTCTACCAACAAGACAGTCAAGACAGGGTTGCCGTACCACTCAGGAGGGGCACGCGACCTTGTCGACCTGCGACGTTCAGTAGCAGCATCGTCCGAAGCTTCATGATCCTTGTCATTAGCTTCCTCTATTGTTGGTGCAGTCGGCACTGGAACAATTTCAGGTGCTGCGCTACTCTCCAATTCAAGAGAAGGTTCAATAACCTCGTCTAGCTCTACTTTCCTCCCACTCACTTCTTTCGAGAGAAACTCCTTCTCAAGAAAGGAACCGTTCTTTGCGACAAACACTTTGCCTTCGGTTCTGTGATAGAAGGTATACCCAATAGTTTCCTTAGGGTATCCTATGAAGACGCATTTCTCCGCTTTGGGTTCGAGCTTGTCCGGCATCAACTTCTTGACGTAAGCTTCGCATCCCCAAACTTTAAGAAACGACAACTTAGGTTTAGCACCAAACCACAGTTCATACGGTGTCGTCTCAACGGATTTAGATGGAGCCCTATTTAAAGTGAATGCAGCGGTTTCTAATGCATAACCCCAAAATGATAACGGCAAATCAGTAAGAGACATCATTGATCGGACCATATCTAATAGGGTTCGATTCCGGCGTTCAGACACACCATTGCGCTGTGGTGTTCCGGGTGGCGTTAGTTGTGAAACGATTCCACTTGCTTTAAGATGCGTGAGAAAATCATAACTCAAATATTCACCTCCACGATCGGATCGTAGAAACTTAATCTTTCTGTTACGATGGTTCTCCACTTCATTCTGAAATTCCTTGAACTTTTCAAATGTTTCAGATTTATGTTTCATTAAATAGATATACCCATATCTACTTAAGTCATCGGTAAAAGTGAGAAAATAGCGATATCCACCGCGCGTCGAAACACTCATCGGTCCGCATACATCGGTATGTATGATTTCCAACAAGTCCGTTGCTCGCTCCATCATACCGGAGAACGGGGTTTTGAACATCTTGCCCATGAGGCATGGTTCGCATGTGTCAAATGATTCAAAATCAAGAGACTCCAAAAGTCCATCAGAATGGAGTTTCTTCATGCGCTTTACACCAATATGACCTAGACGACAGTGCCACAAATAAGTAGTATTATCACTATCTACTTTGCATCTCTTAGCCTCAATGTTATGGATGTGTGTTTCATCCCTTTTGAGATTTAGAAGAAATAAACCATTCACAAGAGGTGCATGACCATAAAAGATGTTACTCATATAAATAGAACAACCATTATTCTCCGATTTAAATGAATAACCGTCTTGCAATAAACACGATCCGGAAATGATGTTCATGCTCAACGCAGGCACATAATAACATTTATTAAGGTTTAAAACTAATCCCGAAGGTAAAACTAAGGAGAGCGTGCCGACGGCCATCACATCAACTCTTGATCCGTTGCCAACGCGCATCGTCACCTCATCCCTCGCAAGCCGCCGTCTATTCCGTAGCTCCTGTTTCGAGTTACAAATATTAGCAACTGAACCGGTATCAAATACCCAGGCACTACAACGAGGGCTAGTAAGGAAAACATCAATAACATGTATATCAAATATACCTTTGATGGTGCCAGCCTTCTTGTCCGCTAAGTACTTCGGACAGTTGCGCTTCCAGTGACCCATGTCCTTGCAATAGAAGCACTCAGTGTCCGGCTTAGGACCAGACTTGAGCTTCTTCTCAGTAGGAGCATTGCGCTTGCCGCCACCCTTCTTGAAGGGCTTCTTTGCTCCCTTACCTTTCTTAAAGGAGGGCTTGTTGACCATCAACACATGATTATCCTTCTTGATGTCCACCTCCGCAGCCTTCAGCTTTGCGAAGAGCTCGGTGATCGTATCAGTGGAGCCAATCTGATTATGAGTCACTACAAAACTTTTGTAGCTGGGAGGGAGTGATTGCAGAACCCTGTCAATCTTGAGCTCCTCTGGAATCGTGCATTCCAGTTGCTCAAGGCGTTGAGTGTAGCCCGACATCTTTATGGCGTGCTCACTAACGGAACTCCCTTCCTCCATCTTGCAGTTAAAGAACTTCTCAGAGATCTCATATCTCTCAGAACGGGCTTGAGTCTGAAACATGGTTTTCAGCTCCTCGAGAATCTCCAAGGGCCCGGGATAGGTTTCAAAACGATTTTGAAGTTCCGGTTCCATAGCAAACAACATGGTGCTCTTAATCACACCATAATCATCTTTGCGCGACTGATAGACAGCTTTCTCATCAGCCGGCGCAGTTGCAGCAGGGGGGTCACCTAACGCTTTACCAAGGACATAGTCCTTTTGTCCGCCAGACAGAATGATTCTTAGATTGCGGAACCAATTGGTGAAGTTAGACCCATTGTTCCTAAGCTTTTCTTTCCCAGCAAAAACGTTGAAGTTGAAGTTTGATTTGGCCATGTGATCTACAGTATTTGCAAGTACAATTTAGACTATGTTCATGATAAATAGTTCAACTTAATCAAATTACTAGATGAACTCCCACTAAATTCAACATCCCTCAAGTTGTTTAGTGAACACGATCCAAATTCACCACACCTAATCCGATCATCACGAGAAGAGATGTGGTTTCAATGGTGGACAACGAAGTGTCGATCATATCATTCATATGACTCATGCTTAACCTTTCGGTTCTTGTGTTCCGAGGCCATGTTTGTACATGCTAGGCTCGTCAAGTTAGACCCAAGTATTTCCGCGTGTGCAAAAACTGGCTTGCACCCGTTGTATGTGAGCGTAGAGTCTATAGCACCCGATCATCACGTGATGCTTGGACACGACGAACTTTCGCAACAGTGCATACTTGGGGAGAACACAGTTTTTATCTTGATCTTTAAGTGAGGAATCATCTTATAATGCTACCGTCGCAATCTAAGCATGATAAGATACATAAAAGGATAAACATCACATGCATATAACTTTATGTGACATGGTATAGCCAATCTTCGCGCAATGATCTGCATCTTGTGCGTTCCGGCATGATCTCCATCACTCCACCATGATTGCCTCCACCACGAATAGCAACTACAACTATTGCTAACTAGTTAGCGATAAAATAAAGCTATTACATGGCGTATAAGAAGTTGACTCGTAGGTCATACATAATTATAAAGACAACCATATGGCTCCTGCCGGTTGTGTACTCATCGACATGCAAGTCGTGAAACATTACAAAACATGATCATCGCATACAATATACACATCACATCTTGGGCCATACCATATCACAGAAAACACTCCCTGCAAAAACAAGTTAGACGCCTCTACTTTGTTGTTGCATGTTTTACGTGGCTTATGGGAGTAGATGCTAAGAACGATTCTTACCTACGGAAAGCCACAACGGTGATATTATGGTTGCCAAACTCCGGTGTTAATCCCATGACAACTATAGTGAGAGAAACTGACATCCACCAGCCGCATATGTGGAACAAGCCACACGTCAAGTGCGGAGCCGGTCTCGCGAACGACGTCGCGTAAGGTTGGCCTGGACCGCTTCAATCTCACTATCCCGTGTCATAAGAAGAACACAAACAAGAGGCTTGCAACAGAAAACATCAACGCCCGCAACAACCATGTTCCGTTCTACTCGTGAAACACATCTACGCATAGATCTAGCTCTGATACCACTGATGGGTTTCGCGGCATAGTAAATCAAAATTTTCTACGGAGCGAACAGAGGGAAATCCAAGATCTAATCTAGGAGATGCAAACAACGAGAGAGATTGGATTAGATCTTCATACCCTTGAAGATTCGCACAGCGGAACGTTCGTCGGAACGTGGGTGATGTAGTCGTACTCGCTTCTCCTCCTCGCGATCCGATCCGATCTAGCACCACAAGTGGCGGTGCCTCCGTGAGATGCACACGTGCAGCACCTCGACGTCTCCTCCTTCCTCGGACCAGCGAGTATGGTGGAGAGATAGATTGGATCTACAACACGACGGCGTGGTGTATATGGTGGAGAATTTCTGCTGCAGGGCTTCGCCTATAAACAGTCGGGAGGGAGAGAGGAAGGTAGAAAGGCTGCTAGGGCTTGGAGGAAGGTGTGTGTGTAGGGGGGAGGGGGCGCACCACCCCTCTATATATAGAGGGGGGGGCGGCCAGCCCTTGCCCCTCCTCCAAGCATATCTCTAGTTTAAACAATTTAAACTCTCCCTTATCTAGAAATCCTATCTCTAGTTTAAACGATTTAAACTCTCCCTTATCTAGAAATTCTATCCCGAGATTTAAACGAGTCAAATCTCTCTAGAATCGGCTGGGCCCTATGGGGCCTTGTGCCCCTGGCCCAATGCGGCCAGGACACTCCCTCATAGGCCCATGCCCCCTCCCGGAAGGTGGGGCCACGTTGGTCCCCTTCCGGAAGGTTCTAGAAGCTTTCGGTACAATACCGATTAACCCGGAACAATTCCGAACTCCAAAAACTGCACTGCCTTATATGAATCTTATTCTCCGGACCATTCCGGAACCTCTCGTGATATCCCGGATCCCATCCGAGACTCCGAACAAAAATTCATAAACCAATTATCCAATCTATCCTAGCGTCGAGATACGTTAAGTGTGTGACCCTGCGGGTTCGAGAATATGCAGACATGATCTTCTATCAATAATCAACAGCGGGGTCTGGGCACCCATATTGACTCCCACACATTCATCGATGATCATATCGGATGAACCACGATTCCAGGATTCAATCAATCCCATATATATATTCCCTTCGTCTCGCGATATTTTACTTGCCCGAGATTCGATCGTCGGTACCGTCATACCTAGTTCAATCTCGTTCACAGCAAGTACTTTACTCGTTCCGTAATCCGATATCACTTTGTGATTAACTCCTTAACTACATGCTTGCAAGCGGTGTTGATATCGATTACCGAGTGGGCCCGAAGTATATCTCTCCGACTTGGGAGGGACAAATTCCATCTCGATACATACAACCCAACCGATACTTTCCGATCACCTGAGAGACACCTTTATGATCACCCTCTCATAGGATGACGTTTGATGACCTCAAAGATTTCTTCCGGTACCAGGGAGTTGCATTATCTCATGGTCTAAGGAATACAATATTTGACATAGGAAAAGCTTCGCAAAGACGAACACGATGAAACGATCTAATTGCTTCGCTTAGTTTGGGTCTATCCACCATATCATTCTCCCAATGATATGATCTCATTATCAATTGACAACTCATGTCTATGGTCATGAAACCTTAACCATCATTGATCAATGAGCTAGTCCATAGAGGCGTACTAGGGACACGGTGTTGTTTACAAACCACACAAGTATTAAAGTTTCCGCTTAATACAATTCTAGCATGGAATATAAACTTTATCATGAACAAGAATTATAATAATAACATCTTTATTATTGCCTCTAGGGCATAATTCCAACATCCTCCCCCAAGTCGGTTCCAAACACTTCTTGCTTGTTTCCCACAGTTTCCTGTTTCCCACAGTTTCCTGTTTTCCATAGTTTCCTGTTTTAGCCGTTTGACTTTCAAACTGGCAGTTTGACTTTTCAGTTTTGGAACAGCAAGAACACTTAGTACATGATGCAATAATTCAATATGTAATGACACATTCATGTACCCTCCCCCCCCCCCGGAGTGCCGGACAATCCGGAACCTTCTAGAACATTCCCGATGAAAACACCGGAATCATTTCCAAACTCCGAAACGGGACTTTCCTTATATGAATCTTATTCTTCGGACCATTCCGGATCACCTCGTGATATCCCGGATCCCATCCGAGACTCCGAACCACATTCGGTCTCTTTCTCATAATACCATAACTACTCAAACAACGTCGAATCCTTAAGTGTGTCTCCCTACGGTTCGTGAATTATGCGGACATGATCGAGACACTTCTCCGAACAATAACCAATAGAGGAATCTGGAAATTCATATGGCTCCTAGATATTTCTATGATTACTTTGCGATCGAATGAACCACTTACATACGATACCAATTTCCCTTTGTCTCACGATAGTTTACTTATCCGAGGTTATGATTGTCGGTATCTCTGCATACCTAGTTCAACCTCGTTACCGATAAGTACTCTTTTCTCGTTCCCGTGATATGTGATCCCTTGTGATCCAGTCACATTCTTGCAAGCTAATTGGATGACATTTCACCGAGAGGGCCCAGAGTATATCTATCCGTCATATGGATGGACAAATCCCACTCTTGATCCATGTGCCTCAACACATACTTTCCGAACACTCAATGCCACCTTTATAGCCACCCAATTACGGTGTGGTGTTTGATGTCATCAAAGCATCCTTCCGGTGATGGTGATTAGCATGATCTCATGGTCGAAGGAATTAGGTTACTATGTATCAGAAAGCATATAGCAATTGAACTATTGAAATGACTTGATCTTTATGCTACGCTTATCTATAGGAGTATGTCCATCACATCATTCTCCTAATGATATGATCCTGTTGTTAATAACATCCCTATGTTCATGATCAGGAAACCATGATCATATATTAACCAACAAGCTAGTTTAACAAGAGGCTTTACTAGGGACTCTTATTTTAGTTTACAAATCACTCAAGTATTAATGTTTCCGGTTAATATAATTATAGCATGGTATGTAAACATTTATCATAAGTGTGAAGATATGATAATAACCACTTTATTATTGCCTCTTGGGCATATCTCCAACACCACTCCCATTAAGCACAGTAGAAGTAACATCATGAGCATTAAAAGTAGTTTCAGAGTCAGCAATAATAGTAGTGTGTGTAGCATGAGTATGTGGTGGTGGTGTGACAAGCTTACTTATGACAAACGCTGTATCAAGAGCAGCAGAGGTGGTTAGGACTGTACCTCTTCTTGTATTGGATGGTAAAATAGGAAACTTTCCATCACGAGACTTCCCCATGATGAAAGGAGTAGCAGCGAATAATAGTAGATCCAAGTGAACTTACAAATAAAGCTATGATCCCCAGCAACGACACAAGAAAATATTCTTGATGACCCACAAGTATAGGGGATCACAACAGTATTCGTGGGTAGTATTACCCAATTTATTGATTCGACACAAGGGGAGCCAAAAAATTCTTGCAAGCCTTAACAACTGAGTTGTCAATTCAGCTGCACCTGGAAATATTTCTTGCTCACAGAAGTTTATTAGTAGCAACAGTTTGCAGTAGAAACAGCAACACTAGAACAAGATCAATAGTAATAGTAACAGTAAACAGTGGGATTCGAGTGCGGTATGCATAGGGATAGATGGACGGGCGTTGCATGGACGAGTCTAAACATGTAACTTCAAGATCTAGGGCATTACAGATAAATAAGAATAAGCATCCAAGTACTAAACAATCCTAGGCATGTGCTCCATATATAGTCATGCGTGCTCATAATGAGAACTTGCACAACATCTTTTGTCCAGCCAGCCCGTGGCAGCGGGGCCTCTAGGGAACTACTGGCAATTAAGGTGCTCCTTTTAATAGAGCATCAGAGCAAAGATTTAACACTCTGTGAACACACGTGATCCTCACACCACAGCCATCCGCTTAGGTTGTCCCAATTTCTGTCACTTCAGGGCCTTTGGATCCGAACAATGATATGTGTACACAACTTGCAGATAAGATCACAAACAATATTATCATAATGATTCAATAATAAGTTCAGATATGAGATCATGGCACTCGGGCCCTAGTGACAAGCATTAAGCACAACAAGTTGCAACAAAGTCAAATAGCACTAATAGAGATACTAGGCACTATGCCCTAACAATCTTATTTGATTACAAGATAGAATTCATCCAATCCCTACCATCCCCATAGCCTACAGCGGGGGATTACTCACTCATGGATGAGGGAAACAACGCTGGTTGATGGAGAGGCGTTGGTGATGACGATGGCGATGATCCTCCCCAAATTCCCCGTCCCGGCAATGTGCCAGAACGGAGTTTCTGGATCCGAATCGCGGCTTCTGGTGGTGGCGGCGGCGCAGCGGAGCTCTTTCTGGAAAAACGACGAACCCTCGGTTTTTAGGTCAAGGGGTAACTTATAGGCGAAGAGGGAGCCCGAGGGGGTGCCTGGGATGGACGCACCCCCTAGGTGCGGGCTGGGCCCACACGCGCCTGGCAGGGGTTTGGGCCCCTAGGCCTCCACTCCGTCTCGTCTTCTGGCTCCGTGGATCTTCTGGTGAAATAGGATTTTGGCATATTTTCCGGGATTTTTCCTGATAGTTGATTTTCTGCACAAAAACTAGACACCAAGGTAATTCTGCTGAAAACAGCGTTAGTCCATGTTAGTTGTATCCAAATCACACAAGTTTAGAGGATAAACAATAGAAAAAAGTGTTCAGGAAAGTAGATACGTTTTGGGCGTATCATTTATCAGTAGAAACAGTTTGTAATAGCAAAAGCAGCAGAAAAACAAGAGCAATAGTAACAGTAGCAGCAAACAGTATGATATGAGAGCGGTAGGCATAGGGATGGATGAACGGGCGTTGCATGGACGAGTCTAAACATGTAACTTCAAGATCTAGGGCAATTGCAGATAAATAATAATAAGCATCCAAGTACTAAACAATCCTAGGCATGTGCTCCATATATAGTCATGCGTGCTCGCAATGAGAATTTGCACAACATCTTTTGTCCAGCCAGCCCGTGTCAGCGGGGCCTCTAGGGAACTACTGGCAATTAAGTTGCTCCTTTTAATAGAGCACCGGAGCAAAGTATTAACACTCCATGAACACACGTGATCCTCACACCACAACCATCCGCTCCGGTTGTCCCAATTTCTGTCACTTCGGGGTCTTTGGATCCGGACAATGATATGTGTACACAACTTGAAGATAAGATCACAAACAATACTATCATATGTTGGAGATATGCCCAAGAGGCAATAATAAAGTGGTTATTATCATATCTTCACACTTATGATAAATGTTTACATACCATGCTATAATTGTATTAACCGGAAACATTAATACTTGTGTTTACATACCTAGTCACATGATTTGTAACCATGCTTTGATGACATCAAACACCACACCGTAACTGGGTGGCTATAAAGGTGGCATTGAGTGTTCGGAAAGTATTGGTTGAGACACATGGATCAAGAGTGGGATTTGTCCATCCATATGACGGATAGATATACTCTGGGCCCTCTCGGTGGAATGTCATCCAATTAGCTTGCAAGCATGTGACTAGGTCACAAGGGATCACATATCACGGGAACGAGAAAAGAGTACTTATCGGTAACGAGGTTGAACTAGGTATGCAGAGATACCGACGATCATAACCTCGGATAAGTAAACTATCGTGAGACAAAGGGAAATTGGTATCATATGTAAGTGGTTCATTCGATCGCAAAGTAATCGTAGAAATATGTGGGAGCCATATGAATTTCCAGATTCCTCTATTGGTTATTGTTCGGAGAAGTGTCTCGATCATGTCCGCATAATTCACGAACCGTAGGGAGACACACTTAAGGATTCGACGTTGTTTTGAGTAGTTATGGTATTATGAGAAAGAGACCGAATGTTGTCCGGAGTCTCGGATGGGATCCGGGATATCACGAGGTGATCCGGAATGGTCCGGAGAATAAGATTCATATAAGGAAAGTCCCGTTTCGGAGTTCGGGAATGATTCCGATGTTTTCATCGGGAATGTTCTAGAAGGTTCCGGATTGTCCGACACTCCGGGGGGGGGGAGGGTACATGAATGTGTCATTGAATGATTTCATCATGTACTAAGTGTTCTTGCTGTTCCAAAACTGAAAAGTCAAACTGCTAGTTTGAAAGTCAAACTGCCAGTTTGAAAGTCAAACGGCTAAAACAGGAAACTGTGGAAAACAGGAAACTGTGGGAAACAGGAAACTGTGGGAAACAAGCAAGAGGAGGTTGAAACCAACTTGGAGGAGGAGTCCCTCTCCTCCAAGCCGGCGGCCAGCCTAGGCCGAGTTGGGGAGGGACTCCCCTTCCCTGGTGCGCCAGCCCCTCCACCTATAAAAGGAGGGGCAGGGCCTCCTCCTCTACACACAAGTTCCTATCTTCTAATCTCCGGTTTAGAGCCGTTTTGGTTTAGAGCTTCTAATTTCTTTAGCCTGCGGTTTAGAGCCTTCTAATTGGTGTGTCTAATCTCTAGACCACTAATAGCCCTCTCTCATACTCCACCATACTCGCTCCGACTTAAGGCGAAGCCCTGCGGGATCTCCCCTCTACTTCCGGTACCACGCCGTTGTGCTGCCGGAATCGCGAGGAGAGTGCTACAACCTCCGCTGCATGCTGGAACAAGAGAGATGAAGGTCTTTGTCGAGTACCGAACGTGTGACCGACTGCGGAAGCGCTGCCGGAACGCAGCGCCGGAAGGATCTTCTACACGATCTTGAGATTGGAAAGAGTACGACTACATCACCCACGAGAATCTGCTCTCGTTAACCGCTTTGGAATCTTCGAGGGTAAGTTATTCCATCAACTCGTTGCTACAATCTAGTAGATAGATCTTGGCTTATTTGTTTGTATGCGATAGAAATTTTTTGTTTTCCATGCTACGAACCCCTACAGTGGTATCAGAGCCGTGTCTATATGTAGATCTGTTGCACGAGTAGAACACAATGGTCATTGTGGGCGTTGATGCTTTTATTGTCGATTGCTTCTTGTGTACTTTGCATCTTGCGGTATGTTGGGATGAAGCGGCCCGGGCTAACCTTACATGACATCGTTCATGAGACTTGCTCCACGCTTGACATGCAACTTGTATTGCATAAGTGGCTTTGCGGGTGCCTGTTTCTCCTAGCATAGTTAAGATTCAATTTACAACGGGTGATTGACAATACTAGTATCAATGTTGTGGTTCTTGTTCGTAAGTTAGAACGACACTTATTGAAAGCCCCAAACCACGTAAAACATGCAAAGAAAATTAGAGGCGTCTAACTTTGTTTTGCAGGGGTGTGCTGTGATGTGATATGGCCATGATTGTGATTATATATGATGTATGCAATGTTCCTTATTGTAAGTTGGCAACTGGCAGGAGCCATATGGTTGTCTTTAAATTCTGTTAAGACCCGCGTGTCTATTCAAAGTAGTTGTAATAGTTGAAGCCGGTGGACGACAACCATGGAGAAGCATCATTGACCTTGATGCAATGTCGGTAATGATGGAGATCATGTTCGTGCTAGAAGATGGAGATCGGAAGCACAAAGAAGAAAGGCCATATCATATCACATATTATGAATTGCATGTGATGTTAATCCTTTTTGCATCTTGTATTGCTTAGTAGACGATGGTAGCATTATAAGATGATCCCTCATGCACATGAATTTCAAGTCATAAAGTGTTCACCCTTAGTTAGCACCGTTGCTAAAGCTTGTTGTTTCGAAGCACCACGTGATGATCGGGTCTGTTAGATTCTACAAGTGTATACAACATGAGCAAGCCAGATTTGCTCATGCGGAAACTAAGGTTTGATCTTGACGAGCCTAGCATGTACAGACATGGCCTCAGGAACACGGATTACCGAAAGGTAGAGCATGAGTCATATAGTAGATATGATGAACATGTTGATTGTTCGCCATTGAAGCTATATCAACTCTCGTGATGATCGGTTTTGATGTGGTGGATTTGGTTCGTGTGATCACTAAAACAATGTGAGGGATATTGTTTTGAGTGGGAGTTCACCTAGATTAATTTAATTATTAATTAGAACTCAATTTATCATAAACTAAATCAAAGTGAAATTGCATAGTTGTTGTAGTCATTGGCATCCGTTTACCACCTTGCGCTTAGTTATAATTGAGATAATAGAACTATAGAATTCTGGTTAGTTACTTTACGAACTGGTATCGTATTGTTTTGAAGTGTTAATCTAAAGTTTAAAAGTCCTATTGCAAACTTTCAGTAAGTTCCGGTTACTCCATGAAGTTTAATAATTAGTATTAAATCAAGAGTAACAATTCCAAGTGTTAGTATCATGTTTGTTTCCATGATTCTTGATATTCAAAGGATTGTCTTAATATCAAGGTTATCTAGGATCTGAAAGAGTTGTTTCAGAAACCATGATGTGTGGAAGATATTGTGATATCTGAAACGAAGTTTTGGTTGCAACATGATAGAGTATAATATGGCTAAAGTCATGTTCTCATATTTGATGAGAATTTGCAAAAGGTTGGAGACACTTGTTGTCCTAATCCTCCAAAAGGTTTTGGATAGCAACATTATACTCATAATTCATCGTTATAAGCTAACAGTAGCTTGATCATGGACGATTCCATGATAAGGGTGAATATTTGATGTAGGTAAAATGTTTACTACACCAAGAGATTACTAAAGAAAGGAATTTGAAAGAACACCAAATATTTGATGATGGTGATCTATTTCAAAGTGCAAGTCCAAAGACATTGGTATTTAATTATACACGCTTTGGACTATATGTCATATGTATGACTCCACTATTGATGTTGATAGATTCTTTCAAACAGAAAAGGAAATACTGAAAGAGAATCTCATAAATATATGGCAGAAAGGAAAAGACTAGAATTGTTCAGCTTAAGTATATAGATGATATACATGTTATGGCTATATTCTTTGCTTATTAAACAATGTGGTTCTCAAGTATTTGATACAGAATTTGTTGGTGTGAATCGTCATACGAAACAACACAATTCATGAACTACAATGGCCTAAGTAACTAGCAAAAGAATATGTGATGATGTTCATCGAGAACAAATAAAGGGTTATTGTGTTGCTCGTTAAACATCAAAGCTTGCCTTCAAAGATTTGTTTTATCAGGTATTATGAGAACAAAAGGGTTGTTCAAATAATTGTCGTAATCCATAAAAGATGGATTCGCAAATCTCGTTGGAGACATCACATCCATAAAACTAGTGCTAAAGATGTCGAAAGACAAATTGATTGAAAGATCACTTAGGAAGTGACATCGCCGTTTAAATTATACTGAAAAGAAAACATGAAGAAACTCCATGTGGATGGAATTTTGGAGTCTTTTGTTTTTTGATCAAATGACACTTGTGAAACTTTCCTAGAGATAATTGAAACTTTGTTCATAGGCCAAAAGGGAACGAAAGACTAGCTTATTGGAATTTGTACAAATTGTTGTACGAAGTCCATTATGTGTAGTCAAGAGCGATGGATTTTAACTTCATTTGCTTTTTCCGAAATTTTGAGTGAATATATGAATATTTACTTAATAAGGATGAAGTATGAAACATTTGAAAAGTTCAAAGACTTTCAAAATGAAGTGCAAAATCATTGTAACAAGAATATAAACAGTTTATGATAAAGATCATAAAGGAAGATATTTGAGTTACAGAGTTTAGCATAATACCTAAGATTTAAGGAATCGTTCCGTGGATTTGCATTTCCCGAAACACCATAAGGGTATGGATTGTTTGAGATATGTAATTAAACCTTGTTTGACATGGTAAGATCAAAGGTATAATTCATAAAACTGCCATTATATTTTAAAGATTAAAAGCTTTAGAGATTACTGTTTTTCCACTGAAAAGAGCTCCATCATAATCCGTTGAAATGACACCATATAAAGTTATGGTTTGGGATAAAACCCAAGTTGTCCTTTCTTAAACAATGGTTTGCTATGCATAAGAAAGATGTTTGCAACCAAAGTCGGATGAACCTGTCTTTGTATAACTGTTGAGTATTCCTCCATAACACCAGAGACAAAAGTGTTTGTCGCTTAGAACGTCAAGTTTCTTTGGGAAGGAATTTTTCGTGAAAAGAAAAGTGGGAAGACAATAGAACTTTGATAAGGTTAAAGGAACCTTAGCTATATGTGCAAAGTTGCGCAGCACCGAAAAGTGTTCCGGAGGCAGCAACAATGCTCATGGCTCACGTGCCTCAAAGGTTGTGGTCACGGAGATCTAAGTTCCTATTGAAACAAGTAGATCGGGTAAACAATCAAATACCAAGATTTGAGGGTTGAATCATTATTTGAGAATAATGAACCGACTACATGCAAAGAAGCGATGATGGGCCCTGACTCCGTCAAATGGCTTGAAGCCATAAAATCCGTGATAGTTCCATACACGAGAAATCAAGTTTTGAACTTGAAGGACCCTCGAGAAAGGTGTAAGACCTTACAGTTGTGTCTGGATCTATAAAGAAATAGACATGGATGTTTTACATCTATAAAATAGTCAACATGTTGGGAAAGAGTTCACAAAATGTTCAAAGGTTGACTATGACAAGATTTGATCTTTCATAGTGATATTTAGTCTAGACGGATTAATGTAGCAACCACTACATATAATTTGTTATATGGTAGTTGAATAAACAAAACAAGTTCTTCTAATAGAATCGTTACCTAGGACATGTGCATAACACGGTCCATAGGGTTTTGTTAATTCAAAAGGATGCTAAAAGCATATGAAAACTTCAATGGTTAAAGTGAGCATCGCGGAGTTGGAATCTTCACTGTGATGAAACTGTTAAAGGAGTTTAAAAGTTCATCAGAGACGATGGAGATGCTTGCATTTGCAAGAAATTAAGTGGGAGCGCTAAGACATGTTTCTAATACATTATGTGGAAGACATATTGTTGATTGGAAATAATGTATCTTTTATTAACATATATTAAGAATTTCATCCCGATGAAAGATTTAGGCAAAACCCAAATATTTGGCATCAATAGACGCTAATATGGTTGTGCCAGAAGTACATAGACGAGATATTGAATGAGTTCAATATAGAAACTACAAGAAAGGTTCTTGTCGCACAGAAAGGATTGAAAGAGTTCAAATGTTGATGATATATTCAAGTGTATTGACATTTGGTAAAGTGAAACAACTAATCAAGTATAGATTGATACTTGATGTATGAAATCACAAAGAGTGTTTATATCAATCATACTGTGATATGTACAAATCCAGATATGTCCTATGCTCTAAATGTTGTGAGCATATACCAGAATGATTCGTAAGATGATCATTGGACAATAGTAAGGATATTCTTATGATCTTTTGGAAGAACTAAGAGTATAATATTTGTAGAAGTGACAAATAGATGGTTAGTTCATTGTAAAAGTACTACATTGATACTAGTTTTGTCACAAAGTACAAATTAAGTTTATCTCAATCTAAACTAAGGGTGGCACAATATAATGGAAAGTGAGTTCCATAATGGATTTGGATGATTTCCAAAGTTAAGACATTGTGACAGATACTACAACAAAAGGCTAAGTATATGACTGCTATTATAGCAGCAAAAGAGGGCATTTGTGTCAAGTAGTTTGTTATCAAACTAGGTGTAGTTCACAGAGGGATAATACTATGAAGATATATTGTGTGACAATATTATCAACATGTTTTAGCCCCAAAGAACTAAAGGTCACACCGAAAGACCAAATTTATACAAAGCCATCTCATTAGATAATGAGTGATGCGTAGAGACGCAAAGACATGCAATTACACACGGACCTGGAAGTGTCAGATCCGGAGATCAGTTGACCACTAGCAATCGTGTACATACAACACCGGAAAGCCATAGGTGTTATATACACAAAGGTTTGAAACTAGATTATTGACTCTAGTGCAAGTGGGAGACTGTTGGAGATATGCCCAAGAGGCAATAATAAAGTGGTTATTATCATATCTTCACACTTATGATAAATGTTTACATACCATGCTATAATTGTATTAACCGGAAACATTAATACTTGTGTGATTTGTAAACTAAAATAAGAGTCCCTAGTAAAGCCTCTTGTTAAACTAGCTTGTTGGTTAATATATGATCATGGTTTCCTGATCATGAACATAGAGATGTTATTAACAACAGGGTCATATCATTAGGAGAATGATGTGATGGACATACTCCTATAGATAAGTGTAGCATAAAGATCAAGTCATTTCATTAGTTCAATTGCTATATGCTTTCTGATACATAGTAACCTAATTCCTTCGACCATGAGATCATGCATATCACCTTTACCGGATGGGTGCTTTGATGACATCAAACACCACACCGTAACTGGGTGGCTATAAAGGTGGCATTGAGTGTTCGGAAAGTATTGGTTGAGACACATGGATCAAGAGTGGGATTTGTCCATCCATATGACGGATAGATATACTCTGGGCCCTCTCGGTGGAATGTCATCCAATTAGCTTGCAAGCATGTGACTAGGTCACAAGGGATCACATATCACGGGAACGAGAAAAGAGTACTTATCGGTAACGATGTTGAACTAGGTATGCAGAGATACCGACGATCATAACCTCGGATAAGTAAACTATCGTGAGACAAAGGGAAATTGGTATCGTATGTAAGTGGTTCATTCGATCGCAAAGTAATCGTAGAAATATGTGGGAGCCATATGAATTTCCAGATTCCTCTATTGGTTATTGTTCGGAGAAGTGTCTCGATCATGTCCGCATAATTCACGAACCGTAGGGAGACACACTTAAGGATTCGACGTTGTTTTGAGTAGTTATGGTATTATGAGAAAGAGACCGAATGTTGTTCAGAGTCTCGGATGGGATCCGGGATATCACGAGGTGATCCGGAATGGTCCGGAGAATAAGATTCATATAAGGAAAGTCCCGTTTCGGAGTTCGGGAATGATTCCGATGTTTTCATCGGGAATGTTCTAGAAGGTTCCGGATTGTCCGGCACTCTGGGGGGGGGGAGGGTACATGAATGTGTCATTGAATGATTGCATCATGTACTAAGTGTTCTTGCTGTTCCAAAACTGAAAAGTCAAACTGCCAGTTTGAAAGTCAAACGGCTAAAACAGGAAACTGTGGAAAACAGGAAACTGTGGGAAACAGGAAACTGTGGGAAACAAGCAAGAGGAGGTTGAAACCAACTTGGAGGAGGAGTCCCTCTCCTCCAAGCCGGCGGCCAGCCTAGGCCAAGTTGGGGAGGGACTCCCCTCCCTTCCCTGGCGCGCCAGCCCCTCCACCTATAAAAGGAGGGGCAGGGCCTCCTCCTCTACACACAAGTTCCTATCCTCTAATCTCCGGTTTAGAGCCGTTTTGGTTTAGAGCTTCTAATTGCTTTAGCCTGCGGTTTAGAGCCTTCTAATTGGTGTGTCTAATCTCTAGACCACTAATAGCCCTCTCTCATACTCCACCATACTCGCTCCGGCTTAAGGCGAAGCCCTGCGGGATCTCCCCTCTACTTCCGGTACCACGCCGTTGTGCTGCCGGAATCGCGAGGAGAGTGCTACAACCTCCGCTGCCTGCTGGAACAAGGGAGAGGAAGGTCTTCGTCGAGTACCGAACGTGTGACCGACTGCGGAAGCGCTGCCGGAACGCAGCGCCGGAAGGATCGTCTACACGATCTTGAGATCGGAAAGAGTACGACTACATCACCCACGAGAATCTGCTCTCGTTAACCGCTTTGGAATCTTCGAGGGTAAGTTATTCCATCGACTCATTGCTACAATCTAGTAGATAGATCTTGGCTTATTTGTTTGTATGCGATAGAAATTTTTTGTTTTCCATGCTACGAACCCCTACATCATAATGATTCAATAATAAGTTCAGATCTGAGATCATGGCACTTGAGCCCTAGTGGCAAGCATTAATCACGACAAGTTGCAACAAAGTCAAATAGCACTAGTAGAGATACTAGACACTATGCCCTAACAATGTTATTCGATTACATGATAGAACTCATCCAATCCCTACCATCCCCATAGCCTACAGCGGGGGATTACTCACTCATGGATGAGGGAAACACTGATGGTTGATGGAGAGGCGTTGGTGATGACGATGGCGATAATCCTCTCCAAATTCCCTGTCCCGGCAGGGTGCCAGAACGGAGTTTCTGGATCCGAATCGCGGCTTCTGGTGCTGGCGGCACAGCGGAACTCTTTCTGGAAAAACGTCGAAACCCCCTCGGTTTTTAGGTCAAGGGGTAACTTATAGGCAAAGAGGGAGCCCGAGGGGTTGCCTGGGATGGCCGCACCCCCCTAGGCGCGGGCTGGGCCCACTCGCGCCTGGCAGGGGTGTGGGCCCCGCAGGCCTCCACTCCGTCTCGTCTTCTGGCTCCGTGGATCTTCTGGCGAAATAGGATTTTTGGCCTATTTTCCGGGATTTTTCCTGATAGTTGATTTTCTACATAAAAACTAGACACCAAGGTAATTTTGCTGAAAACAACGTCAGTCTGTGTTAGTTGTATCCAAATCACACAAGTTTAGAGGAGAAACAATAGCAAAAGTGTCCGAAAAAGTAGATACGTTTTGAAAGTATCAATCAATTATATTTCTGACACCAAGGAAGATCACATCAGTGACTAATCTAACCCTACACACATACACAACAAACCCTACCAAGAACAAATCCTGGTTTCTGGCCCCAAGTCTCGTTCTAACCCTAGCACGACAAAACCTACCAAGAAAACGGCGAGGCAGACGTCTGTGACAAGAACAGTAGGAGTGAGATCTAGACTTACCTCATCGGTGTCATCGTTGTCGGACTCGCGGAAGGTACCGACGTCGGCAGGCGAATAGATATTCTCCCCTCTCGCCTTCCTCTCTTGACGCATCCTATTCTTTAAGTTCTTCTCCTTCTTCTGTAGGATCTGCGCCTCTGTCATGAACTTCCGCTTCGGTTGAGCCACGCCGGAATACACGGCCTGCCGATTCCAGCCGGAGCTCCCATTTCCTCCCTCTATAGCCGCCACCTGCTTCCCCCTTCTCCGCCTTCGCCATCTGCTTTCCCTTCTCCGTCTCCGCCTTCTCCATGGACGGCCGCCGCGATTGAGCGTGCGTCGAGAGAGTGCTGGATAGGGTTTGCTTCCTGATTTGGGGTTTTTCTGGAACTGGTTGGAATGCAGTCCACCGGCCATCTTTGCTATATATGTATAATACGCACCGCTGAACGGGTTGTACGGGCTTCTACACAGGCTTATGGCTCTTTTTTTTCCATATCAACTCTGACAATCCCTGAATGACGATCATACCTCTCGATTAAGAAGCATCCGCTTGTATCCCAGTCGTCCAAGTGTTTCGCGCGTGTTCTGTTTTCTCCACAGGTGCGCACCGAAGCAAAAACGATTTTTCAGCAGGATCTTTATTACACATGTCATTTGATCAGTGCAACTGGCCTCTCAGTCAAATTTCGTAGCTCACGTACTCAACGCATGTCAGCCCAACGTTGAACCAACAGATCGGTACAATGTGCAAGAGCTCTGAAACCGTCAAGGAAATGGTCCAATCTTCACCTGAACATCCCTCTCCATGGACGTAGAATTCCTACTACCTTTCCTCCGTAGAATCCTCGAGTCCATCCACGTAGCACCGTGAAAGCAAACCACAATTCCTTAATTTCCAAAAAGACCCCCAAAAGTGCATCGATAACCATACTCAAACACCTGTAAGTATTTATCAAGCAAGCATCACTGGACCATGGGTTTATAATTTGTGGCCTATATGTAGCAACATCTCATTCTGAGAATTAATGTGGATAGACTCTTCTTCTGAACTAGTCATATACTCCCTCTGTTCGGAAATATAAGACGTTTTAGCTTTGTGAATTGAATGTATCTAGACGTCTTTTAGTGTATAGGTTCGTAGAGATTCGGAGTAAACCTATACCCTAAAAGGTGTCTAGATACCTCCGTTTCACAAAGCTAGAATGTCTTATATTTCCAAACAGAGGGAGTATGTTCCACACGTTGACGTTTACTTGGGTGGTCTCGAGCTAGTCAGCAGCTTTTTGTTAGTTAATAACTACTAGAAGGAAGACATTTCTCCCGTGTGTTCTTTCCTACACACGCCTTTGGATGAGTCGCCGTCTTACCCTATCTTGCATCGGATAAAGGATTTTGTGGAACTCAGGGACATATGATCCAAGGACAACGTCTGATTTTTTTTCCATCAACACTGAAATATACATAATAAAATGCATGGTGTCAAATTTGCACCGTTAAAGTTCAAAAATTTAAAGAAAAAGTTTGTGAAGGCTTTATTATGTCAGTATTCGGATTGGTTAAGTAGGATTGGTTTCATTGAATTTGTTATAAAATAAATATTGTATTACGTCATAAATTGAGCACATGATGCAAATGACTCAACATGCATACGCTAGTCTGGAAGTTCAAGAATCGACCTTAAGTAAAAAAAACAGCGACATTGAAGAGGTCATGTCTTACAATAAAGTGGAGATCCACTAAAAAAATGTTTTTACTTGATGAACTTGGGATCAAGAAACAATGAGACTTTTAAAAAATTAAAATTTTCGTAATCTCCGTAGAAAAATATAAATAAACTTGATCGTCCTGCCATAAGGAATTTTTTCCTAGCTTTTGATTCTTTTTTGGGTAAAAATTGAGGCCCTTACAATTTTGTAGCATTAAAATTCACCAATTTTAGACAAAAAGTCTGTGCAAACTTTATTATGTCAATATCTGGATTGGCTAAGTTTGATTGGTGTTATCAATCGTTTTATAAAAATATTTGAATTACGAATAATTTTGAGGAAAAGATGCAAATGACTCGTGTGCATGCGTAGACTGGTATTGGAGTCAAAAAATATCAGCTGCATTGAAGAGCTCATATCCGACCATAAAGAGGGAATTCACTAAAACTAAATTTACTTGATGCGCCTAGAATCAAGAAACAATGTAACTCTAAGAAAAACAAATTGTTTGTAATCTCTAGAGAAAGGAATAAACAAACTTGACCATCTTAGCATGCGTACAAGGTCATGAATATTAATCATGTGAGAATTAGTCGTCCTTATTCGTGATCCGCATATTCACAATAGGGTAGACATTCTTGGTGAATGTCTAGTGCAAGTTATGATTGTCCTCCTGCAAAATTTGAGAGAGGAATGATTTTTCATAATATCATATACTGGAGCACTATATTCCACATGTCTACATGCACTTGAAATGATGAACAATAGTTTGATTAGGCAAAACAATCTGTATGATTTGGCCATCTATCAGTGTGCACCTTCATGGTTCTGAGCAGCTTTTGACAACATTTTCATGAGTTGCATGTACATACTTCCTCAAGTATAGAACACATGCCATGTTGCCACACCATTGTCGCAGTTGCCGCGAAGCGTGGGTGCCCCAACGGCCTAGCTCATTTTCTATCAGGATGCGACAATTTTGTGACAACTTTGTGTTGCATAGGCTCATAGCTTGCAGTTCACTGCGACAGTCAAGTTCAACCAGTTTGTCCTGAGTTCCACAAGGCAAAAAATGCGAATTCAACACCTAGTTGGAGGAGAAGGTACCATGTGATCATGCTTATCGTCTTGTTGAGTACTCCTAGTGCACTGGAGGTGTTATAGCCATATGATGGTTACACAAGGGACATGATGATGCCGGGTGTGATGCGCATCAAGATCCATTGGTAGATTTCAGAAAACACCTTGCAAAATTAATGGATTCTAGCACGAATCCTTCCCAAACCCTTTCTTATTGTAAGTTTGGATACACAAATAGAGGTGTGCTTAAGAGCACTGCAATTGCATCGCTCCGATCATCCTATTATAGGGTATTTATAGGAAGTACAAGGGAATGGGGTCCAACCTGGGCATGGGGTCTACATATTGTAACGATGTAGGAACATGCAACACAGGGACCTCGCCAACATGAAGCTCTCCAAGCTTAGAGTAACTCTAGCAGATACTGAGAAACGCGAATTGAAAAACCCGTAATTCAGTGGACTTGAACTTGCGATTTGCCGAAGTTCAGTTCGTCGCGCAGAGCAGACACCACAAACTGAAACTGAACATTTAAAACTTCGTGAAAAAAAGCATTCGCGGGAAAATTCAGAGAAGAACAACGCCACATTCATAGTTTCAGATTCAGTTAAACATCACAAACAACATAATTTACATAATAAAACTAACAAACGACCAACGCGCGCAATGCAGATGCAAAATCCGGCCCCAAACGGGGCCTCGAAGCGGCGTCGATCTTGCGCCGGAGCTGCTCACTCCTCATCGTCATCGGAGTCGACGACGAGAACCCCCTCCGCCTCCGCTGCCTGCTTGCGCCGGAGCCGCTCCACCGCCGCCTCCTCCGCCTTCTGGCGCTCGATGACGAGGAGGGCCTCGTCGAGCTCGTGCTGCTCATCGTTGATCTCGCGGCAGCGCTGCAGCTCCACGGGCGACTTCAGCCGCTGGCCACGGGAGCCGTAGCGCGGGGGCGAGGGAGGGGGACGGGGTTCATGGCGACGTGGCGGCGATGGCGGCGCGGATTGTGCGGTGGAGCGGGATGATTTGATGGCTGGAGGTTCGCCGACGGCGGCGGAGATAGCGAGCGAGGGCGGTGGAGGGGATAGGGTTTGGCCTCGGTTTGCTCCGCAGCTACTGTAAATATACCGCGCGGCCTGGGCTTTTCTCTGGCCACCGTAAAAAATATTTATGGATCGGCATCGCTTTGCGGTAGCTGCACGCCGCGTGGAACCGAGCTGAAACCGTAAAGTCGCCGGAAAAATACGGTTTTGAGCCCTTTTCGGTATCTGCTAGAGTTGCTCTTAGAGCTTTCGCTCTACTCGTTCTACCTTTAAACTTGCACATCACATCTTGAGTTCTGTAAAAACTCCTCTCGGCCATATATTTCTTGTGCCTACATGATGTTAGTACTCGGGAAAAAATAATTATCACTGTTGCAGTTGAGTAGTTTATCCTCTCCTGTTTGATTACTATGCCACTCGAGTCTAAGCCGGCTGTTCTTCTCAGCGTGCACCGAGTAGAGAAGCGGTGATCTTCAAGCTATTGCCGTGTAATGAGGTTCCTGGCACGCCTAGCTACAACATTCTGCCTAAAGCTTGATCTGTATCATTGATCGACTACACCAGCAGAACTCTGTATAGGTTCTATAATAGAAGTTGCTGTGGTTAAATGTTAGGCTTTACGGTGTACGGCGTACAGTTCCTATATGTTTTTAGCACTATTTTACCTCTTGCTAGAAAGGTTGTGTTGGTGTGATACTGTGATCCTTTAGTACCTGCGAATGATATGCCTCATATTAACTTTTGTAATTTAAAAATTATCCATATTTTACAAATTACAACAATTTCTTCATTACACAGGTCAATTTCTCAGCGGAACTGGAATTTCTCTCAAATTGGGTAGCTCATGTACTTGACATGCCGTCAGCCCAAAACCGACGTGTTCGCTTCAGAGAAAAAGGATCCGGAGGAGAACACATCTACCCCCAAATACATCGCCAAGCCGTTAGTCCCTGCCTCCTCCGTCGGCCGCTCTGGGCGACATGAGGGGGCGGGGACGTCGGTGTTTCGGCTCCGGCCTGTAGTTACGGTTGGCGTCATGCTTTCTTTGGGCACTGCTTCTATGGAGGACACGACGTCATGTCAGAATAATTTGCGCCTACTATTCCTCTATCTCGGTATCACTCCAACTAGTTGGTGTCGGGGGACAGGTGGCATGGTCATCTCAACGATCACTACATCCAGCGAGATTCATTTCTGGTGGTCGGTGATGAATGGAAGTGCATAGATCAATTGTAGCTAGTTTCGAAATAAGAGTACCAAACCCACATAGAGCTATTTGGTTGAGGTCTTTATGTCCCTCGTCACTGTCTACTAAAGGATACTTGTAAGCCGCCTTTGATTTCAAGTAAATGGTGTTTGAAAGGTTTTTGTTTGTGTGCAGAAAAGTAAATAAAACAAATAAGGCAAAGCAAGTAACAAAAGCGTTGAAAATGGTTTTGAAACTAAATAAGGCTATATCGTTCTCGGGGATGCAGGATACACTGCTAGCATGGGCTAATTACTCATAATTAGGTGTGGAGTGGGATCTCTAATAATATGTTCACTACAAGACTCGTGGGCAGTCACTTTCATGAATCAGGTAACAAGATCATCTCTAAATAACCACTGCGATGTCTAAGAGCAGTTACTCATACAGACCACCACAATTAAGGGTTTTCCTATGGATATCGTAATGAGTTTAGTGAATCTATCTTTATTCCCCCTTTGACCGTCCGGGTTATAAACTCCTTGTAATCATAAAAGTAACACTGGACATACTTCCATACACGTCATAAGGGTATCATCCTCTCTTTACACCCAAAGACAAATGATATATAGACGACTACACATATCATTTAAAGAGAGAGATCAAACACAATATCATAGATCAATGGATCATGTACCAAAGTAATAGATCATCTTTATTTCATTTCATAATAATGCTAGGGTTTCTCCATCTCTCCAAGAACAAAGGGAACTACTCACATATGGAAGCAATCAATAACATCATCATATTCAAATGGATAGATAAAAGTATAAAGATAAATCTAGTACAAACCACAATTATATTTGGAATTACAACAAGATCTAAAGTATGGAAGAGGGGAATGGTAATGGTGATGGAGATGCAATGGTTGATGATAAAGGGGATGATATGATGTCCTCTGATGATCAGTGAAGTAGCAAGTATTTTCCCTTCTCCTAGTTTCTCCTCCAGATCCCACTCTGGCGTGGTGTTTCAAGGCTAGAACTTGATACGAGCAGACCATACGGGCAAGCTCTGCACGTTACACTAGTTGTTAAACCCTCTGTTGCCTTCCTTCATGCTCTCTATTATCTCAGGTGTGAAGATAAATCATTTAAATGACATTTATCATTTAGATATTATTACATAATATGATAGTCCCAACTAATATATTCATATAGTAATTAAGGATCTTGTTGAAATAAGGACAAAAAGTGCGCACACGAGCGCAATAAAATACCAAAAATCCTACTCTACTTGTGCAAAAACATAAGGTAAACATGCTTCAAATTTGGACTCATGAGTCGGCGATAGGCACTCTTGCGGGTGGCAGTCGTTTTGGCTGTTGTAGTTGTGTTTGTTGTCTTGCAGTTGGGCGCGTGGATGCCATCAAGCGGCAATGTTCCTCTTCTTCGACTACATCGGATGAAGTTAATGTTGTCGGGATCTGGTGACCACGGGAAAAAAAAAATCCTCGGACGGCATGCCACAAAGTCTCGGTCTCGTCGCTTGCCACGGGCCGGTTCATTGGCTCGAAAAGCATCGTTGTATGCGAAGGTCCTCTGCTAGATCTTGGTATGGCGGTTGTTCGCCTTTTTTTGGCCCTGTCATGGTGGCGGCGGAGGACGGTGGTGGATGACGTTCCGACAAGCCTCAAGTTTCTCCAAGGGTGGAATTGTAATTTTTTACTTACGGATACTTTGTGAAAAGTTGTGTGACATGCAAGCTTGTTTATTTTGGTGACCACATGTGTAATCTTTATAAACGGAGGTCCCCAACCGTCGGCCAAGAGCCCACTGCATGTAGCCTTGTTCACCCCGCCACCGGCGCCAACGAGGCCTTGGGCGGATGGCGGTGGTGGGGTGCCTCTTTTTTTCCATGTCTCTAGCGTACTTTCCGCTGTTGCGGTGCTTCCACTTTCGAGCTGCCCAGGATTGTCACTTGCCAGGTCAATCCGGGTTAGCGCAAGTGCAGGACTCCACCAGCGCCACCACGCTAAAGACTTCGATGAGATTGATCCTGGATCTGATTCGGGACTCCACCAGCGCAAGGACGTTGGACCAAGGTACCGCCATGATCTATTGCAAATGGCCGATGCAGGACTCCACCAGTGCCACCACGAGTTGGCGCCGGAGACAAGTTGGCCGGGCACAGATCTAGAGACGCGGATCAGGACTGTTGTAGATAGAGCCATGCATGGGATGATTTGCCTGCCCTAACTTTGCTACAGGTTGAGATATGTTGTGCCGACGTCGTCAATGGCGATATCCAAGGCCGGTTCCGACTTCTGTTCACCTTGGATCCCCCTAGGCTCTTTTGGTGCCGCGATATCCAATGGGTTGGTATATGGGGATCGCAGATTCGCAGCAGATCAGGAGACGGATGCATGTCGAACGATTGGCCTTTGCAGCAGTTGGGAGCAGTTGGGGTCTACTCTTACTGTGACTCTCTAGCTAATTGCTCCAGCGGGGATTTTTTTTTTCTCTTGTTCTTTTAGGGTATGTGCATCCTTGATGTCTCTTTAGATATTTTCTTATTAGAGAAGCTAGGTGTAATTGGTCTCATCTTGATATTAATATACTTCCTCCGATCCATATTAGTTGACTCAAAATTGTCTAGATTTGGATGAATGTAGACACTATTTAGTATATAGGTTTATTCAAATTTTGACAAATCCAAGTCAAATAATATGGATCGAAGGGATTACTAAATTTATAAAAAAAGGTTACATAAAAAAACGTACGTCAACCCATTGTGTGTATCATCTCGGCGCAACCGTTAAGGAAGTCGTCTAACTATGGTCAACCGAATATCCCTCTCCCTGCACGTAGAATTCCAGCTACCATTCCTCTATACATAGAGTCATCGAGTCCATCCACGTCGCATCGTGAAAGCAAACTATAATTAATTCCTTAATTTCCAAAAGACCTCAACCACTACAAAACTGGGAAGCTACGCTGTCGCTACGCCGACGGCCAAACGTCGGGGCCGTCGGCGTAGCCATCGTCCAGACCAGCCCCGCCAAGCAGCCGTCGGCGTAAAATTGTCCTCGGCATATTCTATGCTACGCCGACGGCTGCCCTTGGCGTACCTATTTTTTATTTTATCAAATTAAACTTTGAAAAATCATAACTAAATCATTCTAATTCGGAAAAATATAAATAATATATCAAAATTTGCAGAAAAATAAGACCTATCTATCTACACTTAAATATTACACATTTATAAATAAAAATTAAGTAAAACATTATATATAGTTTAAAACGGGCATAAAAAATTCAAAAACGATCGAAACAATGCGAAACCTTCGCGTGGTGTTATATTATGTGACATAGTTAGAAACTTGGTATATTAATTATGTCTCAAAGAAACCTTCACAAAATGACCTATGTCATTCGAGGTTTCTTGGCTTTCGGGTCAAATGACCAATGTTATGGCTAGAATCAAGGCATAGTTTGTGATAATGTGTCCATATTATGCATACACATGCATCATGGGATGGTGAACAATGTTGCAGGAGGAAGTTTTCCTTTTCGTCGCACCAAAAAGCCATTTTCCATTTTCCGAGCATAAAAAACGGACGGTTTTGTGAAGCAACCACCAAATGGCTAATTCAAAATACTACCACCAAATTTTACAAAAATACTATACCACCTTATATGGACAATGTCCCAACAGGGGGATCCGAAACCTTTCCGTCCACCTTTGGTGAAAAAGACAAATTTCTGCCGAATCGGTAGGAAGTGGGTCAGATATGAACTACAGGTACATGATCCGATCCTCATGTTTTTTTACAAAAATCATTATTAGGTTCACAATATGCTATTGATCAAATATCTAATGAAAGTTTAGCGAGGCTCGGCCCCGAGCTAAGAATCTTTATGTTCGTCGTTCGACAAAGTTTAACGATAGTTTAAAACGGGCATAAAAAATTCAAAAATGATCGAAACAATGCGAAACCTTCGCTTGGTGTCATATTATGTGACATATTTATAAGGAAAAATAGCAAACTTGATATATTGATTATGTATCAAAAAACCCTTCACAAAATGACCTATCTCATTCGAGGTTTCTTGGCTTTCGGGTCAAATGACCAATGTTATGGCTAGAATCAAGGCATAGTTTGTGATAATGTGCCCATATTGTGCATACACATGCATTATGGGATGGCGAACAATGTTGCAGGAGGGAGTTTTCCTTTTCGTCGCACCAAAAAGCCATTTCCCATTTTCCGAGCATAAAAAACGGACGGTTTTGTGAAGCAACCACCAAATGGCTAATTCAAAATACTGCCACCACATTTTACAAAAATACTATACCACCTTATATGGAAAATGTCCCAACAGGGGGATCTGAAACCTTTCCGTCCACCTTTGGTGAAAAAGACAAATTTCTGCTGAATCGGTAGGAAGTGGGTCAGATATGAACTACAGGTACATGATTCGATGCTCATGTTTTTTTACAAAAATCATTTTTAGGTTCACAATATGCTATTGTATCAAAGATCTAATGAAAGTTTAGCGAGGCTCGGCCTCGAGCTAAGAATCTTTATGTCCATCGTTCGACAAAGTTTAACGATAGTTTAAAACGGGCATAAAAAATTCAAAAATGATCGAAACAATGCGAAACCTCCGCGTGGTGTCAAATTATGTGACATATTTATAAGGAAAAATAGCAAACTTGATATATTTATTATGTCTCAAAAAACCCTTCACAAAATGACCTATCTCATTCGAGGTTTCTTGGCTTTCGGGTCAAATGACCAATGTTATGGCTAGAATCAAGGTATATTTTGTGATAATGTGCCCATATTATGCATACACATGCATCATGGGATGGCGAACAATGTTGCAGGAGGAAGTTTTCCTTTTCGTCGCACCAAAATGCCATTTTCTATTTTTCGAGTATAAAAAACGGACGGTTTTGTGAAGCAACCACCAAATGGCTAATTCAAAATACTACCACCACATTTTAAAAATATACTATACCACCTTATATGGACAATGTCCCAACAGGGGGATCCGAAACCTTTCCGTCCACCTTTGGTGAAAAAGACAAATTTCTGCCGAATCGGTAGGAAGTGGGTCAGATATGAACTACAGGTACATGATCCGATGCTCATGTTTTTTTACAAAAATTATTTTTAGGTTCACAATATGCTATTGTATCAAAGATCTAATGAAAGTTTAGCGAGGCTCGGCCCCGATCTAAGAATCTTTATGTCCGCCGTTCGACAAAGTTTGACGATAGTTTAAAACGGGCATAAAAAATTCAAAAACGATCGAAACCATGCGAAAGCTTCGTGTGGTGTCATATTATGTGACACAGTTATAAGGAAAAATAGCAAACTTGATATATTGATTATGTCTCAAAAAACCTTCACAAAATGACATATCTCATTCGAGGTTTCTTGGCTTTCGGGTCAAATGAGGAATGTTATGGCTAGAATCAAGGCATAGTTTGTGATAATGTGCCCATATTATGAATACACATGCATCATGGGATGGCGAACAATGTTACAGGAGGAAGTTTTCCTTTTTGTCGCACCAAAAGGCCATTTTCTATTTTTCGAGCATAAAAAACGGACGGTTTTGTGAAGCAACCACCAAATGTCAATTTTAAAATACTACCACCACATTTTACAAAAATACTATACCACCTTATATGGACAATGTTCCAAAATGGGGATCCGAAACCTTTCCGTCCACTTTTGGTGAAAAAGACAAATTCCTGCCGAATCGGTTGGAAGTGGGTCAGATATGAACTACAGGTACATGATCCGATGCTCATGCGTTTTTTACAAAAATCATTTTTAGGTTCACAATATGCTATTTTATCAAAGATCCAATGCAAGTTTTCCTTTTCATCGCACCAAAAAGGCATTTTTCATTATCCGAGCGCAAAAAGGGAATTTTCTAAAGCAACCACCAAATAGATAATTCAAAAACGGAGGATTTGTGATTAGTTGATATGGATATCATATTTGGATTCCTCTCATTTTTCTGATCAATTTAAACATATTATTTGTTGAATTTCGATTTACAGATTTAAAGATATTAATTATTCTATATTAAATAGAAAAATACAAAAAAAAATTATTATATTTTTATTTGAATTCAATAATATTTTTACTTATTCATTAATATTTACTTAAATAAATGTTTGTAATTTCAAAAAATACAAACATGTGACATGATGATATAAGAGTTAATAGGATTGATATCATAGTATTGACACCAATATATGAATTACTTTGCGGAAACGGATTCTGAAGGAACGGGGATGTTAAGCGTGCTGAAGCTGGAGTATTATTAGGATGGGTGACCTGCTGGGAAGTTTGATTAAGACTGAAATTTAATCAAATAGTAAGTATAATTAGTGTTAAAAATGTTTAAAGTAGGAGATTAACAAGTGAAACAATTCAAAGAATAAAAAAATTGAGAAAAAAAATAAAAAATTTATTATTTTTCAAAAAAAAATCAAAAAAAAATATTTTTGCAACCGGTCGACAGGCTACGCCGACGGCAAAGCCCTCGGCGTAGCATACGCCGACGGCATTTTGCTACGCCGACGGCTTGAGTGTGCTCCGTCGAGGGAGATCTTTGCCGAGGAGGCTACGCCGAGGGCAGCCCTCGGCGTCCCATACGCCGAGGAAATTTTGGCCTACGCCGACGGCCTTTTGCCCTCGGCGTAGCGCGCGTGTCCCGTAGTGAACAGTGCAACAGCAACCATACTCACACACCTGTCAGTATTTATCGAGCAAGCACCATTGGACCATCGGTTCATATATAATTCGTGACCGATATGAATCAAACCTCGCATTCTAAAAATAAATTCCACCGGTCTCTTCTTCTGAACAGAAAACGCATGGTTCATATATATATATATATATATAAGTAGAAGATGTACATACCTAAATTTCATATATATTCCACATGTTGACGTTTACTTAGGTTGTATCTCTAGCTAGCTAGTGAACAATTTTTTGTTGGTTAAAAACTACTCCCTTCGTCCCAAAATGTATGGCGCTCTGAATTTAATAAAATGCCAAATCCTCTACTAACTTTGACCAAATATAATATTTGCATTTGTAATATTGAATGGACACAATGAGAAATATGTTATGGTGAATCTATTCACTATATTAGATGATAATATTTTTCAGTATAAACTCGATCAAAATTAGAAAACGCTTACTTTTAACTAATCTTAGATGTCTTACATTTTGGATGGAGGGAGTAGAACGCAAGTAATTTCTCACATGTGTTCTTTCCTACACGGGTCTTTCGACGAGTCACACTCTTTCCCTAGTTTGCAAAGGAGAAAGAGAGTAGAAAGAGAGGATTTTGGGCGGCAGCGGGAGCAGCGGCAGCAGCAGTAGTAGTAGTAGTAGTAGTAGTAGTAGTAGTAGTAGTAGTAGTAGTAGTAGCAGGAGTAGCAGTAGTAGCAGCAGCAGTAGTAGTAGAGAAGCAACAGCACTTAGAATATCTCCTTTATTAATATATAGGCTAATTTTTTTTAAATAATACATTTTTTTATTCATTTTCACAAATAATACGCAAATTTGGCAAATTTCAAATCTGTCTGTCTGTCGGAGTGCGTCGTTGGTTGCGCAGACGACACAAGGTTTCATCCCTTGAACAGACGACAGGACCTGTCGTCCTTTGAGAAGCCGACGCCCCAGTGCTCCCGCCGCTACATAATCTTCGCTAAATAATCGTCCGCTCGGCAATCCTTCGCGCCGATTTTTCCCGCCGGTACTCCCCGCCATTTTTTCCCGCCGTTACTCCCCGCAAATTTTTCATGCCAGTAATCCCCGCCCTTTGTTCCCGCCACGACTTCCCGCCCTCTTTTTCCCGCCACGACTTCCCGCCCTTTTTTCCCGCCTATTCGGTTCGGTGCCTCTATAAATCCGGGCAACGGGATGTATCCTTTAACCCAGTTCATCTCTTCCTCCTCTTACTCTCTCATTTCCCTCTCTCCTTTTGCTCTCGCATTTTCCTCCACTCCTCTCCACTATGACCGACGCGTCTCCCTGGCCTGTAGATATGTCCATTGGGCTTTTCTTTATAGCCAGAACTGTTGAGATAGGCGATAAACCAGCCGACTGGGATACGTTGGTATCGAACCATGATGCTCTCATTATACTTGGTAAGTCACTTCATCGAAGAGGGTGGAAACTGAAGACCCCAAATCAGGTACGAGTAGAGCTTCTCAGGATCAAGGCAAGGTGGGACAAGCTCACCTTCAAGAGTGAAGCTCGCATGATGGAGGTGGCTAATACACCTTGGTCCTGGATAGAAGATAGCGAAGATGAGGATGATATCTTCATGCCGCCACCGGTTGGAAGCAAGGCAAGAGCTGAGTGGGACAAGAGACATGAGAAGAAGAAAGAGCAGGCCAAGAAGAGTCAAGCTGACATGACGGACCAGGTTATGGCACGTAGGGCCTGGATAGAAGAGAGCGAAGATGAGGATGATATCTTCATGCCGCCACCCGTTGGAAGCAAGGCAAGAGCTGAGTGGGACAAGAGGCAGGAGAAGAAGAAATCGCAGGCCAAGAAGAGCAAGTGCGAGGGATCGTCCAAGGGAAAGGGCGAGGCATCATCGAAGGGAAAGGGAAAGGCATCATGCTAGGGATAGATAGGACTCTTATTTATGTACCGCAAGTTATGTTGAACTATGTTGCAAGTTATGTTTAGTAGTTTGTCGAATAAAATCATGAAATAATAGAATGATGTCTCATACATAGATAGGTAACAGACTGATACGTAAGTAGATATCACTGGTGTCGACGACGAGGTGGCGGAGGCCTCGGTGTACTCCATCCATATCTATGGGGTGGCATCACATCACGGCGAGGTGCAGTTGACCCTTCACCTTGATCCTGTGTATTCTGTGTGGGGATAGGTGGTGGAGTACCTGACTGATACTGACTAAACCAGTCTACCTGCTCGTGTTGTGTCTGCTGATGACGGTCGTCAGTATTGTCCCATGTAACGGAGTCTCCTGCTAGTGTACAAGAAATTAAGTACTAAACAATGGCATACTGCATCTAATAATAGTAGGAAGGGACACGCTTACCATGAGGATGAGATTGTGGTCGATAAGCAAAGTCCATGTAGGGGATCGGCTGCTGATGCTGCCATTGTTCGAAAGTAATCTGGTTCTGGTGCAACTGGTCGATATTGAACTGCGATTGCTGCCACGTGTCAGAAGTAAACTGTGATTGCTGCCACCCCGAGCCTCCAGCCTGGTCTGGAGGTGGTGCTCTCGGCGGCGCCTGCTGTGAGAGTCGTGGACGAGGCCCGTGGCCTGATGGTGGCTGCTCCATGGATCGACGTGGGGCGCGCTCCTCCACCGAGTGACGCGGTGGGTGCTGCTGCATGGATCGACGTGGGGCGCGCTCCTCCACCGAGTGACGTGGTGGGCGTTGTGCTTCTCGGTGTTGAACGACGTCTGAGACGCCGGTGCACGTGATGGACGCGTAGATACGCCGCAGCTTCTCCTCGACCCGCCGGGCAAAGGACTGAGCCTGCTGACGGGGCACAAGAGGAACGTTCGAAAGCGAGCGTCCGTACTGAGCCACCTCAGTCTGTAGCTCCCACGTCATATCGGCATGCATTTGTCTCATAGTTAGGTATGCACTACATAGGCACTCATGTTGATTATGCTCTAAATAAAGTACTTACCGCTGACTTTCTGGACTCCAGTGTTGACTGGCTAGGGTATATCTCATCGTCATGTGCGTGTGGAATGGGACGTAGCCGTGTCATCGACATGTACCTCTGTAGGTATCCGTGGAATAGCTCCATATCAAACGGGCCAGCGTGCCACACTTGTGTTGGTGCATTCTGCCACTCGTTGATGTAAATCCCCACCCGTTGGAGCCATTGAGTGGCGGTCTTGCTACTTTTCCGAGAGTACCTGTCATTAGAATTTGTTAGACCATCATTAAAGAACATAGATGAAGTATAAGATGCATTTCTTATGTACATATATTTACTTACGCGTGCACGACATCTGGAAGGGGAACATCCGGACGCGGGGGATCTACCATCTGGCAAAGACCAAACTGTCGCATGACCCTCTGTTGAGACATCTCCTCAACTTGGCAATCAAAGATGATCTTGGATGTAGTCAGCCAGTACTCTCGATCTTTAGTGCACATAATAGATATGCCTCCAGGATATTGTGCGTGTCGTGTCTGCAGGGTGTACGGCTCCCAAATCACGACATCCTCTTTCAGTGTGTCGAACTGCTCTCTGAACGATGGATAGCATCTAACGACTTGCTCTCCCGTGAAACGACACTGCATGACAAAATAGTTGTTAGTAACTTTCATATTGTAGTACCAGAAGTGCAATTTATTAAGACATTACACTGACCGCTGCTGCTCTAGCTGCTCTCCTCTGAGTCACATGTTTTTTAGTGAAGTCATCAAGATAGCCACGACACTTGATATACTTCCACTCTTGGTTCTGCTTGGAAAGCTTCTTGAATAGGTTCATAAGAGCTTTGTTCCTGAACTGTGAGAAAAAATTGGCCCCTAGATGCCGCATGCACCAACGACTCTGCATGTCCAGCCATGGAGTTACTTCATCAGGAGTGGGCTGTGTGAGCTTCTTTATCGCGCTTAGTATACCTGGATGCCTATCATGAAGCACGCATACATTCGGTGTATCTCTCACAATTGCTATCTTCAGCTGCCTGAAAAACCATACCCAACTCTCGGTGTTCTCGCTCTCCACGAAAGCAAAAGCAAGTGGAACCACTTGATTGTTTCCATCTTGGCCTATGGCAGTCAATATCTGACCCCTATACTTGCCAGTGAGAAATGTACCATCCACATAGATGACTGGTCGACAGTGAGTGGAAGCTTCTATGCATATAGCAAATGAGAAGAACACTCGATGAAGTACCCTCAAATGAGGTTCATGTGGCAATGTAAAGTGTTGCATGTCCACGTAGGTGCCTGGATTCCTAGCCTGCAGTGTCTGGAGCATCCTAACAACACAGTCATACCCGTCTCGAAACGAACCAAACCTTGCCTCCAGTGCCCTTTGCTTAGTCCTCCAAGCCTTCCCGTATGAAATATTGTAGCGGAATCTGACAGAAACTTTGTTAATGATAGCTTTCACCCCCATGGCTTTGCCCTCCACTATCTCTGTGTACAACAGTCTAGCCAGGAGGGTTGACGTGAGGTTACGATGGTCCTGAAGGACACTTTCAAGTGTGCATGTGTGCATCACAACATCGGTGACCTTCCAGTTTGTGTCATACCTAGGGACATGGGCATGCACCCTTGCAGGACATCCAACTTCCTCGCAAACCAATGTCAAATATTGTTGTGATGACACCTTCGTTTTCATGACCCGTTGCATGGACATTGACCACTCAACAATTGCTTCCTGCAGATGTCTCTTGCTAGGATATAATGCACCCAGAGAGATGTTGTTCGCGTGATAATGCCACGCCGAATCATGCCCATCGTTCACAGTCATTGCTGCTGTGTTGTCATTATTCCATGATGCCGGAATAGGTTGGCCGATCTCTTCTTGATCAGACTCGCCAGAATCATCAGCCGTATCACTGTTGCCTTCTGAGTCTTCGGCTTCCATTTGATATTGCAACAAACCATCATATATCTCGTCCTCATCAGCTTCGCCACTGAAAATGTCTTCCCCTAATCCTTCACCACCGTCCTCTGATACATAACCATCACCCCCGGTGTGTGCATAGCTATTGTGACCTGATTCATAACCGCCGCCACCCTCTTGGCCCTGACTACTCTGGCTATGATCATAACTACCTCCAGCATGACCGGTCTGACTACTCTGGCCATGATCATAACTACCTCCAGCATAACCGGTCTGACTACTCTGGCCATGATCATAACTACCTCCAGCATGACCGGTCTGACTACTATGGTCATGATCATACCCAGCCTCTTTCACCACAGGTAACACTAAGAGACTGGGGTTAACTTCTCTTTTCTGGCAAGCTTGCACAAATTTGACCCATTTCTGTTGCTCTTCTATCGGCCTTAAATAAAAATTAGGGGTTTGCCTTGACTTAGTCCATAAAGCATGCACACCGACAATATGGGTAGGAGGGAGCCCTAAACGAACACATAACCAATCCTTCAACTGAGTAACGGGCACTGTTTCAGGATTCTGAAGCACTTCATCCATAAATCTAAACTCGCTCAAATCAACTCCGTGCTGGTTTATTCTGACGGAACCAGGACCATACAAGAACCTAAACACAACATTATTTGACATGATTTTCGACCTAAAAAATACCAAAAATAGTCAAAAACAGGTACATTGACACATAATACTCTACAAATATCTTGCATCTAACAGACCCCATCAAACACTACCTATGAACATACACACATGACTGCAATAAGCAAGAAATTAGGGTTTACCCTTGAAGCGTGCGAAGTCCTGCCGTGCAGCTGCCTCAGGTCAACGGATCAGCACCTCCACCATGCACCTTCCTCAAGTCCCAGCACCAGCCTCCACCATGGCCATTGCTCAACAAGAAGCTAAGAACACCACCAGATCCCTCCACCAAAACGCCTCAAATCACTACACCAGGCTATTCCATTAGTAGATCGGGACTCTACTAGCTTGCTAATGTGTCAGAGCAGCGAGTTTGGATAGAAATCTAGGCTACAAATCGGTGCAACGGCTGAAGAAATGAGAGCAAGCGAGAGAGGAAGAAGAGCTAGCAGACGCTTGAGCTGGAAATGAGAGCAAGCAGACGACGGGCACGGGCGGGCGAGCTAAATAGCTGGGGCGCGTCGTCCCTTCAACAGACGAAAGGGGCGTCGTCCCTTGAACAGCCGACGAGGCTGACCCCTGTCACCCCGACAGCGCGCGTCGTCCGTTGAACCGCCGACGAGGCCGACCCCTGCCACCCGACACGGTGGTCGTCTTTTGAAGAAAAGAAGACAACTTGGTCGTCTTTTCAACAAAAGACGACATGTTGGTCGTCCCCTCAAGCGACGAAACCGCTCTGTTCGTCCGTTCAACGGACGACGGACCGACAGATTTGAAATTTGCCAAATTTGCGTATTATTTGTGAAAATGAATAAAAAAATGTATTATTTAAAAAAAGTTAGCAATATATAGAGTTATTGATTATTGCGAAGATGTTATAGTAAATATTACCACAACATTTTTTTATTTAATGACATGCCATGTCATCAGAATGTCTAGTTGAAAACTAGTTAGTCGTAAATTTAGTTGTGTGATTTGTCTCAAATGATTGTGATGCATTGTAAATCATGGTATGGTTTGTCCCTCCCGCAACGAAAGAGAAAGAGAAAATACAAAAACAAAGAAAACAAACGAAAGAGAGAGATCTCAGCTCACAAATGCAAGGCATGCTACTTGTGGTTGTGGTTAAAGAGTTGACCACAAAGACTAACGCGCAAGCTTGAAAATCCCATAAATATTTGTCCAATCCTGCCTTCTCCTGCATAAGCGAGCAAGCATGCTAGCTGGTAAGTTGCCGACGACGATCACGAGCTAAACTTCCTCTTCTTAGCTAGCTGCAGCCATGGCCAATCCAAGGTGCCACCTCCTACCCACGTTCTTGATAAACTGCAACCTCATCCTCGCCACCTACACTCTTGGCGGCGCCGCCGCTCTATCTTTCAACTACAACTTCGCCATCCCTGCTGACCGCGCACAGCTCAAACTCATCGACGCCTCCTACGCCGGCGTCGACCGGATCATCCTCACCGACGAGGTATCCAACCTCACCGGCCGGGTCGCGCACCCGCACCCCGTGCGCCTGTGGGACGACCGCACCGGTAGGAGGGCCAGCTTCATCACCACCTTACACTTTGCCATCCATGCGAGCAGCAACGTATCACGGGGAGACGGCATGGCTTTCTTCATCGGTCCTTTCCCGGCGACAACCCCGCCGCCGCGCTCTGACGGCGGCCTCCTAGGGCTCTTCAGCAACCCGAACATCACCGGCGACGCCGACTCCCTGCGGCCACCGCACACTATGGCCGTGGAGTTCGACACGTGCTGGAACGACGGCTGGGACCCCTCCGATAGCGGCGGCGGCGACCACATCGGCATCGACGTCAACGGAATCAGGTCTAACCAGACTAGGAATCTGCCGCCGTTGAGCCTCAACGGTTCCATGTGGGCGAATATCACCTACGACGCCGAGTCGAAGGTGATGAAGGTGACGCTGCGAACCAGCCATGCAGAGTCGAGCTCGACGACGTACGAACTCAGTGCAAAGATAGATCTCAAGGACGACGCCGGTCTCGTGCAGGACACGACCGTCGGGTTCTCGGCGGCCACAGGACTCCTCAGCGAGTCGCACCAGCTCCTCGCTTGGTCCTTCCACTCCACAGGTAATACAGTACTACTCCCTCTGGTCTATATTAACTGTATGCAAGTTTGTTTAATACGAATGCATCTAGTCTAAATAATTAAATAGATATATAGATAATCTACATAAAGTATGGATCGAAGGGAGTGCCATATAACAAAACGAACTGAACACGCTTGCGTTATGAATTTAAGCTCACTAAAGATATCTTGTCACCTATACATGCATGTACTTTTATTTAGCGGAATGGATGTAAATCATGTAAAAATCTCAAACCCACCTATACCGTTTATTTAATAAATCTAATCTTTTTTTAGGGAATTTAACAATCTAAACTTAACTAATAAACCTAAGAAACTATAATTATCCTCACTGTGATGCGACATTCTCATGTCTAGCCACTTTTGGGTATGGACCCTGCTATCTGATCGACTTGCTTCACGAGCATTAGGCACCACGTAGGCACGTACCAAGAGTGACCTGATCGCATCATTATCGATCTTATTATCCCTATTCAGTGAGAATATAACATATGGTCCATGCTAAAACGTACGACAGCATCATGTCATTATTATGTGCACCTGCCCCCACGCTCTCACGTCCGTCCGTACAGTCCATCATCTTCGTTCTAGATTAATTGTGTGACTCAAGCGGATTCTTCCAAAGATCTTACTTTCGAGTTTTTTTTAGGGAAATCTTACTTTAGAGTTGAGAGTGAGAGGGTCATGTTGAAATAAATCTATACCGATTATATCACTTTTTCCATATATAAAATAATTATTATTTTACCTCCTTTTCTTTGCATGATTCATTTTTTTTTTTTGGAAATGGGGAGCTCTGCCCCGGCCTCTGCATCAACCGATGCATATAGCCGATTAATTACGAGGTTCACAGGTTCGAATCTTCACAATTATTACAATCAAGTATCAGCGATGGTTAAGACAAGTATCAACCAACGGAAGATGAAAAGCAACAAAAAACTATCCATTTCGAATCTTTGCATGATTCATAAATAGTCAAGAACAAAGTGCATAAACTACATCAATTATTCTAATATTTGGAAAACTCACAGAAGAACATATCATTCTGGTTATCAGAAAGAAGCAAGGTAGTAAAGTTAGGAACCGCTTATAATGTAGGTAAAATTAGCATGGCCCCCGGTATTTTGCTCAAATTGAACTAAATACCTGTAACAGCACTAAATCTATACCCATTGCATACGAGGCCTTAGAAGTTAAATGAGACCAAAAAGATTACTGAAAAGTATGAGCCAAGCCAATATTACAGGAGGGGATATGGTCAATAATTGGATAAAATTACGTTTAAGTAGACAATTCTATCCGAGGCATTTATTATACCTAAGGTTATTGAAATTAATTTTAAAAGTTGACTTATCGATTCAGCACCATCAATTAATTTTTTTGTTTTGCCAACAGACCCCTCTCGTTCTGAGACAAAAATGTGGGTGATATTCCTATCTGTGGCGGCAATTTTGTTGACCGGTTTAGTTGCTGCTCTTCTCTACATTACTGTTATGCACAGAAGAAGAAGGTGCCTAGATGGAAAAATTTTGCAAGGTAAATATATATTTAACTAAACAAAAAAGTTCGTTTATCAAATACGTTATCTCAAATAATCATGTTACTCCCCGGAAAATATCCAAGTTGCAAGGAAATTCTCGTACTCCGAGCTGGTAGCCGCGACGGAAAACTTCTCCGTGGACCAGAAGGTGGGCAATGGCTGCTTCGGCGACGTGTATAGGGGTCAGCTACCGGATCTGGGAGAGGTAGCAGTGAAGAAGATGCGGCAACCGACGTCGAAAAGGAACCGAAAGAAGTATGTGCAGGAGATCGAGAGGAACCGGAAGAACTACGTGCACGAGATCCAAACCATATGCCAGCTCCGCCACAAGAACCTGCTGAGGCTGATCGGCTGGTGTGACGACGGCGGCATGCTGCTGCTCGTGTACGAGCTCGAGCTCAACGGCAGCGTGAGCGACCACCTCCATGGCGGGAGGACGCCGCTGATGTGGCCGGAGAGGTACAATGTCCTCCTGGGCATCGCCTCCGCTATTGAGTACCTCCACACGGGCGCCTACGACTCCTCCAAGTGGTATGTGCTGCACCGCGACATCAAGCCCAGCAACGTGATGCTGGGTGAGGGCTTCCAGGCCAAGCTCGGCGACTTTGGGCTTGTGCGCCAGGTCACCCGCCATGGCTGCGGGACACCTCGGACCACCGTGATCGGGAGCATGGACTACATGGACCCCAAGTACATCGAGACGGGCATGCTGAACTCGGCCTCCGATGTATACAGCTTCGGGGTGCTACTGCTGGAGGTAGCCACCGCCATGAAGCCGTCTGTTCCACGGGGGGCGTTGCCGGGATGCGGACACCAGAATAGCCTCATCAGTGCCGTCAGAGAGTGCCACGGCAGGAATGCAATACTCGACATAGTAGATGAGCGGGTGAGATGCGAGTTAGAGCAATGGGGATGGCAGATGGAGCGTGTCATGGTCACGGGACTGATGTGTGTCGAGACAGAGCGTGAAGATCGGCCGTCCATTAAAGATGTCATCGACATGCTCTCCAAATGCGATCAATCTTCCACGCCAGAACCGGAGTTTCTTCAACATACTAAGGCTAAAGAATAGTGGCGGCCTCACATGGTTACCATCTATCGCTCGTTTTGGTGGGTTTTGGTTTGATCTTTGTAATCTCTCTCGTAAGATTTTGAGAATAATCTAATAAAAGGGTTCTCTTGGATACAGAACCCGGGGTGATCTTCCCCATTTCGAAAAAAACATGGTTACCAGCTTAAAGGTAATGTATCCTTTTCAAAAAGAAAAACAGCTAAAAGGTAGTGTTCGTGTGTTATATTTGTCCAATGGACAGTATTACCCTAGCAAGTGTTGGAGCTCGTCTTTGTTTTTGTTAGCAAAACTAGGATGCAATGTTATTATGCATATGAGTTTGATGATGGTACGAAATTTTCAGTTATATAATAAGGTCGCTTCAAGTCCAAGCATGCTTTGTCCAACTTATAAATGGATGCATATTGCATAGGTAAGAGTTTCATCGACCAATCAAGTATTCTTCATAAACCTAGTATTTAATTCTTTTAAAGAAACTTCTGTTAAAAAATCATCTTTAACTCTCATTAGCTCTTATAAAAGGGTTTATGATGATTATCTTCACATGTCTCGTCGAAATTATGACTATGCCACTACAATTCGGCTAACTAAAAAAAATGCCACCATCTTCTGTACTTGTTAAATTTGTACCCTTGGATCCGTTTGACGCCGGGGGTGTTCGTTTGCTCTAGCTATCGGCACATTGCATATGGGTGTTTTGGCTCTTAGCACAAGGTTTCAAAAATCGTCAGCATGCATGGGTGGGGGATGTGAGGATTTTTCCCACACGGTTATAAAAACCATGTGTGATGTGAATATATATATATATATATATATATATATATATATATATATATATATATATATTAGAAAAACAAACCATGTGTGATATTTAGTAATACAAACACGGCTAAAAAATCCAAGGGTGAGCAATGGTTTTCAAGATTACAATCAAAAAATTGTATGCGATCCCAAATTATCAAATATAAAAAAAGCACTAACAGTCGTCGGCGCCGCAACAGACGACGCCAGCATCGGCGCCAACGGCCGACATCGCCATGATGCAAAAAGGCAAGGCCATTGATGCTATTATATATGTCAACACTGATGGTCACCGACGTCATTACACATGACATTGTTGAGTCGGTATCAGCGCCATCACGAAGCCCCTACAATCGTCAGGAGAAAGGCAGGAGGTGCCTCATAAGCACAGTTGATCTTCTACCATGGTGTTATTCATAAGATGTGTCTGTAACCAACCATCGAAAGTCGTTATGTGTTCAACTTTAATTCAGGAGTCAGACTGTCCTGGGTTTTTGAAGCGTACAATATTCTTGTGTTTCTCGATATACGGAGTCGCCAGGATAGAATTTTGTAGAACCGTGTAGTAGGCTTGAGTGAAAGAAGGCCTGTACATATTTAACATTGTTTTCTTTCCTAGCGTGCCTTTTTCATTCAGTCTTCCCTCATGCCATGATTCAGAAACACCATTCTACTTAACGTCTAAAATAAATTCAACACAAAACTCAATAACCTGCTTTGTTTCATAGCTCTTAGAGATGCTTCCTTCTGGCCTAGCAATGGTTCTAAACACATTTTTTAAGACTCACATGAATCTTTCAAAGATAAACATATTGTGTATAATACAGGACCGAGAATGGTAATCTCTTCGACTAGGTGAACTAGGAGGTGCGTCATAATATTGAAGAAGATGGTGAAAACACCACGAAGCCGACAAGACATCGGACCACATCATTATGTAACCTTGGTAGACTTTCTAGATCGATTACCTTCTAAGAAATTCCATTGAGGAATGCACATATTTTCACAATGGGTAGTTGAACATTTTCTGGTACAACCCCCCTCAATACAACCGGAAGCAATTGCGTCATAAGCACAATGGATAGTTATCACCATTTTGTTCTCCTTCGTTGTCTTCCATCATAACCCCTTTTTCTCCGTGCTTGGTCCAAAAATTATAGCCAGACATGAAACCGGACCAAAACATGTGGTTGTGAAGGATTTTTGAGGAAGATTAATCCTTCTGATTTTGACATACACCACATGGACAATAAATAAAACCGTTCCGCTTATTTTCCTCAGCCAAATCAAGAAAAGAACGCACACCTTTAATGAACTCCCTAGAGCGTCGGTCAACATACATCCATGTTCGGCTCATCTGCATTATATAAGTATATCAAACACAATCACGATGATAAAATTAGTCCCGGTCTAAAATTATATGCACACAACGATACTTAGGCTCCGGATGCGATGACATACTACATACTAAAACTATGCACTAATTTAAAAAATTTCTACTCCATCTTTAGTCCTGATTGGAGACATCAACCGGGACTAAAGGGGTTGCGGAAAGTTGGGACCGGTGCAAGCCCGTTTAGTCCCGGATGGTGTCTCCAACCGGGATTAAACATTGACCTTTAGTGCCGGTTGGAGACACCAACGTGACTAAACGTTTAGATTTATTTAATCGTAGGTGGCGACATTATTTGGTGGGTGGCGGCACTATGTCATGGGTGAGTGTCGACACTATGCTATGAGTGGTGGCCCTATGCTGTAAGTGGAGACACTATTCGGTGGTTGGCGACACTATGTCGTGAGTGGCGATACTATTCGGTGGGTGGCGACACTATGCCGTGGGTGGCGACACTATTTCACCGTTAATGGTAGCACTATGCTTTCTGGGTGGCATCACAAATGTTATGGAATTTAATATATAAATAGGAAAGATACATCCTTATGAAGTTATAAACTGCAAGATGGTGCTAGAGGGACACCACTACTGTAGAGTACTTAGACATATTCAAGGAGCTCGCCATAGAGGCACTCCCATATATGTGAAATTTATTAGCTTCCGGGTGTATTGATCTAGAGAAGTTATAAATTGCAAGATGGTGCGAGAGGGACACCACTATGGCAGAGCTTCTCAAAGATGTCTTAGGATCCCGTCCTCAGACATCTTCGAGGAGCTCGCCATAGAGGCATTCCCATATATGTGAAATTTGTTAGCTCCCGGCGTATTGATCTAATGAGAAAGATTATGTTTTTTTGCTAGTGTGTCTTCTAATGAATATTTTTTGAATTAACCCTTTTTTACAATTTTGTGATTATTATTGTTTACTTTGGTACATATTTATGTATATGCATAATGATGATGTTATTTGTTTATATCCATCTTGAAGATGTAGTGATTACAAATATCTCTACTTCTAGAGCATGAAATGAGCTAAACTAGCAATGACAGATGAAAGGATGGAGTTGCTAACCTTTTAAAACCCTTGGATAGATGGGCACCGCCAAATCTTGATAAATCATGTGAAAAAATGGGGATGAACTCGAGTCTAGGGAGGAGTGGACAAATCTGCATTATAAGTATATCAAAAACCATGCATTACACAACATCATGAATATATAAGTGACCAAATTAATATAAGTTCATCACATTAAAACCAAAATAAAGTAGTGACCAAATGTTATTATGGCAAAAATTACTCCCAAACTAAACCCATAAATCTCTCTACTTTTAGAGCATGAAATGAGATAAACAAGCAATGCAAGATGAAAGGTTGAAGTTACTAACCTTTTATAACCCTTGGATAGATGGGGCACTGCTAAATCTTGACAAATCTTGTGAAAAAATAGGATGAGTTCGAGCTCAGGGAGGAAACAGAGAGGAGAAAGCAGCTTGAAAATGAAGTATGGTCGAGGTAGGGAGAAAGATGATATAGGAAGGACATTAGTTCTGGTTGGAGATACCAACCGGGACTGAAGGGGTTGGCGTCGGTCCGAGCCTGTCGGAAACCCTTTAGTCTCTCTTGGTATCTCCAACCAGGACTAAATATCTCGTTTGAACCGAGACTAGAGGTGGCCGTACCCTACGCAGGGCCGGCCCTGACATGTCAGGGGCCCGGTGCGGGGAAAAAATAGAGCCCCTATACACAAATATAGAGATGTTTATAATCATGATCTTATTGGCGACAATGTTCGGTTCACAAAACATTTATACTTGTGCAAGGAAATATTATCTCAAACAAAATAGCACTTAACCTCCTCCACATCTTGCACTTTAGCTCAAACTCCGGCACGCACTCGGGCTCACACTTCACATCCTACACTTTCTGAACACCATCTAAATTTCATGTTCACTCGTCCTCGCATAAATTTTCATGAACACTAGCATTGTTATCATTCTCAACTATATTTTCAGTTGGTTGTTCAACAATTGTTAGAACTAGTTCCCGAGAATTTCTAGGAGAACTTGCATTTTTTTCTCGAAATAGATGTCGGAAGTTTGTCAAAATTTTGCTATATCTATATGCTAAATAGCGTCTAGATTTATTCAAATTTAGACAAATATGCGACGTCTATTTTGAGACGGAGAAATAATAAATTTGTTAATGGCAACCTTTTAGAATTCTATGAACTCATCTCCGGTGATTGGGGAAGAGGAGAGGACAACGAGGAGACGAGTCAATACGGCCGGTGGTTTCTTTTCTTTAGCGATAGCTAATACGTGTATAGGCAATACATTCAAAGGCCTCAGCTGATAGCGTGCACTAGTGCACACGTACCCCTCTAACACCGGTTTGGAGGACCCTCTAACAGCGGTTCCCCAACCGCTGTTGAGGGTTCGGTGTTAGAGGGGGGGCCCCTTTAACACCGGTTCCTATACGAACCGGTGTTAAAGGGTGGCGCACGTGGGGCTGCCGCAGGCCTCAGGCCCCCCCCCCTTTAACACCGGTTCGTATCTGGAACCGGTGTTAAAGGTTCTTCTGCCGCGGCAGAGATTTAGGCCATTTTTCTGCCGCGGCAGAGTTCTGCCGCGGCAGGAAAACGGCCTAAATCTCTGCCGCGGCAGACTTCTGCCTCTGCCCCGTTCTGGGCGTATTTCTGCCGGAGGGGGGGGGGGAGAGCGAGGGGAAATCGATCGGGAGCGGTATACTTATAGAATCGTCATCGGTACATACGAGTACATGAATAATTAAGCAACTATTATTATACACAAACATCGTCATCGGCACATACATCGTCATCGGCACATACATCATCATCGTTCATTTTGGTGGATATCTAAAGAGTTCTCCGCCAGGCGTGACGACCTCATCAAGTATGAACCCCGCCAATTCCTCTTGAATGGCTCGTATGCGTTCAAATGGTAGGAGTTGGTCCCGCATCCGTTCGATCTGAATATATATGAAGAATGAGCCGTCAATATATATATAAGAATAAAACTCAACACAATTGATGGTAATAAAATAATGTTGTGGACTTTGTTTACTTACTCTAAGTTGTTCTAGTGCGGCTTGGCCTGTCGCACATATCGTGTTGCGAATGAATTCGCAAACATAGTACCCACATAAGTTATTGCCGTGTCCTTGATGCGCGCACTTTACGAGAATAGAGAGTTCAATCAAAATAATAATCAATAAAGCATGATATAATGGAATTGGAAGCTAGCTAGTATTACTTACATTTTGTTCTACAAATTTTAGTTCTTCTGACCATTCACCCACGGCCCTGCCCGTGAACATTTTCCAAACCCTATCCGACAAAGAAAATGGATAAAGGAGTAATTAATTACTTATTGTCACGAAAGTTGCCGATCTAGTGCGATAATATGATTGAAATTACCTCTGGAGCATCTCTCTAAAGTCTGCCCATAGCTCTTTTTCTTTTCGTAACGAGTCCATGACAAGGACTTTTCCTGAGTCGGGTTGAATGACTAGCAGAATAAAGTGGAACCTACGCACGCATAACTCATCATCAGTTACACTTAACATCGAGTAAGCCGAAACAGAATGTGTACAAGAGAGAGGGTAACAGTACTCACGAGAAGTTGTAAGGCAATAGTATTTCCCTTTTGGTTTGTTGTCTCAGTAAAGACTTTAGCAAGTAATCTTCTGTTTGCCCGGGTTTTTCTCTTACCACTTCTTCATGAACTCTATTTGGGTCAACGAACCCAATGTCAAAAGGGCCTCCTTTCATGCATTCCATAACCTTTTTCCTGCATAATAGTATATACATATATGGTGAGCATATATATATACATGCAATTAATGAAGTGAATGAGTTGAGATAAAAATTACAGAAATAGTACTTACACACAATAAAGGCTGATGGCAGCTTTGTCGAGTTCCTTCTGATTGAATAGAAAATGCAAGTCTTGAATGTTGAAGTCGATCGCGTCGTCTCCGCACAAGAAAATCTGATCTCTTATATGCGCCGTGATCCATTCTACCTTTCTCGTCTTGCAGAAATGAAGGTACCACTTGTGCAATTTTCGCATCTTTGTTGGTAGATTCTTGAGCTCCTCTTTCTTGACTAGATTCTCCCCATACTTCCATGGCTGTATGGGGTTGACATCGCATTTGGGCAAGTTGTCTCCCATGACGTTCAAGTAGGCAATGTAAGTCATCCCCATCTCATTGGCCTTTCTTTGTAGCTCTGCCTCGTAATCATCTACGGGAGGAGCGTCCCGTTTGTCAAACATTTGGAGCGGGGCGCATGATTGGTTTTCCTGCTCTCCGAGCATGGGAACTGTTTTCTGGGGTGCCTCACGACTGCTACTTTCAGTCTCCCTACGGCGCCTTGCATCCGCCTTCAAAATCTGGCGCTCGTAGTCCGGCACAAGTGGGGTTTCAGGTTTCAAAAGATTTTTGTAAAACTTCTCCACCACCGCCGGATCTATTTTCTCCTTTGGCTCGGCCCGTCTAGGTGCAAAGAATTTCTTGACCTGTTCTCCCGAGATCCTATTGGTCTCCTCGTCGCTGCGATTCCACGGTAAAACCGGCAATGGCTTGGCGGAAGGCTGCGGGACGTAGTTTTTTGAACTCTTTGGCGTACGGTTTCCTGCGGATTTCTTTGTGGCAGTGCTACTGATGCTCCTCGTGGCAGTGCTCTTCCGCTTACGCTGAGGAGATGGCTGAAGCACCGGAGATGGCTGACGGGCCGGAGATGGCTGCCGCGCAGGAGATGGCTGACGGGCCGGAGATGGCTGCCGCGCAGGAGATGGCTGACGGGCCGGAGATGGCTGCCGCGCAGGAGATGGCTGAAGCGGCTCCGACTGCTGACGCTGCGGAGACGGCGGGGGTGCCAGTGACCTCCAATTTGGTCTGCGGCCTTCTTGGGCTCCATCGGCCTGCCATCAACACGGACTGCTTCGATCGTGAACTTTGCACGATCTTTCAACCGCTGGCTCGCGCCTCGCTTGCTCTTTTTCGTAGAAGAAGATGGTTGCTGGCTGGTCGATCCAGAGGGCTAAAAGAAGAAAGAAGCGTTAATTAATACATGTAGAAGAAGATTGTTGGTGGAGTTCAGCTGAGGCTTAATCAATGCATATACCTCGCCGGACTTTGTAACCATTAAATTGCGTTCACCGGAGTCTTCATCTTCTCCATGACTAGTACTTGAGCTGTCGTCGTCATGTCCCTCCAAGTTCAGATATTGTGAGGTGTCCTCATCAATAATGTTCTCCATTATTTCTTCTTCTTCAAGGTTTCTACTAAGTGGATCCATAGTTTCTAAAACAATAATATTATCACAGAAATATCAGTAATACATCTATTGAAATGCTCAAGCAAGGACGATGATATGACAGGTTAAAAGTATTGAAATGTAACCCTAATACATGCTTGGTCATTTCAAACCCTAATTCGGAGAAACCCCGGACTCATATGAGAGGGTACATTTACTTCTTCTAATTAACTTGTCATCAAAGTTGATTAACATAGCATGGTTATTATAATGCTATATTGACAACGAGAGGTGGCGACGCTAGGGCGAGAGCGGGGCCGGGGTGCGTGGGGGTGTGCGTTCGAACCAGCACGACGTGATGGTCTACCTAACATGGGCGACACACCCTCGACGCGTGTGTAGGCTCAGCGAGGACATAGGAGGTCAGGGTCGACGGCATAATGGTGGCGGTGGTCGTCGGCGTGGCACAAAATATACACATGCATATACAATACACATACAATACAAATCCTTTGAATCAAACATGCATAATTTCCTATAGGATTTCCTATAGGATTTAATCCTACAAATTTCCTATAGGATTTAATCCTACAAATTTCCTATACAAATCCTTTGAATCAAACATGCCCTTACTTATATCCCGCGGGATGGCGACGGCGAGGGCGACGACGAGGGTGGTGTGGGCGAGGGCGACGGCGAGGCAGACACGGATGCGGCGGTCTCGTCGGGCGGCGGTGCTAGCGGCGTTTAGGTGTGGCCTATGAGCTCCGAAGCGGCGGCGGCGAGACGCTCCTGCACGGGGAAGAGAGCGAGGTGGTCAGTTAGGGTTTAGGCGTGGCCTATTATAATATCTTTGCTATAAGCTATTTTATTTTTACTCCACATGCTTCTAATTCACATGTGCAAGGATTAAGGCCTAGATCGTCGGAGTCGCGAGGCCCGGAGGCGGTTCCAGAGGAGGGCGCCGCGCGCCATGGCCGGGGCAGCGGAGCTCCTGCCAAAAGGGGCACGACCAAGGAAGACGGGCCCTGGGACTGGCGGAGCTATGCACAGTTCAGGGGGGGCCGCCGCCCCCCCAGCCCAAGAATTTTTTTCCTAATATCCCTTCATATTTGACAAATTTTGGGTAAAAATAACGTATATTTGGCCCATTTGCCCCCCCAATAGTGGCCCAAAGTGTCTCCTTGGCCCATTTGCCCCCCCAATTGGTTGGCCCAAGCTCCGCCAGTGAGTGGGAGGGAGGCGCCGGAACAAGGGGACGGCCACAGGGCGACGGTCGACGGTCGCGGACATGGCGGCGCTCGCAGGGCCGGGGAAGGAGAGGGGGCAGGTCGGTTGAGGGCGGGTCCGCGCGTGCTTGACGGCTCCGGAGGGCGCCAGCAGAGGGGTGGAGGGTGGCCGGCGAGCCCAAGCGACGGGGACGGGGGACGCGGCCGGGGCGAGGAGCTCTGGGGCGAGGTGGAGGCGGCCTGAGGCGGCGCCGGCGGCGCGGTCGGCAGGCGGACGGGCGCTGGCCGGAGGTGGAACGGGGCGGGGAAGCGCACGGCCGGGGCGAGCTCGCTGGGGGCGCACGGGGCGCAGGGACGCGGCGGCCGGCGTCGGGGACGTGAAGGCGGACGGCGGAGCGGGTCGGGGGCCGGTCGCGGGCGGTGGTGGATGCGGCGGAGCGGCGGGGTCGCGCGCAGCTCCGGCGGCGGGGTCGGGGCGGAGAGGGGCGGCGACGTGCAGAGTGTGGAAGCATGTGGTGCGCGGTGCTGCCTGCCGGCGGGGGAGGGCCGGCCGGGCCGTCGCCGGTGGTGCGCGGTGCTGCCTGCCGGCGGGGGAGGGCCGGCCGGGCGCGGCCGGAGCAGGCGCGCCGAACGAAGGAGGGGAAGAGAGCGTCGGGGGCGGCGAACCTCGAGCGGCGGCGGCGAGACGGCGCGTCGGCGGCGAGACGGCGCGTCGGGGGCGGCGAGACGGCGCGTCGGGGGCGGCGCTCGATCGATCTGGCTGTGCGTGGGAGGAATAAGGGGAGGAAGGTGAAATAAATACCCCCCCCCTTTAACACCGGTTCGTGGCTGGAACCGGTGTTAAAGGGGGGGGGGCGTTTCCCGCGCGCATTTATTACCCCCCTTTAACACCGGTTCCAGCCACGAACCGGTGTTAAAGGGGGGGTAATAAATGCGCGCGGGAAACGCCCCCCCCTTTAACACCGGTTCCAGCCACGAACCGGTGTTAAAGGGGGGGGTGTTTTCCCGCGCGCATTTATTTCAGGGGCTTTTTTAATTCAGGGGCTTTTTTAATTCAGGGGCTTTTTTAATTCAAAATATGAATAATATATCATAATTTTCAGAAAAATAATATCTATCCATTCATGTAAATAATTTTATATTTACTTTACATGAAATTTTTTAAAATAAATAAACACTTATTTCATGCATTAAAGGGGCTTTTTTAATTCAAAAAATATGATATGAATTTAGAAAATTCATATCTTTTTCATTTCAACTCAGAAAAATATGAATAATATATCATAATTTTCAGAAAAATAATATCTATCCATTAATGTAAATGATTTTTATATTTACTTTACATGAAATTTTTTAAAATAAATAAACACTTATTTCATGCATTAAAGGGGCTTTTTTAATTCAAAAAATATGATATGAATTTAGAAAATTCATATCTTTTTCATTTCAACTCAGAAAAATATGAATAATATATCATAATTTTCATAAAAATAATATCTATCCATTCATGTAAATGATTTTTATATTTACTTTACATGAAATTTTCTAAAATAAATAAACACTTATTTCATGCATTAAAGGTGCTTTTTTAAGATATATAAAAGAACTAAAAATTAAGATACATGGCCAGATTAAGTAACAATCGGCCGAACTGGAACTGAAAATTAAGATACATAAAAGAACTGAAAATCAAGATACATGGCCAGATTAAGTAACAATCGGCCGAACTTGTTTCGGAATGTTGGAGTGATTTAGTCATGCTCCTGCCTACACCTGTAATACTCGCCACTGTAGTCGTCGTACTCGCCGCCGCCGTCATCGCTGTCGTCGTCGGGGTCACCGTAATTGAACCTCTGGAGAGTACGCGTGGGCTGGACTTGAGGGTAGCGCGTGGGCTGGACTTGAGGGTAGCGCAGACGGGGGTTAGAGTCGGCGGCAGTGTCATAGGCCATGACGCTCTGGAGAGTCCGACCGCGCCACCATAGCCGACGGCCGGCCTCGTTGAAGTTAGGAGGAGGTGGGCCGTCCTCCTCGTGCCTGGCGAGCGCCCTCTCATGCCGATCCACGAAGAAGGCTTCCCAAGTAGAGAAATAGTCGGGATGCCATCTGGGATTCCTCCGCTGCTCCGGCGTGAGCTCGAAGTAGTAGTGGTTCGTGATGGCCATCCGGCGCGCCACACCTAGAGGGACAGGAGGAACCGGCACACCTCCGACGCTCAGCATCCAGCCGACGGGGACACAGTAGCCCGGCGGGCAGGGGTAGTTCGAGGCGCAAAGCGCCTCCGCCTCCCTGGGGGTTAGTGCTACGGTGGAAGCCATGGGAAAGAGTGATGAGGTTGCAGATATGAGTCTAGAGATGTGCAATGACAATGGAGGCCAACCCCCTACATATATATATAGTGAACTAGCGGGAAGAACTGGAGGGAAGAACTGGCGGGAAGAAAAATGGCGGGAAGAAAAATGGCGGGAAGAACTGGCGGGAAGAAAAATGGCGGGAAGAAAAATGGCGGGAAGAAAAATGGCGGGAAAAAATGGCGGGATGAACCTTTAGTCCCGGTTGGAGACACCAACCGGGACTAAAGATGAACCTTTAGTCCCGGTTGGAGACACCAACCGGGACAAAACACGAGTCAGCACTAATAATAGAGGTGAGTGCATGTCGACATTATGTCGTGCGGCGTGTACCTTGTCCCGGATGGTGTCACCAACCGGGACTAAAGATGAACCTTTAGTCCCGGTTGGAGACACCAACCGGGACTAATAATAGGGGTGAGTGTCGACATTATTTTGTAAGTGTCAACACTATGTCGAGCTGCTTGTACTATAAATAGGCATCCTTGTGAGTCCAGTCCTCCAGCCAGTTTGAGGCAGGGACACCACTACGGCCAGTTTCAGGGAGATGCCGACGGAGCCCAGTCCTCCGGCATCTCCGAGAAACTGGTCATAGAGGCACTCCCTAATATGTGAAATTAGTTAGCTCCCTGGTGTATTGATCTAGTTAGACAAGTTACAAAGCTGCAAGATGGTTTTCGAGAGCAGGGACACCACTACGGCCAGTTTCAGGGAGATGCCGACGGAGCCCAGTCCTCCGGCATCTCCGAGAAACTGGTCATAGAGGCACTCCCTAATATGTGACCGCGCACGTTTGGAGATCAGATCTTAATGGTAAGTACGATTCGGGACAACTTCTTCTCATACTCCCGGTCCATCCACAAAACATGACTAACACTCAAGACATGTATTAAAAACATGAACTAGAGTTACATAATATGAGCATGAACTTCTTGGCATATGCCCTTCCTTATGATCGCTTCAGTCGTAACCATGGAGCATCTTCTTTACTTAACGGAATGCTTGGGTCAGTTTTCACTGTGAAGGGCGGAATTTCATCAAACTTATTATAATCTTCTGACATGTCTGTCTTGTCCTCGATTCCCACGATGTTTCTTTTCCCTGAAAGAACTATGTGACGCTTTGGCTCATCATATGATGTATTCGTTTGCATATTTTTTCTTTTTTTTGGTCTGGAGGACATGTCCTTCACATAGAAAACCTGAGCCACATCATTGGCTAGGACGAATGGTTCGTCTAAGTTCTTCATAAGATTGTTGAGATCCACCGTTGTCATTCCGTACTTCTTGTCTACCTCAACCCCTCCTCCTGTTAGCTTGACCCATTTGCATCGAAACAAGGGGACCTTAAAATTAGGTCCATAGTCAAGTTCCCATATCTCCTCTATGAACCCATAATACGTGGTCTTTTGCCCATTGTCTTCTGCTGCATCGAAGCGGACACCACTGTTTTGGTTGGTGCTCTTTTTATCTTGGCCTATCGTGTAAAATGTATTCCCATTTATCTCGTACCCTTGGAAAGTACATACAGTCGAAGACGGTGTCCTGGCCAACAAGTACAGCTGATCCCCAATAGTGGTGTTATTCGTGAGAAGTCTTTGCAGCCAGCCGCCAAAACTCGCCATGTGTTCACTTATAATCCATTCATCAGACTGCCCCGGGTGTTTGAGGCGTATTAAATTCTTGTGTTCATTGATATACGGGGCAACCAAGATAGATCTTTGTAAAACCGTGTAGTGTGCTTGATTGAGAGAATGCCCGTCCCTACATATCATTGCTTTACATCCTAGGGTGCCTTTTCCACGCAGTCTCCCCTCATGTCGTGATTCTGGAACACCAATCGCCTTAAGGTCAGGAATAAAATCAACACAGAACTCAATGACCTCCTCTGTTACATAGCCCTTGGAGATGCTTCCTTCTGGCCTAGCACGGTTATGAACATATTTCTTTAAGACTCCCATGTACCTCTCAAAGGGGAACATATTGTGTAGAAATACAGGACCGAGAATGGCAATCTCTTCTACTAGGTGAACCAGGAGATGCGTCATAATATTGAAGAAGGATGGTGGGAACACCAACTCAAAGCTGACAAGACATTGGGCCACATCTGTTTGTAACCCTGGTAGGCTTTCTGGATCGATTACCTTCTGAGATATTGCATTGAGGAATGCACATAGCTTCACAATGGGTACTCGAACATTTTCAGGTAGAAGCCCCCTCAATGCAATCGGAAGCAATTGTGTCATAATCACGTGGCAGTCATGAGACTTCAGGTTTTGGAATTTTTTCTCTGCCATATTTATTATTCCCTTTATATTCGACGAGAAGCCAGACGGGACCTTGATACTGCTCAGACATTCAAAAAAGATTTCCTTCTCTGCTTTGGTAAGAGCGTAGCTGGCAGGAGTTAAGTGGCATCGTTTACCCTTCTCGTTCTCAGGATGCATAGGCTCTTCAGGGGCCTTCAGACGTTGCTGGTCTTGTCGTGCTTCCGGTGTATCTTTTGTCTTCCCATACACTCCTAGAAAGCCTAGCAGGTTCACGCAAACATTCTTCGTCACGTGCATCACGTCGATTGAAGAGCGGACCTCTAAGACTTTCCAATAGGGTAGGTCCCAAAATATAGATTGCTTCTTCCACATGGGCGCGTGTCCGGCATCGTCATTCGGAACAGATAGACTGCCAGGACCTTTTCCAAAGATTACTTCTAGGTCCTTGACCATACCAAATACCTCCTCACCGGTACGGAGGACAGGCTTCCTCCGGGGTTCTGCCAGACGTTTGAAATGCTTGCCTTTCTTTCTTACTGGATGCAGGTTCGGAAGAAATCGGCGATACCCTAGGTACACAACCTTCTTACATTTATCCAAATATACACTTTCAGTATCATCTAAACAGTGTGTGCATGCATTGTATCCCTTGTTTGTCTGCCCTGAAATGTTACTAAGAGCAGGCCAATCATTGATGGTTACGAAAAGCAATGCTCGTAGGTCAAATGGCTCCCCTTTGTGCTCATCCCACATACGTACACCTGGTTTGGCCCACAGCTGTAAAAGTTCTTCAACTAATGGCCTTAGGTACACATCAATGTCGTTGCCGGGTTGCCTCGGGCCTTGGATGAGCACTGGCATCATAATGAACTTCCTCTTCATACACAACCAAGGAGGAAGGTTATAGATACATAGGGTCACAGGCCAGGTGCTGTGACTGCAGCTCTGCTCACCAAAAGGATTCATGCCGTCTGTACTTAGACCAAACCTTAAGTTCCTTGCGTCACGTGCAAAGTCCGGGTACTCTCGCTCGACTTTTCTCCACTGTGACCCATCAGCGGGGTGTCTCAACATCGCGTCTTTCTTACGGTCTTCCATGTGCCATCGCAACAACTTGGCATGCTCTTTATTTCTGAAGAGACGTTTTAACCGTGGTATTATAGGAGCATACCACATAACCTTGGCGGGAACCTTCTTCCTAGGGGCCTCGCCCTCAACATCGCCAGGATCGTCTCGTCTGATCTTATACCGCAGTGCAGTGCATACCGGGCATGCATCCAAATTCTCGTACTTCTCACCGCGGTAGAGGATGCAGTCATTAATGCAGGCATGTATCTTCTGCACGTCTAATCCTAGAGGGCAGACAACCTTCTTTGCTTGGTATGTACTGTCAGGCAACTCATTATTTCTTGGAAGAAGATTCTTCATTTTTACCAACAACTTTGAAAATGCGCTGTCAGTCACACCATTCTCTGCCTTCCATTGCAGCAAATCCAGTGTGGCACCTAGCTTTTTGTGGCCATCTTCGCAAGTTGGATACAACAATGTTTTGTGATCCTTTAACATCTGCTCCAGCTTCTCCTTCTCCTGTTCAGTTTCACATTCTTCCTTTGCATCAGTAATGGCCCGACCAAGATCGTCATCAGCGGGCCCATCTGCTCCCTCTTGATCTTCATTATCTACCCCCGTTGCAGTATCATCATATTCAGGATACATATTATGATAGTTTTCATCATCCTCTTCTTCTTCGTTGTCTTCCATCACAACCCCTTTTTCTCCGTGCTTGGTCCAACAATTATAGCTGGGCATGAAACCAGATCGAAGCAGGTGGGCGTGAATGGTTCTGGTATTTGAGTAGTCTTTCTTGTTCTGACAGTGAACACACGGACAACACATGAAACCATTGTGACCACGGTTTGCATTAGCCACAACGATGAAATTTTGGAGGCCCGTAATGTACTCGGAAGTGCGGCGGTCACCGTACATCCATTGCCGATTCATCTGCATTAATATGTAGTATATATCAAAAAATAATAGGGAGATGACCATTTATATATATAGTACATCAATGACACATGAAACTATAGTTGCCGACCTCGACCGAGACGGAAAGAGCAACAAGAAAGCTTATTTTGTGCTCTCGGGCATTTCACCGAACACCTCTAGTGCATATGAAAAAAACACAAACTAGCACTCTTCACACCCTCTTGCTAGGCTCCAAAATGTGAAAAAATGGAAGAGTGGGGTGTGTGTGGGCTGGGGTGGTGTCTTATATAGCCCCCACCCCTTTAACACCGGTTCGTGCCACGAACCGGTGTTAAAGGGGGGGGGGTGCGCGGGCCACTGGGTGGAGGGACCTTTAACACCGGTTCGTGGCACGAACCGGTGTTAAAGGGGGGGCTCCTTTAATGCCGCAGAGGCCACGCTGGTACGGCCCCCCCTTTAACACCGGTTCGTAGAAGAACCGGTGTTAAAGCCCATTTTCGGGATCAACAAAAGCCCGCGTTTCCACTAGTGGTGCTTGGGCCGATTTGATTGGGTCAAAGGACCAAGCAGCAGCTGTACCTGATTCATCTCGTTGGGCCCGAGCGATTGAGGGCCCTGTGCAACCGCACCGGCTGCACCGGCTTAGGGCCAGGGCTGACCCTACGGCGATTTCTAGCCGTTGGAACCGATACATTAGTCCTGGGCCTAAATACGACCGAGACTAATGCTCCGTGGCAGTTAACAATATCATGCGTGGTGAAACCTTACTAACCTTGTAAAACATATGTAAGCTAAGCTAAAGGACAAACCACCCCATGTATCACTGTTGTTGTTGGCAGATGACATGATGGCAAATGTCAGTTTTGTTTTAAATAGTAGACCACCCATCATCACAAAACGTACTCTTAAATAGGCTTGACATGTATCTCGGTCCTGTGCATTGGACAACATGTACAAGGGGCAGCTACAATGTATTCCCCCTCGACAGCATACTATTAACCGCTACTGCAATGTATGATAGGTTTGGTTCATGTAAAAAACACTTTCATATGGTCAAATATCTCCCTTATCTCAATAGTAGCTGAGCAAGCCCCATCGACCACCGGTCCTCCCCTGGTGCCTCTCCGCCGGAATAGCCGGCTAGAGTAGGACTGGGGGCGGGGCAGTAGTAAGTAGGGTAGGTTTCTTTGGCTTTATGCCGGTAGTGGGCTCTATGCCCCGTTGACGAGGTTTAATCTCGTCAATGCCCATTGTTATGGACTTGAGTTTTGGAGAAGATGGGGATGCTGGAGATCGTGGCACGGTTAACAGACAAGCAACCAGGGGACACGAGATTTACCCAGGTTCAGGCCCCCGGAGGGAAAACCCTACTCTTGCTTGTCTGCTCTTTGATTACGGCGGAACCGAAGGTTACAGGGTGCGCAGATTCGATCTGGCGTGGACGCGTGTGCGAAAGTATGAGTCAAGTTGCCCTAGGACGTGCCCTCCTGGCCTTTATATAGACTTAGGCAGGTCCCGGGCGTAGTCCTAGTCGGTTACAAGTTCTAGGGTTTTACCCCTTTGAATTTCCTATCTCCTCTAGTCTTGCTCTCCAAGGATCCGAATACGTCATGGGCCTTGGCCACACGAAAATCTTCATGGGCCAGCGTATGTCTGCCGTGGGCCTTCCTTGGGCTGGACTAGGTATGCTGAAGTTACGTACCCGTAGGGTATAACCATGTCAGTAGCCCCCGAGTGATCAGTCGAATCGTAGATTTGGCTGAGGACTCTTCCATCCTTCGGGAGCAGCTATATGTTAATAGTATATGTGTGTAGGGATTGTTGATGCGTGTGCCTGACTCACCCGACGGATCAGGGCCAGTTAACTGTCTTAGGACGAAACAACACGATCTTCTTCAGGTTCGGGTCCCTTAACTCGGACCTGGAACATATGCTGGCGTAATTCAACTCAGGCCGCGGAGGACTTATAGGAGTGGAATTCCAGTGATTTTAATTGGTGTACCCAACGCGTCCGTCGGGATTTTTCATCGTACCTGCTGGTACGGATTCATACTAGCAGAGCGCAGTCAGGTGCGTTGCCAGGCCATCAGATGATATCTGTAGGTCTTATCTTTGCGTCGCAGACGCAGCATCCGAACATTTATCACCTCGGAGGTGCTTCGGGTGGCCAAGGATATTGCCGCTCACTCAGCGTTTTGTTGGGGCAGAGTTGCCAAAAAGTTTTTGCGTGCTGATCCGAAAGATCGCAGTCGAAGATTTCATAGAGTGCGCGACCAGCGCTCCCTATGGGAGTAGCCCCCAAGTGTCTGTTCGAGTCGTAGACTCGAACGGAGACTTTTAGTTCAAGCATTGTTTCAATCATTAGGTCCGCAGGACTCGAAAATTTTCGGATGCTTAAATCCATCCTCCCTATGGGAGTAGCCCCCGAGTCCGTAGTGGAGTCGTAAACTCGACGTAGGACTCAGAGAAATAATTTTGACCTCATTTGTCTGTCGGGTGCGCGGCCAGCGCTCCTGATAGGAGTAGCCCCCAAGTATTTAGTCGAATCGTAGATTCAAGTGAGTACTTTTAGCTGTGGAGCCGAAGTGGTGCTAGTATAGCTTTTGATGACGTCGGTGCTTACGATCGATGACCTCAAGCGTCTGCTACGCCAGAGATGACTTGACTGGACGAAGCGTGGGTCCCACTTGCTGACTTTGAATTGACCGGTCACGCGCGGCGTGGAGATGATTACGGCGTCTCCTCGATTTCCGCGCGTAGTGAACGGCGTGGTAACGACGGTTCGTTTTGGTGCTGACACGTGTACAGATAGATCTACCGTTGGCGTTAGGTCTTCTCGATGGACGGCCAGCGTGCGTCGTCTTCGCTGTTATAATCTCTGGTGAAATCGTGGTTTGTTTTTCACCGCAACAGTTCATCTATTCACTGCCTCTTCGTTCTTGAGCTATTCTTGCTGCGCGCTGAGAGTTTTCTCCACATTTCCTTTGTCCTTCGTCGTTGCCAACGACACCACCGCTGTAGCACCATGGGGAAGACAAAGAAATCCTCATCTGCGGTTGGGACCAGCGCCGCCGGAGGCAAGAAGAGCACCGCCGCTGCTCGCGTCACCGATGGTGGCTGGCGGTGATCAGAGACGCGGGAGAGCGATCTCCGCAAACTGCGTGAGCGGGGCCTGATCCCGCAGGATACGACGGCCGTCAAACTCCCCGGCAATGAGGTAATCTCCCGTCCCCCATCTGGGTACCGGGTTATGTTTCTTGCCTTCGTCTTGCGTGGGTTTTCGTATCCAGTCCATGACTTCCTTCGTGGACTGCTCTTTTTCTATGGGGTTCAACTCCATCATCTGTCTCCCAACCCCCTTCTCCACATTGCGTGTTTTATCACGCTTTGTGAGTGTTGGCTTGGCATTGAGCCGCACTTTGGCCTCTTCCGGAAGCTTTATTCCATGAAGAGGCAGTCTGGTTTGGATGGTGTGTATCCCATTGGGGGTTTCATCATCTCCCTCAGTCCCAATGTGCAATTCTTTTCCTTTTCCATGTCCGAATCTGTCCAGTACTGGCGGAGGAAATGGTTTTACATCCGTGACTCCGTACTGCGTGGGCAAGACTTTGGTCTCGTTCCTTTTGACCCCTCCCAATTGATTGAGAAGAAAAGATCCTAGAAAAACCAAATCTTAGACGGTGAGGTGGCGGAGATAGAGGCCCTGTACCGTCGGGTGGAGGATCTCCAACTGATTCCTGAGAAGGAGGTGAACGGTGTCGACATCATCCGGACGTTTCTTGAGCGTCGGGTGCAGCCTCTCCAAGCGAGGGCGCATCCGATGTTTCTTTACTCTGGGCGCTGTGATCCGACGAGGGTTTCGAGTGAGAAAATATCCGAGGTGGAACTTGACAAGTCACTTCGCGCGCTGTTGAAGTTCAAGGCCGACGAAGAAATCCCGGGGAAGTTGTTGACTTCTCCCTTTTCTTCGACGTTGGTCGTACCGAAGGTGTAGATTTGCGCACGTAGTGCTCCCCTTTTGTTTTTGGCAGCTGTGTACTTTTTCCTTTGTTTGCTAACAAAGTTCCTTTTCCTTTTGCAGAGCTTCAAAGTGCCGGGCATGGCACCACCGTTGCCAGAAAGGTATCCGAATGCCCCGGATAATGAAGTGGTGGATTCCGTGTCCGAGCTACCGTCAGCGCGATCCCCAGCGGAGGATGCCGACGAATCGAGTGAGGACCATTCGCGCAAGCGATCACGGAGCTCTAGCGAGTCGTCAGATGCCTCGACTCCTCCGACTCCCAGAAATCCTCTGGGCCTTGAGCGTCATGATGATGTTCATGGGGGTTCTTCCTCTCCCCTTCCTGTCATTCCTATGCGGGTTGTTGCTCCGCACCCGCCAGCAAAGCGGAAGAAGGAAGAAAAGAAGGAGGAGAATAAGGAAGAAAAGAAGGAGGAGAAGAGGGCCCGAAGGGCTTCTCCTATCTTCGACCTGAGCACGTTGGGCTCGTAAGTTTTCTTGTTGCCACTTTTGTCCTTTGTTCCCTTGTTATTTTTGCACCTGTGTTGATTGGTTCGCATGCAGGCAATCCTCCGACAGCTCTAGTGATGGTGCGCGCGAGATGATGGGGGAGTCGAACATTGCGTCGCCTCCTCCTCAGACGGTGGCGACTTCTGGTGACGCTGCGCCAGTTCCTCCTGTGCAGGAGAGGCTGGTGGTTACGCCCCAGAATTTCGCAGGCGGGCCTGCGGGTTCGCCTTCGGAGCACGTAAGTTTTTCTGCTTGATGTAACGGGGGGAGCCCCCGAGTGTCTTCGTATGCTGATGTTGTTTATGCTTCTTTGTGTTGGGCGTAGCCCCCAAGTCCTGCTCTTACTACTATTGCCTGTCGCTGCAGCCTTTTGTCCAAGAGGCCAAGCGGCTGGTGGAGGAACGCCTGATGCTGGAGGCGAAACTGCGGCAGCTTCAAGGTATTCGTCTGCCTTGTAGTACTTCTCTTGCTTATCCTGGTCCTGTTCTTTGACACTTGCCTGTTGTAAATGCAGAGGAGCATAACGACTCTCTCCGTGAGGTCGATGCTCTGAAGAAGAGCCTTGGCCAATCGGAGCAGAAGGCCGAAGCTGCCGCTGGTGCGAGAGAGCGCCTTGAGCTGGAGCTGATGAAGGCAGCCAAAGAGAAAGAGCGTCTACAGCAGGAGGCCGCAGATCGTGAGGAGCAGCTGTCCACCGCTGCGGCTGCCCGTGAAAAAGGGGTGGCGGAGAAGCTCATGGCTGCTGCCAAGGCTATTTCGGGTGAGCGTTAGCTTTTGTACTTGCTTCTTTTTCTACGGATCTTCTTCTATGTTGCCTTTCTTCATGTTTTCTTCTTTTTTGTCTCAGATGCCGCAGGCATCGAGTTCGACCGTGGTGCTCTGGAGCACGGGAGTGCTCTAGATGATGCCACTGTAGCGGTCGAAGACCGCTGCAGCACCGTCATCAACTCCCTTGCCAAGGCGAAAGAGGTCCTTGGTCGCTTCTACCAGGAGCTTTTCCCGAAGGGCGCATCCCTTGAAGATGTGGATGCCCTGGCAGAGGCTCTGTCAGCCGAAGCGCCTGCAGCGTACAAGCGCAAGCAGAAGGGCATCGGCGCGTCCGTCGGGCTGGCGATGGCCATGGCGGCTGGGGCGGAGCTGGACCTGCCCCAGATTACTTCTCGGATGCCGACGACTGCAGATGGATCCGAGGTAGCCTTCGCCGCCTACTCCGCTCGCTGCAGACGATATGGGCCCAAGCTCATTGACTTGCTGTCTGAGTACGCATTGCGGCAGCAGGGCGAGGACAAAGCTAGGCAGTCTGGTTCTGAGGCGACTCAGTGCCCTCCGCCTTAGGCATAGTAGACGTAGGGTAGTTTGTAGTCTATTTTTGTTGTAAATATCTTTTGTAGTACCATCCTTGTGCCACGTAGTGGCCTTATATATTTTAATGAATTCCTCCGAGTTGTGCTCTATCCTTGGCTGAATGTCTGTGTGCCTTCTTTTTTCTGCTTCTATAGGTTCCTTCGGGTGCTGAACCAGTTGACACTTCATCCGAAAGGCCCTTGCGAGCATCATTGGATGATTCCTCGCAGCTCGCTTTTCTTCGAGATCGCGTGCGCAGCTTGGAGAGAGATTTGCTTGGGTTACGCGGTCGTGCTGACGTTTGGAAATCCAAAGCAGACCGTGGTGCAGCCAGAGAGGAGTATTTGATGGCGGAGCTAGGTCGGCTGTCCGAGCAGCTGCAATGTAAGTTGATCCTTCTTTCGGGCTGTAGCTCAGTTCTTCGGGTGAGCCTGCTGGCCTTACTCTTGTTTTGTGCGGTTGTCGCAGGTGCCAATCTTGCTCCGAGGGAAGAAAAGGAGCGTATCGCTATTCGAGTCAATTGCTTGACTCAACAGGACATGGAGGCCGGCGGCTTCTTCTGGATGGATCGTGATCGCGCCATGGTTCTGGCGACGGTGCAGGATCGTGTCTACCAGGTTTCGTGGGTGCTCCGCAAGGTGCAGACATCACTTTCCTCGGTGCTGCACGTCATGTTTCCATTGGATGCCGTGCCAACGACCCTTGCAGGTCTTCTGACGAAGTTTCGGAGTGCCAGCAATGTCAAGGAGCTGGTGCGGCAGCAGCTCGTCGCAGGGGTGAAGGCTGCCTTGTCTCTTGTGAGGGTGCATCGCCCTGACGTAGATTTGGCTATTGTGGCGACTGGGCGACCTCCTCGACCAGATGGTGGCGAGTGGGATATGCGTCCGCATTACGCGGCTGTAAGGCAGTATGCCGAACAGATTGTAGATTTGTTTGAGCAGCGTGCTCAGGTTATTCTTCAGAATAGGTAGGACCTGAAAATAATCAGATAGATGTAAAATTTGTATATTGCGGCTGGGCGTTTCTGTGCCCTTTGTTGTAAAGGTTTGCTTGTTTGTGAGCACGCAGTGCTTTGATTGAGTACTTGCCCTTTTCGTTTGCCTGACGTAGTCATCTACTCAGGTGTACACGTTTGGTCCTCAGTCGATGAAATCGTGAGGTGGGGGGAGCCCCCAAGTCCGTATGTAGCATGTAGTAAAGTTGCAGAAAATGGTCAACCGAAGGTTGGGGCGAGACACTTAGCTGTATTTATATCGTAATGGAGGAGGTACATGGTTCGGCTGAGTAGCCTTGGCTGAGAGCCTTATTGAATGTAAAAAAGGGGGGTAGGTTGCTACGGGTAGAATCGTCGCAGGTGCGAGACGTTCCATGGGTTGGAGTATGCGACTCCAGACTCCACGTGCTTGAGGCGATAGCCGCCACCTGGGATGACTTCGGTGATGACATAGGGTCCTTCCCATGGTGAATCGAGTTTGTTCGGTCGCTTTTGCTTGAGTCGCAAGACGAGGTCTCCTTCGACGAAGGACCTTGGGCACAGCAGGCGGCTGTGATAGTTGCGGAGACTCTGCTGGTACACCGCTGATCGAGCTGCTGCTATATCCCGTGCTTCGTCGAGTGTGTCGACGGCGTCTTCGAGTGCAGCCGTGGACTCGGCTTCGCTGTAAGCGACGACTCGTGGATCCTGGTGGCGTACTTCGGCTGGTAGCACGGCCTCAGCTCCATGCACCATGAAGAACGGTGTGTAGCCGGTGGAGCTGTTTGGCATAGTACATAAGCTCCACAGGACAGACGGTAGCTCTTTCATCCAGTTTCCAGCTTTGTGCTCGAGTGAGCTCATGAGGCGCTTCTTGATGCCAGCGCCGATTAGGCCGTTGGACTTCTCCACTTGCCCGTTTGTTTGCGGGTGTGCCACTGAGGCATACGTGATATTGATCCCGAGGCCTTCGCAGAAGTCCTGGAATTCTTCGGAGATGAAGTTTGATCCGTTGTCGGTGATGATGCTGTGCGGTACGCCAAACCTGTAGACAATGGATTCGAAGAACTTGACGGCGGTTTTGCCCTTCTGGTTGGTGACTGGCATGGCCTCGATCCACTTGGTGAATTTGTCGACTGCGACCAGGAGGAAGACGTGTCCTCCTTTCGAAGATTTTGGCAGTTTGCCGATCATGTCGAGGCCCCATTGGGCAAAAGGCCAGGCTATGGGTATGGGTCGAAGTTCGGACCCAGGTGCGTGCGGTTTGTCGGCGAACCGTTGGCACCCGTTGCATCTTCGGACGATGTCCTTCGCGTCGCTCATGGCCGTTGGCCAGTAGAATCCTGCTCGCAGAGCTTTGGCGACGAGGGAGCGACTGCCTGCGTGGTGGCCACAGATGCCTTCATGGATATCTTGGAGTATGGCCTTGCCGTCGTTGATGGTGATGCACCGTTGCAATACACCCGTAATGCTGTGTTTGTACAGCTCGCCGTTGATGATGGTGAAGGCTTTCGATCGACGAGATATGCGCCGGGCATCTGTCGGGCTGTCAGGCAATTCTCCGTTTGTCAGGAACTGGAGGTATGGACGTGTCCAAGTTTCTTCAACTGCCATGACCTGCATCAGGTTGACCATGGCAACTTCGTTATCCAACTTTTCGGGTCCTTCTTGACCTTCGGGTAGCGTAGCCCCCGAGTGTTTTGCTTCTTCGTGTGATCCTTTGGGGAATTTTCGCTTGATGGATGGCACGCAGATCTGTTCGAGGAACACACCCGGTGGCACCATTGCACAAGTGGAGCCAATGTTGGCGAGTCTATCGGCCTCCTCGTTGCTCTCTCTTCCAACGTGCCGAAGTTCACAGCCATCGAATTCTCCTTCGAGTGCGTTGTATAGTGCACGGTACACGATCATGTTTTCGGCGTGTGCGTCGCACTCATTCATCGTCTGTTGTACGACAAGGTTGGAGTCACCGTAGATGACCAGGCGTGTTGCGCCACATATTTTTGCCATCTTCATGCCATGGATGAGGGCTTCGTATTCGGCCTCGTTGTTGGAGGCTCTGAATTTCATCCGAAGAATGTACTTCATTTTGTCACCTTGCGGGGAGGTCAGTATGACTCCTGCCCCTGCTCCTGCTTCGCGCTTGGAGCCGTCGAAATGCATTGTCCAGGACTGTGACATATCTGGTGTGTCAGGCAGCTGCAGCTCCATCCAGTGTACTAGGAAGTCTGGAAGGACTTGAGATTTGATTGCGTGTCGCTTCTCGTAGATGATGTCCAGGGGTGATAGTTCAATGCCCCACAGGGCCACGCATCCTGTGGCCTCTGGGTTATTCAGGATGCTGTTCAGGGGTGCCTCGTTGACGACCATCACCTGATGCTCCTGGAAGTAGTGGCTCAGTCGTCGAGCCGTCATGAACACGCCGTAGGCCAGCTTCTGGTAGTGCGGGTACCGCTGTTTTGTTGGAGTGAGAACCTCGCTGAGGTAGTAAATTGGGCGTTGTACCCCGTGGGTCTTGCCTTCTTCGGGTCGTTCGACCACGAGTACTGTGCTGACCACCTGGTGTGTGGCTGCTATGTACAACAACAGGGGCTCGCGCTCTTTTGGCGTGACCAAAACGGGCGAGGTGGAGAGGAGCCGCTTGAGGCTTTCGAATGCGTCGTTGGCTTCTGGTGTCCACTCGAACTTGTCTGCCTTGCGCAGCAGCTGGTAAAATGGTAGGGCCTTCTCGCCCATGCGGCTGATGAACCTGCTTAGTGCCGCTACTCGCCCTGCGAGCTGCTGAACGCCCTTGAGGTTTTTCGGCTTCTCCATTGTCATGATAGCTTTGATTTTCTTCGGGTTCGCTTCGATCCCTCGTTGAGAGATGAAGTACCCGAGCAGCTGACCCGAGGGGACGCCGAAGGCGCACTTTTCTGGATTGAGCTTGATCCTGTAGCGATCAAGGTTGTCGAACGTCTCGCGGAGATCGTCGATAAGTGTTCTTCCCTCCTTGGTTTTTATGACTATGTCGTCGACATAGACTTGGACGTTGCGACCGATCTGGTCCTTGAGGCAGGCCTGCATGCATCGCTGGTACGTGGCACCCGCGTTCTTTAGCCCGAAGGGCATTGTGTTGTAGCAGAATACTCTGAACGGTGTGATGAACGCCGTTTTCTCTTGATCTTCGACCTTGAGTCGAATCTGGTTATAGCCTGAGTAGGCGTCGAGGAAGGAGAGCTTCTCACAACATGCAGTCGAATCGATGATCTGGTCGATCCGAGGTAGAGGGAAGTGGTCCTTTGGGCAGTGTTTATTTAGTGACGTGAAGTCCACGCACATCCGCAGGATGTCTGTGTCCTTCTTCGGGACCATCACCGTATTTGCCAGCCACTCGCTTTCCTTGATTTCCCGGATGAAGTCTGCTGCGAGTAATCTGTTGATCTCCTTGCCGATAGCTTCGGCTCGTGGCTCCGACAGTCTTCGGATAGACTGCTTGACTGGCTTGGTGTCTGGGAAGACATTGAGTGCGTGCTCGGCGAATTCCCTGGGAACTCCTGGCATGTCCGCAGGACACCAGGCGAATATTTCCCAGCGCTCACGGAGGAATTCGACGAGCGCGCCTTCCTATGCGGTGCCGAGGTCGTTGGCGATCAGCACCGTCTTGGAGGCGTCTGTCGGATGGACCTGCACTTTCTTGGTGTTGACGGTGGAGTCGAAGGACATGTCGGGTATGTTCTGCCTTGTGACTGGGGGTAGCCCATTGTCCGTCACCTCGCGGAGCCTTACGAGCTCGTCTTGCATGCCGAAGGACTGGGAGATTTTGTTGAAATCCCTGTCGCATTGGTCCGATCGGGTGAAGCTCCCGTGGACTGTGATGATGCCCCTTTGTCCTGGCATCTTGAGTAGTAGGTATGCGTAGTGTGGGACGGCCAGGAACCTTGCGAATGCTACACGTCCCAGGATGGCATGGTATTGTGACGGCCAGTCCACCACTTCGAATTCTAGGCGCTCCTGCCGAAAGTTGTCCGGCTTCCCGAAGATGACGTCGAGCCCTATTTTGCCCAGGGGGAAGATGCCCTTCCCTGGGACAATGCCGTGGAACGTTGTGTCTGATTGTTCCAGGCTGCATTGCGGGATCCGCATAGCTGCTAGAGTGCTTGCGAACATTAGGTTGATGCCGCTGCCGCCGTCCATGAAGACGCGACTCATCTCGAAGCCTCCGATCTGCGCCTCCAGCACCAGGGCAGCATGACCTGGGCGAGGGATCTGGCAAGGGTGATCCGCGCGAGTGAATGTGATGCAGGACTCCGATCCGCTGAGGTACTCAGGGATTGCAGGCGGAGTTTCCACGGCCAAGTTGAGTTGTCGGGTGATTTTCTTCTGCACCCTATTTGTGGGGCGTCCCTTCTGTATCATATTGAGTGCTCCTTTTGGTGGGGGTATGCGACCCCGGCGTTGTTTTGCGCTGGTGCGACTGGTTGATTTGGGCCTCCAATAGGCGGCGGTGGAGGAGCTCCGTGTGCTATTTCACCTCGCGCAGGTGCGTTTCCGAATGCAGGGATTGGAGCTTGTTGCCTCATCTGCATCATGCCTTCGCTGAGTTTCTGGAACTCGCGGCAGTCCTTGAGCATGTGGCTAGCTTTCTTTTTGCCATCTTGTTTGTCGATGTAGAAGTGGATGGTGCATGGACCCGAAAGTTTCTCGAATGCTGAGGGTCCGTTCTCGCGGTCGGCGTTGCCACGACGGCGTTGGTCGTCCGTTGTCGCGGAAGTTTCCGCTGCGGTATCCTCCGCTGTTGCGGCTGTTGTCATTACGGCGGTCGGCGTAGCCGGCTGCGACCATGTCGGGTCCGTCGCGGTCCTCGTAGACGCGCGATCTCCTCTTGCTGCGGCATTCGCGTCTTCGGCCGTAGTCGTCCTCTTCATCTGATTGCGCCGCTGGATGCAATCTTCGCCATCTGCCCAACTGTTGGCGATTTCCATGAGCTGGTCGAGTGTCTTGGGCTTTACACGTCCAAGTTTCTCCTTGAAGTCTGGGCGTTTGACGCCGTCCCTGAAGGCGTCGATGGCCCGCTCTTCAGAGATGTGTGCTGCGGAGTTCTTGGTTGTAGACCAGCGTAGTATGTACGAGCGAATAGATTCACCTATTCTCTGAGTGCAGGCTCGCAATTCTTCGATTGAGGCGGGCCTCTTGTGTAGGGTTTCGCGCCATAGTAAATCAAAATTTTCTACGGAGCGAACAGAGGGAAAGCCAAGATCTAATCTAGGAGATGCAAACAACGAGAGAGATTGGATTAGATCTTCATACCCTTGAAGATTCGCACAGCGGAACGTTCGTCGGAACGTGGGTGATGTAGTCGTACTCGCTTCTCCTCCTCGCGATCCGATCCGATCTAGCACCACAAGTGGCGGTGCCTCCGTGAGATGCACACGTGCAGCACCTCGACGTCTCCTCCTTCCTCGGACCAGCGAGTAAGGTGGAGAGATAGATTGGATCTACAACACGACGGCGTGGTGTATATGGTGGAGAATTTCTGCTGCAGGGCTTCGCCTACAAACAGTCGGGAGGGAGAGAGGAAGGTAGCAAGGCTGCTAGGGCTTGGAGGAAGGTGTGTATGTGGGGGGAAGGGGGCGCACCACCCCTCTATATATAGAGGGGGGGAGGACAGCCCTTGCCCCTCCTCCAAGCCTATCTCTAGTTTAAACAATTTAAACTCTCCCTTATCTAGAAATCCTATCTCTAGTTTAAACGATTTAAACTCTCCCTTATCTAGAAATCCTATCTCTAGTTTAAACGAGTTTAAACTTATCCAGGATCGGCTGGGCCCTATGGGGCCTTGTGCCCCTGGCCCAATGCGGCCAGGACACTCCCTCATAGGCCCATGCCCCCTCCCGGAAGGTGGGGCCACGTTGGTCCCCTTCCGGAAGGTTCTAGAAGCTTCCGGTACAATACCGATTAACCCGGAACAATTCCGAACTCCAAAAACTGCACTGCCTTATATGAATCTTATTCTCCGGACCATTCCGGAACCTCTCGTGATATCCCGGATCCCATCCGAGACTCCGAACAAAAATTCATAAACCAATTATCCAATCTATCCTAGCGTCGAGATACGTTAAGTGTGTGACCCTGCGGGTTCGAGAATATGCAGACATGATCTTCTATCAATAATCAACAGCGGGGTCTGGGCACCCATATTGACTCCCACACATTCATCGATGATCATATCGGATGAACCATGATGCCAGGATTCAATCAATCCCATATATATATTCCCTTCGTCTCGCGATATTTTACTTGCCCGAGATTCGATCGTCGGTACCGTCATACCTAGTTCAATCTCGTTCACAGCAAGTACTTTACTCGTTCCGTAATCCGATATCACTTTGTGATTAACTCCTTAACCACATGCTTGCAAGCGGTGTTGATATCGATTACCGAGTGGGCCCGAAGTATATCTCTCCGACTTGGGAGGGACAAATTCCATCTCGATACATACAACCCAACAGATACTTTCCGATCACCTGAGAGACACCTTTATGATCACCCTCTCATAGGATGACGTTTGATGACCTCAAAGCTTTCTTCCGATACCAGGGAGTTGCATTATCTCATGGTCTAAGGAATACAATATTTGACATAGGAAAAGCTTCGCAAAGACGAACACGATGACACGATCTAATTGCTCTGCTTTGTTTGGGTCTATCCACCATATCATTCTCCCAATGATATGATCTCATTATCAATTGACAACTCATGTCTATGGTTAGGAAACCTTAACCATCATTGATCAATGAGCTAGTCCATAGAGGCGTACTAGGGACACGGTGTTGTTTACAAACCACACAAGTATTAAAGTTTCCGCTTAATACAATTCTAGCATGGAACATAAACTTTATCATGAACAAAAATTATAATAATAATATCTTTATTATTGCCTCTAGGGCATAATTCCAACATCTTGCTGGTGCCTTTAAAGTTTCGGATGAAGCTGTAAGCGAGCTCCTCCCAGCTTCGGATGGATCCTGATGATAGGCTGCTAAGCCAGACCCGCGCTGCGCCTGTCAGCTGCAGCTGAAGGCATTGCATGGCAGTTTCTTTGTTGCCTCCGTGAAGCTTGACGGATGACAGATGGTCACTGAGCCAGGACTTTGGATCTTGCGTGCCGTTGAACTTCGGAGTATCCGAAGGAAGCTTGAAGTTGCGTGGCATCTATGTTCGCCGGACGGATCTGCTGAAGCATCGAGCCCCGCAGAGTTCTCCTTCTTGTTCATCCATCTCAGATTCAGACAAGCATGCGCGTTTAGCGCGTGCTTTATCGATCTTGCGATGTGTAAACTTGTCCCTGGCGTCGTAGTCGTTTTTATGGCGGTGCGAGCTCTTCTTCCTTCGACGAAGATCGTGCTCCTCTTCCTCTTCGAATGAGGGGGTGGGACTCCGGTCGCGCCTGGCCGGAGCTTTCTTCTTTGGTTCCGCAGGAGCGTCTTCGTGGAGCGCAGCTCCAATTAGTCCTAGTCCGGTGAGTGCGGACCTATGCATGGCCCTTTTCGGGTCCCCCTCCGGAGGTGGGTGAGCCGCGAGATACGCAGTGGCTGCCATTATCGCAGCTTGTGGCGTCTTCGGGATGATGTTGCCGTCAGCGTCCATATCCATGAACGATGTATGGAGAGTTCGGGTTACGTCACGCCGCTCCTTGGGGTCCATGTTTTCCACCCGAGAGAGGTGCTTGTTTCCCTCATTTCCGTTTGTGCTAGAGCCGGGTCCCATGGCGGAGAGCGCAGCTCGTCGCGCACTGGACTCAGAGGCTGCTTGCTTGCGTTTGTCGAGCGTCTCCTGCATCTTGACTTGATTCTTGTGCTCCTCGATGAGGAGGTAGTGGTATGCCCTCAGCAGATCACGTGGGGAGTACAGAGGTAGGACTATTTTGCCTGCGACGGTGCGGCATGCTTTGACCCATCCTTGTTTGCTAAGTTGGATGAGGTGGCCACTGTTTTCCCCGTTGTCGCCGTTTCCACCGTTTTCGCCGTTTCTGTCCTGCGGGTTGGGGTTGGGCGGCGGGTTAGGCATTTCCTCGTCAGTTTGGATGACTGCGGCGCACAGATAGCGCCTGCAGATTGGTTGGCTGCTGCCGCAGCTTTCGGATCCGGAACCGTAGGTCCCTTCATCCGAAGGTGGATCGCACAGATCGAAGTTGCAGCTGCTGCTGCTGTAAAACTCATCTGTTGATGGTGACGTGCGTAGCACGGGGTGTCGAGCCCACGAAGCGGGCCTGATTGACGGCACGGGCACCCGCTCAGGGAGGCGGAGGGTGCCAATTTGTCCCACCTGGAAGCAGAAGCTCCCGAACAAGATTTCGAGTCCGTCGCCTACGGGCTCGAAATCCTTCATGGTATCCGGCGAGTGGGCGGTGAAGTCGAAAGCGCCGAAGAGGAGGTGATTCTCCGTCGCCGCGGAGTTGTAGATCGATCGGGTCGGAACCGTCACGACCGCACAATCAGCAGCCCCAATCCCCACGGACGGCGCCAATTGACGAGGTTTAATCTCGTCAATGCCCATTATTATGGACTTGGGTTTTGGAGAAGATGGGGATGCTGGAGATCGTGGCACGGTTAACAGACAAGCAACCAGGGGACACGAGATTTACCCAGGTTCAGGCCCCCGAAGGGAAAACCCTACTCCTGCTTGTCTGCTCTTTGATTACGGCGGAACCGAAGGTTACAGGGTGCGCAGATTCGATCTGGCGTGGACGCGTGTGCAAAAGTATGAGTCGAGTTGCCCTAGGATGTGCCCTCCTGGCCTTTATATAGACTTAGGCAGGTCCCGGGCGTAGTCCTAGTCGGTTACAAGTTCTAGGGTTTTACCCCTTTGAATTTCCTATCTCCTCTAGTCTTGCTCTCCAAGGATCCGAATACGTCATGGGCCTTGGCCACCCGAAAATCTTCATGGGCCAGCGTATGTCTGTCGTGGGACTTCCTTGGGCTGGACTAGGTATGCTGAAGTTACGTACCCGTAGGGTATAACCATGTCAGTCACCCGTCATGGAGCTCTGGATCGTGACCGCATCCAGGCTTTAGGGTTCGTCCTCATGGTGCTCGTGCTCCTCTAGTTGAAGACCGGTGCGGTGGTGATGACCACCACTTCCACGAATAAGAAGGTCATGCTCTGCCTCCTCCTTCGCGTTGTCGTTCGGCTCCCCCATCTCCCTCTAGACGGCAGTGGTTGCAAGGGGATCGAGACGGCGGGTGCTCTGATGCAGGATGTTGGTGGCGGCGGGATTGTTTCCACTCTGGCGGGTGTGCGCGCCGCCGGGTGGACATCGGGCTCGTTGGTGGTTCAGATTCTTCCTCATCTGTCCGGCCATGGTGGCGAGGGGATTGAGGAGGACTGGCTATGGCGAGCGGGCAGCTCCCTTATCCTCCGCGCTGCTGGCCGCCTCAAGCAGTGGAGCTGTTGTCCATCGATGCCTCTTCCGGCCGACCATGGTGGTGTGGGGTGGAGGCGCCCTGCTGAGCTCTCTCCTTTGTCTCCGAGACGGGGCTTTGTGCTGCAAGCTAGAGCAAACTACATGACGCCATGGATTGCCGTTGCGATTTATGGCCGATGGAGCGGTCAGTTTGTGCGCCAAGAGAGCGCCTTTTTCAACCTCCAATTCGGGGGCCAGGTTCCGAGTTCCTTGCCGGAGTTCCCCCTTCTCGCTGCCAAGTGGTTTCGTCCCCGGTGGCGTCCAGGCGGCCAACGTTGGAAGCTCATCGTCGTGGAGAGGTCCAGGGGTTAGATTGCTTTTTACCTTTTCTCCCTAAGGTCCTTTTTGTAAAAAGCCAGAACTTTGTTGTTTCATTTCTATTTCTGCAAGGTCTGGCTTGTAATCTGTACCCATCGTTTGACTAATGAATGCAGCTCGGGATCAGGGCCGGCCCTGACATGTCAGGGGCCCGGTGCGGAAAAAAATAGGGCCCCTATACACAAATATAGAGATGTTTATAATCATGATCTTATTGGCGACAATGTTCGGTTCACAAAACATTTATACTTGTGCAAGGAAATACTATCTCAAACAAAATAGCACTTAACCTCCTCCACATCTTGCACTTTAGATCAAACTCCGGCACGCACTCGGGCTCGCACTTCACATCCTACACTTTCTGAACACCATCTAAATTTCATGTTCACTCGCCCTCGCATAAATTTTCATGAACACTAGCATTGTTATCATTCTTAACTATATTTTCAGTTGGTTGTTCAACAATTGTTAGAACTAGTTCCCGAGAATTTCTAGGAGAACTTGCATTTTTGTCTCGAAATAGATGTCGGAAGTTTGTCAAAATTTTGCTATATCTATATGCTAAATAGCGTCTAGATTTATCCTGTCGTGGTATTGCACGGCAGATGCTACTGGGGGTAGCTTACGTAGAGGGAGCAAGGCGACGTAGGAGAATCCGGGAGCGAGATTGGCACACGATGTACCCAGGTTCACGTCCCCTCGGTGGAGGATCGCTACGTCCTGCTATCAATCCAGTATATGATCATAGATTGGTTTACATGGGAGCCGCCGTAGGCGGAGGGAGAGACTAGATCTAATCTATTGTGAGACCGGATACCCCGTGGGGGTGCCCCTGGTGGCTTTATATATGCAGTCACCTAGGGTTTACAAGTGTACTAATGGGCTTTGTATTGGAGTCGCCGTCTTGGGCCTCAGCCGGCGCCACTCGTCTGGGTCCAGCACGCGCCAGTCGCCATATTGGGCGAGTCGACCCGCTCTGGGCTTGGCTTCAGTCGGCTCGATCCAGCTGGCGAATCCGCTTCGTGGGTATACCCCGATTGGTATTCCCCCATCAGTAGTCCCCGAGCGCGTTGTCGATTCGACGTGGGCTTGAGGCAGGGCGCGGAGAGTCTTGACGATGGGTCGTGGCGAATCGGCGACGAGCTCCTGAAAAGAGAAAAGAACCGTGAAGCGGGAGGCGGTCGACGTGAGCTAGTCGGTGATGGCTAGTCGGCGAAAGACACGGGGTTTCGGAGCCGCCCGTGCCGGCGAGTCCCGGATGTGGAGCGTGCCGAGTCCCCGAGCGCGGCGAGTGGCGAGGTCGAGCGACCGGCGAGTGCCGAGTCCCCGAGCGCGCCAAGTGGCGAGGTTAGGCGTCCGGCGAGTGGCGTTGTCTGTAGCGCACCGAGTCCCCAAGCGCATTGAGTACGCGAGGGCGAGTCCGCAGTGGCGAGTCCCCGAGCACGTTGAGTACGCGAGGGCGAACCCACGGTGGAGAGTCCCCGAGCGCGTTGAGTACGCGAGGTCGAGTCCGCGGTGACGAGTCCCCGAGCACGTTGAGTACGCGAGGGCGAATACATGGTGGCGAGTCGACGAGGGCGAGCCGCGGTCATGGAACCACGCGTACACACTACAAGCCTAGGAGTAGTCCCCGAGGCTCGAGTTGGCTTGGAGAGGCGACTTGAGGCTCTTTAGAGATGCATATTCTGAAAATAGTAGTGGTTGCTACCGAGCATGGTGAGTGGCGAGGTCGAGCGACCGGCGATCGCCGAGCCTCCGAGCGCGGCGAGTAGCGAGGTTGAGCGCCGAGTCTCCGAGCGCGGCAAGTAGCGAGGTTGAGCGCCGAGCCCCCGAGCGCGGCAAGTGGCGAGGTCGAGCGACCAACGAGCCCCCGAGCACGGCGAGTGGCGAGGTCGAGCGACCGGCGAGCGCCAAGTGCCCGAGCGCGGCGAGTGACGAGGTCAAGCGACCGGCGAGCGCCAAGTCCCCGAGCACGGCGAGTCCGCGATGATTGCGAGTCCGCGAGGGGAGAGTCCCCGAGTGTGGCGAGTCCGCGATGATTGCGAGTCCGCGAGGGGAGAGTCCCCGAGTGTGGCGAGTCCGCGATGATCGCGAGTCCGCGAGGGGAGAGTCCCCGAGTGTGGCGAGTCCGCGATGATCGCGAGTCCGCGAGGGGAGAGTCCCCGAGTGTGGCGAGTCCGCGAGGGGAGAGTACCCGAGTGTGGCGAGTCCGCGATGATTGCGAGTCCGCGATGATGTTGATTGCGCTGTTTTGTTAGCGAGTCTCTCGTCTTGGCCCGGGGGGCCAGTCGCATGGCGACTCCAAAGATGGCTCTCGACTTGGCGTTCTTCCTGGACGATCCGAGGTTCAGTTTGCGAGTCCTCGTCCGCAGTACTTGGTCGTGCGAGTCGCACTGTCTAAGGTTGAGGAGGACATGGTGCTGTTTGTGTAGCACTACCATTTGTCTTGGCCCGGAAAGCCAGTCGAGCAAGGCGACTCCAATGATGGCTCTCGGTTAGCGTTTTTCGTGGACGAACCGAGGCTCGGTTTGCGAGTCCTCGTCCGCACTACTTGGCCATTGCGAGTCGCTCTTTCAAAGGTTAGCAAAGGCAAATTGATTTTTCCCGGGGGGAAGAGACACCCAGTGGTGAGTCCATGCAGCGTGGCATGCGACCCTCTCTGGCGACTCGGACGATAAAGGTCCCTTAGTAAGCGCGGCGTACGCATTCGACATAGCGGACGGGGTCGTACGGTAGACGTATGGTCGCGCTATGGCGAAGTCGATGCGGCGGACACGGGTCGCGCTATGGCGAAGTCGCCGCGGCGGACACGGGTCGTGCTATGGCGATGACGCGGCGGACACGGGGTCGACGCGGCGGACAGGGGTCGCGCTATGGCGAAGTCGACGCGGCGGAGACGGGTCGCGCTATGGCGAAGTCGACGCGGCAGACACGGGGTCGAGCGGCGGACAGGGGTCGCGCTATGGCGAAGTCGACGCGGCGGACACGGGGTCGACGCGGCGGACAGGGGTCGCGCTATGGCGAAGTCGACGCGGCGGACACGGGGTCGACGCCGCGGACGGAGGTCGCGCTATGGCGAAGTCGACGCGGCGGATGAGTCTGCAACGGGCGAGTCCCCGATCCTAGCGAGTCCGCGTTTAAGCGTGTCCGCGTTTAGGCAAAGGTCCGGAGCATGGCGAGTCTGCGATAGACGAGTCGTCGGACGTGGCGAGTCCGCGGCGGGAGGATTCACGAGCATGGCGAGTATAAGGCGGGCAATTCGCCGACGTGGCGAGCCATTGATGACGAGTTCATGACGGGCGAGTCCCCGAGCACAGTGAATACGCGACGGGTGAGTCGCCAAGCCTAGCGAGTCCGCGTTTAAGCGTGTCCGCGTTTAGGCGAGTTCCGGAGTATGGCGAGTCGGCGATGGATGAGGCCGTGAGAGGCGAGTCCGTGGCGAATGAGTCGCCAAACATGGAAAATCCACGATAACAACGAATCGCAAGTCCCTGAGTACAGCGTTTGGACGCGGCGGACTCGATCCGTCAAATGGTGTCAGGCGGCGGAGTCGTCTATATTTTTGGGAGCCAATATCCGGTCGTGGCTGTAGGCGACCGAGAGCGGATGAAAGCTCCGTGGTCGTATGTGTCCATGGGTGTTGGCTCCATGTCTTGTTCGTAGGTGTAGAGGACAAATCTCTGGAGGTATGAGGAAACTGTTTGTGCACGCACACACGACTACAAAATCGAGAACTTGTACGGCCGATCCGCGTGTGTGCCAGCCGCGTGACAGCCTGCAGGCAGTGCGCCTGGCCGGAGTACACGTCGAGTTTTCTCTTTCTACGTCGATCGGGATCTTGCCATCACTGATAATAAAATTGAGGATCCCGTCCGGATTATCACCCTCCAAGCATCGCTAGCCCCACGGTGGGCGCCAACTATCGTGGTATTGCACGACAGATGCTACTGGGGGTAGCTTACGTAGAGGGAGCAAGGCGATGTAGTAGAATCCGGGAGCGAGATTGGCACACGATGTACTCAGGTTCACGTCCCCTTGGTGGAGGATCGCTACGTCCTGCTATCAATCCAGTATATGATCATAGATTGGTTTACATGGGAGCCGCCGTAGGCGGAGGGAGAGACTAGATCTAATCTATTGTGAGACCGGATACCCCGTGGGGGTGCCCCTGGTGGCTTTATATATGCAGTCACCTAGGGTTTACAAGTGCACTAATGGGCTTTGTATTGGAGTCGCCGTCTTGGGCCTCAGCCGGCGCCACTCGTCTGGGTCCAGCACGCGCCAGTCGCCATATTGGGCGAGTCGACCCGCTCTGGGCTTGGCTTCAGTCGGCTCGATCCAGCTGGCGAATCCGCTTCATGGGTATACCCCGATTGGTATTCCCCCATCATATCCAAATTTAAACAAATATGCGACGTCTATTTTAAGACGGAGAAATAATAAATTTGTTAATGGCAACCTTTCAGAATTCTATAAACTCATCTGCGGTGATTGGGGAAGAGGAGAGGACAACGAGGAGACGAGTCAATACGGCCGGTGGTTTCTTTTCTTTAGCGATAGCTAATGCGTGTATAGGCAATACATTCAAAGGCCTCAGCTGATAGCGTGCTTGGACCGATTTGATTGGTTGAAAGGACCAAGCAGCAGCTGTATCTGATGCATCTCGCTGGGGCCCCTAGCGATTGAGGGCCCTGTGCAACCGCAACGGCTGCACCGGCTCAGGGCCGGGGCTGCTCGGGATCCTTTCGTCGATCCCTCTTTTGTTTAAAAGAAATATATGGTCAAATATATGGCTAATATCAATTGCCATTACTAATTCATTTTTACCGTATTTCAATATATAACGGGTGTGCCACGATTAAATATATTTGTTGTCTTGATTGTACGGACTATCACTGCAGGTCCGATTCAGTGGGTGCATATTAAAATCCCTCTCACAAATCACAATGGAAGGATATTATACAGTCGTAATTTGTAAGAGCATCCCAACATGCGCACTAAATTTCGACGTGCTATATGTCGCTATCACCGCTCTGTAAACGTTTATCGCACGCTTCGCTAGATATTTCCCCGTCGGACGCTCTATTATGCAGCGCGTGCTCGGGCGCTAAAAAAGTTCCTTGGTCGGGCGCTCCAAAATATAGCGCGCCGGCGGAAAACCACTTTCTATACTACTATGCATTCAACAAGATCAAATACTCACATAAATCATAAAACAAATGATGTACCATAGTTTAAATGGACACAAAGTGCAACACACATATCACATAGTTCAAGAACGACACACAACATCTCCGGCTATGTAGGCATCTAAACTAAAATTTGGATGAAGAGAAGTGTTCTTTACCTCTCCGACATTTCCTCATACACCGTATGTGCGCCGGATGGGTCGGCGGACAGAGGCGCCGGCGACACATGGTTCATCAGTGGAGGCGACGTCGGAGGCTGCGTGCGGTGGGTCACGGTCACCTTCACTTTCTTCGGCGGTGGGTTATCGGCGCCCGTGGGTGCGGACGGGCGTTTGGACGCCGATACCTTCCTCCTCGGCGGCGCCCGCGCCTTGCCGGGGGCCTACGCGGCGGCCAGCTGTGCGGCGGCGGCGCTTGTGTGCAGCGTCGGGCGCGGCGGGACGAAGAGAGCTCGGGCCACGGCGGCTGTGTTGTCGGCATCGGTGCCACCGCTAGGGTTTGGCGCATGGGCCAGCGGCGCGACGGAGGCGTCGTCGACGGCGGCGGGTAAAATGGAGTAGGGAGGGGTCGGTGGGGTGTCGGAGGGCGCGTCCATTGCCGGAATTGCGCTGACCGCCACGCGGAGGCGAGGATTGGGCGGTGGGACGGCGGCGAGACGGGGGGAAGTTTCAGTGCAGGGTTTCTTCATGCGCGGCGTCGAGCGATGCCGCGCGACTGCAGCCGAAGCCCAAAGTTCACAAATTAAACGTGAATAAGATATACTGCACACCCAAACGGAGCTCGATCTAGAGTGTGTGCGCGCGTCAGAGCATGCTTGTACGTCAACTTTGGTGTTGCAAAAACATTAGCCCGATGATCCATCACCAATCCTTTTAAGCCAATTTCCCCCCGAACCCTTTCCAGCCAAACAAAGCACAGAAGAGCATCATCGCTTGCTTCCCCGCCCACGCTACGTGTCCCCGCCGCTAACAGCGCGGCTCGCACTAACAGCTAGCGCCGCGACGTCCTCCCCCACCACCCAGCATCATGGCCACCGCTACACTTCTCCTTCTGGTGCTCTGCTGCTGCCTGGCTCCGGCGACCCTGTCGTTGCCGCCCCAGCCGCCGGTGCGGTGCGACAGATCGGGCCGCTGCGTGCTCTCCAACGCGTACGGCGCCTGGTCCAGCGACCGCGAGGACTGCCCCGTCGCGTCCGTCGCGTACCCGGCGTCCGAGCGGGACGTGGTGGCCGCCGTGGCGCGCGCCAGTGCGGGAGGCCTGCAGGTCAAGGCCGTCAGCGGCTTCGCGCACACCATCCCGAAGCTGGCCTGCCCCGGTGGCGGAGGCGCTAACGGCACCCTGCTGATAAGCACGGCGAGGTACGCCGGCGTGGAGGTGGACGTGGCGGCAAGGACGGTCACCGCGGAGGCCGGCGCGCCGCTGCGGGCCGTGATCGATGCGGCCGAGACCAGCGGGCTGAGCCTGCCGGCGTCGCCGTACTGGGAGGGGGTGAGTATCGGCGGGGCCATCAGCACCGGGTCCCACGGCAGTTCGTGGTGGGGCCGGGGTGGCGCCGTGCACGACCATGTCGTGGGCCTCACCCTTGTCGTGCCCGCCGGGGCGGAGCACGGCTGGGCCAGGGTCGTGCCGCTCAAGAAAGGTGACGCGCTCTTCCCCGCCGCGCTCGTCTCGCTTGGCATGCTCGGGGTCATCTCCAAGGTTAGATCCGTTTATTTGTTTTTAATATTCAGGTGTACCAAAACCGATGCTAATAGGCCATCATGACAGTCAATGGGTTCATTAAAGCACACGTCAGAGACTCTTTTTTTCAAGGAATGGTGACTAGTGCTGTTTTCGGGAGACTTGGATAGGTTCTCTTCTCTAAGTACAACACAAAGAAATTTCAGCACAAATTTGATCTACATTTATAGAAACAAAAAGGAGAAATTTGACTACGAATAGCGTCCACTTTAGGTACTCTCCCCGTCTCGGTTTATAAGACCTACGTGTATTTCTAGGTCGATAAATTAACCAACTTAGCATGAGGTACATAAGTTAAAAACTATACTATTAGAAACTTCAAATGTTATATTTTCTAATGATATAATTTTTATATTATATAGCTTATGCGGACGACCTAGGTATACGCGTAAGTCTTATAAACTGGGATAGAGGTAGTAAACAAAATCCTTAATATTCATGTCATATGCAATATTGACCGTGTGTTCCACATACGACAATAAGCAAAAACTTGACGTACCCCCTCCGTTCACTAATGTAGAATATTCAAACCTTTTTCTAAACCCCTTTGTACGTAGATATATTTTAGTGTGTAGATTCATTCATTTTAAATGTATCTAGTTCACTTTGTAATAGCTAAAATGTTTTACATTAGTGAACGCATGGAGTAACAAACCTTCAGCTGTAACGCGCAACCATTACATTAACTTGTCATAATATATATTCAGATGGTAATAGTGAGTGGCACCACCAATTTTAAATGATAAATTCTGTATGATTTATTAGTGGACAATAGCTACTCATTTTCGCTCTAGGTGCTCCGCTGTTTTTAGAGTTAAGGTTGAGTATTTTTGGTGATGTTAGCTCTAGGTCCTGGATCTGACACGTTAATTGTTGATGGGGATGTGTGTGCTGTGCGCAGGTGACACTGTCGCTAGAGCCGAGATTCAAGAGAAGCATCACCTACGATTACAGGGACGACTCCACCTTCCAAGACGACTTGGTGGACCACGCCGCGCGCCATGAGTTCGCCGACATCACCTGGTACCCGTCCCAGCACCAGGCCGTGTACAGAATGGACGACCGTGCGCCCCTTGACGCCACCGGCGACGGCGTCAACGACTTCATCGGCTTCCAGTCCACGGCGATCGCCGTCTCCGCGGGGATAAGAGCGCTCGAAACATCGCTGGAGAAGTCGAGGAATGTGGAGGGCAAATGCGCGATGGCCAAGTCGGAGATCGCGGCGAAGCGGCTCATCGGCAACGGGCTGCGGAACAGCGAACACGCCCTGCTGTTCACGGGATACCCCGTGGTGGGGTTCCAGGGGAAGATGCAGACGTCGGGCTCCTGCGCGCACTCGCCGGCGTACAACCTCCTCGCGGCGTGCGCGTGGGACCCCAGACACAAGGGCCTCTTCTTCTACGAGAGCACGGCGGTCTTCTCCCCCGCGCGGTTCCGGTCCTTCGTCCTCGATGTGAAGCGGCTGCGTGACATCGTCGGCGTGGACAACATGTGCGGCGTGGACGTCTACAATGGCTTCCTTGTCCGGTTCGTCAAGAAATCGGAGGCGCTGCTCGGGCAGCCGGAGGACTCCGTGGTGGTGGACTTCAACTACTACCGTGCATCGGACCCGTCGTCGGCACGGCTGGACCAGGACGTGTGGGAGGAGGTGGAGCAGATGGCGTTCGTCAAGCACGGGGCGCGCCCGCACTGGGCCAAGAACAGGATGGTGGCCTTCCGTGGGGTGCAGGGGAAGTACCCCGGATGGACCAGGTTTGCCGAGGCGAAGCGGCAGCTCGATCCACGCCGTCTATTTGATAGCCCATGGTCCGACGAGGTCATGGGTGAGGAGCTCGGCGGCGTGGGCGGGGACGACGGGTGCGCGCTGGACGGGCAGTGCGTGTGCTCTGAGGACCGGCACTGTAGCCCAGCGCAAGGGTACTACTGCGGGTCCGGACGTGTGTACACAGAGGCCAGAGTATGCAGATACTCTGCTTCATCATCACATCTTAATGTATGATGAGACATATGCTGTTCTGAGAAAAAAATTACCAATTCTTTGGTTCGATTTTGAACCTACAGAAGTGCGACTGTGCGATGCCAAATAATACCCCAAAATCAGTCTCCTTGTTTGGTTACGTTGTGCTGAATTTTGATAAAAAGGATTCAGGAATCAGGATTTTGTGTTCCCGAGCTGCGATGCTCTGTTCCTTCTCACCCCTACCAGACTTCTCCCGAGGCGCCAAAACTGGTGGGCTCTTCCTGGGCTCTCTCTTTTCCTTACCAGATCCCTCTACACATAGTATGTTAACGCGTCTATGCCAGAAGGCGGAGGGGCTTCAGTGGTCCAAGCAACCATAGGCAGACACAGCTAATTGTAATTTTCCTTTCCCAGGTCTTTCGGAAAAGCCGACCTTCGCAAAGGCCCATATACTTGCGTCATCGCTTCAAGTGGTGTCTTCTCTTTCGCGCGACGGTCCTCCTAATAAGGCTCTGTATGCTTGCCAAGTGTCGTAATCAGAATAAAAATAGGATTAGGATGAGAGAGAGGAAAACACAGGGAGCGAGCGTACAAATTTTTCTTTTTATTTTTTCAAATCTGATGATTCAAAATGAAATATTTAGAAAATCGTTTGTTCAAATTATAAAAGGTTTTCACTTTTGAGCTCCTCATGCCGAGATCTTTAAAACTAGATCTCATGTTCATAAGTTTCGAATAACTTTCAAAACCATTGCATTTATACTTTAGATTACTTCAGTTCTGTACTTTTGTACTTACGGATTCTTAGTGTACTTTATACTTTGGATGCTACACATTTGTACTTTTGCGTACTTTGACAGCGAGTACACTTGTATTTTTCTATACTTTGGCTCTCAGTACAGTTGTACTTTCGTACTTCAGCTGTGAGTAAACTTGTACTTTTTGTGTATTTCTGCTGTGAGTAAATTTATATTTTTTTTGTATTTTAGCTCAAAGTATATTTGTACTTTCATACTTCGGCTGTGAGCAAACTTGCACTTTCGCGTACTTTGGTCGCGAGTATATGTATACTTGTACTCGGATTCGATCCAAGATTATTTACAAGAAAAAACATTATCCTACGCGCGAGACGTGACACTTTCTGAGAGCACACGACGCTTCTCAAACAAACCTTTGTAAAGGTATCCCTCTTTTTAGAGATACCCAAGACCAAATAAAACAAACAAGAAAAATGTAGACAGGTTTTCTTCTTGCACCGGTCATCCTTGTCAATGTTCAGGGCGTCCCTGAGGGAGAGGAGGAGGGGGGATTGGAGGGATTGGAGGGGCGGCCACCCTGGGCCCCGAGACCAAGAGGGGCCCACTTCCTAGTTAGCTATGCATATGCAATGGCTAAGAAACTCATACAAGAGCCATTAAAGCATATGGAGGTTTCTCTTAAACATACAGATCTACTAATCGTTATGCTGCTTCTCATGGACTAGATATAAGTCTTCTTTCTTCTTTTATTAAATAGTAGATGCAATTTCAATATAAAAAAAAAAGAGAGCACCAAAAAGAGTTAATGTTTTTTTTATCCAACGTTTTTTCACTAATAGTTGGCAAAGGTAGAATTGCAAGGCTATAACTATGTACGAGCCTAGAATGCATGGGATACCCTAAATAAACAATTAGGTATACCTTCTATCATATATCAGAAGGCAAAGTTTTCAGCATTAGTGCACCAAGCATATCGAGATTGATCTACACTTCGTTCGAGATCGAGTAGAATTTGGTCAAGTGCGTGTTCTCCACGTATCGTCATCGCGCCAGTTTGCTGATATCTTCACCAAGGGAATAGCATCGCCATTGTTTCTGTATTTTCGGTCCAGTCTCAACGTCCGCCAATCTCCCGCTGCGACTACGAGGGAGTTTTAGGCAACCGAATATCCCTACGATATCGGTGCAATTAAATCAGCCTTTAAACCATATCTTGTGCCTTCCGTTTATAGGAGATTGAGGTTATTATATGGTTTAGATTGTAATCTTGTATATATATATATGAGATAACATGGAAGTCACCGATTATGACTTATCCCACCCAATTTTATCTTTCTACAATAGATCACTCCAAAATAAAAGGATTGAGGAATCAGAATTATGTTCCCTAGATGCGCTGCCCTGTACCTTCTCAGGACTACAAGACTGGCCGCTAGGCTGCAAAACTTGTGGGTTCTTCCTCGGTTCACTCTTTTCCTTACCAGATCCCTTTGTAAACAGTATACAACATGACTGGGCCGACAATGCAAGAAGTCACAAGTCACGCACGTGATACCCGCACGTGGTTGGTGACAATGGACACCTACTTATAGACCCAGCCAGATTCAAAGTCTTGAGGGAAAAACAGAGAGATGTCGAGTAGGAAGAAGCTGAGATCGAGGTGTATAACTATTTCAATTCCCTCATCTTCGTTTGTTGCTTGATTCAAAAGAAGATGGACGGCTGAGATGCATGTTCTCGTGGATTGATGACATGGTGTTGCTCGGGCAGACGGAGGACTCCGTGGTGGTGGACTTCAACTACTACCGGTCGTCGGATCCGTCGATGCCGCGGCTGGACCAGGACATGTGGGAGGAGGTGGAGTAGATGGCGTTTGTCAAGCACGGGGCGCTTCCGCACTGGGCCAAGAACAGGATAGTGGCGTTCCGTGGGGTGCAGGGAAAGTATCCCGGATGGGCCAATTTCGCCATGGCGAAGCGGAAGCTCGCCCCGCGTGGGCTGTTCGATCGACAGCCCGTGGTCTGGCCAGGTCATGGGCGAGGGGCTCGGCGGGGTGGGCGGCGAGGATGGCTGCGCGCTGGACGGGCAGTGTTGTGCTCTGAGCACAGGCACTGCAGCCTGCCGCAAGGGTACTACTGCGGACCCAGGCGTGTATACACGGAGGCCAGGGTATGCAGGTACTCTGCTTCAGCACATCATGTAGTGTGAGAAGTTTGTACGGACTCACTCCGGTCTATATTAATAGTCTCGACTACTACTGAATAAAAGTTATTTGCTGTTTTTAGAATAAAATTTACAAATTCAGAGCTTGGAAAGTACGAGATGGCAACAACCTTTTTGGGCCGGACCTTAATCTAGCATCATCATATCATTATTGAAGCATGGCCAATGAAAGCTAAAAAAAAGATAGCTTCACTGTGTCAGCACGGTGAGACCACCGCATGACTCAGCCATCTTACACGATCCCAAGCTATGGTCTTTTTCCTGGCACTGTCGTTTTCTCTCTCTCCGCTCAAAGCCATCTTCTTCCTCTCTTCTCCCATCTATTTCTTTTCTCCTCTCCTCCTTTTCTTGCTTTCTCGCATGGAGCGGCTGATTCCTCTGCAGGCTCTGCGAGGATACTACCCTGACAATCCGATCCTAGAAAGCTGGCGGGGCATATGGTTGGAGCTACGCGTTGGCCATGGCCTTAATTGCTCGATTCATAATTCCAAAAAGGCATTTTGGTGAATTCAACTTACTCCACAGTCTTCTTGGCATCATATATAACGATGCAAGTGGGACGCCTTGCCGCCAAACCCGCCTCTCCTCCTGCCAGCAGATCCCATCTATTTCGGTTCTATTGTCCCGGCTAGATTATCGCTAACCATTCCGCTAATCCCATTTGTACCCGCCAACGTACCGGTAGTATCCCATAAATAATTCGTCTGTGCAGAGAGGGCGTTAATCTTGCAGCTGCTGGACTCTAGGCCGCTTAGCCTGAGTTGTATTGACGGGTAGTTTGTCGGATCCCGCAGGAACCAATTGCTCCGTTTCCTCAAATCCTGCTAATCCGACTATGGCCCAGCGGGCTGAGTTGGCGGGAGGCGGGTTTACCCATCCCACTTGCATCGTTGATCATATACCAACAACACTATGAGATCATGTAACATGTGACCAAGGGACCATTTTTTTTCAAGAATACACCTTAGAAATGTGTATAAGCTTTTCATAGAAGAAGAGAGCAAGACGGCTGATACAGAGCCAAAGGAAACACGATATAAACTTGACGTCACACGGTTTGCAACACAACCTAAACCGAGAGAACGACAAAGACTCGCTTTGGACCATCTCCATGCATGAATGGCAAGGAAGCGATATACCGAGCTTCTAAGTCGCGTCACAACCGAAAAATGGAACTTCACGACCGACTCTAACTCCGGGAAGGCACAAGACGTTGTATCCCCCCCATAAGCATCTAGGTCAACGAGTGGATGGCGGGACCGAACGTGACCGGAGGAGACGACAATGAAGAAGTGTCGACGACGCTGTCCATAGTGCCCCGGAAGCCCATGCTCTGAGCGACAGCCAACACATATAGAGATTTCAACTGGTGCAGTGAGGACTCCGCAAATCACCTAGGCGGCACCCCAAGGAGGGAACAATGTAGCCATGCAACCGTCATATGATCCGAATAGGATCAAGGGTTTCCCTGGTGTCCGAGGTGGGAAAGCATAGCAGCGCCATGACGACGCCTCCAAGGAGGTGACAACAACCGCATGCGTCACCGTCGTCCATTTCATGCAGGAATTTCTGCTTGGTCGTGCCATCGACCCCAACACCCACTGGACACGCAGCAAGGAGGTTCCTTTGGACTCACTACCGACGAGAAGCGAGCTTGGGATGTCATTGGTGGAGCAAGAGGGTCAGCCACCATCTCACCAACACCAAGCAGGAACTGGGCGGTGAGGACCCAACCACCGCCGCCTGGCAGGCCGACGGAAACACCATGGTGCCCAGCAACCAGAGCAACTAGGCGCCCATGCATGCCCGCTACCATGGCCACAAACTGCAGGCCCACGTAGGCCCAGATGGTCCACGAGCGGGCTCGAGGTCGTGGACATAGTAGTAGGACGCCTTGCCGTGGGGAGGTTGCGCCCCCTCCGTTGTCACCAAACTGTGCTCGCCACGTGCCTCCGCGTCACCTCGCCGCCAATCCATCATTGCACCACGCCCCGCTGACGACCGAGAAGAGCACCAACGCCGCACTGATACGTCGGAAACGTATCTATAATTTTTGATGTTCCATGCTTGTTTAATATCTACTTTGCTTTGCTTTGTCCACACTTTGAGGTGATTTGTATATGTTTTCTGGTACTAACCTATTAACAAGTTGCCATAGTGTCAGTTGCCTGTTTTCTGTTGTTTTTGGTTCCAGAAAAGCTAGTAAGGAAATATTCTCGGAATTGGACAGGACAAAAACCAAAGTCAATATTTCATCGAGGAGAACACGGAGTCCAGAGGAGAGACCGAGGGGAGCCACAGGGTGGGCGCACCCCCAGGTGCGGGCCCACCCTAGACCGTGCCTGGGCAGGGTGTGGGCCCCCTGGCTGCCTCCCAGCCTCGCCTCTTCGCCTATAAGAAGCCCCCGATACCTAAACCCTTAACACCCGATCAATATTCCACGAAATCGTCTATAGCCGCCGCCACCATCGTCCCTAGATTGGGGGATCTAAAGCTCTTCCCGACACCCTGCCAGAGGGAAGATCATCCCGGAGGCCTTCTTCTTCATCATGCCAGCCTCCGGTATGAAGCGTGAGTAGTTCCACCTTGGACTACGAGTCCATGTAGTAGCTAGATGGTTGTATATCCTCCTTCGTGCTTTCATGTCTAGATCTTGTGATCTCCGTTCATGATCAAGATCTCATCTATTTTTAATCATGCATGTTGTGTTTGCAGGGATCCGATGGATATTGAGATTACTATGTCAGATTGATTAATGGTTTTGTCTTATTGATTCTATCATGTCTGTGTTGTTTGTGATCTTGCATGCTCTCCGTTGTTAGTAGCTATCTTGGCCAAGTAGTTGCTAGTGACTCCAAGATGGGGTATTTATGCTCAATAGTGGGTTCATGCCTCTATTTAATCAAGGGAAGTGACAGAAATCTCTAAGGTTGTAGATGTGTTGTTGCCACTAGGGAGAAAACAACGGTCTCTTGTTCATAGAACAAGTGGATTGTTTACCTTACACACTTTGCTTAAAGCAGTTGTCTGTTGCTTGCAACTTAATACTGGAGGGGGTTCGGATGATAACCCAAAGGTGTACTTCTAGTCATAGATGCAGTTGGATGGCGGTCTATGTATCTTTTTGTATTGCCCAATCAAATCTCATAGGATATTTATGTCTAGTATTGCATAGTTATGCCTTGCTCAGTCCTGTCAATTGCACTGCTGTAATTTGTTTACCCAGCATGTCATGTTTGTTTATCTAAGGAGAACACCTCTAGTGAACTATGGACCCCGATCCAATCTTTACCATTGATACATCTTCCACTGTTACTGTTTACTTTCTGCAAACCACTTTCACCTTCCACACCATACAGTTCATCCTTTGTTATAGCAACCGGTGAGATTGACAACCTCACTATTCGTTGGGGCAAAGTCTTGAGTTTGTGTTGTGCAGGTTTCCAACTTGCTTGCAACACCTTTGAGACGTTTCCTTCCTCCTACTGGTTCGATAACCTCGGTTTCTTACTGAGGGAAGACTAGCTGATGTGCTGCATCACACCTTGCTCTTGGGGTTTCCCGATGAAGCGCTCCCACATTGACGCAGCGCCATCATGCACGAAGGAGAGGTCCCCATCGCCGTCGCGACCGCCCTGGCTTTGCTAGACTGTTCCTGTTGCACGATTGAGCTTCAATAGAACTCTTAATTACCTTGGTAATGACCCTAGTGTTGGGAATATTCCCTAGAGGCAATCATGTATGATGATATTTTCCATTGTATTCATGAAGATATTAAGTTGCCCTTGTATAAACATCTGATGTGTATCATTGAATATGTGATTCAGTTGTGGAACTATACATTCATGTTGTTTGTACTAAATATCCTTGGTCATCAAGGTTGTGTTGGACACACAACTTAGACCAATGTGAAAGTCGGCTGATGACTTAGTTCCACTTGTCATGGGCATGGAGATGCTATTCCGACTTACATAGATTCGGCTAAAGAGTTTAGCGAGTCAGATTGACCCATATTGAGGTACAACGAACAAGTTGTCATTTGTACATCTTAATCAATGTAATCCTTAGACCTGAGGTTATTGCACAGTCCGAGTTGAGGATCACCGACTTAGGTTCTGTCAAATGCTGATCTGTAACTGGGCAGTTATAAAGGTAGAGTTCGGGTCGACTGAGAATCAAGATGCGTGATGTGAATAACCAAGATGGGATTTTGCCCCTCCAGCTGGAGAGATATTCTCTAGGCTCTCTCAGATGATATGATTCGGAAATCATGGCCATGCACGACTCGGTTAAGTGTTAACCGAGGCGATCGACTAAGGGTTAGTCGGATGAATCACTTATCTTGGATCGAGAAGAGAGTCGGACTATTTAAGGGATGAAAAGTATTCACATATAGTCTGACAAGGCATATCGTAAGGCAAAAGGGACTCGGACGCAAGTCGCATTGAAAAAGCAAGTCATCAAGACATCTTTCGTACTTGGGAGTCGGCACATTCTGTAGGGGTTCGTAGCATGGAAAACAAAAAAATTCTACCGCATGCACACAAACAAGCCAAGATCTATCTACTAGATTGTAGCAACGAGTAGATAGAAGCACTCACCCTCGATGATTCCAAAGTGGTTAACGAGAGTATATTCTCGTGGGTGATGTAGTCGTACACTTGCCGATCTCAAGATCGAGTAGACGATCCTTCCGGCGCTGCGTTTCGGCAGCGCTTCCGCAGTAGGTCACACGTTTGGTACTCGATGAAGACCTTCCTCTCCCTTGTTCCAGCAGGCAGCGGAGGTTGTAGTTCTCCCTCGCGATCCCGGCAGTACGACGGCGTGGTGTCAAAAGTAGAGGGAAGATCCCGCAGGGCTTCGCCTAAGCCGGATGCGAGTTATGGTGGATTTAGGGTTTCTCGGAAATCTAGGGTTTAGAGATCCGGGAGGAGGAGGTGTCGGTGGCGACTAGGGCGGCTGCGAGGGACCGGCGGCGGCGCAGGCGGCGGCGCGGCGGCGGGTCGGCGACGGCGACTCGTGGAGAGGGGCAAGGGCTTGTGTTGTTTGGGGCAGCCCTCCCCCTCTATTTATGAGAGGGAGGGGCAACCTTGGGAGGGGTGGGTTTGAATCCAAACCCAAACCCAAGTTGGATTGAGAGAAGGACTTGTTTCTTCTCCCACTAGGAAACCATTGTTCCAGTTTGACTTTTCAAACTTCTCGTTTGACTTTCAATTTAGAGCTTTATTTCTCTCTTGCATATGCCAACACCAAGTAACCTTGGATATGATCCAATCATTCCACATACCCATGACACATTCATGGACCATTCTCCTTCCGGACCGGTGAACCTTCTAGACCCTTCTAGAACCTCTCCGATGAAATCATTGGAAACTTTCCCGAACTCCGAAATAGGACTTTCCTTATATAAATCTTATTCTCCGGACCATTCTGGATCTCCTCGTGATATCCCGGATCCCATACGAGACTCCGAACAACATTCGGTATCCTTACTAACATTCCATATCTACTAAACAACATTGAATCCTTAAGTGTGTCTCCCTACGGTTCGTGAATTATGCGGACATGACCGAGACACTTCTCCGATCAATAACCAATAGAGGAATCTGGAAATTCATATGGCTCCCACATATTTCAACGATTACTTTGCGATCGAATGAACCACTTACATACGATACCAATTTCCCTTTGTCTCACGATAGTTTACTTATCCGAGGTTTTGATCGTCGGTATCTCTGCATACCTAGTTCAACCTCGTTACTGATAAGTACTCTTTTCTTGTTCCCGTGATATGTGATACCTTGTGAGCCAGTCACATGCTTGCAAGCCAATTGGATGACATTCCACCGAGAGGGCCTAGAGTATATCTATCCGTCATATGGATGGACAAATCCCACTCTTGATCCATGTGCCTCAACCCATACTTCCCGAACACTCAATGCCACCTTTATAGCCACCCAGTTACGGTGTGGTGTTTGATGTCATCAAAGCATCCTTCTGATGATGGTGATTAGCATGATCTCATGGTCGAAGGAATTAGGTTACTATGTATCAGAAAGCTTATAGCAAACGAACTATTAAAATGACTTGATCTTTATGCTACGCTTATCTATAGGAGTATGTCCATCATACCATTCTCCTAATGATATGATCTTGTTATTAACAACATCTCAATATTCATGATCGAGAAACCACGATCATCTATTAATCAACATGCTAGTATTACAAAGAGGCTTTACCAGGGACTCTAATTTAGTTTACAAATCACACAAGTATTAATGTTTCTGGTTAATACTATTATAGCATGAATGTAAACATTTATCATAAACACAAAGATATAATAATAACCACTTTTATTATTGCCTTTAGGGCATATCTCCAACACATTCTGCTAGGAGCCACTACCGACTGATCGATTCAGAGTCGAACTACAATCGTGTCCAAGTTGCCATGAGCCTATGGGGTCACACACTTAAGAGCGGGAGTAATTTCGGATTGGATCTTAATCGAAAATCTGGTTGGGTTGGATCCGAACCAGATTTTGAACTGAGTCAGTGAGTGTCACAGTGACTAATATTATATGGGATTTAGTAAACGGGCGACGTGTGAGTGGAGCTCACTTTCACTCCCTATATATAGTGGGGCACAGAAACCTAGGAGAGGTTAACAGTTAGGTCATTCCATGTGTTGGAAACCCTATCTCTCCACAACAGTCCTGCCGTCGTTACCAACCTAGCATTTCGCTGCCAGTGCTCCTCCTTGTACGTGTGGATACCATCACATGTGATGTATGATCAGCACTAGGACGATCGTGATCAGATCAGATCGTGAGGACTGCACTGCATTCAACAGACGTGCTTCATCAATTCCGCAACTGCGCATCTAGTGGTAATCCTCGTGGCCTTCTACCTCAGCTAGATCTTGGGATCACCATGTTAGAGAAAAAGGTTTTGTTTTATCTCTACGTGGTCCAACACCTAGTTTCATCAGGAACAACCACTTCTTGAAATGCTACAAGATCTTCTCCACTCTCAGCAGGTTATACACTGATCATTGTGTCAAGTTGATCATCACTTAAATCAACAATCTTATCCTCAAAATCACTCCCACTACTGTTATGCTCACTATCCTCGTCCACATGGTACTCAACAAATATGTCTTCTACACCTCCCACTTCACAGTACTCTGACATCTGCACAGATGTGTTGTCATTGTTCAAAACACTAATCCATCTACCATTTATGTCCTACGAATCAGAAAGTATGGCTTCATGGATTCCTTAAATTGCAGATGATCTCTTAGGTACCCTATCACCTCCTATAGTGACAACTTATCCCTTTCGATCTCTGAACTATCCTCATCTCCCCCTCCACATAGTACAACCTAAGCAGATGAACTCGCTTCCCCGTCGGGTCCATGATTGAACTGGAAGAAAACACAAAAAATCACTCAGCTTTGCTAATCCAAATAGTATAATTGCAATCTCAGCGCAAATTCACTTCCAAATCGCGCAAAGATCGTACCTTAACCATCACCATACAGCCCCAAATTTGCCCGCTAAAACCCTAACCCTAATGCTATAGAGAGAGATCAGAATTACGGCGACCGGAGGAGAAGGGGGTTGCAAAAAGACTTGTTGCCGCCGTCCGTGTGCCGTAACAATGCCATCTCGATCGATCCCTCGCCCTCCGCCTTTGGCGTCGCAAGAGCCGACGAGAAGGCCGAGGACACCACCTCGAATGGAACGGAGTGGGCCGCCCCAGCAGGCCAGGCTAACTTACGAGCTCCAAACCGGCTTTCTCCCTCACCAATCCCAGCCACGTCGACAATCCTTGTTTGGCAACGGACCCAAGCTTCATATTGGACCAGGATTTCTAAGTTGAGTGTGCCGGTTACAGGGATATAGTTGTTCACGGTGCGATTAGCCATCCTCTATGAATTCAAGGTTCATTTTAAAACTTTTCTCCATGTTGTATCCCATTGTGTTGTCATGCATGTTTTATGACTACCGCTGTAGTACTTTTTTTTGGAAATTACACCAATCTATTAAAAATCATCAACAATAGTACAAAAAGATACAAAAGTAATAAAAATTATAAATAGATCATTGGACCACCTAGCGATGACTACAACCACAAGCGCGAGTCAAAGGCGGGCCGCTGTTCTCTCCCTTCCATCACCGGAGCCGATCTACAGCCAACTTTTAGCTAATTAACTCGGCAAAACTTCTCTTAGTTTATGAGACGAGGCAAACCTTTTAGCCACGTTACAAAAATAGAAGTCGTGCGGCAGAAATGGACACATGCCGGGGCTGTGATAATGTAGTGTGACTCCAATAGCCTCTTTTTTTACAGTTGGCACAAAAGACCGCACCAAAATAGTTAACGTTAATCAGCTAAGCAGAAAATACTTCTCCCTCACTGGTCAGCAGGTTTAGGTCTGCGACAAGTTAATCGGATGCCGAGGTTGTACATCTTTTTCCCAAGAAACCGTACTGAACTTAATGTACTCTGAACATCTCCCCAAGAAGAAAAGTACTCTATACATGCTTTCAAAAGGTTAAACTGCTACATGCATGGTTGTTAGAAAAATTGAACTACTCTGTTCATGGATTTGAAATACTGAACCATACATTGTAGTATATATTATATATGATATATCGTTTTGCAATAAATAGTTATGTTAATCATCCATTGCAACCATTCAAAAGAAAAATCATCCATTGCACCACTAGAACCAATGTTTCACCACCAAGACTCTAGAAAAGAAATATGGTTTCAGTTTCAGTCACAGAATTCTAATCAAGGCATGCTTCAGCTTCACGCTGCATGCTATGCATAGATCTCGTCGGTCTTCCCATGTCAATAATGGCTTTGCAGCCACCGGCTCTTGCACCTTCTAATTTTCTCCGCGACATCGGTCATAGTTGGTCTGCCATTCACATCAATTTCGAGACATTGCACAGCGATCAGGCCAATCTCGCCGAGGCATTTCACGTCCTGCCCGCTGGACAAAACCTCAGTATCATACATATCTCCCGTAGACCCGTCCAGTGAAGCCTTGACATAGTTCAACGGAAGGCTGTTGTTCCCGTCATACCTTGCTTTCTTCCTCGTGACGAGCTCCAAGAGCACGATGCCGAAACTATACACGTCGCTCTTCTCCGTCAATAGCCCGGTCTTCATGTACACAGGGTCTATGTAGCTGCTATCCCCGATCACCCAGTCGGTGTGATCCTTTTTGATGGACATGAGTCTCGACGTTCCAAAGTCTGACACCTTGGGAACGAACTCATCATCCAGTAAGATGTTTCCGGACTTCACGTCTCCATGGAGGATCTTCTGGCTCGCCTGCGAATGCATGTATGCGAAGGCATCCGCAGAGCAGATGGCGATGTCGAGGCGTGCTTGTAGTGAGAGAGGCTCTCTTCTTCCATTGCCGTTCATGCCGTGGAGCACGTCATAGAGGCTCCCCCTCTCGACGAACTCATAGACCAACATAGGAACTTCTGTCTCGAGGCAACACCCCAACAACTGTACCAGATACTTGTGACTCATTTGTGATTGGATTCGGATCTCATTAGCGAAATCCTTCTCGCGGTCCTTATTAATTGCAATGGAACGTTTGACCGCGACTTGCACGTTTTCATTAGTTGTTCCTTTGTAGACCTCACCAAAGGCACCTTTACCTATAATGGTACTATAGTTCTTGGTTATCTTGTCTAGTTCCTCCTTTTTGTATATCTCAATCTTAATGCTTTTCAGTAACTGTCCACCATTCTTCTTGACAAGATCTCTAAGTTTTTTTCTCTCAAGAATCATGCGTGTGAATATTAGTAATACTGCTGATATGGAGATAGCACTGACGGTTCCTGTGAACAAATATATATCATATGCGTCAATAATGACATTTTGTGTCAATTCACACTTCACAGATTGGTGAGCAGTGCACTAATATATGTAGAAGAGCATATATGACATGTACTCAGTTACTCCAGTCAAAAAGTCGTAGCTAGATAGCCATGTGATTATGAAATAGGTTCTGCAAAGGGGATCTTCACCTAATAATTTACTTGTCCTTAGAAAACAATTCTCTTCTTTAACATGATAGTATTTCATTTTAGGTGCTAAATTTGGTGGAACATGATCGATTAAGGTGATATGTTATCTAGTTATTCTTGTCCTGTTTGTACATATATATAGGTAGGAAACTGTAAATTACATATACTAAAGCTAGCATTGCCTAACACATATGAACTACTTACACCTTCTCATTAGCAAATAGGTAGGAGTAGATCACAGAGTGTGTAGGTCGTGCAATATTTGTTTCTGGAAGAACATATGGTGTACATATACACCGCGCCTTACCTATCACCTCGGCCAATGACATTATGGGTTCACACCCCTTTTGACTTTTACCATCACCTCTTCGTCCAAAATTGCATCGACATGCATAGTCACCCATCAGATCATGGCATGTCCCACCACGACAAGGATATGGGTTTTGGAGCTTACACTCATTAATATCTGAAAAATTGTTTCCACAACTAAGTCATAAATCCTTTTCAAACATTCACCTCAAAACAGTGATCCTATTCAAACATATAAATTTACCCCTTTATTAATATTAAAAATCACAACCAATCAACCAAACAAGTGAGTCATGCATACATTAATCCTTATCTACCTTAGACATTAATTATCACCAGAATGTATTCCATTTTAATTTTCCAAAGTTCTGGAGAAATATTCCCAACAACCTGAGTAAAATTGGCATGCACTAAAGTACGAAATAGTGGTGTTCTGTTTTGCTAGGTGAATAGCGTTTACTAACCAGTAGCCACAGTATTTTCCCTCATGGAAGTGTCAATGATTAATGTCTAACTTTCCATTTAAAAAGATTTTATGAACTGAAGTACTATATTCCATTTTTACCTCATTTAACCAGTTGGGTTCTTCTACCGGATGGACCGTCTTGTTACATGTGATGTCGTGAGTTTTCATCTTATACTATAGTTGGCTCTTTAACAAAGTTTTTCTTTAATATAATACTAATCAGGTGTTTTGAAATGGCAGAATTTGTGAAATTATTGTTTGTGGATGTTGAAGAGTAATCCCCACCCGACCATACCCAGACACACCTCCTCCAAAGTCCATGTATGATTAACAAAACAAATTTTCCCATGTGGTAAGAGGAATATTTGTGGTTGATTTGCAAAAAGGAATATAAGAGGGTGAAGCGAAGACAAACTTGTGCAGCCATTCTCTATGTAGGGATTGCCGACGAATCCCTTGTTGCATCTGCAGAAATAGCCTGGAGTAGCATCACTGGCATTAACGCAGTGGCTGTCAGTGCTGATGCAGTACCCATACGGAGTCAACGCTTTTTTATTGCCACCTCCCAGTTGCGATGGACACGTTCCATTCCTAATAGCCCAGTCAAAAACAACTGGTGGGTTTCCAAATCTTTGGGAAATATTCAACCTTTCGAGGTCCGACCGCCGAAAACTGTACCTGTTCCACAAACTCGCCGTTTGTACGGCTAAAAATTGTAAGCCGGTGATTCAACAGAAAGCATATAGTGTATAGTCCAACCGTCTCATAATTTTTGTAACCACAATAAGAATTATAAAATAGAGGGAGTAAGTAACAATTTTAATATCTTCAATTGGGGCTTATATTTCACACACACAAACAAGATGCAACTGAAAACAAAGAAATGTAGAAACTGCAAAAGTTTGGTACACATTTCTGACCATCAAGTTCAGTATGCACTCAGAGGTGAGGCGTGCAAGGTCTTCGCTGCTCAATCGCTCGCCGAGGCCCAAAACATCTATGAAAGCTTGCATGACGGCGTCCAGAACCGCGCCTATACATAGTTCATGATCTCCAATGCTGCGCGGACGTCAGGCTCGGTTTCGGCGTCGAGATCTTCGTCACAACTCACAAGCAAACCTCGCGGATATGTAGTCTAAGTCCATGTTCTTGACTGAAGTGTGAAGGTTGTTTGATCAAATGCAGCACAAGGATACCTGTCGCGTGGACCGCCAAGATCGATGGGTGAGGAGCCTTGGGGTGGCTCTGGGGCTGCTTTAGCTTTCCGTGATATGAAAACAAGAGGGACAGATTGGAGCGAATCAACATGTGTTCTGGAGGTGTGCTTCAGTGTCCTCACCCTCATGTCAAACATAGAGAATTGAAAACACAAGAACGGTCAGGATTAGCTAATATCCCTTCGGTTAGGAGACAATGAAAGGGTATCAGCCAATCCTTCCCGTTTTTGTGTTTTTAGTTTTCTAAGTTTTAGAGGAGGGGGAGGACACCGGAGTAAAAGTTTTCTGGCATAGTTCCACTCTAAATTAATAAAAGCAGCCCTATACCGCTAGCTTCCTGAGCAAAGGGCGCATCTGTTTGACAGTTTGGTGGATTTGGAAACATCCCAATGCAGCCACCTTTGATAACGCTAAGTTTGCATTGAACATCTTGTTTGACACGATTAGGGTTGAGACGCGTTCATAGGGGCAAACACTACGGCTATAGGTCAACGACAAGAGATGCTTCCCTAGAACGCCATGCTTGCTTGTATGGTGCGGTGTTGGTCCGGTCTTGGACTTGTATACAAACCTTTCTTTCTATTAGTGTATCGAAACCCAGTGTTCATTATGTTTTCGTGAAAAAAAAGTGAAAGCATAGTTTGAACCGGAGTCACCGTGATGTTAACTCACATGTACGCAGAGCGTTTGTTAAAAAAACGTGTGCACCAAGCAGTTCGAGAGGAAACCAATGGCACATCCGCCATCCGCAGAGATAGTCAATGAGAGGTTTTCTACCTTGTCAGGCCCTAAAAGTTTTGTCATGTCTCAAAACCCGACAGTCGATCATGTTTCATTTCTTAATGGAACCGGCCGAGATTGATTTGATAAAAATAAATAAAGGCCAAAACAGAGAGAAAGGGAGAAAAGGAGATTATTCTGAGCAACACACAAACACTTTGTAATCTATGCTAGTGAATAAGCACATCTAACGGATAGTGATTCAAACATTTGAAAATATATTTTGTCGTTTAGGAAACAAATCCCTTTTTATGTTTTTATTAGTACGAAAAATTGTTCTGAACTGCAAGCACCGTATTGTGAAATCTAAATACTACCACCTCCGTTCTAAAATGTAAACTTGTTTAGCAGAAAAGTTGATGTGGTACGTACCTGCCTTTCTGGGCCACGAAGGCATATTGGCATGCCTTTGTGGACAATGTATTGTTGTTGTGTTTCTCGTTGATCCAGTACCAGCGCTCACGGACAAAGCCGGCCGGAGTGCCTCTTGGTGGGTGTCGCTACTCATGTTTTCTCAGTGCTCTTTGAGCTACTTTATAAATGGGTTCTCTAATTGCTTTATTCTTCGTCTGTCTTAAAATAGACGTCGCGGATTTTTTAAAATTTTGATGAATCTAATACTCCCTTTGACCCATATTAGTTGACTTGGATTTTTCTAAATTCGGATGTATCTAGCACTAAAACATGTCTAAATACATCTGACTTTAGACAAATCCAAGTCAACTAATATGAGTCGAAAAGAGTACTATTTAATAGTATAATATAGATATATCTAAACTTTGCTAAATTCTCTACGTCTATTTTGAGATTAAGGGAATGGTATTAGTTTAGATGTATGTTTTATTTATAAAGCGGAGCGAGATCGTATTTCAAGCAACCTCGAGGGGTGCCGAGGCGACACGAAGAGCCGAACGGTAGAGGGGGAAGAGCGACAGCAGGAAGCACGTCGGCGGAGGAGGAAGAAGATATATAAGGTGGATGCTTGTGTGAAAAAGAGCGGCATGCATGTATGGCCGCTTCTTGTTATTAACATCCAAAAACAATAGTACTAGTATACTAGATTACTAGTATACTACTAGGACGGTTCAAAAGTGGAAAAACAAACGAATTACTTCATCACGTAGTAAAGGAGTCCAACATACCAGCCTTTGATGGCGACGAAGGCGTACTGGCAGAGGTTGCCTGCCACCACAGGCATGTCGCCTTCCTCGTCCCCGTTCAAGCTCACGCTGACCTGGTCGAGGCCGGGCGTGAGCGAGGCCTCGCAGCAGCCGTGCCCGGCGCACGGCGTGCCGTCCTCCTCGGTGTTGCTCACGTTCTTGCACGTGGTGATGCAGCCGGTGAAGTAGGTGTCGTCGCTGCGTCCGGTGAGCTTGGCAATGGAGCTGCAGCCGATGGCCGTGAACACGTTGTCCGAGGGGGAGATCAGGAACGGGGGCCTGAGCCTGAGCCTGGCCGACATGGTCTCTATCAATGTTGTATTGTCGTGGCCGGGCAGGAGCACCTTGCACCTGAAGGTCAGGTAGTTGTACACCACCACCTTGGCCGTCTCCAGCGTGATGCTGGCGATCTTGAGGTTTCTCGTGCGCAGAACCGGAGGGTTCGTCGTGACGTTGCAGGTGAGCTCGAAGCTGGGGTCGAGATAGCACCCGAAGCCGATGCCGAACGGGTACGGGATGTGCACGTCCCCGCACTTGTCGCGGCAGTTGATGTTCCTCTCCGGCGCTGCTGCTGGCGGCGCGCCGAAGGTGGTGAGGAGGGCGGCATGGGAGATGGCTAAGAGGAGGAGGAACGGTAGTGCTTGATGAGGCATGGCTGCTGGAGTGTTGCTTAACTTAACCTTCTCAGTAAACCGCATATAGTAGTAACATGAAAGCTAATAAGTGATGATGATTCGAGTGATCAAAATCATTGCGCTTGTGGGCACATTAATATTGGGTATCCTCCACGTGGTGATCCTTGACTGACTTCCAAAACAATGACCGACTTGCATATTGTTCTCTTTCTTTTCCTTGCTTTCTAAGATAAATTTTTATTTACTCTATTCTCGCCTTCCTTTCTATGTGAAGGCCTCGAACTAGAATAAGACGAGGTGGGATGAACGACACAGTCATCAACTCTCGCTTATAAGTTCCACGTGACTGGGATGCCAACTTGAAGAATCGGTGCGAGTCTTCTTCTACAAGAGAATGTTGAGATCACATTCTTATTTGAGTGTTTGGTCTAGCTCATGGTGAGTGATCGACCTGAACCGCAGCAAATCACTAATTTGGCGCATCGTACACAAAGAAGCTTAATAATCAAGAAATCATAGGGCGTGTCTCTTTCGAAGCATGCTCAAAAGTGTGAAATTGGGGGAAGAATGTGACGGGCTTGTATCACATTTCCTTTCTATCAGTCAGCAGCAGGGCCTACATATCTCCTCAGTAATCATTCGGTACACTTTATTTTTCTATATTCAAGTAGGATGTTATATCATTAATTAATTTATTGTGTTATATCATTAAGATTAGGAGCTACTGCTTGTAATCTTATCTTTTGTGTCCCAGAGGCCCCATGGGTGTCTCGGTGACGGTACCGTATTCGCTTTATCTTGCCACTCATCATAGTAGAGCATCAATCATCGACGGAAGTGACCGGCACTGCACTTACCAGGAAATTAGTACTAGCTAGACATGCTTGTTATTCGGAAACAAGAAAAGTTATTCAACTGTTGTTCAGGCAAAAAAGATGTGTAAGACATTTCAACACTACCTACACGCAATTAGCTAGAATGAATCGTCCATATGTATGTTTTTCAGGCCTTTTTTCGTAAATGATTTATTGCTTTCTAAGACAAATTTTATTTACTCACTGGTAGAAATCCGTTCGTGCCCCCTAACAGCATTAGCCCCGGTTGCGCCACGAACCGAGACTAATGCTGGCACGCGTCCCGATTCGAACGGGCACGGTGGCCAGAGGCATGTTCGTAACGGGTCATGCGTTTCGGTTTATAACACAAACCGGGACTAAAGTGTGTGCCCGGTTGCGAGTACTGAATCATGTCTCGAAAAAACCTTCACAAAAAGACATATCATGTTCGAGGTTTCATGGCTTTTGGTCCAAATGACCGATGTTATGTGCTGAATCACGGCATAGTTTGTGATGCTGTGCCCATATTATGCATGCATGTGGATATTGGTATGGAGAACAATGTTGCAGGAGGAAGTTTTCCTTTTCGTCGCACGAAAAAGCCATTTTCTATTTTTCGAGCGCAAAAAAGAGTGGTTTTGTGAAGTAACCACCAAAATGCTGTTTCAGAATGCTACCATCCCATTTTTATGAAATACTATACCACCTTACATGGACTATCTCCCAATCGGGACATCTCAAACCTTTTCGTCCATCCCGGGTAAAAAGGACAAATGTCTGCTGAATCGGTAGGAAGTGGGTCCGGTTTGTACTACAGGTACATGATCTAACGCCCGTGATTTTTTGAAAAAAAATCATTTTTAGACTCGCAATATGTGGTTTCTTCAGAGATCCAATGCAAGTTCTAACGATGCTCGTCCCATATCTTCATGCATGCCGGTTCGACCATAGTTAGAAATTCAAAACGGACATAAAAAATTCAAAAAAAATCGGAACAATGTAAATCCTTCACGTGGTGTCATATTATGTGACATAGTTGCAAGGAGAAATACCTGACTTGGTATATTGATCATGTCTCGAAAAACCCTTCACAAAATGACCTATCATATTCGAGGTTTCATGGCTTTCGGTCCAAGTGACCGATGTTATGTGCTGAATCACGATATAGTTTGTGCTGCTATGCCCATATTATGCATGCATGTGGACATTGGTATGGAGAACAATATTGGAGGAGGAAGTTTTCCTTTTCGTCGCACGGAAAAGCCATTTTCCGAGCGCAAAAAACGGGTCGTTTTGTGAAGTAACCACCAAAATGCTGTTTCAGAATGCTACCGTTCCATTTTTTAAAATACTAGACCACCTTACATGGACTATCTCCCAACCGGGACATCTCAAAACTTTTTGTCCATCCCGGGTAAAAAGGACAAATGTCTGCCGAATCGGTAGGAAATGGGTCCGGTTTGTACTACAGGTACATGATCTAACGTCCGTGATTTTTTGAAAAAATCATTTTTAGACTCGGAATATGTGGTTTCTTCAGAGATCCAATGCAAGTTCTAACGATGCTCGTCCCCTATCTTCATGCATGCCGGTTCGACCATAGTTAGAAATTCAAAAAATTCAAAACGGGCATAAGAAATTCAAAAAAAAATCCGAACAATGTAAATCCTCCGTGTGGTGTCATATTATGTGACATAGTTGCAAGGAGAAATACCAGACTTGGTATATTGATCATGTCTCGAAAAAACCTTCACAAAATAACCTATCATGTTCGAGGTTTCATGGCTTTCGTCCAAATGACCGATGTTTTGTGCTGAATCACGGCATAGTTTGTGCTGCTGTGCCCATATTATGCATGAATGTGGACATTGGTATGGAGAACAATGTTGGAGGAGGAAGTTTTCATTTTCGTCGCACGGAAAAGCCATTTTCCATTTTCCGAGCGCAAAAAAGGGTCGTTTTGTGAAGTAACAACCAAAATGCTGTTTCAGAATGCTACCGTCCCATTTTTCTAAAATACTAGACCACCTTACATGGACTATCTCCCAACCGAGACATCTCAAAACTTTTCGTCAATCCTGGGTAAAAAGGACAAATGTCTGCCGAATCGGTAGGAAGTGGGTCCGGTTTGTACTACAGGTACATGATCTGACGCCCGTGATTTTTTGAAAAAATCATTTTTAGACTCGTAATATGTGGTTTCTTCAGAGATCCAATGCAAGTTCTAACGATGCTCGAAAAAACCTTCACAAAACCCTAAACCCAAGTTTCTTCCCGCCATTTCTTCCCGCAATTTTTCTTCCCGCCATTTCTTCCCGCGATTTCTTCCCACAGTTTTCTTCCCGCCATTTCTCAGTACATATATGTAGGATTGGCCTCCATTGTCATTGCACATCTCTAAACTCATATCTGCAACCTCATCACTCTTTCCCATGGCGTCCACCATACGACTAACCCCCAGGGAGGCGGAGGCGCTTTGCGCCTCGAACTACCCCTGCCCGTCGGGCTACTGTGTCCCCATCGGCTGGATGCTGAGCTCCGGAGGCGTGCCGGTTCCTCCTGTCCCTCTAGGTGTGGCGCGCCGGATGGCCATCACGAACCACTACTACTTCGAGCTCACGCCGGAGCAGCAGAGCAATCCCAACTGGCATCCCGACTATTTCCCGACTTGGGAATCCTTCTTCGGAGATCGGCGTGAGAGGTCGCTCGCTAGGCACGAGGAGGACGGCCCACCTTCTCCAATCTTCAACGAGGCCGGCCGTCGGCTGTGGTGGCGCAGCCGGACTCTCCAGAGCGTCATGGCCTACGACACGACCGCCGACTCTAACCCCCGCCTGCGCTACCCTCAAGTCCAGCCCACTCGTACTCAGCCTTCAAGGTTCAACTACGGCGACCCCGACGACGACAGCGACGACGGCCGAGGCGAGTACGACGACTACAGTGGCGAGTATTACAGGTGTAGGCAGGAGCATGATTGAATCACCACAACATTGCAAAACAAGTTCGGCCGATTGTGACTTAATCTGGCCATGTATCTTAATTTTCAGTTCTTCCATGTATATTAATCTTCAGTCGTACTTTATGTAAGTTATTGTTAGTTGCGTTATGTACTTTAATTCCAGTTCTATCGTAATAAAATTTTCTTCCCGCCCATTATTTCCCGTCCTTTTTTCCCGCCCATTAATATATAAAAAATATAAATTAATTCAAATCCAAATTAAAAACAGAAAATGGTTTTGAATTAGTTATTCAAATCCAAACACTTTTTATGTTTAAAGTTTTTCTAAAATCCAAATTAATATTCAAAAAATATAATTTAATTCATTTTAAATTTTAAATGGTTACATTAATTATTTTTAAAAACAAAAAATGGTTTTGAATTAGTTATTCAAATCCAAACACTTTTTATGTTTAAAGTTTTTATAAATTCAAATTAATATTCAAAAAATATAAGTTAATTCATTCTTAATTTTAAATGGTTCATAGTTTAAATGGTTACATTAATTCTTTTTAAAAACAGAAAATGGTTTTGAATTATTTATTTAAATTCAAACACTTTTTATGTTTAAAGTTTTTCTAAATTCCAAAGTAATTATCATTTAGAAAACATTACAAATTTAAACCCCAAAATAAAAAATAAGGCGGGAACAGAGAGAAAATTCCTGAAATATTTTGAAAACAGGGTCATATGTCCCGGTTGGAGCCACCAACCGGGACTAAAGACCCTTGCGCGCGCCCCTTGGGCTGATGAAAAAAAAGTGGACTATACGTCCCGGTTGGTGGCTCCAACTGGGACATATGAACCTATAGTCCCTGTTGGAGCCACCAATCGGGACAAAAGGTCCTTCGGTTATAAATGGCTCGCCTCTTCTTCTTCTTCTTCTTCTTCCCCATCTCACTTCTCTGCTTCTCACCGACGCGCACAGGAACCGCCCCCGACGCCGGCAGGCTGCCCGAGCTCGCCGCTGCCCCAGCCGCCTCCGTCCTGTCCTCCTGGACCCTCTCCCGTCCTCCCTATCGCTCTATTTCGAGCCCGCGTCGAGCGTCGCTTTCCACCGCCGCAGTTCATGCTCGCCGGCGTATATTCGGCTGCCCTTGGACCACGCCAAGCCTTCCCGACCCGCTGCTGGTGCTCAGGCACCCCTCCGTTCTCCTCCTTGCTCTCTGTATCGAGCCCGCGTCGTACGCCTCACCCCGCCGCCGCAGTTTTGCTCGCCGCCGGCGAGTCCCTCGACCAAATGGTCCAGCGCCGCCAATTTGTGGTCCCCCTCGATGAGCCGCATCGAACGAGCCCAGTCGCGCTCGCTCGCGTGCCCACAATCGGCACTGGCATCGCCCACCCAAGGATCCCCATTGCTGATGTCATGCTGACATCAGCATGAGGCAATATAACCTCTTTTATTTTTATTAAAATCTTTTCTGGAATAAGAATAATATCCCATGGGGCCCAGTCATCAGTGGCCAGGGGTAGCCTCTGCCCCCGTGACAAATGACCTCACCCCTATGCTGATGTCACGGTGATGCAATAATTCCATTTAAATTGATTAAACAATTCCAGAAAATGTAATAATCTTGTAAGTTCAATAAGTAATTCATTATAACTCAGAAAATATGTATAATATATCAAAATGTTCAGAAAAGTGAGAACTATCTATTTAAGCTATAATCATGCATTGTTCAACAACTTTCATAACAAGTTTAATTAGAAGAACATAGTAACCCCTCACAGGTGATTCCGGAGTTTCTCCGAGTAAGGGTTTTCACCCCTCGGAACCCCGATTAATTGTCGAGCATGCTTTAGGGTTACATTTCAATGCAATTCAACTTGTCATATCATCATACTTGCTTGAGCATTGCATCGATGCCATGTGTTGATTGTTTCCCTTTCTTTCCGGTGTTTGGTTCTTCCTGATAGAATACGATATCGAGATCGAAGCTAGAGATCAACACCGTCGAAGCTCGAAGACAAATACTTGACCAACTGTAATCAAGTCAAGTACAAGGATCCTAAAGCTCTGCTTTCAACTATCAACAGACAAAGGCAAGCATAGCCCCACCATGATATAATCCTATGATTTCGAAAGCATTTCAATTCTTGCCATGATGCATACGATTCTCCTGTGGTATTTTATCGATAGATAGAGTGTCCTATCTATTGCATTACTCCCTTTGAGCTTATATTACCTAATCCACTGCTCCTAGCATAACTAGGTTTGGCTTGTGTGCACTGCTAAATCTTATATATGTGTCCTGCTTAGCCATGCTTAGCTATGTGTCTAAGCAATCATAATACATTGTCAAGCAACTTTAAACCCTAGTTTAGTTAAAGAAACATCGACACCCCTTATGTTGTGAATTGGATTATGCCATGTATTGATTTCCGCCTTTCTTTCCGGTATTGGTTCTTCGCGGTAGGATCTGAGACCGATGGTTTCTCTGAATTAGGGTTTCTGATATTGTAAATTCATTTTTATTATTGTGTATGTATATATTAGGGTTTCTCTGAATTAAGGTTTATATCTCTCAACACCGTACCTAACATTCTCCCTTAGCCTCTTTGACTTATCCATTTTTCCACCTATGCAGAAAATATGGACCCACACGACAAAGACGAAGAAAAGGAAGAGTTGATCCAAGGTGTGATCCGCGGGGAAGAAAATTTAGATGTATCGATGTTTCTGAACAACTTCTGTGAGGGTGATCCTCTTTTTGCCGGAAGAGACGACTTGTTTGAGGTTGAAGGTGATGCCTTCCGCGAGGGAGAAGGCGATGCCTTGTGTGATCGAGAAAACGACCGCTCCGGCGAGGTGCATGCAATACAATTAAAACATTAATTAATCATCTGCTATCTATATAGAAATAGTAATGACGATCTTTCTTCTTTTAGCCCTCTGGATCGAAGAAATCTACTGAAAAGAGCAGACAAGGCCCAACCAAAAAGTTGGAAGACCATGAGAGGTTCAGGATCGAAGATATCGGTGAAGACGGCAAACTGATTGCTCCCGAAGTTGTCGCAAACAAATTTGTGGCACAATGCGGAGTAGTCGTTAGGGACTTCATCCTGATCACCATTCGAAATTGGGAACGTCTTTATTTCTCCCTGCCGTGGCCAAAGATTTACTGTGGAAGAGGCTCATGGTTAATTTCAAACTACCGAAGATAGAGCTAGATCCAAATGCGGAGGATCCAGTTGAGGACACCTTAGAACATGCGAGAGCCATGGAGATGAAGGTCAGGGAGTGGGCTATGAAGAAGATGGCCCAGTGTTTCACCAACTGGAAGAAAAGATTGCACCTTGACTATGTCGTGAAAGATAAGACTCCGGATTTCGAGAAGGTTCAGTTTCAGAAGATAAAACCATTCTAGGCTGAGTTTGTGAATTACAAGACATCAGAAAAAGCTAAGAAAATGTCTGCAACGAATAAGCTGAATGCTGCTAACAAGAAGTATCACCATACTATGGGGCAAGGTGGCTACAGGGCTGGCATTCCTAAGTGGACGAAACTTGGGGATGAACTGCGTGCTAAAAAGATCATCCCAGAGACAGACGATTGGATCGAACATGAAAAGAATTGGTCTTACGGGCATGGGGGCACGTTGGACTCGAAAGGGAAGTGTATATATAACATACGACATAAAGAAGACCCCTTGCCAATCGAGAAGATGAGAAAAGCAGTAAAGGCTGTTAAAGATGGGGACTTCATTCCCGATAGAGAGAATGATGAGTTCACACTCGCCCTTGGAAATAAGGAACATGATGGACAAACACGAGGCACAATAGGCTCCAAACCATGGAGCACTGGGTTTCCCGAAGAGAGGAAGAAATATCTTGATAGAAGCCGTCAGAGGAGAAAGGACAAGGAGGAAGTTGAAGCAGATATTCAGAAAGAGCGAATGCATATAATTGAAGAACGAATAAAGCAACAACAAGATCAAATTAACGCACTTAGCCAGCAAGGTACTACCGGCCCATCTCAACAGCACATGGTGGTAGAACCTGCATTCGATGCTACCGGCCTATCGAATAATCGAAAAAGCAGTGTGGCTTCCACCGAGGTCCCGGGTGATGGCAATAATAATGACGATGGTGCACCGACGATGGCTCCTGTTGGCTACCCAGTGGATGATATCACACAGATGACACACTGCGAGCTACATGTCAAAGTTGTGAACATATCAATGAAGGTGGCGGTCGGCTATGCCTTACCAATTGGACCCACATCAACTTACCACTATCGTCCGGTTCCAAAGGGCTACGCTGTTTTTGGGGTGGATGAAATCATGCCCGCTGAAATAACATTTTTGGCCCCCATGTGTGGTTTTGGTAATTAATGACAATCTTTATGGACTAATGTGTGTATTAAGTTATACTTGTAGGAACTGTCCATTGGCATCGCTTGGAGATTGTGTCGGCTTCAAGGTCGATGAAATGAGAAGAAGATATGTTGTGCAAGCTCAAAATGCGCCATCTATAGAAGATCTCATGTTTGATGATGAGGAATTAAGAAAGGCGTTCCATCTTGAGAAGGGCAAGATCGTCTACATCGAGCTCAAGTGGAATACTCAAGGCAAAGGTATAATCTTGATAGGTTTTCCCTTTTGCCGATCTCATGTTGTGTGTGGGAGACCGGGTTTAGGATAGATAACCGTACTATCAAGAGGGGCTCTCGAATGAGTAATTCGGTCACATCGTTCAGAGAGAGCTCAAACTTTTGCATACTTGCATCATCATATTTGGTTGCTATTTGGTCTTATCCATGTGAGGATTTAGAGCTTGCGTTAATCTCCATAACATGTTCTTGTTCATCAAAATCGGATCTTCCGTTTGTATCTTATTGCAATTTTGATTTATGCGGCTTTTCGGTTTCCCACCAAGTGAGGTATCTCACATTATTCTATTTGATACTTTCTCACTTGGTGATAACCAATATTTTCACTTTTTATAGGGTAGACCATGTCGTCCTCTTTCCAACGCAATTGGAATCGGGTCAATCGAAGCTTCCAGTCTAAAGTTATTGTCATTTGAGTATTTATTCGGTTTAAAGAGAAAAAAGAAAAGTCTGTTTCTAGGCCGAGTGGTAGTACCGCCCGTGTGGGCCGGTACTACTGCCTGCATCTGAGCGTCACGGAGTATCTTCAGCCTAGCCCGGTACCACTTTCTGGTAGTACCTCCTGGGTGGGCTGGTACTACCGGCCGGCCCTAGTAAGTTTTCCCCAGCCCAACTTGCATCCTCGCTTGCGCTCGCTACATCGCGCGCCCGCCCGCTACTGCCCAGCATTGACCCGCCGCCGCCGCTGCCTGGTCGCTTCGCTCGCACTTGCAGGCGAGCTGCCGCTAGCCCCCTCCCCCCCCCCCGCGTTGACCGCTGGCTGCCCTCGCTGCGCGCGTGCTCTGCTGGCCCACTGTGGCCCCTGCGTGTTGGCCTCACTGCTGCTACCGCGCGACGCTGCCTAGGTTCGTAGCTACTGCTGCTGCGTCTGCTCGCTCGCGAGCTACTGCTCTGCCGCGCACAGCTGCTGCTTCGTGTTTTTCCTGGCACATGCGGTAGCTGTCCGGTACTACCGGACCATTCAGAAAAATGCCCCAAACAACTAGATTTTTGGGGCCCCTATTTAAGACTTTGCCCGTTTTCAGTTTAAGAAGCTCCTTCCTCTTCTATTAGGCTAAGATTTTGTCCACACGTGCTCTAGATTTTGAATCTTACCTAATCTCTTCCCCTCCGATGATTCTTGCCCAATTTTGAGTGGAAGAGAGAGGAGATCTAGATCCACGTTTTAACCTAACCGATTCATCTCTTTGTGAGTGCATCTTTGGGGATCTAGATTTTGGGGGATTTTGTGTCTCTGTTTGATTTCTCCTCTCTTGTTCCCCCAATAGCTTTAGTAGCATTATTGGAACTTGAGAGTGAGGGATTTGAGCACCTTTGTGGTGTTCTTGCCATTTGCATTTGGTGCATCGGTTTGAGTTCTCCTCGAAGGATTTGGTTTGAGTTACTCATTGGAGCTTGTCCCTCTTGGGTTCTTGGAACCCTAGACGGTTTTGTGGCCTTGGTGGCATTGTGGCCTTTTTTGGCATTTGTTGGGAGCATCCAATTAAGTTGTGGAGAAGTGCCCCAACCCTGTGAGAGGTTCCGATTGCCACCGACAAGTGCACCGATAGCGGAAGTGTGGATCGATCCCATTGGGGTGAGATTCATCGGAGAATAAGGGAGGCCTTTTGTGGCGTTGGTGGTTTGATACCACCCCCTATCCAAACGAGACGTATTCCATGTTGGGAGGAACTCGGTAAAATATCGTTGTCCCCGCATGCCTCGGTTATCTCTATACCCGAGCTATTTACTTATGCACTTTACATTGTGATAGCCTTCGTGCTTGAAGTAATCTATATCTTACTATCACTTTGTTGCTTGTATTGCTTAGCATAAGTTGTTGGTGCACATAGGTGAACCCGAGTTGTTCTAGGTTGTGCTTGCAAAGTAAATGCTAGTTTTATTCCGCCTTTGTTGAGCCACTCTAGGAAAAGTTTTAATCGCCTATTCACCCCCCTCTAAGCGACATCCGTATCCTTTCAATTGGTATCAGAGCACGATCTCTCATTTTAGGCTTCACCGCCTTGAGAGTAAATATGTCGGCTAGAGGATTAGTGCACAATGACATGTTCATATTCAATGGCACAAATTATGATATTTGGAAAACTCATATGCTTATTCATTTTTAGGACATGGACCCAAATTTGTAGCGTATTGTAAATATAGGTTTTTCTCCTCCTATGGATTTCAAAAATATATCTTGTGAGGATGAGAAAAACTTATATCTCGATGCTGAAGCTTCTAATGTGCTTGTTAATGCTTTGAGCTATGTAGTTACATCTTCAATCATTCCTTTTTGGAGCGCTCATGAGTTATGGACAAAACTTCAAGATAAATATGTTGTGTCCAACATTATTGAGGATGATAGTGTTGCTTCCATTTCCGGTCGAGATGAGTTCTCATCCTCTACCACTTCACCAACATGTGACTTTTCACAAGGTAATAATATGGTCAGCGGTGATAGAAATTGCAATTTGGATAGTGTGCTTACTATTTATAATCCCTCATCTCTATCTAGTTGCAATGACCTATCTTTGGACTTTAACACTTCTAGCACTACAAACTTCTTACATACTTATGTTAATAGTCCTTGCATATCATGTATAAATGACTTGAATAAATATCATGATGATATGCTTGTGTTGTCTTGTTGCCATTATAAAAATGCTTCCATTTCCTCTAGTGCTTGTGTTGCTAACCATTTAGAGGAAACCGAAGATTCTATGGGCCAAGACATGTTTTTGAATGAAGCCACAAATGCAATCTCATGTTCACCTTCTTCGGGTACCCACCTATGCCTTATGTCTAGGGATTCTAAAGTAACTCCTACTTTGGAACCCATTACCTCTTGTGATGAGGAGGATATGGATAATGTGGAAGAAGAGCTTAATATTGATGATTTATATGAAAAGGGTGAGATTGTTTATCACGCCCTTGTTAAAAAGGATATTGCTTGTTCTAACTTTGTTGAAGTCTTGGACTTTGCTATTAAGAGCAAAGAACATATTGATAAGTTAGAAACACAAATTGAGGTGCATGATAACAATGTTGATAAAATGTGTAGTCTTGAGCATGAGTATGCTAATATAATTGCAAACCTAAATAAAGCACTTGAAGAGGAACAAACCACCAAGGAATCTCTTGAGGAGACCTTTGCTTTAGAGCTATCTAGAGTAAAGGAATCTCATGATAGAGATCTTTAGGTGGCAAGTGATCTCAAAAGTAAAAATGATGAGACTCAAGTTGCTTATGATAAACTCCTTGAGGATTTTGAGAACCTCAAAAATGGCTCTAGGGTCATAAAGGGTGAGCTCATCAAACTCACCGAGTCACATGAGCAACTTAAAGCGTCATATTCAAAAGAGCTTGCCAAGTTGCCCTTACCTCTTACTAATAATGATGATGCTTGTGATACTAACTCTATTTCTTGTGAAGCATCTATTTTAAAGGAGAATGTTGAGCTAAAGGCTCAAGTTGCTTTGCTAACTAGCAACTATGGGAAATTAGAAGAAAGCCATGTTAAGCTCTCAAGCTCGCATGAGGATCTCTTAGTCTCCCATGGTAGGCTAAAGTTGGCTCATGAGGCCATCATGTCAAAGGTAACATCTAGTGGGCCTCATGTGGACATTAGCACTATATCTACTCCAAATTTTATATTGCCATGTGCTAGTCCATGTAATTCATCCTCTCACAATCATGCTATATCTTGTGATGAATTACATTCTGTGCCTTGTTGCTCTGACAATGTGGCATATACTTCCTCCAGTACTTTTGTTGAAATTAACCATGTAGAGGAAATCAAAGAGCTCAAGGCTCAAGTCACTTCTTTGAGGAATGACTTGAAAAGGGGTCATCAAGGTAAGGTCGCACTCAACAAAATCTTGAGTGTGCAAAAATCCCCCAATGATAAGAGTGGGCTTGGATTTAACTCCAATGTCAAGAACAAGTCCACTATAAAGTTGAAGCACAATGACAACAAGAAGAATGGCCAAGATCAAGTCAAGAATCTGGCCAACATTGTTTGCTTCAAGTGCAAGGAAGAAGGGCATCATGTCAAACATTGCCCATTAAAGAAGATGTCCCTTGGCAAGAAGCAACAAGGGAAGTAGCCTCAAGCTCTATATCTTGTTAGAGATGGGCCTCCTCCCAAGAAGACTCAAGCTCTTCCTCAAGTTGTTGCTTCATCCAAAAATAAAGATGTCAAGTGTAGAACTTGCTACATATGCCGTGAGAAGGGGCATATTTCTTCATCATCCACTATCGGTATCTCCTCATCCAACCCTATCATTATTGATGATGTTTATTCTCTTTGTAGGGATGAGGTTGGCAATGTGTTTGCCAAATTTGTTGGTGCTCAATGTGGGTTCAAGAAAAGAACCATTTGGGTTGCCAAGCCTATTGTGACTAACCTCTTAGGACCCAACTTGGTTGGGGACCAACAAGCCAAAACTTGATCAATAGGTATTGTTGGAGGGCATTGGAGTCTTGGCTACATTATGAAGAATTGAGGAATCTTCATCAATTATTATTGTCAAGTCAAGCCATTTGGATTATCATGATTATATTATATTCCCAATGTTCCTCCTTGCGGTAACATATGCTTAACTCATTTCATTGAAAGTTACTCGCCCCCTTGTGCGTATGTTGGTTTTGTATCTTCCATGCTTTTGTACATGTTGTGCTATCCACTTAATTATCTTGAGGCATCAAGCATATTTGTGTATGATTAGGTGGCACACCATGTATGTGTGTTTCTTGTGTTTGAGCCTTACTTGATTATATTTGCTATCTTATTTGGCTCTTGTGAGAGATTAATGGAGTATACCATTTTGGGGGAGTGTTATGCTTAGGCATTCCACAATCCTAAAAATGTGTGTACATGAGGAATACCACCTAGTATTTGTATTGGATTATTGTCTAGTCTCTATGTGATATAATTCTCATGAGAAATTTAAGTTTTATAATGTCCATTAATTATCTCTATTTGAAGTATTTTGCCTCGCGTTGGTTTATGGTAGTATCACATTATGGGGGAGTCATATGCTTAGTGCATATTACAATCCTAGAAAATGTGAATATTCGAGGTTGTGTCACTTAGAATTGATATTGATAATTATCTAGCACCTATGTGACACAGTTGCTCATACAAGTTCCAATTTGCTTGAATGCCTTTACTGATCTTATTTTGGATCTTGTATATGAGAGTGTTTATTGGTATGTGTTTCCTCATATTTAGATCTCTATATCATCATGGAAACCATTTGCTTCAAGTTACTCTAATCACTAGTGATTGTGTGACTATTGGAAGCTACCAAGAATCTTGTTCGAAGTATCATGCTTAATTCTTATATTTTATTATATGCTTCTTGTTGTGACTATGATCTTGGATATCCATGCAAGCTACCTTGGGAAAATTATTCCCAATATTTCTTGTCCTTGGACAATGAGTACACAATTTATGGTAGAATGTATTGATCATATTCACTTTGGCCTTTGCTTAATATTGTCATATCCCTTGCCAAGTAAATGTTTTGAGTGCTCTCATGTATTCCTTGCTACTCTTATGAATCTTCTTATTTTATTGATATCCTCTTGTGTTTTACTTATTATAGGTACTAGTGATGACCCCATGTGTGTGCATTTTGCATTCAAAAGGAAAATCCTACATAATGAACTATCCATGGGGGAGCTCTCCTATATTATTTAGAACACTCATATCTATGCTTCATTGTTTGATCCATATCGGGTTTTATGTGCTTGGAACCTCAATCTTTTCGTTTTGGTATTTTGTGCCATCATGAGAAGTTTGTGGAGTTTGGTTTCTTGTTGAAACCTTGCTCTTTTGGGGAGTTGGTTTTGTCTCATTCCTTGTTTCATGATTTGACCATTTTAGAATGAGATAAATCCTTGAGCATTTTTATTTCTATCTATCTTTTGCTCTTTTGGTCTTAGCCTAAGTTCATTTGTTGAACTTGTGATCTTTCATGTGTTGAATTGGTTCTTTGATACAAATTGAATATCATTTTTACTTGTTGTTTTTGTTCAAATTGTATCTCCTTTTTGGTTCTTGAAAGCTTTATGCATGCATATTTATTATATGTTTATATTATGGCATGCTTGCTTTCTTTGATCCAATATATAGGGGAAACTCCACCAAATCCCATCGGCTAAGTTGTGCATGAAATTCAATTTCATATCAATATGCACATATTTATGTGGAGTCTCTCCTATATATTGTAGTTGCACTAACTACATTGGACCCAATAAGTTTGGGGACCATTTTGTACTTAAATGTGTTTTAGGTACATTGGAGATATATTGGATGCTTGTCTCTCAAATCTTAAAGAAGTGGTGCATTAATGAAAATTGGAGGCAAGCTATAGGATGATCAATGAATTCATATCCTCTATATCCTACCAATTATATCTCGGTAACAAGTATCTCTTGCTCATGCATATTTATCTTGCTTCCAACCTTTTGTAGGTTCCATCTTGGCATGAATTTTTGTTATTATATTTATTGTTGTATCTCTAGCCATGGTATTAAGAGAACTCTCTATTGTAAATGTGTAGAAATTGAGATGAGTTCATATAATTGGGACTATACAAAATCATGCATATGATCCATCAATTCCAAATATGTCAATCTAGCAATTTTGTTACCTATATTTTCCTCAACTTCTCTCATGTGCAATAGTGAGATTTTGCTAGTTGTTTATTCCTTGTGATACTTGTTGCCTTTCTCCATATATTTCAACTTTCTCCTTTTCCCTTGGTGATAGTTGTAATATATGTAGTGTGTTGGTATTTGAAGCTCATTAATGTACAATAAGATATATTTGAGCCTTTGGCCGTGCTTTGAAGCAAAAATCTTATTGGTATTATGACTTCATTTTTTGCTTTCATGTGATTTCTTGTATATCCTCTTTATGTGTGCATATGTCTTTGTTGGCATATGTCTTTGTGATGTTTTCACTTAGAGACATATGCACATATGAGAATATAATTTTTAGTTGAATTTATTCCTTGGATACCACCTTTTATTCCTTTTGATTTTTCGGTGGCTTCCAAATTTATTTGCCTATGAGTGCTTGTTCCTCTTGTTTGCATCTTCGGGCACTCATATTTGTTCTCTAATGCCTTGTATTGTTAAATGAATTTGTATGAGTAAGGATTCCATGATTATGCACCTTGTTCCCAAATATAATTATCATAATTGGTGCATTATTTTTGGGGAGCTCATCTAATTCATTTAATAATGCTCCTTTGTCTTCTTTCTCATTTGTTATCTTTTAAATGCTTATGGGGGAGCGAGGATTCCATATTTGTGCAACATGTATTCTATTGCATTTATCTTGAATCATGCAAAAATCTTGGGGAGCTTCTCTAATTTGTTATTTAAAGCACTCTTTTGCTCATATCATAACATCTTGTTGTTTCTATGTGGACTCATTTGTTGTTTTCAATTGATTTGTCGGATCTCGTGATTGCTTGTGTCATTTGTGATGCGTCGTTTATTTATTCCTTTGGTAATCTTCAGATCCTCGATATAGTTCTACTCCCTCCCAAGTATTCATCATTGGATATGTGCGTAGGCACACCTTTGGAGGAATTATTACTATATTTGCCTTCTAGAGCTTGTCACCCATTTCGGCAATCGATGCTAATGGGGGAGAAGTTTTAGAGGGTTTAAGGGAAATGGTTTATGATTTGAGTTTGTTCCTAAGCATTTGCCTTTCATGCTCTTGCATCTTAGTGGTTGCTTAGCATGTGGTATATAGAGGAAACTCCACCAATGATAATGATTGGCAATATATGCAATGAAATTCAAGTTCATCACACATGCATAGATTGTAGGGGAGTTTGGTCTATATATGGTGGTGGTACCAATATCACATATGTAGTATTTGATATTGGTATTACCATCTTATTCATTAAAATTCCTTATATTGTCATTTGAGTATTGGCTTTTATTCGGTTAATCGGAGCTTCCTTATACCATGTCGTCCTCTTTCCAACGCAATTGGAATCGGGTCAATCGGAGCTTCCAGTCAAAAGTTATTGTCATTTGAGTATTGGCTTTTATTCGGTTTAAAAAGAAAAAAAGAAAAGTCTGTTTCTGGGCCGAGCGGTAGTACCGCCCGTGTCGCCCGCATCTGAGCGTCACGGAGTATCTTCAGCCTAGCCCGATACCACTTTCTGGTAGTACCGCCCGGGTGGGCCGGTACTACCGGCCGGCCCTGGTAAGTTTTCCCCAGCCCAGCTTGCATCCTCGCTTGTGCTCGCTGCATCGCGCGCCCGCCCGCTGCTGCCCAGCGTTGACCCGCCGCCGCCGCTGCCTGGTCGCTTCGCTCGCGCGCGCACGCGAGCTGCCGCTAGCCCCGCTCGCTGGCGCTGGCCCCCGCTGCAGCCCTGCCCCCCCTCCCCCCCCGTGTTGACCGTTGGCTGCCCTCGCTGCGTGCGGGTGCTCTGCTGGCCTGCTGTGGCCCCGCGCGTTGTCCTCGCTACTACAGCCGCGCTGCGCTGCCTAGCTGCTGCTGCGTCTGCTTGCTCACGAGCTGCTGCTCTGCCCGCACGCCAGGCACTGTTGCTGTGCTGCTTCGTGTTTTTCATGGCACATGCGGTAGCTGTCCGGTACTACCGGACTGTTCAGAAAAATGCCCCAAACGGCTAGATTTTTGGGGCTCCTATTTAAGACTTTGCCCATTTTCCGTTTAAGAAGCTCCTTCATCTTCTATTAGGCTAAGCTTTGTCCACACATGCTCTAGATTTTGAATCTTGCCTAATCTCTTCCCCTCCGATGATTCTTGCCCAATTTTGAGTGGAAGAGAGAGGAGATCTAGATCCACGTTTTGACCTAACCGATTCATCTCTTTGTGAGTGCATCTTTGGGGATCTAGATTTTGGGGGATTTTGTGTCTCTCTTTGATTCCTCTTCTCTTGTTCCCCAATAGCTTTAGTAGCTTTGTTGGAATTTGAGAGTGAGGGATTTGAGCACCTTTGTGGTGTTCTTGCCATTTGCATTTGGTGCATCAGTTTGATTTCTCCTCAGAGGATATGGTTTGAGTTACTCATTGGATCTTGTCCCTCTTGGGTTCTTGGAACCCTAGACGGTTTTGTGGCCTTGGTGGCATTGTGGACTTTTGTGGCATTTGTTGGGAGCCTCCAATTAAGTTGTGGAGAAGTTCCCCAACCTTGTGAGAGGTTCCGGTTGCCACCGACAAGTGCAACGATAGTGGAAGCGTGGATCGATCTCATTGGGGTGAGATTCATCGGAGAATAAGGGAGGACTTTTGTGGCGTTGGTGGTTTGATACCACCCCCTCTTCAAACGAGACGTACTCCATGTTGGGAGGAACTCGGTAAAATATCGCCGTCCCGGCGTGCCTCGGTTATCTCTATACCCGAGCTATTTACTTATGCACTTTACATCGTGATAGCCTTCGTGCTTGAAGTAATCTATATCTTGCTATCACTTTGTTGCTTGTATTGCTTAGCATAAGTTGTTGGTGCACATAGGTGAACCCTAGTTGTTCTAGGTTGTGCTTGCAAAGTAAACTCTAGTTTTATTCCGCCGTTGTTGAGACACTCTAGGAAAAGTTTTAATCGCCTATTCACCCCACCTCTAGGCGACATCTGTATCCTTTCACCCACCTTTGAAGTTTTGAAGCTTGACTATCCTGCAGGTGAAGGGGATGTGACTGAACTGGAAGAAGAAACAAACGTCACCATTCTATGGCCAAAGGAATATATTGTGCTTCCAAATCACACGACAAGACCATCTTCGCCGCCGCCTCACCCGTCTCCTGCGAGGTCGGTGCCGCCGCGGCAGCCGTCTTCATCGCCTCACCCGTATCCATCGCCTCACCAATCTCCGGCGTAGCCATCGCCGCGGCAGCCATCGCCGGCGCCTCAGGATAAAAAGCGTAAGCGTACCACCGCTACTTTGCGTCGTGGTAAGCGATCGCCGAAACGTAAACAAGAGCCTCTTCCAAAAGTACCAAAGGTTCCTCCCAAGAGAGCTTATCAGTGTACTGAAGAGGAGACTACGGCTATCGTTGATGCGGAAACGATAGCGTTTTTCGCTAAGCTGAGGCGGCCAAAAGAGCCAGAGTTCCCCAGCACCAAAGAAGAAAAAGCCCGAGTGTTCAAAATGCTCAAGAATCTTCATCAACCCGAGCAAAAGCTGTCATCAGACTATGAGCGTTCTATTCTCAAGTCACATGCGGCACAACAAGCCTCGAAGAGCGGTACTGATGCAAGCGAGAAATCTGTTGCCCAGCTCAGAGAACAAGCAAAACAGTCTTGTGCCCCTCTCAGGGTGATTTCCCATACCAATGTGGGGTCGAGAAAATATGCGTCCGGAGAGCAGTATGATCCAGATATAGTTGCACAATACGGAGAAGCTGCCGCTGCTCAAGGTATGAGTATTGCCCAGTACTTATCTCAGTTACAGTACTTCCCCGTGTGTGAAGTAGCATACAAATACCAGTACGGCAAACCTCTCGTCAAACCTGAGGAGAAAAATAATCTTCCAACAAAAATGCGAAGATTGCATAACTGGTACATGCATGCCACAAAGGCTAGGGCTAACTGGATAACGCTGAGGGTTAAAAAAAAGCATTATGGGGAAGAAATAGATGACATGATATCCATTGAATTTGAAAAACTATTTCAATTATTCAATCAAGACGCCTTGGACAAATTGATCATCAGTGCCTATTGTCTGTAAGTACTAATTCTGTAATTAATTTAGTCTCTAGTTATCTCACCTCGTTTATTGCATGTATATAATCATACTATAATATGCAGAATAAAGATTCTTGAATGCAGCAGAGGACAAATCTATGACATTGGGTTTATTTACCCATATTGGGTTCATCAAGCTAATCTTAAAACAAACCCCAGGATACGGACGATAATATCGTACACGCGTTAAGGTTTCAAGAAACCAGAAGGGAAATACTATTTCCTTACAACTTCGAGTGAGTGTTATTGTCTTGTATACATTTCGCTTACTCGATGTTGAGTATATAATTGATTAGTTATGCATGTGCAGCTTCCACTATATTCTGTTAATCATTCAACTTGACAAAGGACGTGTACTAGTCATGACACTCGAAATATAAACCCCTTGAGACGTGGAATGACGTGCATATGCTTCTCCAGCGGTAATTCTAATCATTACGACACTATATCGGCAACGTTCGTGAATTTTATGATATCAAGTAATTAATAACGTGTTTTATTCGTTTTCTTCTCCGGGCAGCGATTGGAAACAGTTCACCAACAAGGCTAGGGGTGTTTGGAAAGAGGAGCTTACATTTCAACCACTAGATGTAAGCACCACTAGCTATATCCGTGCATCTCTTTGATTCTAGTTTTGATACTGTTATTATCATGCTTGATTTTTTTTTGATTAAACTCTGTTCTTGTAAAGTGCCTGACGCAGGGACCAGGGAACAATTTATGTGGATACTATGTTTGCGAGTTCATCCGTCAGACGTGTTGTGAGAATGACAGAAATTTAGAGCAACTCCACATAAGTAAACAATTTCTATAGTTTTTAATTACCATCAAATTGTGTTTTGTTTCATTCATATAGGTTGACTCCTTTTCTAAATCAGATCGAACGTCTACGGGACGGTCTTCTGCCAAAGGACCGCGTACGAGCAATTAAGGAGGAATTGGCGGGATTCTTGGATGCAGAAGTCCTAAACCCAAAAGGACAATACTATTTGGGTGTGTATAAACAATAGGGATTGTACAAAGAGCTTATTTTGTATGTAGTACATGAACTCCATGTATCGAATGTAATATGTTTCACACTTGGATCTATATTGTCATGATGATCTTGTGTAATATAATGATTTCTTCATTGATGAGTGCAAAACACTAAATAAAAAATAAAACAACATAAATGAATTCAATGCCGCGGTATAGAAAGTGGCCAAATTGCTGCCGCAGCAAAAAAAAGTTGTCAAAATGAATTCTCTACCGCGGCAGAGAAAATGTGTCAAATCTCTGCCGTGGCAGAGGGTTATTTGTCCCGGTTCGTGTTACGAACCGGGACGGTTGCTCCTCCCCTATCGCCCTCTGTCGCGTCCACGTGTACGCCCTTTTGTCCCGGTTGGTGGGGCAACCGGGACTAAAGGTTAGGGCTTTAGTCTCGATTGCCCCGTCCCGGTTGGGTAACCGGGACTAAATGTCCTTACCAACCGAGACACATGGGTCCACTAGTGACTACTTTCTTTCTCGCCTTTCTTTCTGTCTGACGGTGGAATACGACCAGGTGAGTAGGATGGACGACCGTCAGTCCATCACCAACTGGTTTACAAGTTCGATGGAATACGACCAGGTGAGTAGGATGGACGACCGTCGGTCCATCACCAACTGGTTTACAAGTTTGACGTGACTAGGATGCCAACTTGAAAGCGTAAACCCAAATTCAGTAGCAAAGCACGAAGAAATATTTACACTGTGTATGCGGGAAAAGGAGTTTTTATTGCACCACAATATTTAGCTAGGTCGCTAGGAAGCCTCTGTCAAGTTAGCTTTGTAGATTCACCGATGGCCTTTCTTTTGCAGATGCTCCGCGTGATATTGTTCCGAAACAGCAAGCTCAAAGGTGTGACAGTGGGGGAAGAATATGATGGGCTTGTCTCACGTTTCCTTTATGTCGATCAGTAGCAGACCTACATACCTCCTGTGCGAGTGGGACTGCCCGCGGGAGGACCGCATACGTCCGCACAGTCCTACACAATTTAAGTGGGTGTCACACGGGAGCCCGCAAAACTTATGCGGATGTCCATTATTTCACGTGTATCCACATATACCTATAAATACGTTACTGCAATTGCTGCTTGTATAATGTTCATAAAAATAGTATTAATTATTGTTTCACTTTCTGAGTGACTCTCCATTCTTTCTACTAGACATAATATTTACTTAATTGGGAAATTCCTACTCCTTCCAATCCAAAATAATGTTCTCATATTTGGCTAGATTCGGATGTATCTAGCACGAAAATATGACTAGATATATTCGAATCTAGACAAATGTGAAAATATTAATTTGGATCGAAGTGGCTTTTTTTATGTTTTCTCGACCGTGGGCTTCCCACGGAAACCCGCGATTTTTTCTTGTTTACCCGTGGGTGTCCCGCATAGCCTTTTATGTGGGCTTGGGTAGTGGGCCGTGGGCAGCCCACTCCCACCTGCACCCGGAGATAGCACCCGGAGCCGATGCCGAATGTGCACGGGATGTGCACGTCCCCGCACTTTTCGCCACAGTTGATGTTCCTCTCCGGCGCTGCTGGTGGCGCGCCGGAGGTGGTGAGGAGGGTGGCATGGGAGATGGCTAAGAGGAGGAGGAACGGTAGTGCTTGATGAGGCATGGCTGCTGGAGTGTTGCTTAACTGAACCTTCTCAGTAAACCATATAGTAGTAACATGAAAGCTAAGTGATGATGATTCGAGTGATCAAAATCATGGCGCTTGTGGGCACATTAATATTGGACCAATTTTATGGTGATCCTCCACGTGGTGATCCTTGACTGGCTACCGGACGAGCTAAAGAGCCTTTTATGTGGGCTTGGGTAGTGGGCCGTGGGCAGCCCACTCCCACCTGCACCCGGAGATAGCACCCGGAGCCGATGCCGAATGTGCACGTCCCCGCACTTTTCGCCACAGTTGATGTTCCTCTCCGGCGCTGCTGGTGGCGCGCCGGAGGTGGTGAGGAGGGTGGCATGGGAGATGGCTAAGAGGAGGAGGAACGGTAGTGCTTGATGAGGCATGGCTGCTGGAGTGTTGCTTAACTGAACCTTCTCAGTGAACCATATAGTAGTAACATGAAAGCTAAGTGATGATTATTCGAGTGATCAAAATCATGGCGCTTGTGGGCACATTAATATTGGGCCAATTTATTGGTGATCCTCCACGTGGTGATCCTTGACTGGCTACCGGACGAGCTAAAGAATTTTGATCCGCTATGGAAGGGAATACACTGGCCCATGTATGCACTAAGCGATAATCATCGCTTCAGCAAGGGCAAGCAGACGAGGCAGACATGAGTTTTGGATTACTACAATGTGGGTCTAGCTACTGCTCCTAATCTTAATTATCTTTTCTGTCCCAAAACAGCCAAGCAACTATTGCCACACACTAGCTAGGCCCCATGGTGTCTCGGTATCCTACTGGCTTTTTGTTGCCGGTAATCATGGAGCATCAATCATCGAAGCAACTGACTGGCACTGCACTCACTAGAAAATTAGTGTACTAACTAAATATAATACCCTCTAAATAGACATGTGTTGCTATTTGGAAAGAAAGAAAAGTTATTCAGCTGTTGTTCTGGCAAAAAAGATGTGTAGACACATTTCAACACTATCTGTGTGCGTAACAAAGCTACTTACTCCGATCCATAATAAGTGTCGTCCATTTCGCAAACTTTATACTAAATAAGCGACACTTATTATGGATCGGAGGGAGTACAATGAATCGTCCATATGCATGTTTTGCAGGGCCTATTTTCTCGTGAATAAACTTTCCTTTTTATCTATGTTTCTAAACTTTGCTGTAACTTATTTCCTTCCAAAACAATGAATGACTTGCATATTTTCTCTTTCTTTTCCTTGCTGTCTAAGATAAATTTTTATTTACTCTATTCTCGCCTTCCTTTCTATGTGAAGGCCTAGAACAGGAATAAGACAAGGTGGGATGAACGACCGTCAGCAACTCTCGCTTATAAGTTCCACGTGACTGGGATGCCAACTTGAAGAATCGGTGCGAGTCTTCTTCTACAAGAGAATGTTGAGATCACATTCTTATTTGAGTGTTTGGTCTGGCTCACGGTGAGTGATCGACCTGAACCGCAGCAAATCACTAATTTGGCGCATCATACACACACAAGCTCAATAATCAAGAACTCATAGTGTGTGTCTCTTTCGAAATTGTGTTGGACACAAGTCGCTATTGTTCCGAAACATCATGCTCAAAAGTGTGAAATTGGGAGAAGAATGTGACGGGCTTGTATCACATTTCCTTTCTATTAATCAGCGGCAGGGCCTACATATCTCCTGAGTAATCATTCAGTACACTTTCTTTTTCTATATTCAAGTAGGGTGTTATATCATTAATTAATTTATTGTGTTATATCATTAAGATTAGGAGCTACTGCTCGATAATCTTATCTTTTGTGTCCAGAGGCCCCATGGATGTCTTGGTATCGTATTCGCTTTATCTTGCCACTCATCATAGTAGAGCATCAATCATCGAAGGAAGTGATTGGCACTGCACTTACTAGGAAATTAGTACTAGCTAAATACCCTCTAAATAGACATGCTTGTTATTCGGAAAGAAAGAAAAGTTATTCAGCTGTTGTTCAGGCAAAAAAGATGTGTAAGACGCATTTCAACACTACCTGTGCGCAATTAGCTAGAATGAATGTCCATATGTATGATTTTCAGGCCTTTTTCTCGTAAATAATTCATTGCTTTCTAAGACAAATTTTATTTACTACTTTCTTTCTCGTCTTCCTTTCTATTTGACGGTGGAATACGACCAGGTGAGTAGGATGGACGACGTCAGTCTGTCACCAACTGGTTTACAAGTTCGACGTGACTAGGATGCCAACTTGAAAGCGTAAACCCAAATTCAGTAGCAAAGCACGAAGAAATATTTACACTACTCAGGAAAAGGATTTTTTATTGCACCACAATATTTAGCTAGGTCGCTAGGAAGCCTCTGTCAAGTTAGCTTTGTAGATTCCCTGATGGCATTTCTTTTGCAGATGCTCCACGTGATATTGTTCCGAAACAGCAAGCTCAAAGGTGTGACATTGGTGGAAGAATATGATGGGCTTGTCTCACGTTTCCTTTATGTCAATCAGTATACTGAGTAGCAGACCTACATATCTCCTGAGTAATCACTTTATTTTTCTATACTCAAAGAGTGCGTTATATCATTTATTTATTTATTGTGGAGTATCATCCTATGGCAATTTCGACAAAAATATCTCAAAACTAAAAAAAAATCACAAACTGAACTCTGGTTGAAACTATTTCACCATGCAACGCCGTCAACGGTGGCGCCACGCCCTGAAGCGCAATGCCATAAGCTGCCAGCGTGGCCTCGTGGCCCCGACTTCATAAGTGCGGCATCACAGCTAATGGCACCGCACTGTATAGTGTAACGCCATCAGGCGCGCCGCACTTGACATGTACCAAATCGCGAGTCGCCGGCCCTCCGCCGGCCCTCCCCCGACCCAGATCTCATTCCCCAACCTAGCACAGTATAGAGGACCTCCATGGCAGCTAGGGTTCGGCGCCCCCTCACTCAAATTGGCCAGATCTAAAGGAAAACTCCAAGAATATTGCCCCAATCCCTTCCCTAGGTCTTATATCTCAATTCTATCTATTTCATCCTCAAAATTCTTCCAATTTATCCTCTATTTGTAATTTCAGGTAAAACCCTATATTCTATTGGATATTGAAATTTATATGAATCATTGCCATGATTATTTGATATTTAGGTTTAGGAATGGCACAGTACTCATTGGTAGAACTCTAGTTAGTTGTTTTAGCTTACAAAACCCAATAGTATATGTTAGGTGTTTTGTTCATATTTGCAACTTCCCTTTACTTATGTTAGATGCTAGTTTGAAATATTTGTAATGTGGAAATTATAGATAGAGTATGATGGGCTATTTGTAATGTTACAAGTATAGTTAGAGTAAGGTGGAATATATGTTCATGTGAGAATAATTGTTCATATTGTTACTGTTGTTTTGAATATGTAGGATGGAACTTCTAAATCCTCACTACGATATTCAACATCGTGCCTATAAGTTGTCCAAGAAGAGAGAGGTACTAAAAACCCACATGCTTGTTCATATTGTTTCAGTATGTTGAGATGGAAATCTAACCTTGGCCATTGTATGTTTGCAGGAGCTTCTACCCCTTCAACTTAGGTATCACGAGGTATCGTCCAACAAGATGCCTTACGATGAGTAGTATACTCTCTACATTGAGTAGAAAGGACTCCTCCCCTTTATCCACATGGTCACTCGGTCGACACCGAACTTCAACCCTGTTGCGATCACCACACTTGTCGATCGGTGGAGGCCGGAGACACACACTTTTTGTAGGGGTTCGTAGCATGGAAAACAAAAAAAATCTACAGCATGAACACACACAAGCCAAGATCTATCTACTATATTGTAGCAACGAGTCGATTAGAGTAGTCACCCTCGAAGATTCCAAAGCGGTTAACGAGAGCAGATTCGCGTGGGTGATGTAGTCGTACACTTGCCGATCTCAAGATCGCGTAGACGATCCTTCCGGTGCTGTGTTCCGGCAGCGCTTCCGTGGTCGGTCACACGTTCGGTACATGATGAATACCTTCCTCTCCCTTGTTCCAGCAGGCAGCGGAGCTTGTAGTTCTGTCCTCGCGATCCCGGCAGCACGACAGCATGGTGTCGAAAGTAGAGGGAAGATCCCGCAGGGCTTCTCCTAAGCTGGAGCGGGTTATGGTGGAGTATTAGGGTTTCCTCGGTGATTTACAGTTTAGAAGCCAGAGAGGAGGAGGTGGAGCCGGTGGCGACTAGGGCGGCGGTGGCAAGCCGACAGTGGCGCAGGGTGGCGACACGGCGGCTTGGGTGGTGGTGGTGTTGTGTGGAGGGGCAGCCCCTCCCCTCTATTTATGAGAGGGAGGGGTAGCTAGGGAGAGAGGAGTTTGAATCCTTCCCCAACTCCCGCTCATTCTAGGCTTATAGTGGAGGGAGAGAAGGATTCTCTTCTTCCTCCACTATGAAACTTGTCCTAGTTTGACTTTTTAAACTTGTCTTTTGACTTTCAATTTTGGAGTTTGTTTTAACTCTTTATTTGCACAGCCCTTTGACCTAGGACATGATGCAACCATTCCACTTAGTCATGACACATTCATGAACCCTTCCCCTTCTGGTCCGGTGAACCTTCTAGACCCTTCTAGATCATTCCGGTGAAAACACGGTGATTTAAAGTGGTCATTTCACTATTCATGATGTTCTGTAATGTTTTTTGATAAAAACTTAATTATATGATGCAGATGAACCGGCGGGGATGGATGTACGGTGATCGACGTGAATCCGAGTACATTAAAGGCATGGATAAATTTATCGATGTGGCTAAGGCAAACAAAGAGAATGGTTTTATACGATGTCCATGTGTTAAATGCCGGAACATCAAGGAGTACTCTTCCTCGAAAATCCTTTGCGGACACCTGGTTCGGAGTGGTTTCATGCCCAACTATAATTGTTGGACCAAGCATGGAGAAAGAGGGGTTATGATGTAAGACAATGAAAAAGAAGAGGATGGTGACAACTATCCTATGTTATCTGAATACAGTGATGCTGCAATGGAAGACAATGAAGAAGTAGGAGGTGAAGAACGGACATCAGATGAGCCTGCTGATGATTTTGGTCGGGTTATTTCTGATATAAAGCGAGACTGTGAAATAGAAAAGGAGAAGTTGAAGTTGGAGGGCATGTTAGAGGATCACAATAAATTGTTGTACCCAAATAGTAAATATGACAACACAGAGCTCGGTACCACACTGAAATTGTTGAAATGGAAGGCAGAGACTGGTTTATCTGATAAGGGATTTGAGAAGTTACTGAAAATAGTGAAGCCAAAGTTTCCAAAGGGTAACGAATTGCCCGAGAGTACGTACGAAGGAAAAAAAAAGACCCTCTGCCCTCTAGGATTAGATGTGCAGTAGATGCATTGTAACACCCTCGGATCGACCCTATGCAAGTTTTAGTGATTTCTGTCAAACCCGCATAGAAATGATTCAAAGGTGTCCACCAGGCACTTTCGTGCAGGTAGAAAATGAAGTAATACCATTACACAATAGTCCACGATGGAACCCACAGAATATATATATACAACAACGACTCCATGAGTCAAGAATACATATAAAAAGTACAAAGATCCGAATCACCTTGAAAATGATACAACATCCCACTACGGATAAGATGCAAATGAGGCTAAGAGCCCTGAAAATAACCAATGGCATCCATAAGCCTGTCCAGACCATGCTGGAAGGGTAACCCTACTAACGACGTCGATCTTAAACCTTCTCAAACAAAAGAGGTCCCGACAAAGGGCAAAAGAAAAAGAGAGCGGTCAGTACTGAGGCCAGTACACGGTGAGTCTTAGAATTCGGGGTCCTCGCCTACATAGGTATGGTGGACTGAAGCGGCAACACAGCATACACTAAACAACCTATAGAGACTCGATACAACCGACGGCTATTAGAGAGGGATAAGAAAGACCTATTCGAATCAAACCTGATACTATCACCAAGCATATCCATCCTGGTATTCCCTCCTCGAGAACAAATGAGGAAGTCATACCGAGAAAACTCAGACAGTAAGCATATAGTAGTAACATGAAAGCTAAGTGATGATGATTCGAGTGATCAAAATCATTGCGCTTGTGGGCACATTAATATTGGGTATCCTTCACGTGGTGATCCTTGACTGGCTACCGGGCGAGCTAAAGATGATCCGCCATGGGAGGGAATACACTGGCCCTTGTATGCAGGAAGCCACCATCGCTTGAACGGCAAGCAGGCGAGGCAGACATGAGTTTTGGATTGCTGCAATGTGGGTCTAGCTACTGCTCCTAATCTTATCTTTTCTGTCCCAGAACAGCAAATTAAAGCAACTATTGCCACACACTAGCTAGGCCCCATGGGTGTCTCGGTACCGTACTCGCTTTATGTTGCCAGTAATCATGGAGCATTAATCATCGACGGAAGTGACTGGCGCTGCACTCACTAGGAAATTAGTATACTAGCTAAATATAATACCCTCTAAGTAGACATGCGTTGCTATTTGGAAAGAAAGAAAAGTTATCCAGATGTTGTTCAGGCCAAAAAGATATGTAGACACATTTCAACACTATCTGTACATTGTTAAGAATATAATAAATCTAGTCTATTTCATTAGTTCGGATTGTTGGTTGCATTGGTTAGTGCATGCAATTTAATATGGTAAAAGAGCCAAGAGATTTCAACACTAGTGGAAAAAGGGTTATCCGTTCGCGACCCCTCAGAGCATTTGTCCCGGTTGCGCCACCAACCGGGACTAATGCTGGCACGCGTCCCGGTTGGAGCGGGCACGGGGCCAGGGGCATGCGTCCCGGTTGGTAAGGGGGAATACATCCCGGTTGGAGCCACCAACCGGGACTAAAGGTTTGGCCACAGCCACGTGGCGTGGCACGCACCTTTAGTCCCGGTTGCTGGCTCCAACCGGGACTAAAGACCCCCAGCCCCCTCTGCCTCCACTCTGTTTTTTCGAATGATGGAAGGTGTGAGGGGGTGTGCTAGTTTTTTCTCATGCATGCATTGAAGGTGTTTGATGAAATGTTTGAGTGAATAATCCTGTTGAATTTCTCATAGAACAAAAATATAGAAGGTGTCCGAGACGCACTTGATCTTTCTCCTCTTTATTTCCCTCGATCGAGGTTAGCAATCTTATCTTTTCTAGGTCATTGATACAATTCATGTGTCGGTGTGAATTGGTTATTTCACTATTTATGATGTCCTGTTTTTTGTAAACTTACTTATATGATGCAGATGAACGGTCGGGAATGGTTGTACGGTGACCGGCGCGTAGCCGGGTATATCAAAGGCGTGGATAAATTTATCGATGTGGCTACGGCAAACAAAGAGAATGGATTTATACGTTGTCCATGTGTTCAATGTTGGAACAACAAGGAGTACTCTTCCTCGAAAATTATTCGCGGCCACCTGATTATGAAAGGTTTCATGTCCAACTATAATTGCTGGACCAAGCACGGGGAAAGAGGGGTTATTATGGAAGATGGTGAAGAAGAAGATGATGATTACAACTATCATCATATGTTTCCTGAATACAGTGATACTGCAATGGAAGACAATGGAGAGGAAAGAGGTGAAGAATGGGCATCAGATGAGCCGGCTGATGAACTTGGTAGGGTCATTTCTGATGCAAAGCGAGACTGCGAAACAGAAAATGAGAAGTTGAAGTTAGAGGGCATGTTAGAAGATCACAAGAAATTGTTGTACCCAAATTGTGAAGATGGCAGCACAAAGCTCGGTACCACACTAGAATTTTTGCGATGGAAGGCAGAGTGTGGTCTAACTGACTCCTCATTTGAAAAGATGCTGAAAAATAATGAAGCCGAAGTTTCCAAAACATAACGAACTTCCCGAGAGTACCTACGAAGCAAAGAAGACTCTCTGTCCTCTGGGATTACATGTGCAAAAGATACATGCATGCATTACTGACTGCATCCTCTACCGCGGTAAGGAGTATAAGAATTTAGATAAATGCCCGGTATGCAATGCGTTGCGGTATAAGATCAGACGAGATGGCCCTGGTGATGTTGAGGGAGAGCCCCTCCGGAAGAGGGTTCCTGCTAAGGTTATGTGGTATGCTCCTATAATACCAAGGTTGAAACGCATGCTCAGAAACAAAGAGCATGCCAGGTTGTTGCGATAGCACAAAGAAGACCGTAAGAAAGACGGGAAGTTGAGACACCCTGATGATGGGTCACAGTGGAGAAAAATCGAGAGAGACTTCCCAGACTTTGCAGGTGACGCAAGGAACTTATGGTTTGGTCTAAGTACGGATGGCATGAATCCTTTTGGGGAGCAGAGTTGCAGTCACATCACCTGGCCCGTGATTCTATGTATCTACAACCTGCCTCCTTTGTTGTGCATGAAGCGTAAGTTCATTATGATGCCAGTGCTCATCCAAGGCCCGAAGCAACCGGGCAACGACATTGATGTGTACCTTAGGCCATTAGTTGAAGAACTCTTACAGTTGTGGGGCAAACCAGGTGTACGTGCGTGGGATGAGAACAAACAGGAGCCATTTGATTTACGAGGGTTGTTATTCGTAACCATCAATGATTGGTCTACTCTTAATAACCTTTCAGGACAGACAAACAAGGGATATAAGGCATGCACCCACTGTTTAGATAATACCGAAGGTACATATTTGCATAAATGCAAGAAGGTTGTGTACCTGGCGAGTGAGTGTTATTGTCTTGTATACACTTTCTATTTCGCTTACTCGATGTTAAGTATATAATTGATTAGTTATGCATTTGCAGCTTCCACTATATTTTGTTAATCATTCAACTTGATAAAAGGCGTGTACTAGTCATGGAATCGAAACATAAACCCCTTGAGACGTGGAAGGACATGCAGATACTTCTCCAGCGGTAATTCTAATCATTACGACACTATATCGGTAACGTTCGTGAATTTTATGATATCAAGTACTTAATAACTTATTTTATTCGTTTTCTATGCCGGGCAGCGGTTGGAAACGGTTCACCAACAAGGGGTGTTTGGAAAGAGGAGCTTACATTTCAACCACTAAATGTAAGCACCACTAGCTATATCCGCGCATCTCTTTGATTCTAGTTTTGATACAGTTATTATCATACTTGATTATTATTTTGATTGAACTCTGTTCTCGTAAAGTGTCTGACACAGGTACCAGGTAACAATCTATGTGGATACTATGTTTGCGAGTTCATCCGGCAAACGTGCGATGAGAAGGGCAGAAATTTAGAGCAACTCCACGTACGTAAACAATTTCTATAGTTTTTAATTACAATCAAATTGTGTTTAGTTTCATTCATATAGGCTAACTCCTTTTTTAAATCAGATCGAACGTCAACGGGACGGTCTTCTGCCAAAGGATCGCGTACGAGCAATTCAGGAGGAATTGACGGGATTCTTGGATGCAGAAGTCCTAGACCCAAAAGGAGAATACTACTCGGCTGTGTATAGACAATAGGAATTATAAAAATAGCAACTTTGAAGAAATTGGCCGGTAGCATCGAATAGCAACTTTTGTATGTAGTGCATGAACTCGATCCTTGTATTCAATGTAATATTGTCATCATGATGTAATATAAGGTTGCTTCATTGATAAGTGCAAATCACTAAATAAACAATAAAACAACCTAAATGAATTCTCTGCCGCGGCACAAAAAGTGGCGAAAATGCTGCCGCGGCAACAAAATGTGCCAAAATCTCTGCCGCGGCAGAAGGTTATTAGTCCCGGTTCCTGTCACGAACCGGGACTAATGCTCCACCCCCCCCCCCTCGCCCTCTGCCGTTGCCACGTGTGCACCCTTTAGTCCCGGTTGGTGGGGCAACCGGGACTAAAGGTTAGGGCTTTAGTCCCGATTGCCCCGTCCCGGTTGGGCAACCGGGACTAAAGCCCCGTACCAACCGGGACCTATAGCTTATGAAAAAAAGATTCTGCGACCTGTATCGAACCCACGCTAAGGATTCCATCAGTTTGGACTGTTGGTTGCGTTGGCTAGTGCATGCAATTCAATATACGCAACAAATCTACTCCCTCCACGACCGTCATCAACTCTCGCTTATAAGTTCCACTGTGACTGGGATGCCAACTTGAAGAATCGGTGCGAGTCTTCTTCTACAAGAGAATGTTGAGATCACATTCTTATTTGAGTGTTTGGTCTGGCTCACGGTGAGTGATCGACCTGAACCGCAGCAAATCACTAATTTGGCGCATCATACACAAAGAAGCTTAATAATCAAGAACTCATAGTGCGTGTCTCTTACGAAGCTGTGTTGGACACAAGTCGCTATTTTTGTTCCGAAACAACATGCTCAAAAGTGTGAAATTGGGGGAAGAATGTGACGGGCTTGTATCACATTTCCTTTCTATCAGTCAGCAGCAGGGCCTACATATCTCCTGAGTAATCATTCGGTACACTTTATTTTTCTATATTCAAGTAGGATGTTATATCATTAATTAATTTATTGTGTTATATCATTAAGATTAGGAGCTACTGCTTGTAATCTTATCTTTTGTGTCCCAGAGGCCCCATGGGTGTCTCGGTGACGGTATCGTATTCGCTTTATCTTGCCACTCATCATAGTAGAGCATCAATCATCGACGGAAGTGACCGGCACTGCACTTACCAGGAAATTAGTACTAGCTAGACATGCTTGTTATTCGGAAACAAGAAAAGTTATTCAACTGTTGTTCAGGCAAAAAAGATGTGTAAGACGCATTTCAACACTACCTACACGCAATTAGCTAGAATGAATCGTCCATATGTATGTTTTTCAGGCCTTTTTTCGTAAATAATTTATTGCTTTCTAAGACAAATTTTATTTACTCACTAGTAGAAAACAGGCTATCCGTCCGTGCCCCCTAACAGCATTAGTCCCGGTTGCGCCACAAACCGGGACTAATGCTGGCACGCGTCCCGATTCGAACGGGCACGGTGGCCGGAGGCATGCGTCCCGGTTCGTAACGTGTCTGAATCATGTCTCGAAAAAACCTTCATAAAATGACCTATCATGTTCGAGGTTTCATGGCTTTTGGTCCAAATGACCGATATTATGTGCTGAATCACGGCATAGTTTGTGATGCTGTGCCCATATTATGCATGCATGTGGACATTGGTATGGAGAACAATGTTGCAGGAGGAAGTTTTCTTTTTCGTCGTACGAAAAAGCTATTTTCCATTTTTCGAGCGCAAAAAAAGGTGGTTTTGTGAAGTAACCACCAAAATGCTGTTTCAGAATGCTACCATCCCATTTTTATAAAATACTATACCACCTTACATGGACTATCTCCCAACCGGGACATCTCAAACCTTTTCGTCCATCCCGGGAAAAAAGGATAAATGTCTGCCGAATCGGTAGAAAGTGGGTCCGGTTTGTACTACAGGTACATGATCTAACGCCCGTGATTTTTTGAAAAAAAATCATTTTTAGACTCGCAATATGTGGTTTCTTCAGAGATCCAATGCAAGTTCTAACGATGCTCGTCCCCTATCTTCATGCATGCCGGTTCGACCATAGTTAGAAATTCAAAAAATTCAAAACGGACATAAGAAATTCAAAAAAAATCGGAACAATGTAAATCCTTCACGTGGTGTCATATTATGTGACATAGTTGCAAGGAGAAATACCTGACTAGGTATATTGATCATGTCTCGAAAAACCCTTCACAAAATGACCTATCATATTCGAGGTTTCATGGCTTTCGGTCCAAATGACCGATGTTATGTGCTGAATCACGATATAGTTTGTGCTGCTGTGCCCATATTATGCATGCATGTGGACATTGGTATGGAGAACAATATTGGAGGAGGAAGTTTTCCTTTTCGTCGCACGGAAAAGCCATTTTCCATTTTCCGAGCGCAAAAAAAGGGTCGTTTTGTGAAGTAACCACCAAAATGCTGTTTCAGAATGCTACCGTCCCATTTTTTAAAATACTAGACCACCTTACATGGACTATCTCCCAACCGGGACATCTCAAAAAAAAATTTCCATCCCGGGTAAAAAGGACAAATGTCTGCCGAATCGGTAGGAAGTGGGTCCGGTTTATACTACAGGTACATGATCTAACGTCCGTGATTTTTTGAAAAAAATCATTTTTAGACTCGGAATATGTGGTTTCTTTAGAGATCCAATGCAAGTTCTAACGATGCTCGTCCCCTATCTTCATGCATGCCGGTTCGACCATAGTTAGAAATTCAAAAAATTCAAAACGGGCATAAGAAATTCAAAAAAAATCCGAACAATGTAAATCCTCCGTGTGGTGTCATATTATGTGACATAGTTGCAAGGAGAAATACCAGACTTGGTATATTGATCATGTCTCGAAAAAACCTTCACAAAATAACCTATCATGTTCGAGGTTTCATGGCTTTCGTCCAAATGACCGATGTTATGTGCTGAATCACGGCATAGTTTGTGCTGCTGTGCCCATATTATGCATGAATGTGGACATTGGTATGGAGAATAATGTTGCAGGAGGAATTTTTCCTTTTCGTCGCACGGAAAAGCCATTTTCCATTTTCCGAGCGCAAAAAAGGGTAGTTTTGTGAAGTAACAACCAAAATGCTGTTTTAGAATGCTACCGTCCTATTTTTCTAAAATACTAGACCACCTTACATGGACTATCTCCTAACCGGGACATCTCAAAACTTTTCGTCAATCCTGGGTAAAAAGGACAAATGTCTGCCGAATCGGTAGGAAGTGGGTCCGGTTTGTACTACAGGTACATGATCTGATGCCCGTGATTTTTTGAAAAAATTATTTTTAGACTCGCAATATGTGGTTTCTTCAGAGATCCAATGCAAGTTCTAACGATGCTCGAAAAAACCTTCACAAAACCCTAAACCCAAGTTTCTTCCCGCCATTTCTTCCCGCAATTTTTCTTCCCGCCATTTCTTCCCGCAATTTTTCTTCCCGCCATTTCTTCCCGCGATTTCTTCCCACAGTTTTCTTCCCGCCATTTCTCGGTACATATATGTAGGATTGGCCTCCATTGTCATTGCACATATCTAAACTCATATCTGCAACCTCATCACTCTTTCCCATGGCTTCCACCATACGACTAACCCTCAGGGAGGCGGAGGCGCTTTGCGCCTCGAACTACCCCTGCCCGTCGGGCTACTGTGTCCCCATCGGTTGGATGTTGAGCTCTGGAGGCGTGCCGGTTCCTCCTGTCCCTCTAGGTGTGGCGCGCCGGATGGCCATCACGAACCACTACTACTTCGAGCTCACGCCGGAGCAGCAGAGGAATCCCAACTGGCATCCCGACTATTTCCCGACTTGGGAAGCCTTCTTCGGAGATCGGCGTGAGAGGTCGCTCGCTAGGCACGAGGAGGACGGCCCACCTTCTCCAAACTTCAACGAGGCCGGCCGTTGGCTGTGGTGGCGCAGCCGGACTCTCCAGAGCGTCATGGCCTACGACACGACCGCCGACTCTAACCCCCGCCTGCGCTACCCTCAAGTTCAGCCCACTCATACTCAGCCTTCAAGGTTCAACTACGGCGACCCCGACGACGACAGTGACGACGGCCGAGGCGAGTACGACGACTACAGTGGCGAGTATTACAGGTGTAGGCAGGAGCATGATTGAATCACCACAACATTGCAAAACAAGTTCGGCTGATTATGAATTAATCTGGCCATGTATCTTAATTTTCAGTTCTTCCATGTATATTAATATTTAGTCGTACTTTATGTAACTTATTGTTAGTTGCGTTATGTACTTTAATTTCAATTCTATCGTAATAAAATTTTCTTCCCGCCCATTATTTCCCGTCCTTTTTTCCCGCCCATTAATATATAAAAAATATAAATTAATTCAAATCCAAATTAAAAACAGAAAATGGTTTTGAATTAGTTATTCAAATCCAAACACTTTTTATGTTTAAAGTTTTTCTAAAATCCAAATTAATATTCAAAAAATATAATTTAATTCATTTTAAATTTTAAATGGTTACATTAATTATTTTTAAAAACAAAAAATGGTTTTGAATTAGTTATTCAAATCCAAACACTTTTTATGTTTAAAGTTTTTATAAATTTCAAATTAATATTCAAAAAATATAAGTTAATTCATTCTTAATTTTAAATGGTTCATAGTTTAAATGGTTACATTAATTCTTTTTAAAAACAGAAAATGGTTTTGAATTATTTATTCAAATTCAAACACTTTTTATGTTTAAAGTTTTTCTAAATTCCAAAGTAATTATCATTTAGAAAACATTACAAATTTAAACCCCAAAATAAAAAATAAGGTGGGAACAGAGAGAAAATTCCTGAAATATTTTGAAAAGAGGGTCATATGTCCCGGTTTGAGCCACCAACCGGGAATAAAGACCCCTGCGCGCGCCCCTTGGGCTGATGAAAAAAAAGTGGACTATACGTCCCGGTTGGTGGCTCCAACTGGGACGTATGACCCTATAGTCCCGGTTGGAGCCACCAATCGGGACAAAAGCTCCTTCGGTTATAACTGGCTCGCCTCCTCTTCTTCTTCCTCATCTCACTTCTCTGCTTCTCACCGACGCGCGCACAGGAACCGCCCCCGACGCCGGCAGGCTGCCCGAGCTCGCCGCCGCCCTAGCCGCCTCCGTCCTTTCCTCCTGGACCCTCTCCCGTCCTCCCTATCGCTCTATTTCGAGCCCATGTCGAGCGTCGCTTTCCACCGCCGCAGTTCATGCTCGCCGGCGTATATTCGGCTGCCCTTGGACCACGCCAAGCCTTCCCGACCCGCTACTGGTGCTCAGGCACCCCTCCGTTCTCCTCCTTGCTCTCTGTATCGAGCCCGCGTCGTACGCCTCACCCCGCCGCCGCAGTTTTGCTCGCCGCCGGCGAGTCCCTCGACCAAATGGTCCAGCGCCGCCAATTTGTGGTCCCCCTCGACGAGCCGCATCGAACGATCCCAGTCGCGCTCGCTCGCGTGCCCACAATCGGCACTGGCATCGCCCACCCAAGGATCCCCATTGCTGATGTCATGCTGACATCAGCATGAGGCAATATAACCTCTTTTATTTTTATTAAAATCTTTTCTGGAATAAGAATAATATCCCATGGGGCCCAGTCATCAGTGGCCAGGGGTAGCCTCTGCCCCCGTGACAAATGACCTCACCCCTATGCTGATGTCACGGTGATGCAATAATTCCATTTAAATTGATTAAACAATTCCAGAAAATGTAATAATCTTGTAAGTTCAATAAGTAATTCATTATAACTCAGAAAATATGTATAATATATCAAAATGTTCAGAAAAGTGAGAACTATCTATTTAAGCTATAATCATGCATTGTTCAACAACTTTCATAACAAGTTTAATTAGAAGAACATAGTAACCCCTCACAGGTGATTCCGGAGTTTCTCCGAGTAAGGGTTTTCACCCCTCGGAACCCCGATTAATTGTCGAGCATGCTTTAGGGTTACATTTCAATGCAATTCAACTTGTCATATCATCATACTTGCTTGAGCATTGCATCGATGCCATGTGTTGATTGTTTCCCTTTCTTTCCGGTGTTTGGTTCTTCCCGGTAGAATACGATATCGAGATCGAAGCTAGAGATCAACACCGTCGAAGCTCGAAGACAAATACTTGACCAACTGTAATCAAGTCAAGTACAAGGATCCTAAAGCTCTGCTTTCAACTATCAACAGACAAAGGCAAGCATAGCCCCACCATGATATAATCCTATGATTTCGAAAGCATTTCAATTCTTGCCATGATGCATACGATTCTCCTGTGGTATTTTATCGATAGATAGAGTGTCCTATCTATTGCATTACTCCCTTTGAGCTTATATTACCTAATCCACTGCTCCTAGCATAACTAGGTTTGGCTTGTGTGCACTGCTAAATCTTATATATGTGTCCTGCTTAGCCATGCATAGCTATGTGTCTAAGCAATCATAATACATTGTCAAGGAACTTTAAACCCTAGTTTAGTTAAAGAAACATCGACACCCCTTATGTTGCGCATTGTATTATGCCATGTATTGATTGCCGCCTTTCTTTCCGGTATTGGTTCTTCGCGGTAGGATCTGAGACCGATGGTTTCTCTGAATTAGGGTTTCTGATATTGTAAATTCATTTTTATTATTGTGTATGTATATATTAGGGTTTCTCTGAATTAAGGTTTATATCTCTCAACACCGTACCTAACATTCTCCCTTAGCCACTTTGACTTATCCATTTTTCCACCTATGCAGAAAATATGGACCCACACGACAAAGACGAAGAAAAGGAAGAGTTGATCCAAGGTGTGATCCGCGGGGAAGAAAATTTAGATGTATCGATGTTTCTGAACAACTTCTGTGAGGGTGATCCTTTTTTTGCCGGAAGAGACGACTTGTTTGAGGTTGAAGGTGATGCCTTCCGCGAGGGAGAAGGCGATGCCTTGTGTGATCGAGAAAACGACCGCTCCGGCGAGGTGCATGCAATACAATTAATTCATTAATTAATCATCTGCTATCTATATAGAAATAGTAATGACGATCTTTCTTCTTTTAGCCCTCCGGATCGAAGAAATCTACTGAAAAGAGCGGACAAGGCCCAACCAAAAAGTTGGAAGACCATGAGAGGTTCAGGATCGAAGATATCGGTGAAGACGGCAAACTGATTGCTCCCGAAGTTGTCGCAAACAAATTTGTGGCACAATGCGGAGTAATCGTTAGGGACTTCATCCTGATCACCATTCAAAATTGGGAACGTCTTTATTTCTCCCTACCGTGGCCAAAGATTTACTGTGGAAGAGGCTCATGGTTAATTTCAAACTACCGAAGATAGAGATAGATCCAAATGCGGAGGATCCAGTTGAGGACACCTTAGAACATGCGCGAGCCATGGAGATGAAGGTCAGGGAGTGGGATATGAAGAAGATGGTCCAGTGTTTCACCAACTGGAAGAAAAGATTGCACCTTGACTATGTCGTGAAAGATAAGACTCCGGATTTCGAGAAGGTTCAGTTTCAGAAGATAAAACCATTCTAGGCTGAGTTTGTGAATTACAGACGATTGGATCGAACGTGAAAAGAATTGGTCTTACGGGCATGGGGGCACGTTGGACTCGAAAGGGAAGTGTATATATAACATACGACGTAAAGAAGACCCCTTGCCAATCGTGAAGATGAGAAAAGCAGTAAAGGCTGTTAAAGATGGGGACTTCATTCCCGATAGAGAGAATGATGAGTTCACACTCGCCCTTGGAAATAAGGAACATGATGGACGAACACGAGGCACAATAGGCTCCAAACCATGGAGCACTGGGTTTCCCGAAGAGAGGAAGAAATATCTTGATAGAAGTCGTTAGAGGAGAAAGGACAAGGAGGAAGTTGAAGCAGATATTCAGAAAGAGCGAATGCATATAATTGAAGAACGAATAAAGCAACAACAAGATCAAATTAACGCACTTAGCCAGCAAGGTACTACCTACCCATCTCAACAGCACATGGTGGTAGAACCTGCATTCGATGCTACCGGCCTATCGAATAATCGAAAAAGCAGTGTGGCTTCCACCGAGGTCCCGGGTGATGGCAAAAATAATGACGATGGTGCACCGACGATGGCTCCTGTTGGCTACCCAGTGGATGATATCACACAGATGACACATTGTGAGCTACATGTCAAAGTTGTGAACATATCAATGAAGGTGGCGGTCGGCTATGCCTTACCAATTGGACCCACACCAACTTACTACTATCGTCCGGTTCCAAAGGGCTACGCTGTTTTTGGGGTGGATGAAATCATGCCCGCTGAAAGAACATTTTTGGCCCCCATGTGTGGTTTTGGTAATTAATGACAATCTTTATGGACTAATGTGTGTATTAAGTTATACTTGTAGGAACTGTCAATTGGCATCGCTTGGAGATTGTGTCGGCTTCAAGGTCGATGAAATGAGAAGAAGATATGTTGTGCAAGCTCAAAATGCGCCATCTATAGAAGATCTCATGTTTGATGATGAGGAATTAAGAAAGGCGTTCCATCTTGAGAAGGGCAAGATCGTCTACATCGAGCTCAAGTGGAATACTCAAGGCAAAGGTATAATCTTGATAGGTTTTCCCTTTTCCGATCTCATGTTGTGTGTGGGAGACCGGGTTTAGGATAGATAACTGAACTATCAAGAGGGGCTCTCGAATGAGTAATTCGGTCACATCGTTCAGAGAGAGCTCAAACTTTTGCATACTTGCATCATCATATTTGGTTGCTATTTAGTCGTATCCATGTGAGGATTTAGAGCTTGCGTTAATCTCCATAACATGTTCTTGTTCATCAAAATCGGATCTTCCGTTTGTATCTTGTTGCGATTTTGATTTATGCGGCTTTTCGGTTTCCCACCAAGTGAGGTATCTCACATTATTCTATTTGATACTTTCTCACTTGGTGATAACCAATATTTTCACTTTTTATAGGGTAGACCATGTCGTCCTCTTTCCAACGCAATTGGAATTGGGTCAATCGGAGCTTCCAGTCTAAAGTTATTGTCATTTGAGTATTGGCTTTTATTCGGTTTAAAAAGAAAAAAGAAAAGTCTGTTTCTGGGCCGAGCGGTAGTACCGCCCGTGTGGGACGGTACTACTGCCCGCATCTGAGCGTCACGGAGTATCTTCAGCCTAGCCCGGTACCACTTTCTGGTAGTACCGCCTGGTGGGCTAGTACTACCGGCCGGCCCTAGTAAGTTTTCCCCAGCCCAACTTGCATCCTCGCTTGCGCTCGCTACATCGCGCGCCTGCCGCTAGCCCCTCCCCCCCCCCCCGCGTTGACCGCTGGCTGCCCTCGCTGCGCGCGTGCTCTGCTGGCCCACTTTGGCCCCCGCGCGTTGGCCTCACTGCTGCTACCTAGGTGCCTAGCTACTGCTGCTGCGTCTGCTCGCTCGCGAGCTGATGCTCTGCCGCACACAGCTGCTGCTTCGTGTTTTTCCTGGCACATGCGGTAGCTGTCCGGTACTACCGGACCATTCAGAAAAATGCCCCAAACAGCTAGATTTTTGGGGCCCCTATTTAAGACTTTGCCCGTTTTCAGTTTAAGAAGCTCCTTCCTCTTCTATTAGGCTAAGATTTGTCCACACGTGCTCTAGATTTTGAATCTTACCTAATCTCTTCCCCTCCGATGATTCTTGCCCAATTTTGAGTGGAAGAGAGAGGAGATCTAGATCCACGTTTTAACCTAACCGATTCATCTCTTTGTGAGTGCATCTTTGGGGATCTAGATTTTGGGGGATTTTGTGTCTCTGTTTGATTCCTCCTCTCTTGTTCCCACAATAGCTTTAGTAGCATTATTGGAACTTGAGAGTGAGGGATTTGAGCACCTTTGTGGTGTTCTTGCCATTTGCATTTGGTGCATCGGTTTGAGTTCTCCTCGAAGGATTTGGTTTGAGTTACTCATTGGAGCTTGTCCCTCTTGGGTTCTTGGAACCCTAGACGGTTTTGTGGCCTTGGTGGCATTGTGGCCTTTTTTGGCATTTGTTGGGAACATCCAATTAAGTTGTGGAGAAGTGCCCCAACCCTGTGAGAGGTTCCGATTGCCACCGACAAGTGCACCGATAGCGGAAGTGTGGATCGATCCCATTGGGGTGAGATTCATCGGAGAATAAGGGAGGCCTTTTGTGGCGTTGGTGGTTTGATACCACCCCCTATTCAAACGAGACGTATTCCATGTTGGGAGGAACTCAATAAAATATCGTCGTCCCCGCGTGCCTCGGTTATCTCTATACCCGAGCTATTTACTTATGCACTTTACATTGTGATAGCCTTCGTGCTTGAAGTAATCTATATCTTACTATCACTTTGTTGCTTGTATTGCTTAGCATAAGTTGTTGGTGCACATAGGTGAACCCTAGTTGTTCTAGGTTGTGCTTGCAAAGTAAATGCTAGTTTTATTCCGCCTTTGTTGAGCCACTCTAGGAAAAGTTTTAATCGCCTATTCACCCCCCTCTAGGCGACATCCGTATCCTTTCAATTGGTATCAGAGCAAGGTCTCTCATTTTAGGCTTCACCGCCTTGAGAGTAAAGATGTCGGCTAGAGGATTAGTGCACAATGACATGTTCATATTCAATGGCACAAATTATGATATTTGGAAAACTCATATGCTTATTCATTTTCAGGACATGGACCGAAATTTGTAGCGTATTGTAAATATAGGTTTTTCTCCTCCTATGGATTTCAAAAATCTATCTTGTGAGGATGAGAAAAACTTATATCTCGATGCTCAAGCTTCTAATGTGCTTGTTAATGCTTTGAGCTATGTAGTTACATCTTCAATCATTCCTTTTTGGAGCGCTCATGAGTTATGGACAAAACTTCAAGATAAATATGTTGTGTCCAACATTATTGAGGATGATTGTGTTTCTTCCATTTCCGGTCGAGATGAGTTCTCATCCTCTACCACTTCACCAACATGTGACTTTTCACAAGGTAATAATATGGTCAGTGGTGATAGAAATTGCAATTTGTATAGTGTGCTTACTATTTATAATCCCTCATCTCTATCTAGTTGCAATGACCTATCTTTGGACTTTAACACTTCTAGCACTACAAACTTCTTACATACTTATGTTAATAGTCCTTGCATATCATGTATAAATGACTTGAATAAATATCATGATGATATGCTTGTGGTGTCTTGTTGCCATTATAAAAATGCTTCCGTTTCCTCTAGTGCTTGTGTTGCTAACCATTTAGAGGAAACCGAAGATTCTATGGGCCAAGACATGTTTTTGAATGAAGCCACAAATGCAATCTCATGTTCACCTTCTTCAGGTACCCACCTATGCCTTATGTCTAGCGATTCTAAGGTAACTCCTACTTTGGAACCCATTACCTCTTGTGATGAGAAGGATGTGGATAATGTGGAAGAAGTGCTTAATATTGATGATTTATATGAAAAGGGTGAGATTGTTTATCGTGCCCTTGTTAAAAAGGATATTGCTTGTTCTAACTTTGTTGAAGTCTTGGACTTTGCTATTAAGAGCAAAGAACATATTGATAAGTTAGAAACACTAATTGAGGTGCATGATAACAACGTTGATAAAATGTGTAGTCTTGAGCATGAGTATGCTAATATAATTGCAAACCTAAATAAAGCACTTGAAGAGGAACAAACCACCAAGGAATCTCTTGAGGAGACCTTTGCTTTAGAGCTATCTAGAGTAAAGGAATCTCATGATAGAGATCTTTAGGTGGCAAGGGATCTCAAAAGTAAAAATGATGAGACTCAAGTTGCTTATGATAAACTCCTTGAGGATTTTGAGAACCTCAAAAATGGCTCTAGGGTCATAAAGGGTGAGCTCATCAAACTCACCGAGTCACATGAGCAACTTAAAGCGTCATATTCAAAAGAGCTTGCCAAGTTGCCCTTACCTCTTACTAATAATGATGATGCTTGTGATACTAACTCTATTTCTTGTGAAGCATCTATTTTAAAGGAGAATGTTGAGCTAAAGGCTCAAGTTGCTTTGCTAACTAGCAACTATGGGAAATTAGAAGAAAGCCATGTTAAGCTCTCAAGCTCGCATGAGGATCTCTTAGTCTCCCATGGTAGGCTAAAGTTGGCTCATGAGGCCATCATGTCAAAGGTAACATCTAGTGGGCCTCATGTGGACATTAGCACTATATCTACTCCAAATGTTATATTGCCATGTGCTAGTCCATGTAATTCATCCTCTCACAATCATGCTATATCTTGTGATGAATTACATTCTGTGCCTTGTTGCTCTGACAATGTGGCATCTACTTCCTCCAGTACTTTTGTTGAAATTAACCATGTAGAGGAAATCAAAGAGCTCAAGGCTCAAGTCACTTCTTTGAGGAATGACTTGAAAAGGGGTCATCAAGGGAAGGTCGCACTCAACAAAATCTTGAGTGTGCAAAAATCCCCCAATGACAAGAGTGGGCTTGGATTCAACTCCAATGTCAAGAACAAGTCCACTATAAAGTTTAAGCACAATGACAACAAGAAGAATGGCCAAGATCAAGTCAAGAATCTGGCCAACATTGTTTGCTTCAAGTGCAAGGAAGAAGGGCATCATGTCAAACATTTCCCATTAAAGAAGATGTCCCTTGGCAAGAAGCAACAAGGGAAGCAGCCTCAAGCTCTATATCTTGTTAGAGATGGGCCTCCTCCCAAGAAGACTCAAGCTCTTCCTCAAGTTGTTGCTTCATCCAAAAATAAAGATGTCAAGTGTAGAACTTGCTACATATGTCGTGAGAAGGGGCATATTTCTTCATCATCCACTATCGGTATCTCCTCATCCAACCCTATCATTATTGATGATGTTTATTCTCTTTGTAAGGATGAGGTTGGCAATGTGTTTGCCAAATTTGTTGGTTCTCAGTGTGGGTTCAAGAAAAGAACCATTTGGGTTGCCAAGCCTATTGTGACTAACCTCTTAGGACCCAACTTGGTTGGGGACCAACAAGCCAAAACTTGATCAATAGGTATTGTTGGAGGGCATTGGAGTCTTGGCTACATTATGAAGAATTGAGGAATCTTCATCAATTATTATTGTCAAGTCAAGCCATTTGGATTATCATGATTATATTATATTCCCAATGTTCCTCCTTGCGGTAACATATGCTTAACTCATTTCATTGAAAGTTACTCGCCCCCTTGTGCATATGTTGGTTTTGTATCTTCCATGCTTTTGTACATGTTGTGCTATCCACTTAATTATCTTGAGGCATCAAGCATATTTGTGTATGATTAGGTGGCACACCATGTATGTGTGTTTCTTGTGTTTGAGCCTTACTTGATTATATTTGCTATCTTATTTGGCTCTTGTGAGAGATTAATGGAGTATACCATTTTGGGGGAGTGTTATGCTTAGGCATTCCATAATCCTAAAAATGTGTGTACATGAGGAATACCACCTAGTATTTGTATTGGATTATTGTCTAGTCTCTATGTGATATAATTCTCATGAGAAATTTAAGTTTTATAATGTCCATTAATTATCTCTATTTGAAGTATTTTGCCTCGCGTTGGTTTATGGTAGTATCACATTATGGGAGAGTCATATGCTTAGTGCATATTACAATCCTAGAAAATGTGAATATTCGAGGTTGTGTCACTTAGAATTGATATTGATAATTATCTAGCACCTATGTGACACAGTTGCTCATACAAGTTCCAATTTGCTTGAATGCCTTTACTGATCTTATTTTGGATCTTGTATATGAGAGTGTTTATTGGTATGTGTTTCCTCATATTTAGATCTCTATATCATCCTGGAAACCATTTTCTTCAAGTTACTCTAATCACTAGTGATTGTGTGACTATTGGAAGCTACCAAGAATCTTGTTCGAAGTATCATGCTTAATTCTTATATTTTATTATATGCTTCTTGTTGTGACTATGATCTTGGATATCCATGCAAGCTACCTTGGGAAAATTATTCCCAATATTTCTTGTCCTTGGACAATGAGTACCCAATTTATCGTAGAATGTATTGATCATATTCACTTTGGCCTTTGCTTAATATTGTCATATCCCTTGCCAAGTAAATGTTTTGAGTGATCTCATCTATTCCTTGCTACTCTTATGAATCTTCTTATTTTATTGATATCCTCTTGTGTTTTACTTATTATAGGTACTAGTGATGACCCCATGTGTGTGCATTTTGCATTCAAAAGGAAAATCCTACATAATGAACTATCCATGGGGGAGCTCTCCTATATTATTTAGAACACTCATATCTATGCTTCATTGTTTGATCCATATCGGGTTTTATGTGCTTGGAACCTCAATCTTTTCGTTTTGGTATTTTGTGCCATCATGAGAAGTTTGTGGAGTTTGTTTCTTGTTGAAACCTTGCTCTTTTGGGGAGTTGGTTTTGTCTCATTCCTTGTTTCATGATTTGACCATTTTAGAATGAGATAAATCCTTGAGCATTTTTATTTCTATCTATCTTTTGCTCTTTTGGTCTTAGCCTAAGTTCATTTGTTGAACTTGTGATCTTTCATGTGTTGAATTGGTTCTTTGATACAAATTGAATATCATTTTTACTTGTTGTTTTTGTTCAAATTGTATCTCCTTTTTGGTTCTTGAAAGCTTTATGCATGCATATTTATTATATGTTTATATTATGGCATGCTTGCTTTCTTTGATCCAATATATAGGGGAAACTCCACCAAATCCCATCGGCTAAGTTGTGCATGAAATTCAATTTCATATCAATATGCACATATTTATGTGGAGTCTCTCCTATATATTGTAGTTGCACTAACTACATTGGACCCAATAAGTTTGGGGACCATTTTGTACTTAAATGTGTTTTAGGTACATTGGAGATATATTGGATGCTTGTCTCTCAAATCTTGAAGAAGTGGTGCATTAATGAAAATTGGAGGCAAGCTATAGGATGATCAATGAATTCATATCCTCTATATCCTACCAATTATATCTCGGTAACAAGTATCTCTTGCTCATGCATATTTATCTTGCTTCCAACCTTTTGTAGGTTGCATCTTGGCATGAATTTTTGTTATTATATTTATTGTTGTATCTCTAGCCATGGTATTAAGAGAACTCTCTATTGTAAATGTGTAGAAATTGAGATGAGTTCATATAATTGGGACTATACAAAATCATGCATATGATCCATCAATTCCAAATATGTCAATCTAGCAATTTTGTTACCTATATTTTCCTCAACTTCTCTCATGTGCAATAGTGAGATTTTGCTAGTTGTTTATTCCGTGTGATACTTGTTGCCTTTCTCCATATATTTGAACTTTCTCCTTTTCCCTTGGTGATAGTTGTAATATATGTAGTGTGTTGGTATTTTAAGCTCATTAATGTACAATAATATATATTTGAGCCTTTGGCCGTGCTTTGAAGCAAAAATCTTATTGGTATTATGACTTCATTTTTTGCTTTCATGTGATTTCTTGTATATCTTCTTTATGTGTGCATATGTCTTTGTTGGCATATGTCTTTGTGATGTTTTCACTTAGAGACATATGCACATATGAGAAGATAATTTTTAGTTGAATTTATTCCTTGGATACCACCTTTTATTCCTTTTGATTTTTCGGTGGCCTCCAAATTTATTTGCCTATGAGTGCTTGTTCCTCTTGTTTGCATCTTCGGGCACTCATATTTGTTCTCTAATGCCTTGTATTGTTAAATGAATTTGTATGAGTAAGGATTCCATGATTATGCACCTTGTTCCCAAATATAATTATCATAATTGGTGCATTATTTTTGGGGAGCTCATCTAATTCATTTAATAATGCTCCTTTGTCTTCTTTCTCATTTGTTATGTTTTAAATGCTTATGGGGGAGCGAGGATTCCATATTTGTACAACATGTATTCTATTGCATTTATCTTGAATCATGCAAAAATCTTGGGGAGCTTCTCTAATTTGTTATTTAAAGCACTCTTTTGATCATATCATAACATCTTGTTGTTTCTATGTGGACTCATTTGTTGTTTTCAATTGATTTGTCGGATCTCGTGATTGCTTGTGTCATTTGTGATGCGTCGTTTATTTATTCCTTTGGTAATCTTCAGATCCTCGATATAGTTCTACTCCCTCCCAAGTATTCATCATTGGATATGTGCGTAGGCACACCTTTGGAGGAATTATTACTATATTTGCCTTCTAGAGCTTGTCACCCATTTCGGCAATCGATGCTAATGGGGGAGAAGTTTTAGAGGGTTTAAGGGAAATGGTTTATGATTTGAGTTTGTTCCTAAGCATTTGCCTTTCATGCTCTTGCATCTTAGTGGTTGCTTAGCATGTGGTATATAGAGGAAACTCCACCAATGATAATGATTGGCAATATATGCAATGAAATTCAAGTTCATCACACATGCATAGATTGTAGGGGAGTTTGGTCTATATATGGTGGTGGTACCAATATCACATATGTAGTATTTGATATTTGTATTACCATCTTATTCATTAAAATTCCTTATATAAACCCTCTTAAAGGTATTGTAATCAATTACCAAAATGGGGGAGATTGAAAGAACATTTTTGGCCCCCATGTGTGGTTTTGGTAATTAATGACAATCTTTATGGACTAATGTGTGTATTAAGTTATACTTGTAGGAACTGTCCATTGGCATCGCTTGGAGCTTGTGTCGGCTTCAAGGTCGATGAAATGAGAAGAAGATATGTTGTGCAAGCTCAAAATGCGCCATCTATAGAAGATCTCATGTTTGATGTGTGCCATCCTCCGTGATCATGGATCGATGATTAGGAATTAAGAAAGGCGTTCCATCTTGAGAAGGGCAAGATCGTCTACATCGAGCTCAAGTGGAATGCTCAAGGCAAAGGTATAATCTTGATAGGTTTCCCTTTTTCCGATCTCATGTTGTGTGTGGGAGACCGGGTTTAGGATAGATAAACGTACTATCAAGAGGGGCTCTCGATTGAGTAATTCGGTCACATCGTTCGGAGAGAGCTCAAACTTTTGCATACTTGCATCATCATATTTGGTTGCTATTTGATCTTATCCATGTGAGGATTTAGAGCTAGTGTTAATCTCCATAACAAGTTCTTGTTCATCAAAATCGGATCTTCCGTTTGTATCTTGTTGCGATTTTGATTTATGCGGCTTTTCGGTTTCCCACCAAGTGAGGTATCTCACATTATTCTATTTGGTACTTTCTCACTTGGTGATAACCAATATTTTCACTTTTTATAGGGTAGACCATGTCATCCTCTTTCCAACGCAATTGGAATCGGGTCAATCGGAGCTTCCAGTCAAAATTTATTGTCATTTGGGTATTGGCTTTTATTCGGTTTAAAAAGAAAAAAAGAAAAGTCTGTTTCTGGGCCGAGCGGTAGTACCGCCCGTGCCGCCCGCATCTGAGCGTCACGGAGTATCTTCAGCCTAGCCCGGTACCACTTTCTGGTAGTACCGCCCGGGTGGTACCGGCCCTGGTAAGTTTTCCCCAGCCCAGCTTGCATCCTCGCTTGTGCTCGCTGCATCGCGCGCCCGCCCGCTGCTGCCCAGCGTTGACCCGCCGCCTCCGCTGCCTGGTCGCTTCGCTTGCGCGCGCACGCGAGCTGCCGCTGCAGCCCTGCCCCCCCCCCCCCCCCCCCCCCCGTGTTGACCGATGGCTGCCCTCGCTGCGTGCGGGTGCTCTGCTGGCCTGCTGTGGCCCCGCGCGTTGTCCTCGCTACTACAGCCGCGCTGGGCTGCCTAGCTGCTGCTGCGTCTGCTTGCTCGCGAGCTGCTGCTCTGCCCGCACGCCAGGCGCTGCTGCTGTGCTGCTTCGTGTTTTTCCTGGCACATGCGGTAGCTGTCCGGTACTACCGGACTGTTCAGAAAAATGCCCCAAACGGCTAGATTTTTGGGGCTCCTATTTAAGACTTTGCCCGTTTTCCGTTTAAGAAGCTCCTTCGTCTTCTATTAGGCTAAGCTTTGTCCACACATGCTCTAGATTTTGAATCTTGCCTAATCTCTTCCCCTCCGATGATTCTTGCCCAATTTTGAGTGGAAGAGAGAGGAGATCTAGATCCACGTTTTGACCTAACCGATTCATCTCTTTGTGAGTGCATCTTTGGGGATCTAGATTTTGGGGGATTTTGTGTCTCTCTTTGGTTCCTCTTCTCTTGTTCCCCCAATAGCTTTAGTAGCTTTGTTGGAACTTGAGAGTGAGGGATTTGAGCACCTTTGTGGTGTTCTTGCCATTTGCATTTGGTGCATCGGTTTGATTTCTCCTCGGAGGATTTGGTTTGAGTTACTCATTGGATCTTGTCCCTCTTGGGTTCTTGGAACCCTAGACGGTTTTGTGGCCTTTTGTGGCATTTGTTGGGAGCCTCCAATTAAGTTGTGGAGAAGTTCCCCAACCTTGTGAGAGGTTCCGGTTGCCACCGACAAGTGCAACGATAGTGGAAGCGTGGATCGATCTCATTGGGGTGAGATTCATCGAAGAATAAGGGAGGCCTTTTGTGGCATTGGTGGTTTGATACCACCCCCTCTTCAAACGAGACGTACTCCATGTTGGGAGGAACTCGGTAAAATATCGCCGTCCCCGCGTGCCTCGGTTATCTCTATACCCGAGCTATTTACTTATGCACTTTACATCGTGATAGACTTCGTGCTTGAAGTAATCTATATCTTGCTATCACTTTGTTGCTTGTATTGCTTAGCATAAGTTGTTGGTGCACATAGGTGAACCCTAGTTGTTCTAGGTTGTGCTTGCAAAGTAAACTCTAGTTTTATTCCGCCGTTGTTGAGACACTCTAGGAAAAGTTTTAATCGCCTATTCACCCCCCCCCCCCCCTCTAGGCGACATCTGTATCCTTTCACCCACCTTTGAAGTTTTCAAGCTTGACTATCCTGCAGGTGAAGGGGATGTGACTGAACTGGAAGAAGAAACAAACGTCACCATTCTATGGCCAAAGGAATATATTGTGCTTCCAAATCACACGCCAAGACCATCTTCACCGCCGCCTCACCCGTCTCCTGTGAGGTCATCGCCGCTGCGGCAGCCGTCTTCGTCGCCTCACCCGTATCCGTCGCCTCACCAATCTCCGGCGTAGCCATCGCCGCGGCAGCCATCGCCGGCGCCTCAGGATAAAAAGCGTAAGCGTACCACCGCTACTCTGCGTCATGGGAAGCGATCGCCGAAACGTAAACAAGAGCCTCTTCCAAAAGTACCAAAGGTTCCTCCCAAGAGGGCTTATCACTGTACTGAAGAGGAGACTACGGCTATCGTTGATGCGGAAATGATAGCGTTTTTCGCTAAGCTGAGGCGGCCAAAAGAGCCAGAGTTCCCCAGCACCAAAGAAGAAAAAGCCCGAGTGTTCAAAATGCTAAAGACTCTTCATCAACCCGAGCCAAAGCTGTCATCAGACTATGAGCGTTCTATTCTCAAGTCACATGCGGCACAACAAGCCTCGAAGAGCAGTACTGATGCAAGCGAGAAATCTGTTGCCCATCTCAGAGAACAAGCAAAACAGTCTTGCGCCCCTCTCAGGGTGATTTCCCATACCAATGTGGGGTCGAGCAAATATGCGGCCGGAGAGCAGTATGATCTAGATATAGTTGCACAATACGGAGAAGCTGCCGCTGCTCAAGGTATGAGTATTGCCCAGTACTTATCTCAGTTACGGTACTTCCCCGTGTGTGAAGTAGCATATAAATACCAGTACGGCAAACCTCTCGTCAAACCTGAGGAGAAAAATAATCTTCCAACAAAAATGCGAAGATTGCATAACTGGTACATGCATGCCACAAAGGCCAGGGCTAACTGGATAACGCTGAGGGTTACAAAAAAGCATTATGGGGAAGAAATAGATGACATGATATCCATTGAATTTGAAAAACTATTTCAATTATTCAATCAAGACGCCTTGGACAAATTGATCATCAGTGCCTATTGTCTGTAAGTACTAATTCTGTAATTAATTTAGTCTCTAGTTATCTCACCTCGTTTATTGCATGTATATAATCATACTATAATATGCAGAATAAAGATTCTTAAATGCAGCAGAGGACAAATCTATGACATTGGGTTTATTGACCCATATTGGGTTCATCAAGCTAATATCAAAACAAACCCCAGGATACGGACGATAATATCGTACACGCGTTAAGGTTTCAAGAAACTAGAAGGGAAATACTATTTCCTTACAACTTCGAGTGAGTGTTATTGTCTTGTATACATTTCGCTTACTCGATGTTGAGTATATAATTGATTAGTTATGCATGTGCAGCTTCCACTATATTCTGTTAATCATTCAACTTGACAAAGGACGTGTACTAGTCATGGACTCGAAATATAAACCCCTTGAGACGTGGAATGACGTGCATATGCTTCTCCAGCGGTAATTCTAATCATTACGACACTATATCGGCAACGTTCGTGAATTTTATGATATCAAGTAATTAATAACGTGTTTTATTCGTTTTCTTCGCCGGGCAGCGCTTGGAAACAGTTCACCAACAAGGTTAGGGGTGTTTGGAAAGAGGAGCTTACATTTCAACCACTAGATGTAAGCACCACTAGCTATATCCGTGCATCTCTTTGATTCTAGTTTTGATACTGTTATTATCATGCTTGATTATTTTTTTTTGATTGAACTCTGTTCTTGTAAAGTGTCTGACGCAGGGACCAGGGAACAATTTATGTGGATACTATGTTTGCGAGTTCATCCGTCAGACGTGTTGTGAGAATGACAGAAATTTAGAGCAACTCCACATGCGTAAACAATTTCTATAGTTTTTAATTACCATCAGATTGTGTTTTGTTTCATTCATATAGGTTGACTCCTTTTCTAAATCAGATCGAACGTCTACGGGATGGTCTTCTGCCAAAGGATCGCGTACGAGCAATTAAGGAGGAATTGGCGGGATTCTTGGATGCAGAAGTCCTAAACCCAAAAGGAGAATACTATTTGGGTGTGTATAAACAATTGGGATTGTACAAAGAGCTTATTTTGTATGTAGTGCATGAACTCCATGTATCGAATGTAATATGTTTGACACTTGGATCTATATTGTCATGATGATCTTGTGTAATATAATGGTTTCTTCATTGATGAGTGCAAAACACTAAATAAAAAATAAAACAACATAAATAAATTCTCTGCCACGGTACAGAAAGTGGCCAAATTGTTGCCGCGGCAAAAAAAAGTTGTCAAAATGAATTCTCTACCGCGGCAGAGAAAATGTGTCAAATCTCTGCCGTGGCAGAGGGTTATTTGTCCCGGTTCGTGTTACGAACCGGGACGGTTGCTCCTCCCCCATCGCCCTCTGTCGCGGCCACGTGTACGCCCTTTTGTCCCGGTTGGTGGGGCAACCGGGACTAAAGGTTAGGGCTTTAGTCTCGATTGCCCCGTCCCAGTTGGGTAACCGGGACTAAATGTCCTTACCAACCGGGACACATGGGCGGTTTCCACTAGTGACTACTTTCTTTCTCGCCTTTCTTTCTGTCTGACGGTGGAATATGACCGGGTGAGTAGGATGGACGACCGTCAGTCCATCACCAACTGGTTTACAAGTTCGATGGAATACGACCAGGTGAGTAGGATGGACGACCGTCGGTCCATCACCAACTAGTTTACAACTTTGACGTGACTAGGATTCCAACTTGAATGCGTAAACCCAAATTCAGTAGCAAAGCACGAAGAAATATTTACACTGTGTATGCGGGAAAAGGAGTTTTTATTGCACCACAATATTTAGCTAGGTCGCTAGGAAGCCTCTGTCAAGTTAGCTTTGTAGATTCACTGATGGCCTTTCTTTTGCAGATGCTCCGCGTGATATTGTTCCGAAACAGCAAGCTCAAAGGTGTGACAGTGGGAGAAGAATATGATGGGCTTGTCTCACGTTTCCTTTATGTCGATCGGTAGCAGACCTACATACCTCCTGTGTAAGTGGGACTGCCCGCGGGAGGACCGCATACGTCCGCACAGTCCTACACAATTTAAGTGGGTGTCACACGGGAGCCCGCAAAACTTATGCGGATGTCCATTATTTCACGTTTATCCACATGTACCCATAAATACGTTACTGCAATTGCTGCTTGTATAATGTTCATAAAAATAGTATTAATTATTGTTTTCACTTTCTGAGTGACTCTCCATTCTTTCTACTAGACATAATATTTACTTGATTGGGAAATTCCTACTCCTTTCAATCCAAAATAATGTTCTCATATTTGGCTAGATTCGGATGTATCTAGCACGAAAATATGACTAGATATATTCGAATCTAGACAAATATGAAAATATTAATTTGGATCGAAGTGGCTTTTTTTATGTTTTCTCGATCGTGGGCTTCCCACGGAAACCCGCGATTTTTTCTTGTTTACCCGTGGGTGTCCCGCATAGCCTTTTATGTGGGCTTGGGTAGTGGGCCGTGGGCAGCCCACTCCCACCTGCACCCGGAGATAGCACCCGGAGCCGATGCCGAATGTGCACGGGATGTGCACGTCCCCGCACTTTTCGCAACAGTTGATGTTCCTCTCCGGCGCTGCTGGTGGCGCGCCGGAGGTGGTGAGGAGGGTGGCATGGGAGATGGCTAAGAGGAGGAGGAACGGTAGTGCTTGATGAGGCATGGCTGCTGGAGTGTTGCTTAACTGAACCTTCTCAGTAAACCATATAGTAGTAACATGAAAGCTAAGTGATGATGATTCGAGTGATCAAAATCATGGCCCTTGTGGGCACATTAATATTGGACCAATTTTATGGTGATCCTCCACGTGGTGATCCTTGACTGGCTACCGGACGAGCTAAAGAATTTTGATCCGCTATGGAAGGGAATACACTGGCCCATGTATGCACTAAGCGATAATCATCGCTTCAGCAAGGGCAAGCAGACGAGGCAGACATGAGTTTTGGATTACTACAATGTGGGTCTAGCTACTGCTCCTAATCTTAATTATATTTTCTGTCCAAGAACAGCCAAGCAACTATTGCCACACACTAGCTAGGCCCCATGGGTGTCTCGGTATCCTACTGGCTTTTTGTTGCCGGTAATCATGGAGCATCAATCATCGAAGCAACTGACTGGCACCGCACTCACTAGAAAATTAGTGTACTAACTAAATATAATACCCTCTAAATAGACATGTGTTGCTATTTGGAAAGAAAGAAAAGTTATTCAGCTGTTGTTCTGGCAAAAAAGATGTGTAGACACATTTCAACACTATCTGTGTGCGTAACAAAGCTACTTCCTCCGATCCATAATATGTATCGTCCATTTCGCAAACTTTATACTAAATGAGCGACACTTATTATGGATCGGAGGGAGTACAATGAATCGTCCATATACATGTTTTGCAGGGCCTTTTTTCTCGTGAATAAACTTTCCTTTTTATCTATGTTTCTAAACTTTGCTGTAACTTATTTCCTTCCAAAACAATGAATGACTTGCATATTTTCTCTTTCTTTTCCTTGCTGTCTAAGATAAATTTTTATTTACTCTATTCTCGCCTTCCTTTCTATGTGAAGGCCTGGAACAGGAATAAGACGAGGTGGGATGAACGACCGTCAGCAACTCTCGCTTATAAGTTCCACGTGACTGGGATGCCAACTTGAAGAATCGGTGCGAGTCTTCTTCTACAAGAGAATGTTGAGATCACATTCTTATTTGAGTGTTTGGTCTGGCTCACGGTGAGTGATCGACCTGAACCGCAGCAAATCACTAATTTGGCGCATCATACACACACAAGCTCAATAATCAAGAACTCATAGTGTGTGTCTCTTTCGAAACTGTGTTGGACACAAGTCGCTATTGTTCCGAAACATCATGCTCAAAAGTGTGAAATTGGGGGAAGAATGTGACGGGCTTGTATCACATTTTCTTTCTATTAATCAGCGGCAGGGCCTACATATCTCCTGAGTAATCATTTAGTACACTTTCTTTTTCTATATTCAAGTAGGGTGTTATATCATTAATTAATTTATTGTGTTATATCATTAAGATTAGGAGCTACTGCTCGATAATCTTATCTTTTGTGTCCAGAGGCCCCATGGGTGTCTTGGTATCGTATTCGCTTTACCTTGCCACTCATCATAGTAGAGCATCAATCATCGAAGGAAGTGATTGGCACTGCACTTACTAGGAAATTAGTACTAGCTAAATACCCTCTAAATAGACATGCTTGTTATTCGGAAAGAAAGAAAAGTTATTCAGCTGTTGTTCAGGAAAAAAAGATGTGTAAGACGCATTTCAACACTACCTGTGCGCAATTAGCTAGAATGAATGTCCATATGTATGATTTTCAGGCCTTTTTCTCGTAAATAATTCATTTCTTTCTAAGACAAATTTTATTTACTACTTTCTTTCTTGTCTTCCTTTCTATTTGACGGTGGAATACGACCAGGTGAGTAGGATGGACGACGGTCAGTCTGTCACCAACTGGTTTACAAGTTCGACGTGACTAGGATGCCAACTTGAAATCGTAAACCCAAATTCAGTAGCAAAGCACGAATAAATATTTACACTACTCAGGAAAAGGATTTTTTATCGCACCACAATATTTAGCTAGGTCGCTAGGAAGCCTCTGTCAAGTTAGCTTTGTAGATTCCCTGATGGCATTTCTTTTGCAGATGCTCCACGTGATATTGTTCCGAAACAGCAAGCTCAAAGGTGTGACATTGGTGGAAGAATATGATGGGCTTGTCTCACGTTTCCTTTATGTCAATCAGTATACTGAGTAGCAGACCTACATATCTCCTGAGTAATCACTTTATTTTTCTATACTCAAAGAGTGCGTTATATCATTTATTTATTTATTGTGGAGTATCATCCTATGGCAATTTCGACAAAAATATCTCAAAACTAAAAAAAATTCACAAACTGAACTCTGGCCGAAACTATTTCACCATGCAACGCCGTCAACGGTGGCGCCACACCCTGAAGCGCAATGCCATAAGCTGCCAGCGTGGCCTCGTGGCCCCGACTTCATAAGTGCGGCATCACAGCTAATGGCACCACACTGTATAGTGTAACGCCATCAGGCGCGCCGCACTTGACATGTACCAAATCGCGAGTCGCCGGCCCTCCGCCGGCCCTCCTCTGACCCAGACCTCATTCCCCAACCTAGCACACTATAGAGGACCTCCATGGCAGCTAGGGTTCGGCGCCCCCTCACTCAAATTGGCCAGATCTAAAGGAAAACTACAAGAATCTTGCCCCAATCCCTTCCCTAGGTCTTATATCTCAATCCTATCAATTTCATCCTCAAAATTCTTCCAATTTATCCTCTATTTGTAATTTCAGGTAAAACCCTATATTCTATTGGATATTGAAATTTATATGAATCATTGCCATGTTTATTTGATATTTAGGTTTAGGAATGGCATAGTACTCATTGGTAGAACTCTAGTTAGTTGTTTTAGCTTACAAAACCCAATAGTATATGTTGGGTGTTTTGTTCATATTTGCAACTTCCCTTTACTTATGTTAGATGCTAGTTTGAAATATTTGTAATGTGGAAATTATAGATAGAGTATGATGGGCTATTTGTAATGTTACAAGTATAGTTAGAGTAAGGTGGAATATATGTTCATGTGAGAATAATTGTTCATATTGTTTCTGTTGTTTTGAATATGTAGGATGGAACTTCTAAATCCTCACTACGATGTTCAACATCGTGCCTATAAGTTGTCTGAGAAGAGAGAGGTACTAAAAACCCACATGCTTGTTCATATTGTTTCAGTATGTTGAGATGGAAATCTAACCTTGGCCATTGTATGTTTGCAGGAGCTTCTACCCTTCAACTTAGGTATCACGAGGTATCGTCCAACAAGATGCCTTACGATGAGTAGTATACTCTCTACATTGAGTAGCTAGGACTCCTCCCCTTTATCCACATGGTCACTCGGTCGACACCGAACTTCAACCCTGTTGCGATCACCACACTTGTCGACCGGTGGAGGCCGGAGACACACACTTTTTGTAGAGGTGCGTAGCATGGAAAACAAAAAAAAATTATTGCATGAACACACACAAGCCAAGATCTATCTACTATATTGTAGCAACGAGTCGATTAGAGTACTCACCCTCGAAGATTCCAAAGCGGTTAACGAGAGCAGATTCGCGTGGGTGATGTAGTCGTACACTTGCCGATCTCAAGATCGCGTAGACGATCCTTCCGGCGCTGTGTTCCGGCAGCGCTTCCGTGGTCGGTCACACGTTCGGTACACGATGAATACCTTCCTCTCCCTTGTTCTAGCAGGCAGCGGAGCTTGTAGTTCTGTCCTCGCGATCCCGGCAGCACGACAGCATGGAATCGGGTCAATCGGAGCTTCCAGTCAAAATTTATTGTCATTTGGGTATTGGCTTTTATTCGGTTTAAAAAGAAAAAAAGAAAAGTCTGTTTCTGGGCCGAGCGGTAGTACCGCCCGTGCCGCCCGCATCTGAGCGTCACGGAGTATCTTCAGCCTAGCCCGGTACCACTTTCTGGTAGTACCGCCCGGGTGGTACCGGCCCTGGTAAGTTTTCCCCAGCCCAGCTTGCATCCTCGCTTGTGCTCGCTGCATCGCGCGCCCGCCCGCTGCTGCCCAGCGTTGACCCGCCGCCTCCGCTGCCTGGTCGCTTCGCTTGCGCGCGCACGCGAGCTGCCGCTGCAGCCCTGCCCCCCCCCCCCCCCCCCGTGTTGACCGATGGCTGCCCTCGCTGCGTGCGGGTGCTCTGCTGGCCTGCTGTGGCCCCGCGCGTTGTCCTCGCTACTACAGCCGCGCTGGGCTGCCTAGCTGCTGCTGCGTCTGCTTGCTCGCGAGCTGCTGCTCTGCCCGCACGCCAGGCGCTGCTGCTGTGCTGCTTCGTGTTTTTCCTGGCACATGCGGTAGCTGTCCGGTACTACCGGACTGTTCAGAAAAATGCCCCAAACGGCTAGATTTTTGGGGCTCCTATTTAAGACTTTGCCCGTTTTCCGTTTAAGAAGCTCCTTCGTCTTCTATTAGGCTAAGCTTTGTCCACACATGCTCTAGATTTTGAATCTTGCCTAATCTCTTCCCCTCCGATGATTCTTGCCCAATTTTGAGTGGAAGAGAGAGGAGATCTAGATCCACGTTTTGACCTAACCGATTCATCTCTTTGTGAGTGCATCTTTGGGGATCTAGATTTTGGGGGATTTTGTGTCTCTCTTTGGTTCCTCTTCTCTTGTTCCCCCAATAGCTTTAGTAGCTTTGTTGGAACTTGAGAGTGAGGGATTTGAGCACCTTTGTGGTGTTCTTGCCATTTGCATTTGGTGCATCGGTTTGATTTCTCCTCGGAGGATTTGGTTTGAGTTACTCATTGGATCTTGTCCCTCTTGGGTTCTTGGAACCCTAGACGGTTTTGTGGCCTTTTGTGGCATTTGTTGGGAGCCTCCAATTAAGTTGTGGAGAAGTTCCCCAACCTTGTGAGAGGTTCCGGTTGCCACCGACAAGTGCAACGATAGTGGAAGCGTGGATCGATCTCATTGGGGTGAGATTCATCGAAGAATAAGGGAGGCCTTTTGTGGCATTGGTGGTTTGATACCACCCCCTCTTCAAACGAGACGTACTCCATGTTGGGAGGAACTCGGTAAAATATCGCCGTCCCCGCGTGCCTCGGTTATCTCTATACCCGAGCTATTTACTTATGCACTTTACATCGTGATAGACTTCGTGCTTGAAGTAATCTATATCTTGCTATCACTTTGTTGCTTGTATTGCTTAGCATAAGTTGTTGGTGCACATAGGTGAACCCTAGTTGTTCTAGGTTGTGCTTGCAAAGTAAACTCTAGTTTTATTCCGCCGTTGTTGAGACACTCTAGGAAAAGTTTTAATCGCCTATTCACCCCCCCCCCTCTAGGCGACATCTGTATCCTTTCACCCACCTTTGAAGTTTTCAAGCTTGACTATCCTGCAGGTGAAGGGGATGTGACTGAACTGGAAGAAGAAACAAACGTCACCATTCTATGGCCAAAGGAATATATTGTGCTTCCAAATCACACGCCAAGACCATCTTCACCGCCGCCTCACCCGTCTCCTGTGAGGTCATCGCCGCTGCGGCAGCCGTCTTCGTCGCCTCACCCGTATCCGTCGCCTCACCAATCTCCGGCGTAGCCATCGCCGCGGCAGCCATCGCCGGCGCCTCAGGATAAAAAGCGTAAGCGTACCACCGCTACTCTGCGTCATGGGAAGCGATCGCCGAAACGTAAACAAGAGCCTCTTCCAAAAGTACCAAAGGTTCCTCCCAAGAGGGCTTATCACTGTACTGAAGAGGAGACTACGGCTATCGTTGATGCGGAAATGATAGCGTTTTTCGCTAAGCTGAGGCGGCCAAAAGAGCCAGAGTTCCCCAGCACCAAAGAAGAAAAAGCCCGAGTGTTCAAAATGCTAAAGACTCTTCATCAACCCGAGCCAAAGCTGTCATCAGACTATGAGCGTTCTATTCTCAAGTCACATGCGGCACAACAAGCCTCGAAGAGCAGTACTGATGCAAGCGAGAAATCTGTTGCCCATCTCAGAGAACAAGCAAAACAGTCTTGCGCCCCTCTCAGGGTGATTTCCCATACCAATGTGGGGTCGAGCAAATATGCGGCCGGAGAGCAGTATGATCTAGATATAGTTGCACAATACGGAGAAGCTGCCGCTGCTCAAGGTATGAGTATTGCCCAGTACTTATCTCAGTTACGGTACTTCCCCGTGTGTGAAGTAGCATATAAATACCAGTACGGCAAACCTCTCGTCAAACCTGAGGAGAAAAATAATCTTCCAACAAAAATGCGAAGATTGCATAACTGGTACATGCATGCCACAAAGGCCAGGGCTAACTGGATAACGCTGAGGGTTACAAAAAAGCATTATGGGGAAGAAATAGATGACATGATATCCATTGAATTTGAAAAACTATTTCAATTATTCAATCAAGACGCCTTGGACAAATTGATCATCAGTGCCTATTGTCTGTAAGTACTAATTCTGTAATTAATTTAGTCTCTAGTTATCTCATCTCGTTTATTGCATGTATATAATCATACTATAATATGCAGAATAAAGATTCTTAAATGCAGCAGAGGACAAATCTATGACATTGGGTTTATTGACCCATATTGGGTTCATCAAGCTAATATCAAAACAAACCCCAGGATACGGACGATAATATCGTACACGCGTTAAGGTTTCAAGAAACTAGAAGGGAAATACTATTTCCTTACAACTTCGAGTGAGTGTTATTGTCTTGTATACATTTCGCTTACTCGATGTTGAGTATATAATTGATTAGTTATGCATGTGCAGCTTCCACTATATTCTGTTAATCATTCAACTTGACAAAGGACGTGTACTAGTCATGGACTCGAAATATAAACCCCTTGAGACGTGGAATGACGTGCATATGCTTCTCCAGCGGTAATTCTAATCATTACGACACTATATCGGCAACGTTCGTGAATTTTATGATATCAAGTAATTAATAACGTGTTTTATTCGTTTTCTTCGCCGGGCAGCGCTTGGAAACAGTTCACCAACAAGGTTAGGGGTGTTTGGAAAGAGGAGCTTACATTTCAACCACTAGATGTAAGCACCACTAGCTATATCCGTGCATCTCTTTGATTCTAGTTTTGATACTGTTATTATCATGCTTGATTATTTTTTTTTGATTGAACTCTGTTCTTGTAAAGTGTCTGACGCAGGGACCAGGGAACAATTTATGTGGATACTATGTTTGCGAGTTCATCCGTCAGACGTGTTGTGAGAATGACAGAAATTTAGAGCAACTCCACATGCGTAAACAATTTCTATAGTTTTTAATTACCATCAGATTGTGTTTTGTTTCATTCATATAGGTTGACTCCTTTTCGAAATCAGATCGAACGTCTACGGGATGGTCTTCTGCCAAAGGATCGCGTACGAGCAATTAAGGAGGAATTGGCGGGATTCTTGGATGCAGAAGTCCTAAACCCAAAAGGAGAATACTATTTGGGTGTGTATAAACAATTGGGATTGTACAAAGAGCTTATTTTGTATGTAGTGCATGAACTCCATGTATCGAATGTAATATGTTTGACACTTGGATCTATATTGTCATGATGATCTTGTGTAATATAATGGTTTCTTCATTGATGAGTGCAAAACACTAAATAAAAAATAAAACAACATAAATAAATTCTCTGCCACGGTACAGAAAGTGGCCAAATTGTTGCCGCGGCAAAAAAAAGTTGTCAAAATGAATTCTCTACCGCGGCAGAGAAAATGTGTCAAATCTCTGCCGTGGCAGAGGGTTATTTGTCCCGGTTCGTGTTACGAACCGGGACGGTTGCTCCTCCCCCATCGCCCTCTGTCGCGGCCACGTGTACGCCCTTTTGTCCCGGTTGGTGGGGCAACCGGGACTAAAGGTTAGGGCTTTAGTCTCGATTGCCCCGTCCCAGTTGGGTAACCGGGACTAAATGTCCTTACCAACCGGGACACATGGGCGGTTTCCACTAGTGACTACTTTCTTTCTCGCCTTTCTTTCTGTCTGACGGTGGAATATGACCGGGTGAGTAGGATGGACGACCGTCAGTCCATCACCAACTGGTTTACAAGTTCGATGGAATACGACCAGGTGAGTAGGATGGACGACCGTCGGTCCATCACCAACTAGTTTACAACTTTGACGTGACTAGGATTCCAACTTGAATGCGTAAACCCAAATTCAGTAGCAAAGCACGAAGAAATATTTACACTGTGTATGCGGGAAAAGGAGTTTTTATTGCACCACAATATTTAGCTAGGTCGCTAGGAAGCCTCTGTCAAGTTAGCTTTGTAGATTCACTGATGGCCTTTCTTTTGCAGATGCTCCGCGTGATATTGTTCCGAAACAGCAAGCTCAAAGGTGTGACAGTGGGAGAAGAATATGATGGGCTTGTCTCACGTTTCCTTTATGTCGATCGGTAGCAGACCTACATACCTCCTGTGTAAGTGGGACTGCCCGCGGGAGGACCGCATACGTCCGCACAGTCCTACACAATTTAAGTGGGTGTCACACGGGAGCCCGCAAAACTTATGCGGATGTCCATTATTTCACGTTTATCCACATGTACCCATAAATACGTTACTGCAATTGCTGCTTGTATAATGTTCATAAAAATAGTATTAATTATTGTTTTCACTTTCTGGGTGACTCTCCATTCTTTCTACTAGACATAATATTTACTTGATTGGGAAATTCCTACTCCTTTCAATCCAAAATAATGTTCTCATATTTGGCTAGATTCGGATGTATCTAGCACGAAAATATGACTAGATATATTCGAATCTAGACAAATGTGAAAATATTAATTTGGATCGAAGTGGCTTTTTTTATGTTTTCTCGATCGTGGGCTTCCCACGGAAACCCGCGATTTTTTCTTGTTTACCCGTGGGTGTCCCGCATAGCCTTTTATGTGGGCTTGGGTAGTGGGCCGTGGGCAGCCCACTCCCACCTGCACCCGGAGATAGCACCCGGAGCCGATGCCGAATGTGCACGGGATGTGCACGTCCCCGCACTTTTCGCAACAGTTGATGTTCCTCTCCGGCGCTGCTGGTGGCGCGCCGGAGGTGGTGAGGAGGGTGGCATGGGAGATGGCTAAGAGGAGGAGGAACGGTAGTGCTTGATGAGGCATGGCTGCTGGAGTGTTGCTTAACTGAACCTTCTCAGTAAACCATATAGTAGTAACATGAAAGCTAAGTGATGATGATTCGAGTGATCAAAATCATGGCCCTTGTGGGCACATTAATATTGGACCAATTTTATGGTGATCCTCCACGTGGTGATCCTTGACTGGCTACCGGACGAGCTAAAGAATTTTGATCCGCTATGGAAGGGAATACACTGGCCCATGTATGCACTAAGCGATAATCATCGCTTCAGCAAGGGCAAGCAGACGAGGCAGACATGAGTTTTGGATTACTACAATGTGGGTCTAGCTACTGCTCCTAATCTTAATTATATTTTCTGTCCAAGAACAGCCAAGCAACTATTGCCACACACTAGCTAGGCCCCATGGGTGTCTCGGTATCCTACTGGCTTTTTGTTGCCGGTAATCATGGAGCATCAATCATCGAAGCAACTGACTGGCACCGCACTCACTAGAAAATTAGTGTACTAACTAAATATAATACCCTCTAAATAGACATGTGTTGCTATTTGGAAAGAAAGAAAAGTTATTCAGCTGTTGTTCTGGCAAAAAAGATGTGTAGACACATTTCAACACTATCTGTGTGCGTAACAAAGCTACTTCCTCCGATCCATAATATGTATCGTCCATTTCGCAAACTTTATACTAAATGAGCGACACTTATTATGGATCGGAGGGAGTACAATGAATCGTCCATATACATGTTTTGCAGGGCCTTTTTTCTCGTGAATAAACTTTCCTTTTTATCTATGTTTCTAAACTTTGCTGTAACTTATTTCCTTCCAAAACAATGAATGACTTGCATATTTTCTCTTTCTTTTCCTTGCTGTCTAAGATAAATTTTTATTTACTCTATTCTCGCCTTCCTTTCTATGTGAAGGCCTGGAACAGGAATAAGACGAGGTGGGATGAACGACCGTCAGCAACTCTCGCTTATAAGTTCCACGTGACTGGGATGCCAACTTGAAGAATCGGTGCGAGTCTTCTTCTACAAGAGAATGTTGAGATCACATTCTTATTTGAGTGTTTGGTCTGGCTCACGGTGAGTGATCGACCTGAACCGCAGCAAATCACTAATTTGGCGCATCATACACACACAAGCTCAATAATCAAGAACTCATAGTGTGTGTCTCTTTCGAAACTGTGTTGGACACAAGTCGCTATTGTTCCGAAACATCATGCTCAAAAGTGTGAAATTGGGGGAAGAATGTGACGGGCTTGTATCACATTTTCTTTCTATTAATCAGCGGCAGGGCCTACATATCTCCTGAGTAATCATTTAGTACACTTTCTTTTTCTATATTCAAGTAGGGTGTTATATCATTAATTAATTTATTGTGTTATATCATTAAGATTAGGAGCTACTGCTCGATAATCTTATCTTTTGTGTCCAGAGGCCCCATGGGTGTCTTGGTATCGTATTCGCTTTACCTTGCCACTCATCATAGTAGAGCATCAATCATCGAAGGAAGTGATTGGCACTGCACTTACTAGGAAATTAGTACTAGCTAAATACCCTCTAAATAGACATGCTTGTTATTCGGAAAGAAAGAAAAGTTATTCAGCTGTTGTTCAGGAAAAAAAGATGTGTAAGACGCATTTCAACACTACCTGTGCGCAATTAGCTAGAATGAATGTCCATATGTATGATTTTCAGGCCTTTTTCTCGTAAATAATTCATTTCTTTCTAAGACAAATTTTATTTACTACTTTCTTTCTTGTCTTCCTTTCTATTTGACGGTGGAATACGACCAGGTGAGTAGGATGGACGACGGTCAGTCTGTCACCAACTGGTTTACAAGTTCGACGTGACTAGGATGCCAACTTGAAATCGTAAACCCAAATTCAGTAGCAAAGCACGAATAAATATTTACACTACTCAGGAAAAGGATTTTTTATCGCACCACAATATTTAGCTAGGTCGCTAGGAAGCCTCTGTCAAGTTAGCTTTGTAGATTCCCTGATGGCATTTCTTTTGCAGATGCTCCACGTGATATTGTTCCGAAACAGCAAGCTCAAAGGTGTGACATTGGTGGAAGAATATGATGGGCTTGTCTCACGTTTCCTTTATGTCAATCAGTATACTGAGTAGCAGACCTACATATCTCCTGAGTAATCACTTTATTTTTCTATACTCAAAGAGTGCGTTATATCATTTATTTATTTATTGTGGAGTATCATCCTATGGCAATTTCGACAAAAATATCTCAAAACTAAAAAAAATTCACAAACTGAACTCTGGCCGAAACTATTTCACCATGCAACGCCGTCAACGGTGGCGCCACACCCTGAAGCGCAATGCCATAAGCTGCCAGCGTGGCCTCGTGGCCCCGACTTCATAAGTGCGGCATCACAGCTAATGGCACCACACTGTATAGTGTAACGCCATCAGGCGCGCCGCACTTGACATGTACCAAATCGCGAGTCGCCGGCCCTCCGCCGGCCCTCCTCTGACCCAGACCTCATTCCCCAACCTAGCACACTATAGAGGACCTCCATGGCAGCTAGGGTTCGGCGCCCCCTCACTCAAATTGGCCAGATCTAAAGGAAAACTACAAGAATCTTGCCCCAATCCCTTCCCTAGGTCTTATATCTCAATCCTATCAATTTCATCCTCAAAATTCTTCCAATTTATCCTCTATTTGTAATTTCAGGTAAAACCCTATATTCTATTGGATATTGAAATTTATATGAATCATTGCCATGTTTATTTGATATTTAGGTTTAGGAATGGCATAGTACTCATTGGTAGAACTCTAGTTAGTTGTTTTAGCTTACAAAACCCAATAGTATATGTTGGGTGTTTTGTTCATATTTGCAACTTCCCTTTACTTATGTTAGATGCTAGTTTGAAATATTTGTAATGTGGAAATTATAGATAGAGTATGATGGGCTATTTGTAATGTTACAAGTATAGTTAGAGTAAGGTGGAATATATGTTCATGTGAGAATAATTGTTCATATTGTTTCTGTTGTTTTGAATATGTAGGATGGAACTTCTAAATCCTCACTACGATGTTCAACATCGTGCCTATAAGTTGTCTGAGAAGAGAGAGGTACTAAAAACCCACATGCTTGTTCATATTGTTTCAGTATGTTGAGATGGAAATCTAACCTTGGCCATTGTATGTTTGCAGGAGCTTCTACCCTTCAACTTAGGTATCACGAGGTATCGTCCAACAAGATGCCTTACGATGAGTAGTATACTCTCTACATTGAGTAGCTAGGACTCCTCCCCTTTATCCACATGGTCACTCGGTCGACACCGAACTTCAACCCTGTTGCGATCACCACACTTGTCGACCGGTGGAGGCCGGAGACACACACTTTTTGTAGAGGTGCGTAGCATGGAAAACAAAAAAAAATTATTGCATGAACACACACAAGCCAAGATCTATCTACTATATTGTAGCAACGAGTCGATTAGAGTACTCACCCTCGAAGATTCCAAAGCGGTTAACGAGAGCAGATTCGCGTGGGTGATGTAGTCGTACACTTGCCGATCTCAAGATCGCGTAGACGATCCTTCCGGCGCTGTGTTCCGGCAGCGCTTCCGTGGTCGGTCACACGTTCGGTACACGATGAATACCTTCCTCTCCCTTGTTCTAGCAGGCAGCGGAGCTTGTAGTTCTGTCCTCGCGATCCCGGCAGCACGACAGCATGGTGTCGAAAGTAGAGGGAAGATCCCGCAGGGCTTCTCCTAAGCTGGAGCGGGTTATGGTGGAGTATTAGGGTTTCTCCGGTGATCTACAGTTTAGAAGCCAGAGAGGAGGAGGTGGAGCCGGTGGCGACTAGGGCGGCGGCCGCAAGCCGGCAGCAGCGCAGGGTGGCGACGCGGCGGCTTGGGTGGTGGTGGTGTTGTGTGGAGGGGCAGCCCCCTCCCCTCTATTTATGAGAGGGAGGGGTAGCTAGGAAGAGAGGATTTTGAATCCTTCCCCAACTCCCTCTCCTTCTAGGCTTATAGTGGAGGGAGAGAAGGATTCTCTTCTTCCTCCACTATGAAACTTGTCCTAGTTTGACTTTTTAAACTTGTCTTTTGACTTTCAATTTTGGAGTTTGTTTTAACTCTTTATTTGCACAGCCCTTTGACCTAGGACATGATGCAACCATTCCACTTAGTCATGACACATTCATGCACCCTTCCCCTTCTGGTCCGGTGAACCTTCTAGAACCTTCTAGATCATTCCGGTGAAAACACGGTGATTTAAAGTGGTCATTTCACTATTCATGATGTTCTGTAATGTTTTTTGATAAAAACTTAATTATATGATGCAGATGAACCGGCGGGGATGGATGTACGGTGATCGACGTGAATCCGAGTACATTAAAGGCATGGATAAATTTATCGATGTGGCTAAGGCAAACAAAGAGAATGGTTTTATACGATGTCCATGTGTTAAATGCCGGAACATCAAGGAGTACTCTTCCTCGAAAATCCTTTGCGGACACCTGGTTCGGAGTGGTTTCATGCCCAACTATAATTGTTGGACCAAGCATGGAGAAAGAGGGGTTATGATGGAAGACAATGAAAAAGAAGAGGATGGTGACAACTATCCTATGTTATCTGAATACAGTGATGCTGCAATGGAAGACAATGAAGAAGTAGGAGGTGAAGAACGGACATCAGATGAGCCTCCTGATGATCTTGGTCGGGTTATTTCTGATATAAAGCGAGACTGTGAAATAGAAAAGGAGAAGTTGAAGTTGGAGGGCATGTTAGAGGATCACAATAAATTGTTGTACCCAAATTGTAAATATGACAACACAGAGCTCGGAACCACACTGGAATTGTTGAAATGGAAGGCAGAGACTGGTTTATCTGATAAGGGATTTGAGAAGTTACTGAAAATAGTGAAGCCAAAGTTTCCAAAGGGTAACGAATTGCCTGAGAGTACGTACGAAGGAAAAAACACCCTCTGCCCTCTAGGATTAGATGTGAAGTAGATGCATTGTAACACCCTCGGATCGACCCTATGCAAGTTTTAGTGATTTCTGTCAAACCCGCATAGAAATGATTCAAAGGTGTCCACCAGGCACTTTCGTGCAGGTAGAAAACGAAGTAATACCATTACACAATAGTCCACGATGGAACCCACAGAATATATATATATACAACAACGACTCCATGAGTCAAGAATACATATATAAAGTACAAAGATCCGAATCACCTTGAAAATGATACAACATCCCACTACGGATAAGATGCAAATGAGGCTAAGAGCCCTGAAAATAACCAATAGCGTCCATAAGCCTGTCCAGACCATGCTGGAAGGGTAACCCTACTAACGACGTCGATCTTAAACCTTCTCAAACAAAAGAGGTCCCGACAAAGGGCAAAAGAAAAAGAGAGCGGTCAGTACTGAGGACAGTACATGGTGAGTCTTAGAATTCGGGGTCCTCGCCTACATAGGTATGGTGGACTGAAGCGGCAGCACAGCATACACTAAACAACCTATAGAGACTCGATACAACCGACGGCTATTAGAGAGGGATAAGAAAGACCTATTCGAATCAAACCTGATACTATCACCAAGCATATCCATCCTGGTATTCCCTCCTCGAGAACAAATGAGGAAGTCATACCGAGAAAACTCAGACAGTAAGCATATAGTAGCTACCGGGCGAGCTAAAGATGATCCGCCATGGGAGGTAATACACTGGCCCTTGTATGCAGGAAGCCACCATCGCTTGAACGGCAAGCAGGCGAGGCAGACATGAGTTTTGGATTGCTGCAATGTGGGTCTAGCTACTTCTCCTAATCTTATCTTTTATGTCCCAGAACAGCAAATTAAAGCAACTATTGCCACACACTAGCTAGGCCCCATGGGTGTCTCGGTACCGTACTCGCTTTATGTTGCCAGTAATCATGGAGCATCAATCATCGACGGAAGTGACTGGCGCTGCACTCACTAGGAAATTAGTATACTAGCCAAATATAATACCCTCTAAGTAGACATGCGTTGCTATTTGGAAAGAAAGAAAAGTTATCCAGATGTTGTTCAGGCCAAAAAGATATGTAGACACATTTCAACACTATCTGTACATTGTTAAGAATATAATAAATCTAGTCTTTTTCATCAGTTCGGATTGTTGGTTGCATTGGTTAGTGCATGCAATTTAATATGGTAAAAGAGCCAAGAGATTTCAACACTAGTGGAAAAAGGGTTATCCGTTCGCGACCCCTCAGAGCATTTGTCCCGGTTGCGCCACCAACCGGGACTAATGCTGGCACGCGTCCCGGTTGGAGCGGGCACGGGGCCAGGGGGCATGCATCCCGGTTGGTAAGGGGGAATACGTCCCGGTTTGAGCCACCAACCGGGACTAAAGGTTTGGCCACAGCCACGTGGCGTGGCACGCACCTTTAGTCCCGGTTGCTGGTTCCAACCGGGACTAAAGACCCCCTGCCCTCTATAAATGCAACGCCCCAGCCCCCTCTGCCTCCACTCTGTTTTTTCGAATGATGGAAGGTGTGAGGGGGTGTTCTAGTTTTTTCTCATGCATGCATTGAAGGTGTTTGATGAAATGTTTGAGTGAATAATCCCGTTGAATTTCTCATAGAACAAAAATATAGAAGGTGTCCGAGACGCACTTGATCTTTCTCCTCTTTATTTCGCTCGATCGAGGTTAGCAATCTTATCTTTGCTAGGTAATTGATACAATTCATGTGTCGGTGTGAATTGGTTATTTTACTATTTATGATGTCCTGTTTTTTGATAAACTTACTTATATGATGCAGATGAACGGTCGGGAATGGATGTACGGTGACCGGCGCGTAGCCGGGTATATCAAAGGCGTGGATAATTTTATCGATGTGGCTACGGCAAACAAAGAGAATGGATTTATACGTTGTCCATGTGTTCAATGTCGGAACAACAAGGAGTACTCTTCCTCGAAAATCATTCGCGGCCACCTGATTATGAAAGGTTTCATGCCCAACTATAATTGCTGGACCAAGCACGGGGAAAGAGGGGTTATGATGGAAGATGGTGAAGAAGAAGATGATGATAACAACTATCATCATATGTTTCCTGAATACAGTGATACTGCAATGGAAGACAATGGAGAGGAAAGAGGTGAAGAACGGGCATCAGATGAGCCGGCTGATGAACTTGGTAGGGTCATTTCTGATGCACAGCGAGACTGTGAAACAGAAAATGAGAAGTTGAAGTTAGAGGGCATGTTAGAAGATCACAAGAAATTGTTGTACCCAAATTATGAAGATGGCAGCACAAAGCTCGGTACCACACTGGAATTGTTGCGATGGAAGGCAGAGTGTGGTCTAACTGACTCCTCATTTGAAAAGATGCTGAAAATAATGAAGCCGAAGTTTCCAAAACATAACGAACTTCCCGAGAGTACCTACGAAGCAAAGAAGACTCTCTGTCCTTTGGGATTAGATGTGCAAAAGATACATGCATGCATTAATGACTACATCCTCTACCGCGGTAAGGAGTATAAGAATTTAGATAAATGCCCGGTATGCAATGCGTTGCGGTATAAGATCAGACGAGATGGCCCTGGTGATGTTGAGGGAGAGCCCCTCCGGAAGAGGGTTCCTGCTAAGGTTATGTGGTATGCTCCTATAATACCAAGGTTGAAACGCATGCTCAGAAACAAAGAGCATGCCAGGTTGTTGCGATGGCACAAAGAAGACCGTAAGAAAGACGGGAAGTTGAGACACCCTGATGATGGGTCACAGTGGAGAAAAATCGAGAGAGACTTCCCAGACTTTGCAGGTAACGCAAGGAACTTATGGTTTGGTCTAAGTACGGATGACATGAATCCTTTTGGGGAGCAGAGTTGCAGTCACATCACCTGGCCCGTGATTCTATGTATCTACAACCTGCCTCCTTGGTTGTGCATGAAGCGTCAGTTCATTATGATGCCAGTGCTCATCCAAGGCCCGAAGCAACTGGGCAACGACATTAATGTGTAACTTAGACCATTAGTTGAAGAACTCTTACAGTTGTGGGGCAAACCAGGTGTACGTGCGTGGGATGAGAACAAACAGGAGCCATTTGATTTACGAGGGTTGTTATTTGTAACCATCAATGATTGGTCTGCTCTTAGTAACCTTTCAGGACAGACAAACAAGGGATATAAGGCATGCACCCACTGTTTAGATAAGACCGAAGGTACATATTTGCATAAATGCAAGAAGGTTGTGTACCTGGCGAGTGAGTGTTCTTGTCTTGTATACACTTTCTATTTCGCTTACTCGATATTAAGTATATAATTGATTAGTTATGCATTTGCAGCTTCCACTATATTTTGTTAATCATTCAACTTGACAAAGGGCGTGTACTAGTCATGGACTCGAAACATAAACCCCTTAAGACGTGGAAGGACATGCAGATACTTCTCCAGCGGTAATTCTAATCATTACGACACTATATCGGCAACGTTCGTGAATTTTATGATATCAAGTACTTAATAACTTATTTTATTCATTTTCTACGCCGGGCAGCGCTTGAAAACGGTTCACCAACAAGGCTAGGGGTGTTTGGAAAGAGGAGCTTACATTTTAACCACTAAATGTAAGAACCACTAGCTATATCCGCGCATCTCTTTGATTCTAGTTTTGATACAGTTATTATCATACTTGATTATTATTTTGATTGAACTCTGTTCTCGTAAAGTGCCTGACACAGGTACCAGGTAACAATCTATGTGGATACTATGTTTACGAGTTCATCCGGCAAACGTGCGATGAGAAGGGCAGAAATTTAGAGCAACTCCACGTACGTAAACAATTTCTATAGTTTTTAATTACAATCAAATTGTGTTTAGTTTCATTCATATAGGCTGACTCCTTTTTTAAATCAGATCGAACGTCTACGGGACGGTCTTCTGCCAAAGGATCGCGTACGAGCAATTCAGGAGGAATTGGCGGGATTCTTGGATGCAGAAGTCCTAGACCCAAAAGGGGAATACTACTCGGCTGTGTATAGACAATAGGAATTATAAAAATAGCAACTTTGAAGAAATTGGCCGGTAGCATCGAATAGCAAATTTTGTATGTAGTGCATGAACTCGATCCTTGTATTCAATGTAATATTGTCATCATGATGTAATATAAGGTTCCTTCATTGATAAGTGCAAATCACTAAATAAGCAATAAAACAACCTAAATGAATTCTCTGTCGCGGCACAAAAAATGGCGAAAATGCTGCCGCGGCAACAAAATGTGCCAAAATGAATTCTCTGCCGCGGTAGAGAAATGGGCAAAATCTCTGCCGCGGCAGAAGATTATTAGTCCCGGTTCCTGTCATGAACCGGGACTAATGCTCCACCCCCCCCCCCTCGCCCTCTGCCGCTGCCACGTGTGCACCCTTTAGTCCCGGTTGGTGGGGCAACCGGGACTAAAGGTTAGGGCTTTAGTCCCGATTGCCCCGTCCCGGTTGCCAACCGGGACTAAAGCCCCGTACCAACCGGGACCTATAGCCCCGTTTTCACCGGTGCAAGTTCAAAACTCTGCTCACGCAGTTTATGAAAAAAAATATTCTGCGGCCTGTATCGAACCCACGCTAAGGATTCCATCAATTCGGACTGTTGGTTGCGTTGGCTAGTGCATGCAATTCAATATACGCAACAAATCTACTCCCTCCACGACCGTCATCAACTCTCGCTTATAAGTTCCACTGTGACTGGGATGCCAACTTGAAGAATCGGTGCGAGTCTTCTTCCACAAGAGAATGTTGAGATCACATTCTTATTTGAGTGTTTGGTCTGGCTCACGGCGAGTGATCGACCTGAACCGCAATAAATCACTAATTTGGCTCATCGTACACACACAAGCTCAATAATCAAGAACTCATAGTGCGTGTCTATTTCGAACCTGTGTTGGACACAAGTTGCTATTATTGTTCCGAAACAGCATGCTCAAAAGTGTGAAATTGGGGGAAGAATGTGACGGGCTTGTATCATATTTTCTTTCTATCAATCAGCAGCAAGGCCTACATATCTCCTGAGTAATCATTCGGTACACTTTATTTTTCTATATTCAAGTAGGGTGTTATATCATTAATTAATTTATTATGTTATATCATTAAGATTAGGAGCTACTGCTCGTAATCTTATCTTTTGTGTCCCAGAGGCCCCATGGGTGTCTCGGTATCGTATTCGCTTTATCTTGCCCCTCATCATAGTAGAGCATCAATCATCGACGGAAGTGACTGGCACTGCACTTACTAGGAAATTAGTACTAGCTAAATACCCTCTAAATAGACATGCTTGTTATTCGGAAAGAAAGAAAAGTTATTCAGCTGTTGTTCGGGCAAAAAAATGTGTAAGACGCATTTCAACACTACCTGCGTCGCAATTAGCTAGAATGAATCCTCCATATGTATGTTTTTCATGCCTTTTTTCGTAAATAATTTATTGCTTTCTAAGATAAATTTTATTTACTACTTTCTTTCTCGCCTTCCTTTCTGTCTGATGGTGGAATACGACCAGGTGAGTAGGATGGACAACCGTCAGTCCATCACCAATTGGTTTACAAGTTCGACGGAATACGACCAGGTGAGTAGGATGGTCGACCGTCAGTCCGTCACCAACTGGTTTACAAGTTCGACGTGAATGCCAACTTGAAAGCGTAAACCCAAATTCAGTAGCAAAGCATGAAGAAATATTTACACTACGCGGGAAAAGGAGTTTGTATTGCACCACAATATTTAGCTAGGTCACTAGGATGCCTTTGTCAAGTTAGGCAATTTAAATAAAAATAACCTAAAGTCGTAACTATTTCGAACAATAACCCCATCTGAAAAGAAATTCAGCAGGGCTAACCCTTTTCTGCTACTCCCGCCCGCGTGGCGCTGCAAGCACTACTACAGCGCCATCTAGGACGACGTCGCACGCCTGCCACGCTGTCTAGCTGGGACCCGACGCCATAGCGATGCCACGCTGGCACGCACATGCAGCGCTGGCTAGAAGGGCGCAACACGCAGGCCTGCTGCGTCACACGGGCTGGCGCGGCACGCCTTGCCACGCTGGCTCCACGGGCCCAGCCTCGTAGGTGTGGCGCCGCATTGAGTCCTGTCGCACCGTGTTGGCTGGCACCGCATGCCTGGAGCCCTTAACCTCATGCGGGGTCGGCCCAGCCCGACCCTCCTCTCACTTTTCCTCTCCCCTCACCACTCAGCACTCAAGAAGAATGGCGGTGGCGGCGGCTTAGGGGATTTCTTCCCCAATCTCCACTCAAAACCCCAATATTTGAAGAAAAACTTAGGGGATTTCTTCCCCAATCGCCTCACCAAGGTATTCTCCTCTTCTCCCCTCAATTTCATCCGAAAATTTCAAGTTATTTGTCCCTAGATTGAGAAATTCCTCCAAATGCTAGGCCACCAATTGGATATGTAAATTTGTATGGAGCAATGAGATGTTTGGTTGATATATAGAGTTAGGATTTGTATAGTAAACCTTCATGTGTATAGATAAGATTGTTAGGGTTAGGGTTAGGGTTAGGGTTAGGGTTAGGGTATGGTTGTATGAGCATGTTGTTAGTGTAAAATTTGGCATAGATACTTATTGAATTTATCTACCATTGTGTTCTTATACTTATTTTAGGGATGGCTAGAATTGTCCATGTTCATCATATGGACAAGGAAGCTTTCTTGAGAGGCAATATTGAGCCGGACCCGGATGAGATTGACTTGGTGTTTGATCGTAGACCAAACTATGCGGAGGTGTTGCAACAAGTTTGGGTAGATTTGAATTGGATGGATCCTAGTGATGTTGTTGAGTTGGAGGGTAGACACAATGTGGGATTTGGGATGCACAACCGTTGGAAGACAATGTGTATCAGCTCGGAGCAATGTTGGTTTGCATACAAGGAAGTGGTGGCCGAATCACAAGACAAAGCTCTTGAGTTATTTGCCACGAAAAGGTTGATGCTAATATGCAAAGGAGTATCAAACCGGTTGCCTCCCCATATGAAGCTCGGAGTCCTCCACCCATGAACCAAGAGGAATTGACTGAGCCTCATTTGACCCAGCAAGATGAATTAAGGACATCTCTGAGCCCCATTTCAAAGAACCAAGATGAAGAATTGGAAGATGAGAATGATGAGTATGGGGATAGTGAGAGGGAGGTTGAGCTCTATGACAACACTATTGGAAATTTGGACTTATATCATACACAAGAGAACATGGATCATGACATCCTGTATTTTCGAATGTATGCATCAGACTCAGATGAGAATGGTCCCGATGAAGAAGTTGATGACGAGGGGTTCACTAAGGATGAGGCCAAAGTGCATGAGAAGGTATTTGATGTGCCTAGTTGATGTAGGTGCGATTTGTCGGGAAACCCCAAGAGCAAGGTGTGATGCAGCACAGCAGCAAGTCTTTCCTCAGTAAGAAACCGAGGTTATCGAACCAGTAGGAGGAAAGAAACGTCACAAGTGTTGCAAGCAACATGGAAACCTGCAAAACACAAACTCAAGACTTTGCCCCAACGAACAGTGAGGTTGCAAATCTCACCGTTTGATGTAACAAAGGATTAACTGTATGGTGTGGAAGGTGATGAATGGTTTGCAGCAAGTAAATAGGTAACAGTGGAAGATGTATCAATGGTAAAGACTGGATCGTGGTCTATAGTTCACTATAGGTGCTCTCCTTAGCTAAACAACATGGCATGAAGGGTAAACAAATTACAGCAGGACAATTCACAGGAACTGAGCAAGGCATAACAATGCAATACCAGACAAAAATATCCTAGAGATTCGATTGGGCAATACAACAATATACATAGACCGTCGTGCAACTGCATCTATGACTAGAAGTCCACCTTCAGGTTATCATCCGAACCACCTCCAATATTAAGTTGCAAGCAACAGACAACTGCTTTAAGCAAAGTGTGTAAGGTAAACAATCCAGTTATTCCATGAACAAGAGACCATTGTTTTCTCCCTAGTGGCAACATCACATCTACAACCGAAGATATTTCTGTCACTTTCCTTGGAAACTAGAGGCATGAACCCACTATCGAGCATAAATACCCCCTCTTGGAGTCACTAGCAACTACTTGGCCAAGATAGCTACTAACAACGGAGAGCATGCAAGATCACAAACAACACAGACATGATAGTATCAAATAGACTAAACCATTAATCAATCTGACATAGTAATCTCAATATCCATCGGATCCCCGCAAACACAACATGCATGATTACAAATAGATTAGATCTTGATCATGAACGGAGCTCACAAGATCTATACAAGAAAGCACAAAGGAGGATATACAACCATCTAGCTACTACATGAACCCTTAGTCCAAGGTGGAACTACTCACGCTTCATACCGGAGAAGAAGCCTCCGGGATGATCTCCCCTTCGGCAGGGTGCCGGGAAGAACTTCAGATCCCCCCGATCTAGGGACGATGGTGGCGGCGGCTATAGAAGGTTTTGTGGAGTTTTGATCGGGTGCCTAGGGTTTCTGCATCCGGGGCTTCTTATAGGTGAAGAGACGAGGCAGGAGGCCACACCCTGCCCAGGCGTGGGCTGGGCCCACCCGCGCCTAGGGGGTTTGGCTGCCTTGTGGCGCCTCTCCGTATTATCTTCTGGCTTCGTGTCGCCCACGGTAAAATATTTACTTTGGCTTCTGCCTTTCTGGAACCAAAAACAGAAGAAAACAGGCAACTGGCACTATGGCAACTTGTTAATATGTTAGTTCTAGAAAAGATATAAAAACACCTCAAAGTGAAGACAAAGCAAAGCAAAGTAGATACTAAACAAGCATGGAACATCAAAAATTATAGATACGTTTCCGACGTATCAAGCATCCCCAAGCTTAACTTTTGAGGTGACATGCACCATCAAAACCAAGATCAAACCATTTGCAAGCATTGAAAGATGGGATCAAAGAACTCTAAACATGTGGATGAAAGATGGAGTTCTAACAATAAGACAAATTAACCATGCATGCAACATGAAAGGCTACAAACAAAGATCATGAATAACATGCATTGAAAAACGTTTGTTTGTTTCACATACAAAAAACATGGCATAGTGGCATTCAGCTTGTCCCTCATAGAGTAGCAAATAGATGCATAGGACACCTTCAAAGTTCATAAAGGTGACTAGATACAAATAGCACAAGAACAATTAATATAACAATATGCATCAATCAATAAGTTTTGGGACACTGCACATAGAATGGCAACTATGCTCTCTTAATGGTGCCAAAAGGTAGAAGGTGGAGACTCAATAAAATAGTGGAAGAAAGGCCCTTCATAAAGGGAAGCAGGGATTTCAAGTTTCAAAAAGAACTTCCAAAAAGTATGGTACTTGTTAGCTTTCATCCCTCATTGCCCCTATCATAAGCATCTTGAAGTGATTAAGGTTAAAGTGAACAAACTATGGAGTATATGCTTGACAAAGTATAAGTTGGCAATCTCAAGTCCCTTGAATACGAGGGCCACACCTCATGCTACTCAACTTCAGTCACCTGTAAATTCTTGTCATAGTAAGCACATGTGTATCATAGACAACCGCCAACGGGGTACCCCTTGCACATGGTACATAAGCTATCCCATAAACAAAATGATAAGGCAAGCAGACAATGAGCATCTCAGCTATCTTTTTATTTACTATGTGCATAGCTTTTTATTGAGGATGCTTCACATGTAGCTCATTATGGTGATGCTGCAAGTTTCCACCATGATTAGGCATGGCTTAGCCTAAAGGCCCAGGTGTTTCTCTAACACAAAATACATAACTCCATGGACTTACAATCTCCCTCTTTATTTCACACCGGTGACATCCATAGACAAAAGAGAATGATATCAAATGTGTACAAAGTCCAAGTGCAATGTTGAAAACGTTCCCCATGACAGCATGGTTCTACTAATTCTAACGTATAAGTGCAAGCATATACAACATAGACAACACAATGATTCAAGTTTATTAGGGGCAAAGAATATAAAGTGTGCCATCAAGTTTGTGAGAGCTTTAATCACTAAGTTTTCACATAACAAAATACTTTTTAATTGGAATATAGCTGAAAACAAGAATATACTTGGAATGGTGTAACACACCATGCATAGGAGTTTATAGTGGACACTTTGGAATAACTTGGTTTCTTGGGAGTTGGAAGCATGAGTAGAACTTACTCATACAAGTGGAGGCTAGCAAAAGACTGGGAGCAACCAACTAAGAGAGTAATAATGGCCATAATCATGCAGAGCAACAAAACATTACTAATCAAAGCATCGAGTGGTACTACAAGTCAAGGACTAAATGATCATATAGGATATGTTGACTTGTTCATAGTCATAATATGGTGTGAGAATGTGCCAAGTCAACCCAAACAAAGCATCGAAGGAGAATACCACAATACTATGCTTTTGCATGTTAAAACAACGCATAATTCTTTCAAGGCACACTAAGCAATCCCAATTGTTTGGAACAAGACATGCTACAGCAATAATCACTAAGCATAAGGTCAAAACAACACCTAGCATGTCATGCAGAAGTCTAAGTCACAGTCAATGCAAGATCCTCTTGCACTTTCAAGCAAGAACTTTCTACTCCTTTCCAACACCAATCAACTTATTTGAAACAACACAGCAAAAACGGGGGTCCAAACTACTTTATTCAAGCAAACTAAGCAAACCAAATGAAAACTAAGACGCTCCAAGAACAACACAATGGTGCATCAAACAATAAAAACGAAGTGTCTAGATAGACCTGAGCTTTTTATTGATGAAGGGGATGCCTTGGGCATCACACCAAGCTTTGACGCTTGTACCTCTTGGATATTTCTTGGGGTGACACCGGGGTGGCATCCCCAAGCTAGAACTTTTGTCCATTCTTAATCTCATTACATCGTTCTCTCTCTACACCTGAAATTTTTGCCTTCATAGAAAACTTCACACAATCTTCATTAGCAACATTAGTTTATTCAAAAGATAATAGACCTTTAGGCTTAGCTTTGGAAGAGCAAAAAATTTCACTAAAAACAAAAGCTACTGTAGCAACTCCTTCAAAAAATCTCAATTCCCCAAAAGAGAACTCAAAAAGGAATCAATAAGAAGCAAATGCAAATAATGGCAGAAATCTGTCAAAACAGACCAGCAGGTAGAAACCGATTTTTTTTTTGAAAATCTTATGTTTCTCAAATAAAAAAGTGTTGAACTAAAAAAGTTATCTAACATACTGGGGGATTTAGTCGTAAATTTTCAGCTCAATCTGACTTACCGAGACTCCTCACGAATTTTTATGTTGGAGGACAGAAATCTGTTTCGGGACAACAACTCCCCAAATCTTACTTCCCTCTTATTAGAGGTCATTCTTGGCACAAAAAGCAAACCAAAAGGATAAGGAGAGGTCATTACTGATGTAATAACTTCCAAGACTCAAGGAAACTCTTGGGTTATCTCCCAACAAGTACTTTTCTTTAATATCTTTAAGTTAGGCTTGATAGTTTGAGAAGATGCTCATATAAAAAATATGAATTGAAGCAAAAGAGAGTATCAAGATGCAAATTCAAAACACATTTAAATCTAACCCACTTCCTAAGCATAGGAATCTTTTATGCAAATAAACTCACCAAGAACAAAGTGACAGGCATAGGAAGATGAAACAAGAGTAACTTCAAAACTTTCAGCACATAGAGAGGTGTTTTAGTACCATGAAAACTTCTACAACCATACTTTCCTATATCATAATAATTTTCAGTAGCATCATGAATAAACTCAACAATATATCTATCACATAAAGCATGCTTTTCATGATCTACAAACACATAACTTCTATCAAGCTCAAAAATAGTGGGATTAAAACCTTCACAGGTTTTACCCAAAGTAGATATTTCAAAAGGATCCACAGGAACATAACATTCATCCTCCTTTGGTAAGCATGGGGGACAATCAAATAATGTAAGAGATAAAGAGTTACTCTCATTAGAAGGTAGGCATGGGTAGATAATCCATTCTTCCTCCTTTTCTTCATCACTCTCCTCCTCTTTTTCATCTAATGAGCTTCCAGTTTCAACAATTTCTTCTTCCATAGGCTCCTGCAAGGCATTAGACTCTTCCATTTGTGGAAAGCATCTATTAAAATATTCAAGAATATAGCCATTTTCTTCCTTGTAATTATCAAAGCAAAATTTAAGTATCTCATAAACCCCATATTCATTAGGTGCATCATCGGTATTTTCAAGCAAACTGGCGAGTTCAAATGCACCCTTGAAAGCAATAAATTCTTCAATTTGTTCCACATCATAAAAGTCATAATTTCCTTTAACATAAAAGGATATGGTAACATTATCATTGTAATCACATTGAAAAGGGAGGTGTTTATACCTCCTACAGCAAGAAGCTTTATCAAAGCAATAAGTAACATTATAAGTAGATGTCACATCCCAAAATTTCACAAATTTTGTAATGTGAAAAATAAATAAACAAAATAAATAATTGTTGAAATTTAGGGTGAAAAGAAACTTTTTGCTTTCAAATGGAAACATCAAAATCCTTCCTAAATAAAATTTGAATAAAGGGAATCCAATAAATTTCAAACAAGAGGAATGCATTCATCAATGAATGAATCTTGAAATTCAAACACTTGGAAAAGTTAAACCAAAACCCTAAAACCCTAAGGGAGGAAAATCATTTCCAAGATATCTCAAAGACTATGGATTTGATCCATATAAAAATTGGTCAACAAACATTTATAAATGATCAAAGATGATAGACAAAAATATTATAAAAACCATAGAAATTGGTTTCACTTAATTTGCAGCCATGGATAAAAACTTATGAATTTAATAACATGAAAGGAAATAATTTCCAAAGCTAATAAAGCTCCTATCTAAAATCCATACCAAATTTTGAGCAAATAAATCCTAAAAGGGAATAAAAGGATAAACAAATATTAAATAAAATTATGTAAATTGGAATCACCAATTTTGGATCTATAAATAAAAAGATATGGATTCTATAAGATAAAGAAAGAAATAATAAATAGGGTATATTTAAAAGTCAAATCAAATCTTGGCCAAATCCATAAGCAAATGAAATAAAGATAATCCAAATCCAAATAAAATAAAGGGATAAAGAATATTCAAATAAAATAATATGGCATTAACTAAATTCTATTCTATTTGAATAAAGACAAAATCCCTAATAGAAATGACTAATTAAATCATGGGAAAATAATAAATGGAAATTTCCCAAGTGGAATAAAAGTTATTTAATTAACTTAAATAAAATAAAATAATCATTTAAATAAAAATTATATGGAATTAAAACCATATTTTTTTATTTGAATAAAGTCAATTGCCCAATTTAAATGATTAATAAAATCATATTAAAATAATTCAAGTGAATTATTTGCACTAAATAAAACCTACTGAAAAAGGTTTGATGAAAATTTGAATTCAAATAAGAGTTGGAATTATATTTAAAATCTTATTTGAATAAAGGCAAGTGCCTATTTTAAATAACATATAAACCATAAACGAATAAAAGAATTATTCCTAAAATGGTATTTAAAATAGATGTTTAAACAACATTAAAACTTACTGAAAGTTCGGTAAAGATCTGAATTCAAATAGTGTTTGAGTTATTTGAACAAAATTCAAAACATAAAATCTAAATATAAAAAGAAAAAGGTTTCAGAATAAAAAAAGGGGAAACAACCCAGCCCATCTAACCCCAGCCCAACTGGCCCAGTGAGCCCACCTTCCACTCTCCCCCAAGTGTTTTCCTACTCACTAACGCACACGCACTATCCCTGACGAGACGACCCCACCGCGAAACCCCCTCACCCGCTGACCAGCCGGCCCCACCTGCCAGTCATCGTCTTCAACCCCCCGACGACCACGCCCTCTCCTCGCTGTTGTTTCTGGCCGCGGTTAAACCCCGTTAATAGGCGTTGATTCTGCTAGTAATTAGCCCTGCGACTGCGCACGATAACTCGCATCCCCTATCCGCTCCTTTCCCCTCATTCCCCATCTTCTCCCTGCCCCTAGGCTGCTGGGATTCTTCCTCACACCGCCACTGCCTCCGATGCCCTCCAGCGACGATTCCGGTCGCTCCTCGCCTCCCCTTGCCCCCTCGACCGCTCGAGCCTACTCCCCACCTCCCTACGCACCTCCCAGCACCAACCATTCGCCCGCGCGCGCTCCCCTTCATCGGCAACCTCAACGACAACACGCGTTGCCGTCTGCCTCCACTCTGGCGACACCCCATGGTAGAATCTGACCGCCCCTCCCCTCTAACTGATACTCCCATATTCGCCTTTCTTGCACGAACCTAACAGCATCGTTTAATTGTCTTGGCTTGAACTGTATCCTCGCCTCTGATGACGAACAGACGAGCCCGACGGCCTTGAGAACTCCGGCGAGCGATTCAGGACGACCCCGTGCGCCCCTCGATAAACGGCAACCACCTTGAGCTTCACTACGACCTTGCGAACTCGTTGAGCTATTCCTCCCTCTCCCGCTCTTCCTGTATCGCCGGCACCGTCCTCGTCTGACCGCGCAGCCGCCAGCCACCGTCGTCACGCCGCCCACCTTTGGTCATTGCGATCTGGAGCGTTGGATCGTGATCGGTTGGCTAGGATAGACTAGATATCGAAGGGGTATGTTTTGATCTGTGCCGGAGGATGTTAGTTAGATCTGACGGTCTGTATCGATCGATCCGAACGAAACGTTTTCAGCCAATAGGAAACAGACGCGTGTCCAGTGTTTTGTTTTAAAAATAGAAACTATTCTATTAGATGTTAGATTTTGCAAAAATCATAACTTTAAATCTACACGTCCAAATTTTACAAATTTTATATCAATGGAATCAGCAAAAAGAATCCTATCAAACCATGCCATTTGTTTAACGAATTGATTATTTTAAATTGGTTGTTTTTGCGGAAACATGTGTAGGCATATTTTGGGTATAAAATTTATTCTAAAATTGTTTTTTGGGTAAAATATTTTGTAAATGGATTGTTTTGAACCTATTGACCATAGAAACCAACTTTTGGATTTAAAAATATATTTTGTAAGAAGTGAGTATAGCTCACTTGGTTAGGGAAGTGGATGTACAACCCAGCCACCCAAGTTCAAGTCCTCACGGACACAGATTTGGGGTCTTATTATTTCAAAAAAAAACTCGCTATAGGGGCCTCCCCTACAGCATTCCTTTCAAAAATATATATATATTGTGAAGCTAACACTAGTGTAGAGCCCCCCTTTAACTCCGGTTGGGAGGGCCCGCTAACAGCGGTTCCTCAACCGCTGTTGAGGGTTCGGTGTAAGAGGAGGGCCCCTTTAACATCGGTTCTTATACGAACCGGTGTTAAAGGGTGGCGCACGTGGGGCTGCCGCATGCCTCATCCCCCCCCCCCCTTTAACACCGGTTCGGGGCTGGAACCGGTGTTAAAGGTTCTTCTGCCGCGGCAGAGATTTAGGCCGTTTTCCTGTCGTGGCAGAACTCTCCCGCGGCAGGAAAACGGCCTAAATCTCTGCCACGGTAGTCTTCTGCCTTTGCCCCATTTTGGGCGTATTTCTGCGGGAGGGGGAAGCGAGGGGGGATCGATCGGGAGCAGTATACACATAAATCGTCATCGGTACATACGAGTACATGAATAATTAAGCAACTATTATTATACACAAACATCATGATCGGCACATACATCGTCATCGGCACATACATCGTCATCATTCATTTTGGTGGATATCCAAAGAGTTCTCCGCCAGGCGTGACGACCTCATCAAGTATGAATCCCAACAATTCCTCTTGAATGGATCGTATGCGTTCAAATGGTAGGAGTTGGTCCCGCATCCGTTCAATCTGAATATATATGAAGAATGAGCCATCAATATATATAAGAATAAAACTCAACACAATTGATGGTAATAAAATAATGTTGTGGACTTTGTTTACTTACTCTAAGTTGTTCTAGTGCGGCTTGGCCCGTCGTACATATCGTGTTGCGAATGAACTCGCAAACATAGTACCCACATAAGTTATTGCCGTGTCCCTGATGCGCGCACTTTACGAGAATAGAGAGTTCAATCAAAATAATAATCAATAAAGCATGATATAATGGAATTGGAAGATAGCTAGTATTACTTACAATTTGGTCTACAAATTTTAGTTCTTCTGACCATTCACCCACGGCCCTGCCCGTGAACCTTTTCCAAACCCTGTCAGGCAAAGAAAATGGATAAAGGAGTAATTAATTACTTGTTGTCACGAAAGTTGCCGATCTAGTGTGATAATATGATTGAAATAACCTCTGGAGCATCTCTCTAAAGTCTGTCCATATCTCTTTTTCTTTTCGTAACGAGTCCATGACAAGGACTTTTCCTGAGTCGGGTTGAATGACTAGCAGAATAAAGTGGAACCTACGCACGCATAACTCATCATCAGTTACACTTAACATTGAGTAAGCTGAAATAGAATGTGTACAAGAGAGAGGGTAACAGTACTCACTAGAAGTTGTAAGGCAATAGTATTTCCCTTTTGGTTTGTTGTCTCAGTAAAGACGTTAGCAAGTAATCTTCTGTTTGCCCGGGTTTGGTTTCTACCACTTCTTCATGAACTCTATTTGGGTCAACGAACCCAATGTCAAAAGGGCCTCCTTTCCTGCATTCCATAACATTTTTCCTGCATAATAGTATATACATATATGGTGAGCATATATATATACATGCAATTAATGAAGTGAATGAGATGAGATATAAATTACAGAAATAGTACTTACACACAATAAAGGCTGATGGCAGCTTTGTCGAGTTCCTTCTGATTGAATAGAAAATGCAAGTCTTGAATGTTGAAGTCGATCGCGTCGTCTCCGCAGAAGAAAATCTCATCTCTTATATGCGCCGTGATCCATTCTACCTTTCTCGTCTTGCAGAAATCAAGGTACCACTTGTGCAATTTTCGCATCTTTGTTGGTAGATTCTTGAGCTCCTCTTTCTTGACGAGATTCTTCCCATACTTCCATGGCTGTATGGGGTTGGCATCGCATTTGGGCAAGTTGTCTCCCATGACGTTCAAGTATGCAATGTAAGTCATCCCCATCCCATTGGCCTTTCTTTGTAGCTCTGCCTCGTAATCATTTACGGGAGGAGCGTCCCATGTGTCGAACATTTGGAGCGGGGCGCATGATTGGTTTTCCTGCTCTCCGAGCATGGGAACTGTTTTCTGGGGTGCCTCACAACTGCTACTTTCAGTCTCCCTACGGCGCCTTGCATCCGCCTTCAAAATCTGGCGCTCGTAGTCCGGCACAAGTGGGGTTTCAGGTTTCAAAAGATTTTTGTAAAACTTCTCCACCACCGTCGGATCTATTTTCTCCTTTGGCTCGGCCCGTCTAGGTGCAAAGAATTTCTTGACCTGTTCTTCCGAGATCCTATTGGTCTCCTCGTCGCTGCGATTCCACGGTAAAACCGGCAATGGCTAGGCGGAAGGCTGCGGGACGTAGTTTTTTGAACTCTTTGGCGTACGGTTTCCTGCGTATTTCTTTGTGGCAGTGCTACTGATGCTCTTCGTGGAAGTGCTCTTCCGCTTACGCTGAGGAGATGGCTGAAGCACCGGAGATGGCTGATGGGCCGGAGATGGTTGAAGTGCCGGAGATGGCTGCCGCGCAGGAGATAGCTGAAGCGGCTCAGACTGCTGACGCTGCGGAGACGGCGGGGGTGCCAGTGACCTCCAATTTGGAAGCACAATGTGTTCCTTTTTCCAAAGAATGGTTGTTTTCACTGCAAATTTGAGTTGAGTTTCCCCTTCACCTGTAGCATGGTCAAGCTGTGCTTCCTCATATTCCTTCACAACCTCATCCACCCCGACAATAGCATAGCCATCTGGAATCGGTCGGCAGTGGTAAGTTCCACCAGCTACAGGAGGTAAGGCATAGCCGACAGCCACCTTAATGGATAAGCCCATTAATCTCACATGCAGCTCAGCGTGTTCGCTCTTCGTGATCCCATCCACGGGGTATCGAGGACCCGCCATTTCAAGCGTCGGCTGCACGTTCTCCGTGGAAGCCACACTGCTTTTCCGCGCAGAGTCTGGGCCGTCGGCAGCTTCCAATGCAGGCTCTTCGTGCCGCTGAGATGGGCTGGTAGCTTGATGGCTCTGTTGTGCATTCACTTGCGCCTGCAGCGCCGCAAGTGCATGTTCTATCTGTGTCATCCGCTCTATACGCTCTTTTTCTTTTCTTCCGCGCCATCTGTAAGAGTCGCTCCAGTCGGCAAACCCATCCTTCCACGTCATACCCCCTGTGCCTCGTGCATGTCCAGGGTGTTCTTTTTTACCGATGGCGCGTGTGAGCTGGTCATTCTTGCTGTCGGGATGGAAGGTCCTGGCGGATGTTTCCTCGTATGTCGTGATGAGTTCAGTGACCGGTTTGGCAAGGAGGGTTGGGAAGATACACAATCCTGTTTCTGGGTCCAACCTTGCCCCGATTCCGTAGAACCAAGTCTTTGCACATAGGTCCCACCCCTCTGTCTGGGGTGTGATCCCTCTCTCGCGCAGGGCCTTCTTAGCTTCCTCCCACTTAGGCCTCTGAGATATGTAGCCACCTGACCCCGTCCTCTGGTGATATTCCTTCTTCAGGGCATTAAGCGTATTGGTTTCTGACCTCTTTTTAGCTATAGCACTTTTTTTATATGTCTCAAATTCGGGCCAGTGAGGTCTTATCTTCGCATAATATGCGTCTTCGAAATTTGGAGTCTCGCCAGATTTGACGAATTTGTTCAATTTTGTCTTCCAGTTGCGGAAAGCGTCAGCCATCTTCTTTAGAGTCCACTCTTTGACCTTTTCCTTTATAACCGGGTTGTTTTCATCCTCCTCTGGCGGAAGGGTGAAATTTACCAACAACGAATTCCAAAGCGTTTCTTTGGATCTGTCATCGATAAAGGTACCGTCGCCCTTCTTTGGCTTATTCCAATTTTCAATTATGATTGGGATTTGGTCCCTAACAAGAACTCCAGCCTGACGTACAAATTTGTCTGCGGCCTTCTTGGGCTCCATCGGCCTGCCATCAACACGGACTGCTTCGATCGTGAACTTTGCACGATCTTTCAACCGCTGGCTCGCGCCTTGCTTGCTCTTTTTCGTAGAAGGAGATGGTTGCTGGCTGGTCGATCCAGAGGGCTAAAAGAAGAAAGAAGCATTAATTAATACATGTAGAAGAAGATTGTTGGTGGAAGTCAGCAGAGGCTTAATCAATGCATATACCTCGCCGGACTTTGTAACCATTAAATTGCGTTCACCGGAGTCTTCATCTTCTCCATGACTAGTACTTGAGCTGTCGTCATCATGTCCCTCCAAGTTCAGATATTGTGAGGTGTCCTCATCAATAATTTTCTCCATTATTTCTTCTTCTTCAAGGTTTCTACTAAGTGGATCCATAGTTTCTAAAACAATAATATTATCTAGAGTAAGAGTGTAAACATTCAAGTGGACTTGGATTCATACACAAATATACATATTATTCATACAAAAATACACAAATAAATACACAAATGAAATTAAAACCCTAAGGATGCTTGATCATTTTAAACGAGTTCCGAGGGGTCAAAACCCTAATCAGGATGAGTCAGAGGTCCAATTTGTATACAAGTTTTAATCTATGCATGTAGTACAATTTATCGAGCAAACAAGTTTTAATCAGGATGGGTCAGCAATCACACACGTTGCACTCCTCGCAATCTATCGAGCAAACAATTTCATACAACATAAACAATAGCACATAGAGATCAAACAAATGCAAAAAAATGCATGCATGGCAATTTACTAAGTCACAATGGTTGTTACTTTAGTTCTCTAAACAATACTGAAGTATATGATGCATGCAAGAGGCCAATTAATGCAATGGAGTATTTGTTATGGATAGAGGACATTAATACGAACCAGTAGGCGTTGGATTCACCCTAATCAGAGTTACAAATCTTTTCTTATGATTTAAATAGTGTTTAATGGGTTTTAAATCATTTAAATAGTTTCTGTTGTCTAAAAATCAAACTAAAATCAGATATATAATCCCCACGGGGTTGTGATTCCAGGGACATATTATTTGTAATTTTCTGAACATTATTTATTTTCTTATGAATTTATTACTCTAAATAAGCCATTATACCATTTATTTAATTGCTGAAAAACCTTATATTATTTGGCTTAACCATTTGCATATTGATGATCTACACACAATTGTGAATCCATAGGTATATTATTTGTGATTTTTGGACCAGTAGATATTTTAGTATGAATTTATTAACCTAAAAGACCATTAAAACTAATTAAATTATTACAGTAAACACGTACGGTAAAGGTTAAATCCAACTTGATATTAATAATCTACTCAATTTTCTGAATTCATTGATATATAATTTGCTATTTTTGGATCTACGAATCTTTTTATATGATTTTTGCAAGATTATACAATTTTCTGCCATTTTTATTTTTTCTTCTATTTTTCAGGAGAGTCAACGTTGACTGGCGCTGTGTCATCGCTGACGTGGCAGACAGGTGGCGCATTCTAGTTTGCTCACCGGTGGGGTGACGTACGGAGGCGGCGGGCTCGTCGGGCGGCGGTGCTACTGGCGGATGCGGCGGTCTCCGGCGATGTCGAGGTGGCCTACGAGAGGCGGGGTACTATGGCGACAAGGTTGGTGGCCTCGGCGCGGTGGATTGCTTCCTTGGGCGACAGAGGCAGACGGCTGGAGACGGGCGACGTCGGCGGTGCTCCGGCGAGGCGCGGTCGGCTGCTCCTGCACGGGGAAGAGGTGGTCAGGGCGATGCGGTCAAGTGAGAGGGAGAGGTCATACGGAAAAGAGAGGGTCAGGGGCGACTGCCTCGTCGAGGACCTCAAGCTCCGAAGCTCGACAATGGAGGCGGCGGCAGCGAGACGGACGATTCCTCCCTCACTCCGAGGGCGGCGGCGGCGAGACGCGCGAGCTCCGAGGGCACCCACGGACGATTCCTCCCTCACTCCGAGGGCGGTGGAGGCCGGCGGTGGCTTCTCTCTGCTCCGATGCGGTGGCGGCGCTTCTCTCTACGGTCGGAGGTGTTCGATCTGCCTCTGGGGGAAGAAAGGAAGCGGAAGGCGAATTTAATACCCCCCCTTAACACCGGTTCGTGGCTGGAACCGGTGTTAAAGGGGGGATTCCGTTTCCCGCGCGCATTTATTACCCCCCCCTTTAACACCGGTTCCATCCAGGAACCGGTGTTAAAGGGGGGGGGTGCACGCGGGAAACAAAATAAATGCCCCCCCTTTAACACCGGAACCGGTGTTAAAGGGGGGCATTTATTTCATGCATTAAAGGGGCATTTTTAATTCAAAAAATATGATATGAATTTAGAAAATTCATATCTTTTTCATTTCAACTCAGAAAAATATGAATAATATATCATAATTTTTAGAAAAATAATATCTATCCATTCATGTAAATCATTTTATATTTACTTTACATGAAAATTTTCAAAATAATTAAAACACTTACATATAAATTTTGATTATTCAATTCAAACAAAAATAAATTGTTAAATCCTAAAACTTTGAACATAAGAAATATTAAGCATCTAAAAATAAATCTAACCCTATTTATTAGATTAAATCATATTTTAATGCCGCATCTTTTGTATTAACATTTTTGAATTGATTGGATATTTAAATGTCGCATCTTTTGTATACACTTGAATCTCACCAAGCCTCGCTCAACTTGCATTGTTTTTTGATAAAATAGCATATTGTGAACCTAAAAATGATTTTTGTAAAAAATCATGAGCATCGTATCATGTACCTGTAGTTCATATCTGACCCACTTCCTGCCGATTCGGTAGGAATTTAGACCAGAGGTGGACGGAAAGGTTTCAGATCCCCCTGTTGGTACATTATGCATATAAGGTGGTCTAGTATTTTTGTAAAATGTGTTGGTGGTTTTTTGAATTAGCCATTTGGTGGTTGCTTCACAAAATCGTCCGTTTTTATGCTCGGAAAATGGAAAATGCCTTTTTGGTGCGATAAAAAGGAAAACTTTCTCTTGCAACATTGTTTGCCATGCCATGATGCACATGTATGCACAATATGGCCATATTATCACAAACTATGCCTTGATTCTAGCCATAACATTGGTCATTTGACCCGAAAGCCAAGAAACCTCGAATGAGATAGGTAATTTTGTGAAGGTTTTTTCGAGACATAATCAATATACCAAGTTTGAGATTTTTCCTTCTAACTATGTCACATAATATAACACCACGCGAAGGTTTCGCACTGTTTCGATCTTTTTTTTTATCCCCGTTTTAAACTATCGACAAACTTTGTCGAACAACGGGCATGATGATTCTTAGCTCGGGGCCAAGCCTCGCTCAACTTGCATTGTTTTTTTGATAAAATAGCATATTGTCAACCTCGAATGAGAATGCAACTAATAATAAGTTACATAAAGCCGAACTGGAACTGAAAATTAAGATACATAAAAGAACTGAAAATTAAGATACATGGCCAGATTAAGTAACAATCGGCCGAACTTGTTTCGGAATGTTGGAGTGATTCAGTCATGCTCCTGCCTACACCTGTAATACTCGCCACTGTAGTCGTCGTACTCGCCGCCGCTGTCATCGCTGTCATCGACGGGGTCGCCGTAATTGAACCTCTGGAGAGTACGCGTGGGCTGGACTTGAGGGTAGCGCGTGGGCTGGACTTGAGGGTAGCGCAGACGGGGGTTAGAGTCGGCGGCAGTGTCATAGGCCATGACGCTCTGGAGAGTCCTACCGCGCCACCATAGCCGACGGCCGGCCTCGTTGAAGTTAGGAGGAGGTGGGCCATCCTCCTCGTGCCTAGCGAGCGCCCTCTCACGCCGATCCACGAAGAAGGCTTCCCAAGTAGGGAAATAGTCGGGATGCCATCTGGGATTCCTCCGCTGCTCCGGCGTGAGCTCGAAGTAGTAGTGGTTCATTATGGCCATCCGGCGCGCCACACCTAGAGGGACAGGAGGAACCGGCACGCCTCCGACGCTCAGCATCCAGCCGACGGGGACATAGTAGCCCGGCGGGAAGGGGTAGTTCGAGGCGCAAAGAGCCTCCGCCTCCCTGGGGGTTAGTGCTACGGTGGAATCCATGGAAAAGAGTGATGAGGTTGATGTGCAATGACAATGGAGGCCAACCCCCTACATATATATATAGTGAACTAGCGGGAAGAACTGGAGGGAAGAACTAGCGGGAAGAAAAATGGCGGGAAGAAAAATGGCGGGAAGAAAAATGGCGGGAAGAAAAATGGCGGGAAAAAATGGCGGGATGAACCTTTAGTCCCGGTTGGAGACACCAACCGGGACAAAACACGAGTCAGCACTAATAATAGGGGCGATTGTCGACATTATGTCGTGCGGCGTGTACCTTGTCCCGGATGGTGTCACCAACCGGGACTAAAGATGAACCTTTAGTCCCGGTTGGAGACACCAACCGGGACAAAACACGAGTCAGCACTAATAATAGGGGTGAGTGTCGACATTATGTCGTGCGGCGTGTACCTTGTCCCGGATGGTGTCACCAACCGGGAATAAAGATGAACCTTTAGTCCCGGTTGGAGACACCAACCGGGACAAAACACGAGTCAGCACTAATAATAGGGGTGAGTGTCGACATTATGTCGTGCGGCGTGTACCTTGTCCCGGATGGTGTCACCAACCGGGACTAAAGATGAACCTTTAGTCCCGGTTGGAGACACCAACCGGGAATAAAGATGAACCTTTAGTCCCGGTTGGAGACACCAACCGGGACAAAACACGAGTCAGTACTAATAATAGGGGTGAGTGTCGACATTATGTCGTGCGGCGTGTACCTTGTCCCGGATGGTGTCACCAACCGGGACTAAAGATGAACCTTTAGTCCCGGTTGGAGACACCAACCGGGAATAAAGATGAACCTTTAGTCCCGGTTGGATACACCAACCGGGACAAAACACGAGTCAGCACTAATAATAGGGGTGAGTGTCGACATTATGTCGTGCGGCGTGTACCTTGTCCCGGATGGTGTCACCAACCGGGACTAAAGATGAACCTTTAGTCCCGGTTGGAGACACCAACCGGGACAAAACACGAGTCAGCACTAATAATAGGGGTGAGTGTCGACATTATGTCGTGCGGCGTGTACCTTGTCCCGGATGGTGTCACCAACCGGGACTAAAGATGAACCTTTAGTCCCGGTTGGAGACACCAACCGGGACAAAACACGAGTCATCACTAATAATAGGGGTGAGTGTCGACATTATGTCGTGCGGCGTGTACCTTGTCCCGGATGGTGTCACCAACCGGGACTAAAGATGAACCTTTAGTCCCGGTTGGAGACACCAACCGGGACTAAACACGAGTCAGCACTAATAATAGGGGTGACGACATTATGTCGTGCGGAGTGTACCTTGTCTCGGATGGTGTCACCAACCGGGACTAAAGATGACCTTTAGTCCCGGTTGGAGACACCAACCGGGACTAAAGATGAACCTTTAGTCCCGGTTGGAGACACCAACCGGGACAAAACACGAGTCAGCACTAATAATAGGGGTGAGTGTCGACATTATTTCATAAGTGTCGACACTATGTCGAGCTGCTTGTACTATAAATAGGCATCCTTGTGATTCCAGTCCTCCAGCCAGTTTGAGGCTATGCCTTACCTCCTTTCGAGAGCGGGGACACCACTACTGCCAGTTGCAGGGAGATGCCGACGGAGCCCAGTCCTCCGGCATCTCCGAGAAACTGGTCATAGAGGCACTCCCTAATATGTGAAATTAGTTAGCTCCCAGGTGTATTGATCTAGTTAGAGAAGTTACAAAGCTGCAAGATGGTTTTCGAGAGCAGGGACACCACTACGGCCAGTTTCAGGGAGATGCCGACGGAGCCTAGTCCTCCGGCATCTCCAAGAAACTGGTCATAGAGGCACTCCCTAATATGTGACCGCGCGCGTTTGGAGATCAGATCTTAATGGTAAGTACGAATCGGGACAACTTCTTCTCATAGTCCAGGTCCATCCACAAAACATGACTAACACTCAACACATGTATTAATATTAAAAACATGAACTAGAGTTACATAATATGAGCATGAACTTCTTGGCATATGTCCTTCCTTATGATCGCTTCAGACGTAACCATGGAGCATCTTCTTTACTTAACGGAATGCTTGGGTTAGTTTTCACTGTGAAGGGCGGAATTTCATCAAACTTATTATATTCTTCTGACATGTCTGTCTTGTCCTCGATTCCCACAATGTTTATTTTCCCTGAAAGAACTATGTGACGCTTTGGCTCATCATATGATGTATTCGTTTGCATATTTTTTCGTTTTTTTTGGTCTGGAGGACATGTCCTTCACATAGAAAACATGAGCCACATCATTGGCTAGGACGAATGGTTCGTCTAAGTTCTTGTCTACCTTCATAAGATTGTTGAGATCCACCGTTTTCATTCCGTACTTCTTGTCTACCTCAACCCCTCCTCCTGTTAGCTTGACCCATTTGCATCGAAACAAGGGGACCTTAAAATTAGGTCCATAGTCAAGTTCCCATATCTCCTCTATGAACCCATAATACGTGGTGTTTTGCCCATTGTCTTCTGCTGCATCGAAGCGGACACCACTGTTTTGGTTAGTGCTCTTTTTATCTTGGCCTATCGTGTAAAATGTATTCCCATTTATCTCATACCCTTGGAAAGTACATACAGTCGAAGATGGTGTCCTGGCCAACAAGTACAGCTGATCCCCAACAGTGGTGTTATTCGTGAGAAGTCTTTGCAGCCAGCCGCCAAAACTCGCTATGTGTTCACTTATAATCCATTCATCAGACTGCCCCGGGTGTTTGAGGCGTATTAAATTCTTGTGTTCATTGATATACGGGGCAACCTAGATAGATCTTTGTAAAACCGTGTAGTGTGCTTGATTGAGAGAATGCCCGTTCCTACATATCATTGCTTTACATCCTAGGGTGCCTTTTCCACGCAGTCTCCCCTCATGTCGTGATTCTGGAACACCAATCGCCTTAAGGTCAGGAATAAAATCAACACAGAACTCAATGACCTCCTCTGTGACATAGCCCTTGGAGATGCTTCCTTCTGGCCTAGCACAGTTATGAACATATTTCTTTAAGACTCCCATGTACCTATCAAAGGGGAACATATTGTGTAGAAATACAGGAAGGAGAATGGCAATCTCTTCTACTAGGTGAACCAGGAGATGCGTCATAATATTGAAGAAGGATGGTGGGAACACCAACTCAAAGCTGACAAGACATTGGGCCACATCTGTTTGTAACCCTGGTAGGCTTTCTGGATCGATTACCTTCTGAGATATTGCATTGAGGAATGCACATAACTTCACAATGGGTACTCGAACATTTTCAGAAGCCCCCTCAATGCAATCGGAAGCAATTGTGTCATAATCACGTGGCAGTCATGAGACTTCAGGTTTTGGAAATTTTTCTCTGCCATATTTATTATTCCCTTTATATTCGACGAGAAGCCAGACAGGACCTTGATACTGCTCAGACATTCAAAAAAGATTTCCTTCTCTGCTTTGGTAAGAGCGTAGCTGGCAGGAGTTAAGTGGCATCGTTTACCCATCTCATTCTCAGGATGCATAGGCTCTTCAGGGGCCTTCAGACGTTGCTGGTCCTGCCGTGCTTCCGGTGAATCTTTTGTCTTCCCATACACTCCTAGAAAGCCTAGCAGGTTCACGCAAACATTCTTCATCACGTGCATCACGTCGATTGAAGAGCGGACCTCTAAAACGTTCCAATAGGGTAGGTCCCAAAATATAGATTGCTTCTTCCACATGGGCGCGTGTCCGGCATCGTCATTCGGAACAGATAGACTGCCAGGATCTTTTCCAAAGATTACTTCTAGGTCCTTGACCATACCAAATACCTCCTCACCGGTACGGAGGACAGGCTTCCTCCGGGGTTCTGCCAGACGTTTGAAATGCTTGCCTTTCTTTCTTATTGGATGTAGGTTCGGAAGAAATCGGTGATACCCTAGGTACACAACCTTCTTACATTTATCCAAATATACACTTTCAGTATCATCTAAACAGAGTGTGCATGCATTGTATCCCTTGTTTGTCTGCCCTGAAATGTTACTAAGAGCAGGACAATCATTGATGGTTACGAAAAGCAATGCTCGTAGGTCAAATGGCTCCCCTTTGTGCTCATCCCACATACGTACACCTGGTTTGGCCCACCGCTGTAAAAGTTCTTCAACTAATGGCCTTAGGTACACATCAATGTCGTTGCCGGGTTGCCTCGGGCCTTGGATGAGCACTGGCATCATAATGAACTTCCTCTTCATACACAACCAAGGAGGAAGGTTATAGATACATAGGGTCACAGGCCAGGTGTTGTGACTACAGCTCTGCTCACCAAAAGGATTCATGTCGTCTGTACTTAGACCAAACCTTAAGTTCCTTGCGTCACGTGCGAAGTCCGGGTACTCTCGCTCGACTTTTCTCCACTGTGACCCATCAGCGGGGTGTCTCAACATCGCGTCTTTCTTACGGTCTTCCATGTGCCATCGCAACAACTTGGCATGCTCTTTATTTCTGAAGAGACGTTTTAACCGTGGTATTATAGGAGCATACCACATAACCTTGGCGGGAACCTTCTTCCTAGGGGCCTCGCCCTCAACATCGCCAGGATCGTCTCGTCTGATCTTATACCGCAGTGCAGTGCATACCGGGCATGCATCCAAATTCTCGTACTTCTCACCGCGGTAGAGAATGCAGTCATTAATGCAGGCATGTATCTTCTGCACGTCTAATCCTAGACGCCAGACAACCTTCTTTGCTTGGTATGTACTGTCGGGCAACTCATTATTTCTTGGAAGAAGATTCTTCATTTTTACCAACAACTTTGAAAATGCGCTGTCAGTCACACCATTCTCTGCCTTCCATTGCAGCAAATCCAGTGTGGCACCTAGATTTTTGTGGCCATCTTCGCAAGTTGGATATAACAATGTTTTGTGATCCTTTAACATCTGCTCCAGCTTCTCCTTCTCCTTTTCAGTTTCACATTCTTCCTTTGCATCAGTAATGGCCCGACCAAGATCGTCATCAGCGGGCCCATCTGCTCCCTCTTGATCTTCATTATCTACCCCCATTGCATTATCATCATATTCAGGATAAATATTATGATAATTGTCATCATCCTCTTCTTCTTCATTGTCTTCCATCACAACCCCTTTTTCTCCGTGCTTGGTCCAACAATTATAGCTGGGCATGAAACCGGATCGAAGCAGGTGGGCGTGAATGGTTCTGGTATTTGAGTAGTCTTTCTTGTTCTGACAGTGAACACATGGACAGCACATAAAACCATTGTGACCACGGTTTGCATTAGCCACAACGATAAAATTTTGGAGGCCCGTAATGTACTCGGAAGTGCGGCTGTCAGCGTACATCCATTGTCGGTTCATCTGCATTAATATGTAGTATATATCAAAAAATAATAGGGAGATGACCATTTATATATATAGTACATCAATGACACATGAAACTATAGTTGCCGACCTCGACCGAGACGGAAAGAGCAACAAGAAAACTTATTTTGAGCTCTCGGGCATTTCACCGAACACCTCTTGTGCATATGAAAAAACACAAACTAGCACTCTTCACACCCTCTTGCTAGGCTCCAAAATGTGAAAGAATAGAAGAGTGGGGTGTGTATGGGCTGGGGTGGTGTCTTATATAGCCCCCCCCCCTTTAACACCGGTTCATGCCACGAACCGGTGTTAAAGGGGGGGTGCGCGGGCCACTGCTGCAGGGACCTTTAACACCAGTTTGTGGCATGAACCGGTGTTAAGGGGGGCTCCTTTTTTGCCGCAGGGGCCACGCTGGTACGGGCCCCCCTTTAACACCGGTTCGTAGAAGAACCGGTGTTAAATCCCTTTTTCGGGATCAACAAAATACCTCGTTTCCACTAGTGTAAAGAATAAATCTTTGAATAAAAGCACTTCTAGTTAAATAAAAATATTTTTATGTTTTAAAAATGATTCTTGATGTAAAACCTTTTGAAAATGGTTTGAATTAAACTCTCTGACCCTAAACACCAAGTTTTGGGATTTAAAACATATTTGGTGGACCCTAGAAAATTATTACTTTGATTAAAGGCATTTATAATGAAATAAAATGTTGTTTGATTTAAAAATGGTTTATAAGAAAAACCTATTGCAAATGGTTTTAATAATAAACACTTGACCATAAAACACTAACATTTGTGTTTAAAAATATATTTGTCAAACACTAGAATTTATTACTTTGATTTAAATCATTTCTAACAAAACAAAAATGATTTGAAGTGGCCATTTTCACTAACTTGATATCAAATGGTTTTGCCACATTTATAAATGACCAATAGGTGTTTTAAAATGTTTATAACCTATTAGAAACCACTTTTCCAAATAAAACAACCTTTGGCATGCATGCATGCATTGCTTTGTTTTTATTATTTTATGTGTTCTATTGTTTGAATGTTAGTTTTGAAACTGCGCCTTGCTTGATTGAATTGTAGTGGAATTTGAAGAGTGTGACCATTACAATATCAAGGAGTGAACTTATATTCTCTACCAAAAAGGCAAGTGGTGCTTCATACTTTTGTCCCATTATTTTCACTATGCATCTGTGATATTTCTAAGTAGGACTTGCATGGAATTTTTACTAAGTATGCTATGCCATGGGAAATCCTAGTAGATGATGCCTTAGTAGAATTTTCCCTAAGTTAAGATCCCTACTACTATCATGCTTAGCTTAGCTAGTAGAAAACAAGGGTGTATTATATTCATGCTATGGAATATTTCAAAGTCTATGACTTGTGTTTTGTTTAATAAAACAACTATGTGAATGAATCACCTGGGTGGAATGGAAAGGATGGATTTATGTTGAGTGTTTACACAAGGCCAGGGGACTGGTGAACCTTTTGTATCACACTTGTGGAATGCCACCCAGGAACAAAGAGATTTGAGATGTCAAATGTTGAGAAGCTTCAAGTGCAGCCACATGGCATTATGGGCTCTGCTTGGATCATATAGGTTGCAATAACTTAGCCAAATGGACAGTTGGTGGTAGGGGATGATAGGTTTGGGAACGCGTCCATTTTGGTCTAAGGGAAGGCTTCTGAAAGATCTTGTCTCGATGCATGTCGAGTCTTGTGGGGAAAGTGCACCACCTCTCGAGAGAGTAAAATCTAAGTACTTAGCCGTGTCCCCGGCAATGGACAATTTGAGCATCAAGACATGGAAGCTATCAAGAATCTCCTCATCCCAATTTCTAAGTTAAAAACTTGTGGTTGAACAAGGGTTAAAGGATCTTCAATCTTTGATTGGTAAATTCCTTGGGTGATTTTGCCAAACAAAAACTTAGTGTTTTCAAATGACAAGGAAAATCTATTTTGAGCAAAGCAAGCCTAATCTCCACTTAGCCAAATGCATATAGATGATAGAAAAGACCACCAACTAGAGTAGGAACTAATTTTTTTGTGTTTTTGATAAGAGAAAGCAAACCAAACTAAACTAATTTTTTTGAGTTTTTGATAAAAGAGTCAAAGAAAACAAAGCAGAAGAAACTAACCAAACTAAAAACAAAGTAAAGAGAAAGGTTGAGGAGGAATCCCCTTGTGAAGACGTCCTTAGCCTCCCCGGCAACGGCGCCAGAAAACTTGTTGATGCGCCTAGTTGATATAGGTGCGCTTCATCGGGAAACCCCAAGATGAAGGTGTGATGCAGCACAGAAGCAAGTCTTCCCTTAGTAAGAAACTGAGGTTATCAAACTAGTAGGAGGAAGGAAACGTCACACAAGTGTTGCAAGCAACGTGGAAACCTGCATAACACAAACTCAAGACTTTGCTCCAACGAACAGTGAGGTTGTCAATCTCACCGGTTGCTGTAACAAAGGATTAACTGTATGGTGTGGAAGGTGATGAATGGTTTGCAGCAAGTAAACAGGTAACAGTGGAAGATGTATCAATGGTAAACACTGGACCGGGGTCCATAGTTCACTAGAGGTGCTCTCCTTAGATAAACAACATGGTATGAAGGGTACAAAAATTATAGCAGGGCAATTGACAAGAACTGAGCAAGGCATAACAATCCAATACCAGACAAAAAGATCCTATGAGATTCGATTAGTCAATACAACAATATACATAGACCGCCATCCAACTGCATCTATGACTAGAAGTCCACCTTCAGGTTATCATCCGAACCCCCTCCAATATTAAGTTGCAATCAACAGACAACTACTTTAAGAAAAGTGTGTAAGGTAAACAATCCACTTGTTCCATGAACAAGAGACCGTTGTTTTCTCCCTAGTGGCAACATCACATCTACAACCGAAGAGATTTCTATCACTTTCCTTAGAAACTAGAGGCATGAACCCACTATCGAGCATAAATACCCCCTCTTGGAGTCACTAGCAACTACTTGGCCAAGATAGCTACTAACAACAGAGAGCATGCAAGATCACAAACAACACAGATATGATAGTATAAAATAGACAAAACCATTAATCAATCTGACATAGTAATCTCAATATCCATCGGATCCCCGCAAACGCAATATGCATGATTACAAATAGATTAGATCTTTATCATGAACGGAGATCACAAGATCTATACATGAAAGCACAAATGAGGATATACAACCATCTAGCTACTACATGGACCCGTAGTCCAAGGTGGAACTACTCACGCTTCATACCGGAGAAGAAGGCCTTCAGGATGATCTCCCCTCCGGCAGAGTGCTGGGAAGAACTTCAGATCCCCCCATCTAGGGACGATGGTGGCCGCGGCTACAGAAGGTTTCGTGGAGTTTTGATCGGGTGCCAGGGTTTCTGCATTGGGGGCTTCTTATAGGCGAAGAGGCGAGGTAGGGGCACACCCTGCCCAGGCGCGGGCTGGGCCCACCCACACCTAGGGGCGTTTGGCCGCCCTATGGCGCCTCTCCATCTCGTCTTCTGGCTTCGTGTCGCCCACGGTAAAATATTGACTGTGGCTTTTGTCCTGTCCAATTCCGAGAATATTGATTTTCTGCCTTTCTGGAACCAAAACCAGAAGAAAACAGGCAACTGGCACTGTGGCAAATTGTTAATAGGTTAGTTCCAGAAAAGATATAAAAACACCTCAAAGTGAAGACAAAACAAAGCAAAGTAGATACTAAATAAGCATGGAACATCAAAAATTATAGATACGTTTCCGACGTATCAGTATTGGCCAGGGATCATCGTGTACCCTTGTTTCATGATCTTAGTCTAGCGGATGAAGCCACGGTTGATGGTGGCAAGGGTGTAGTGTTTGGACCAAGGCCAACTTCCTATCGGGATGTTAGTCACGAGAAGAATGGGATTTCAAGAGGACAGAGGTTTGCCACATTGTTGGAACTTAAGCAATGGATCAAGGACTTCTCTATTAGGTATCATCATCCTTTCATGGTGGTTCACTCGGATGTGAAGAAGCGCTACACAGTTAAATGCGAGGATGATGGTTGTCCTTGGATTGTGCGGGCAAGACCATACAAGGGGGGCCCGATTGGCGCATTTCAAGCTGTGTGTCAACGCACATGTGCCATGAAAAAGGGTGGATGGCAAAGATGTGAAGCAAAAGCACCGATAGCTGACCTCTGAGTTCCTCGCCTTTAGACTTTCAAACCAAATTTCTTCACTTCCGACAATGACCATCAAGATGGTCATGGAGTTCGTGGGCTCTCTTTCACTATGAGGTGAAGTATGGAAAGACATGGAAGACCAAGCAAGAAATGGGCACTACAAAACAAACTAAATAATCTAAAAATGAGTTATCATACAAGAGTCATGCAATAATCTCAAAATGAGTGAAACGAGATATGCGCAAAAGGGGTATACATTCCCATACATTTCCAAGTTTTGCAATAATCTCAAAATGCCAAATCTATACATGCCCTCACTAATTAGATTGCACTGTAAGCATTTTTTCCTTAAATCTGCACGTCCTTACTATTGGGCCTAGATACGACCAATTTAGGCCTGGATACGTTCTATTTAGGCCTGGCCTTTTCTAGCACTCGTCGATTTTTTTTTCTTAACACTGAACTTTTCCCTCCCCTGCTCTTCTCACTCACTGAACTTTGCACTTAACTGACAAACTATAGAGACCGAACAGAACAGTTTGAAATTTGGCCAAATTTACGTTGCATTTTAATCAAGGCTAAGCCAGAGAGCATAACATCCATCGGTACGATTACAAAGCATGGCGATTGTTACTCGAACATTGTCTAACGACTAATCATCTGAAGATAAACAAAACCGAGACAAATTACACAAAAATAAAAATTCCGGACATCGGATTGTCCTGCTTCTTCAGATTGACAAGCTTCAGTAGCTGCTTGTTGATCTTCTTCAACTCCTCAGTTGATCCCAACTATTCCAGTGGAGTCGCACCTGATCCCACCGGGCCTAATCCCACCTGATCCACCGCCGACGGCAAATTGAGGGGTTCGCCCCCACAAATTGAGCCCTAGGGATGCGTCCTCCGTTCCAATCCTCTTGATGTAATCATCAAGCCACTCGAAATACCTGCATTTCGGAAGTTTCTGAAAATAGGAAATATTAGCCCTAATTCCCAAAGAGGATGAAAAAACTCAAAAATTGAGGAAATTAAAATGAAATTTGGAGAGGCCAAACTCAGATCTCACCTGCCCTGACTCTGATTTGCTCTCGCATTCCACAAACTCGCGCCCGGCGTTGCCATTCTGATTGCTCGTGGTGATCATCCGCTTCAGGGGCACCGTCCGTGGGCAATCCGGGCACCTTCCCAGCGACACTGGACCGTAGCGTGTCCACCAGTAGTTGGAGGCTAAAGCGAAGCTCTACATCTACGGCCGGCGTTGCAGCGTGACGAGGTTCGCCGATGAAGAAGGGGGAGAAATGTGAGGATGCAACGGTCGGAACTGGCTCCGGTGCGGGAGCGAGATGCTTTGTTTCTATGAGCTGCGAGTTCTAGGTCCCACGCCATGAGCTAGAAAAGTAGTGGGTCCCACGATCTGAGGTGGATAAGTTTGGGTCCCACTCAGCCCAGCTAAACTGAATTGTTAAGCTATCTATTGCGGTTTATGAGAAGTGTGGCATGCCAGCTATTTGCTGCCTCAGAAACGTCGCATGCAGGCTATTTTGTGCAACGATGTCTTGTTCTATCCAATTCCACTGAAAGATGTCGCATAGGAGCTATAAGTCCTACTATAGCTATGGCTCCGGCTAACATGCTTCATGTGCCTATGGCGTGCCGCCTACTCTTCCTCGTCCTAGGAGAGGACGATGTAGGGTGGCGGTGTCCAGGGCAGGTGTTGTGGCCACTGATGCCCATGCCACGCATGCATTCTGCGGTGGAGGCAGTGGCGGTGGAATTTCCTACCCATGCCACGCATCCCGCGACAAAGGAGACATGTGAATCTCTTGTCCATGCCACGTGGCATGCGGCGGTGCTTGCAGCAGCAGTGGTGATGGAGGTGGCAAATGTGCCATGTGTGCTGCCATCATCGAGGAGATCTGGACAGTCCCATCCAACCTCCAGAGTGTCTCCTCCTATGCCTTGGAGAGCTCCATGGTGCGTCGGGTGGGCTCCTTCTCGTGGTAGTTTGGAGGCATGAGGAGCGGCGCGTTCTCCTGCTTCACAATCCCGCACGTGCCATCGCCTTCGCCATCGTTGTCGTCATTGTTGTCGGTGGCCACAAGGAGCTCGCCATAGTCGATCTCCGGCTGAAAGTCGCCCCTAAATGAGCACGCCCCACTTCGTGTTGTGCTCTAGGCGAGGAAGGCTTTCCAGAAATCCTTCTGGTACGCACGCTCTTTCCACAGCATCTTTGGGAGCAGTGCGCAGAGGCGTCAGATCTCTGTGTCCAGCGCCGTCCCGTCTGTCGCTAATGGCGGGAACAACACAGTGTTCTGCATTTCGATTTGCAAAAATATGTCGCCACACTCAGAGATTCGGAAATTTCGAGAAAAAAACGAAATTTCGAAAAAATATTCAAAAATTTCGGTCAAATACGAATGCACTCGTTTTGAATCTTTCGAGCGAATTTTTTGAAAACTTCGCGAATTTCGAACGAAATTTCGAACGTTCGAACGAAATTTAGTTAAAGAACGAAAATGACATTTAGAGTTGAAGGTCATTAGTAGATCAGTTCAGATTCATAAGTCTTTCTAGTACCAAGTACAGCTAGCTAAATTTGTCGCTACGCTGCAGCTCCAAACAATCAGGAACACAAAAGTTTATGATTCACGTTACAAGTCTTGAAAGAATAATTAAATATTTCCACATAGACTGGACGAGTTAATTAACTGACATAAAATTCAACATGGAAATTACTAACATGGGAATTATAATTCTTAGAGAACTACCTGGAGGACCGTTTTGTCACGCAGCGTCATCTACTGCACCTCGGCCGGTCGGCGCGGCCGCAGCACGTCGGTCGGCGGACGAGGCGTTCTGACCAGCACGTTGGCCGGCGGCGCTACCATCTCTCGCACTATTGCCGTCGTCCCGACGCTGATTGCTAGAAGCAATGGCATCACCCTCCTTTTCTTTTCCCTTCCCAGAAATCTGGTTGCTCTTGTCACCGGCGTTGGTACTTCCACCTCCGCCGCCGGCCATGCTCACAAAAGGCGCCGCCGAATAGCTCCAGGAAACGGGGAAACGAGAAAACCTAAGGACGACGCGGCTGCCTCTGATAAAGGGAAAAGCGGCCAAGCAGGCCAGGATGGGCTGAAAAATTTAAAACAGGCCAAAATATTCGGACGATACCAGACTTTTCTCGCCCTCTAGCGAAAACCGGCAATTTCGCGAATTTCGATCGAAATTTCGACGAAATTTAATTCACTGGAACAACACCCTGTTGACGTTGAGGTCACTGGTGGGATGATAGCCAAAATAAAGACCATGCCGGTAGTTTAGCAATAGGCCAAAGCATCTGAAATCTAGAGGGCCTATAACAGCAATGTGGGCCATTTTTTGCTATTCGTTGCATTTTGCAAAGACCGGTCGAGGGCCCTGTAGGGTCTCGCTGATGGTCCGCCTATGTTTGAGGTGCCTGTCACCAGGAAGGGTGACATCCCTCTGATCGCAGGGATCTAACTCCTCCCACCACCGCTTGCACTTGGCCACCGGCATGGACATGTCGTCACTAGCCATCAAGGGGCACGCCGAAACCCATGCAGCGGTCGCAGCTGCTTGTGGTCAAATGAAATTTTCCACGCGTTGGCACTATGGAGGGAATATGTAAGTAATCCGAACAGGGAAAAAACGCATGTGTCGCTCTCGGCGGGGTGGCACGGGCGGAACCCTAAGATGCCGCCGCCCCCAACTCCTCCTCCTGCCTCTCCCCCGCTGCCAGCGGAGGACGCCGGCGGGCAAAGCCCGGCCGGCCGATGGTGGTGGCCTCTCCCACGCAGGGAGCGCCTTGGGCGCTTGAAGGTAGTCTCCCTGACGACGATCTAATGGCAGCAAGGTCTGGAAGCCGGGACGACGACCTCGGGATTTGATGGCGGTTCTCCCTCGATGGATGACGGTGCGATTCGCATCTGCTGGCAGAGACGTAGTCCTAGGGTTTCTTTCACGCCAAGACGAAGATCTGCCTTCAGCATGTTTCCATTGATCTGGTGGCAGTGTCGTGTTCCGGAAGGCTCCACGGTGAATTCCCATGGGTGAATCATGCCTAGAGATTGCTGGAACGGATGGGATTCAGTCACGCGCAACCGTTTGTTTTTCTGACCGTTTGGTTTCAGTGGGAGCGAGGCGAAGCTCTGCAGGTTGTTGCCATTGTGGAACATCTCTTTAGTCCATGGTGAAGTTAGTGTGCGGAGAATGTCATGAAAGCCAGGATTTGTGGACTAGCAATGGTGGGTCGAGTTCTGGTGGCGATGTGGAATTGGTTTGGTGATTCGTGAATTGTAGCAGCGGCATCAGGAAGTGGGGGCGGCAGCACAGGAGGAGTTCATAGTCTTACCTTGCAGGGTGAAAATCCAAGGTCTGGCCTTAATTGGTTGCGCCTGTCAATGACCTTGTTGAAAGTATTATTTCATGAGCGAGGACTTTCTCCAGGGTGAAAACCTATGATCTTTTATTGGGTGACGACGACGTTTGTGCTATGTTTCCTTCTTGAAGGCGTCGATATTGGATAGTTGGGCTTCTGGTGTTGTTAGTGTCGCTGCTACTAAAAATCCTTTCGCTGTAGCGGGACTTTTTTTTATAATTCTTCTTTTTTTAGCTATGTGCATCCGTAATGACAATAGGGTATTGTGTTGTTACGGAGGTTGGGTGTAATTGGTATCATCGCGATATTAATATATGCTCATTTTCAAAAAAAAAAAAAATAATCCGGCGAGGAAAGTGATATCACTGATTTTAATCCCTTGCGGTGAAGGGGACAGCTCACAACACGTAATGCATCCACTGATCGATCATTGACATTTTGTTCTGATCTGAAAACAACAGGCAGTTTAGTACTACATCGATAGGAGTGACGTACCGACCGTTAAATATGTGGCCAATTAGTACTACTTGTGGGTTTAAAAACGAGTATGGGTTTATGTCACCGACGAGAGCGACACAAGTGTTCAAATCGAGATTCTTGAATTGATACGGGATGGCAATGGTAAGCTCTTCTAGTCTTCTTGTACCCAAGAATTATATATCTCTGACCTCCAAGACGGAGGCCCTGTCGGAGCTACTCGTCGAAGTTCCTTCCTAGGTGTTGCTAAGTGGTTTGTCCTCGGCAGCGCTCTGGAGGCCGGCGGAAGGAGCTCGTCGTTTGCGGTGAAGAAGAAACCCGTGGACCTGATTGTTTTTTCACTTTTAGTTACAGGGTGTTCTTTGTATATGTTTTAATACTGCTTTTATCTCGCACCTTTTTTAGATGCTTTTTTGTAAAATGTACCCACCGCTTTGTTAATTGAGCAGCTTCTCAGGTCTTCAGACCTATTACCCTTTAAAAAAAAGAATTATATATGTCGAGGACAAGGTGAACGGGCACGCCAGCTCATTACAAAATTTGGGTTGCCGACTGTTGGTAACTGATTCGACATAACATGTATGCTATGCTCGCCTATAGCTAGCTATATATAGTACACGAGGAGAAAGGAGCTAGCTTAGGGAGGAATCAGCCAGCCATATTTTCTTCCATGTGATGACACAAGCTCTATTCTTCCTCCTAGTTATGCTCCTTTGTATGGTGCTCCTCGCCACGGCCGTGTGTAGCGCGTCGCCGCCCCCAGCTGTGATGGCGGCGGCGGCGGCGCCGCAGCGCAACTGTCCTGACAAGTGTGGGAACGTAACAATCCCCTACCCGTTCGGTATAGGCCGCGATTGTTCGCTGCCCAACTTCCACCTCAACTGCACCAAGGGGGTAGTGCGTAGAGGCAACATCAGAGTGGACAACATAACATTGGAGCCGGCGCAGATGGTTGCTTACACCAAGCTAACATACATCTGTCACAAGAGAAGACCACAGGACATGTCTCTCAATTTGACCGGTAGCCCGTTCCTCGTTTCGCCGGCGGCCAACTTCTTCACAGCCATCGGCTGCAATTTGGTGGCGAGGATCAACGGCCGCACCGGCGCCTCTACCGACCGCTACCTCGCAGGCTGTATCTCATTCTGCGCTAGCGAGGATGAGGCCGCGGAGGAAGGCGCGGCGTGCGCTGGGCAAGGCTGCTGCGAGGCGTCACTAGCGGCCGAGCTCAGCCAAGTTTCTGTGTTCTGGAGCAAGAACAACGATTCCAAGATGGCCAAGGCCAACACATGTCAATATGCCTTCGTGGCCCGGAAAGGCTGGTACGTATACTATACCTGCTCCTCCCGATCGCCTTAGCATCAGATCGCACACACCATAGTGGTGTTTTACTACGGTACGTCTCTGTTGGCTGGACGTACGTACCTGCTCCTCCCGACACCTCCTCCTTCCGCAACCGCGCCGGGCGGCTCCCCTCCCCGCCGAGCCCTTCCTCCTGTGGTCTCTTCTCTCCGCCGTCGTCGCTCGGATCGTCGCCAGGCAAACACCTGGGGGCATGGCGGCAGCGGCGTCCCTGATCGCGATCTGGCGGAAAGGCGACGGCGTCCGTCCCGACTGGTTTGGCGGTGGTGTCGCGGCGAGCGGCGGCCGGTGATCATCGGCCCAGATGCGGGCAAGCGGCGGCGGGGATCTAGGCCTAGCCGTGATCTGTCCCGTACGTTGTCCTCGACGCCGGCACCCAGGCGATCCGGGCCTTGTCCATGACACTAGAGCGCTTGGGGCATCTGCCCCCGGCATGGTGGTGGTGGCCTCCTTCTCCGTCGAAATGGTCGGCCGGGTGGTCTTGCCGTTTACGGCGGATCCTGCTAGTTTCCGGCGGGCGGCATGGGGGCTGCTGGCTCAGTTTCAATAAAGAAGGTGGTCCTAGATCCCTCTCAAGCCAAGACGATGATCTGCCGGATGTTGGTCTTCATTGATTTTGGTTTCTGTGTCGTGTTCCGGAAGGCTTCGCCGGCGAACTCCATAAGTGCTATTATGCTGTGAGTTTGCTGGAAGGATTGAATTCGGTCGTACGCACCTATGTTTTACCCTGATCGTTTGGTTTCAGAGGATGTGCTTCGAAGCTTTGTTGGCCGTTATTATCATGGGACATATTCTCGTTCCATGGTGCTGACGGAGAAAGTCATGGAGACCGAGATCTGAGGACAGACAATGGTGGTTCAAGTCTGGGTAGTGATGAGGAATTGGCTAGGTGACTTGTGAATTGGAGCAGTGGCATGCAAGTGGGGACAACTGCACAAAAGAGTTTCGTGGTCCTACCTCTTAGGGTGAAAACCCAGGGTCTGGCCTTAAATGGTTGTGTCTGGCAATGGTCTTGATAAAGGTATTGTTTTGAGAGCGCGGACTTTCTTCATGGTGAAAACCTAGATCTTTGATCGGGCGATGACGGTGTTTATGCACGGTTTTCCTTTTTGGAGAAGCTGGACTTCTGGTGCTGTCTTGGTGGTAATAGTACTGCTGTTTCAATGAATGAGTCGCTGTAGCGGGACTTTTTTTTTGTAATTTTTTCTTTTTTGGCTGTGTGCATCCATATGGCCGCTAGGGTAATGCGTTCTTGCAGAGGCTGGGTGTAATTGGTATCATCTAATATTAATATATGCTCCTTTCCAAAAAAAAATACGACCGAGGCATTTAATTTTACATACGAGAACCTATAAGATTCTAAAACTTGCTTAATCCAGTCAATCCACACCTGACTAAGACATTTTCTTTGAAGGACCTCAACTAGGAAACACAAGTGAGTTTTGCCATCAGCCTTCTCAAAATCCAACTTCATGAAAACGCCTGTTATTTCCTAGTTATTTCCAATTCATATGTGCAAGACTAACACTACAACAACGATATTTCTACTAGGAATAAAAGTACTGTCCGTGGGGAAAATATAGTTATTTGCAATCAGAGAGACAATCCATAATTCAAAATCTTTATGATAATTTAAGTCGCATTAATGAGAAAATTGGTCTATATTGCATAACTGAATTGGCATCAAGGATTTTTGGAACAAGGACAATTCCTCCACAATTAATCCTTCTCAAAACCAACTCCCGCTAACAAGACCATCCAAACATTTCTTTGATCACGGAATATAAAACATGAAAGCCATAGTTTTTTTTTTTTGAGAATCATGAAAGCCATAGTTAGATTTTATTTTTTGGTCTCCCCAATTTTCTTAGTGTTGCCATTTCCACCTCAATAGATGGAGCATGAAAATGACAAAGGAGTTTTGATGAGATCAACGTATCTCTCCATGGTGGACGTCAGCTCCCGATGAGTGGTATCCAAGAGGATGATCCAGAGGGCTACCAATAATTTTATTTTTTTATTATTAACTTTGGATGATGATATTTTAATAAAAGGGTGTGTGCATCGACTAATGCAAAGGCCGGGGTCTCACTTCCCTTTTCCAAAAAAAATTAGAATCATATTAGATAATTACAAGTTACATCCTTGTTTCGTACCACCATACAGTTTATAGGCCCAGAGATTAAAGGGAAGTTTTATTATTTGTTATTCCTTTTATGCATCGAGAACAAAAATAAAAACATATCAATGCATTATCATTTTAATGGGCTAGGAATGGACTGTCACACCTGCGCGGCCCTAAAGTTCTGAAATTTTGAATATGTGTAATATGTTTGTATAAACATTATCCAGGCTGGTATTTATTTGAGTGATATAGTTGTTTACATGCATGGGTCAAGGGAGCGGTAAAAACTAATATCCAATATTATGGGCTAGGCTAACTTCCTTGTAGTGGCAGATCCACATGGTGCCAATGGGGTGTACTGGATAACGGGAGCAGTTAATTTTGTTTATAAATTGACAAAAATTCACCATATGTGCACGCCTGAAATAAGGATTTATCTTGTGTGCACTATTTGGCTGCATGGTTGCCTCTGCTCTAGCTCCGCCACTGGTACTTGTCTGTTTGGCTCCCCTCATGTTCAAAATTCTAGATCCACCCCTAGTTAATCATGTACGAAGGTATACATATGTAGTAAAAGAGAAGTGGGTAAGGCGATACAAGGACAACCAAGCTTCATGTTCGCATAGTGGCCCTCGCAAATGCGAGGGCATCGTCTATAGTTTATTGTTAGCATCATGCTATAGAAAATATTATGGCTATATATCCAACACAAACATTCTGCTACAAAAAAACATCACTTTTGCATGAAAAAATATTACTATTTAAGAATGTCACTTCCATAAGAACACTATTTTTGACCAATTAAAAGGGATGATCGGTGGAACACTATTTTATTTTTATTTATATTCAGATTTTAATCATTTTTCTATGCTAGTGGGGAATACTCAAGTTCTTTTTATCAGTTCCAGTGAATTGTCTATCATGTATGCTCGCTTATCTTCAACAATGACCAGATGATGGGAGAAAAGGGAAACATTTACCAACCTTTGGTTTGTAGTTAGGTAAATTATTTGGTTTGAGTGTTCATTGAAACATAGTGTGGGTGGTAGGTATACCACCGTGAAAAAATTAATGTCTCTACTTTCATCCCCTTCTTTGCCTAGCGGGGTCGCAGTCTATGTCATACATCTATCAAGAGACAAAAGTTCAAATATAAATATGTAACACAAAACAAACAAGACAAAATTATATTTGACTAATAGCTAGTTAAATTTGGCCTATAAATTCTCCCCATTAACATTATTAGCTTTATGTTTGTCGTTTCTGTTTCTCGGCAGCACATTAATTTTGGATATAAATTTTGTGGCATAATAATAGATAAATGTATTATTATTGTTGTGATTTTTTCATAATAGATAATACGAGGCTTGGGTATACGATATGTTCTCATAGGTGTGTGTAGTCCACCCCCAGAATATATTGCTGCAAATATAAGAATAGCCCGTAGGCATCACGCACGGCCGCATTAACATTGACCAAGATAGCAACTAGAGAGTTATTTCACTAAAATTGTGATGTATACATATTGTGAGTTCATGATGTATATTTATGTAGGGCCACATTATAATGATTTTGAGCCGTACTAACAACGGATTTGACAATCAGGTACAATTTTAGCCGAAAAGACCTCAAAGGAGAGACTTTGGCCAAACGCTATACTAATGAAATGGTCGTTCCACTTGTTCTTGATTGGGCTATTAGGGATGAAATATGCCCGTCACCACGGGAAGGTGGAAACAAGGAAAACCTGCACATTCCTTATGGAGTCTGCCGTAGCACTCACAGCCATTGCAATAATGCAAGTAATGGCGTGCTAGGCTATGTGTGCAGATGCGACGAGGGATACGCAGGAAATCCCTACAAAGAAAATGGCTGCACAGGTTTTTCTTCCCTTCATTCCTTATATTTCTCTTAGCAAAAAAACATATGTTCCTATAACAAACCGAAATATTTCACTCGGCACAAAATGATTATTTATTTTTTCTTAATCATTTCAATGAATCTGGGGATGTAGGTTAGGATATTTTGGACAACCAAGAATAAGAATAATTCACGAATTTTACCTCTCAATATCATTGAATGTTTAATAAAAATGATGCTATTATATTAAGAAAAAACTCAATTTAAAATGCAACCTCAAAATACAATTTCAAGATTCTAAAATATATTACCTATGTTCCAAAATATAAGATGTTTTGGTTGGCTATTTTAAGATACATATAGTAATAAAAATATGTAAGATGCATATGGCAATAAAACATATGTTACATTTTTATATTTACCATATAATTATGGTGTGATAACTGTTCCATTTATTTCAAAATGTAAGCGTGCACTCATACACTTGGTGGACCCTTATAATATTACATTACAAACGATTAATTGTATCATGAAAATCTTCATTTATGTGCCCCTTAAAGATAACCAACATGTCCACTTCCAAAGGGTCCAGCTCCTGGAATAAAATAATTATTTCGCAGAGTTACCTAATGTCACGAATTGATCCACTCTGACTCAAGATGAGATCTTCAACTCTTCATGCACTTATCTAAGATTATATTCAACCAACATGTCTGGTTGTGAATCTATTAGTTTCTTAGTTACGCAATAATGTGTGTGTTTTCTTGCAATTGAGTAAGACACCTGGCTAATTATTTTAAAAAGTATCAAATCCAAATACTTTTATAGGTATAGTTTATTTGGGGCCCAGTAGATGATGGAAAGCACATCAATTTGTTGGTTATCACTCCCACCTGTGGTTGACAACTTGACATACAATTGTAACATCATATATCTCTATTTCTTTTGATGTTCTTATATGTGCAATTATTCTCACATGATTTCAGATATTAATGAATGTGAGTCGCCAAATTATCCTTGTCGTGGTGGGAAATGCCACAATATGGAAGGTAGCTATATGTGTAAATGTAGGTTTGGTCGAAGAGGTGAAGATGAAAGTGACAAGGATTGTAAACCCATAATGTCTTCAACTGCGGTGGCGGTGATAGGTAATGTGCTCATTGTGTACATATACTATGTAATTTCTCCTAGAAAACAATATTACAGTACATAAGTAGGTTTGTGATTTGTCTTATTGTTCACATAGAGTTGTAGTCTAGATAGTCGATACTAGGCAATTCTCTAGTAAATGCAAATTCGCAATTCTGCACAAATATAAAACCCACAGTAAGGTTCAGTCTTATGGATGAAAAAAGTGATCGTAATCAAAATAGAGTTGTTCATGTGTCATCTAACTTTGCTAGAATTGTGGTAACACTAGGAATGTGTTTCACAAGTAGACCTGAGTAATAAAGTTATTTGTTCTCCACAAAAATACATAAAACACGAGAAAAATTGGTCTAATTTATGATAAAATAAGTGGGTACCTTACACTCTATAAAACTCGTGCTAGTTATGTTTTTATTGCACAATTATTTTCTTGATTTTCACCAAATTATTATCTTTTGCACACCCCCCTATTTTTTATGTAGTCAAATAATTGCACAAGGGACTATAAATGCCCCTTCTTTTGGTTACATAAGTCACTATAATATTTCGTAGATTTTATATATTTGTTCTTACGTTCTTAGCAACTTTCAACGTAAGACAAAAATTATGTGACATGAAAACTATGTACAGTCGCAAAAATACGTGGATGTAGAGAATAATAATTTATCACCTTGGCTGCCAAATAGCTCGACCCTACTCTATAAAATTAATATGAAAAAATTATTGTGTCCCTTAGTTTTACTAATATACCCTTTTATGTATACAAAATCATTATATGTGCAAACAATGTAAAATATATGGACTCGGATGATTGTCCCATAGAACTCACTTTCTTAATCAGTAATTACTAGCAAAATACATTAAAATGATGAATAAAGTCTAACTGATTTATCTATAATCGATTACAAATTCAGGGTGTATATATTTTCCTATAATAGATTCATCTAACATTTTAATATACATTATTAGTAATTACTAGATAATCCAGAGTGAGTTATATGAGAAACGTAAATTCACTACATATATGATACATTATTTTCATTTATATTGATCTTATGTACATAAAAATAGTTTTGAAACTATGGCTCCCAATAATCTTCATACAACTTGGATCATCAAGTCATCTTAAATAATTAATGAGGTATATTTTTAATGATATAGAAGTATAAAAAAATCATTAAAGAGGTATTGAATGTGGGAGTGTGTACTCTAGAAATATATTGAGTTTGTTTGCTTTGATATCCAATTTTTCATTAAGATGGAAATGGTTATTCATTCAAACGGGAATGGTGTCACTTACTAATATAAAGGTTCTTGATTAAAGTGCGAAAAGGTTAGAGTCACATAAAAATATTATAATTTTAAAAAGTTAATACATATTACCAATGGCTAAGAAAATATTTAAGAGATAGCAAGTAAGTTTTTTCTTGTCATTGGTTACGGGTGACTACAAAATTGCGAGATAGGCAAGCTTTTATTACTCCCTCCAGCCCATATTAGTTGACTTAGATTTGTTAAAATTTGGATGAACCTATATACTAAATAGTGTCTAGATTCATCAAAATCTAGACAAATCCAAGTCAAGTAATATGGGTCTGAGGGAGTATATAATTACACATAAATATCAACATATCTTTTGTGATTTTATGTTGCCATGACTTGTTTTTTTTTTAGAAATGGGCGCTTTATTACTTAACAGTAAGTTTACACCCGGCCTCTGCATAACTAGGATGCACACAGCCGATCAATCACACAGTCTCGGACCAAGTCAACAAAAACAGGATTATAAAATAATGTAAATGAAAACACAGTTCTCCAAACTAGCTATGGAAGATGTATCCGCAGCGCTTGCTGCCATCCATGCCGGGAGAAGATATCCCGCGCCGTATCCTCCAACCGCCTACAGCCCTCCGCAAACAATTTGCGGACTCCTATGACTTGTATCTTGAGTTTCCTATGACTGATTTTTGAATCGTGGGTCAACATGAATCTAACTATTTGGATACCATACCCGAATTTTGATTGTAACAACGTAAAATATAGCTTGGGTGCAAAAATAACTTATTTTGCACCCTCCAAGGTGCTGAATAACACCTAATTAAATCAATCCTGTTTCAAAAATAAACCATGTAGAAATTCTATACGTATAAATGTACAATTTAAATAGGTAAAATGCAAAATGTATTGCCTTTTATGTTTTATAAGATACATTTTTCTTTCGCGAACTTTTTCACAATTTTATGGCTAGCTAGCTAGCTTCGTCTCTTGTCAAAAATGGCATTAACTCACAAGATACACTAATTCGTTCACAGGAACAACCAGTGCCCTCTCCGTAACAGCAGTACTACTAATATTCGTACGCATGGAGCATGAGAAGAGAAGGCTTAGGGATCGTTTCAAAAAGAACGGTGGACAATTACTCGAAAGCATCAAGATTGAGATATTCAGAAAGGAGGAACTAGACAAAATAACCAAGAACTACAAAACTATCATTGGAAAAGGTGCCTTTGGGGAGGTCTACATGGGAACCACCCGTGAGTACCTGCAAGTTGCCGTCAAACGCTCCATTGCAATCAAAAAGGACCGCCAGAATGACTTCGTGAATGAGATACAAATACAGTCACAAATAAGTCACAAGTATGTGGTCCAACTCCTGGGTTGCTGCCTGGAGACAGAAGTTCCTATGTTGGTCTACGAGTTTGTCCCCAGGGGGAGCCTCTACGACGTGCTACATGGCAAGAACGGCAATGGGAGAAGAGAACCTCTCCCCCTTCGAATTCGCCTCGACATCGCCATATGCTCTGCGGACGCCCTCACATACATGCATTCGCAGGCGAGCCAGAAGATCCTCCATGGAGACGTGAAGTCCGGGAACATTCTCCTCGACGACGAGTTCGTTCCCAAGGTGTCGGACTTTGGGACGTCCAGGCTCATGTCCATCGAAAAGGATCACACCGACTGGGTGATCGGGGATAGCAGCTACATCGACCCCGTCTATATGAAGACCGGGCTCCTCACCGAGAAGAGCGATGTGTACAGTTTCGGGATCGTGCTATTGGAGCTTATCACCCGGAGGAAGGCCAGGTATGACGGGAACAATAGCCTTCCGTTGAACTATGTCAAGGCTTCAATGGACGGGTCAGCGGGGCAGATGTATGATACAGAAATTTTGTCCAGCGGGGAGGACATGATGTGCCTCGGCGAGGTAGGCCTGGTCGCGGTGCAATGTCTCGAAATTGATGTGAATGACAGGCCAACCATGAATGAAGTCGCGGAGAAGATTAAAAAGTGCAAGAGCCGGTGGCTGCAAAGCCATTGAGGTCTTTCGCGGGTGTATCTTAGCTCTATATTCTAGACAATTTGCTTATATGGCATCTTAGTTAATGATAAAAGAGAGTGGTGTTGTATCTACTACACCTTTTGCACGCAACGATAGGCAGAAAAATTGGCTAGCCCAATCCTATGCATGCATGAGGCCCAAATTATTAAATACATGAACCATTTAGATACACCCTTAAGAAACAACCCATTGTACTAACCGTTTCTTAGAATATGCCAGTGTCTATGATTGCGTGCTAAGACACAGTCCATTGTGAAAGGCCTGACAAGAGAAGACCAAAGAGATGTGTACTTAGCATCGTGACTTGTGCCTTGAGTTGAATTCTGTTGTGTGAAACCATGTTTTTATATAGTTTTACTGGTGAAACATTGGTTTTAGGAGTGCAATGGATGATTAACAAAATTGTTTGTTCCAAACTGACAATATATAATACACAATGTATGGTATCATGTACTTAATTTTAATACTAACAATCATGTTATCTTCTGAAAGAACCCAGATATCGCCTAGAGGGTAGGTGTTTTACTGTATTGACTCTAATATATGATGAATAAAACTAGCTTTTAATTTATCAAACCTAAAATCTAAATCCACTAGGTTCAACTGAGTACACCAATAATTTGTGCTAAGAAAAACAAGCGACATGATGATAACAAGATAAAGGGCTTCAATCATAAAGGCTATCACAATGTAAAGTGTATCCCTGTGATATTAATATATACTCTTTTTTAAAAATCGCAATGTAAAGTGCATAATTAAAACGGTCTTGTAGAAGAAACCGCAAGACTTACGGATATACCAATTACACTCAGCCTCTGCAACAACGCATACCCTAGCAGCTTTAAGATGCACAGAATTACAAAAAAAGGTCTCGCTACAGCGAATGATTCCTTGTAGCAGCGACACTAATAACAGCAGAACAACACCAGTCATCCAAACACTCCAATAGCGACGCCTTCAAGAAGGAAACAGTGCACAAGCTCCGTCGTTGCCCGATCAAAGACCATAGGTTTTCGCCATAAAGAAATCCCTCGCTCACAAAACAATGACTTCAATAAGGGCATTGTCAGGCACAACCAATTAAGGCCAGACCTTAGATTTTCACCCTGCAAGGTAGGACTGTGAACTCCTCCATTGTTGTTGCCCCACAAACAGTTGTTACTACGAGTCACAGATCACGCAGTCAGTTTCTCATCGCCACAAAGACTCAAATCATTATCGCCAGCCCTCATGTTCCTTATTTCATGACATTCTCCGCATCTGACTTCACCATGAATCGTTTAAGACATGACACATGATAGTAACAGATAACAGAGCTTCACAACGCTCCATCTGAAACCAAACGGACAAAAAAAGCATGGGTATACACGACCGAATACCTTCCAATTCAACAATCTCTAGGCATGATACAACCATGAGAGTTCGCCGGTGGAGCCTTCTGGAACTCGCCTCTCCAGGACAGAACAACGAGGACAGACATCAAGCTGGTCTTCATCTTCAAGCGGAAGAAACTCTAGGCCAACCTCCTTTATTGATGTCGATGTAGCGGTTCCCACACCGATGATCGGAACTAGTAGATCGAGCCCAATTCCGCAAGACCCTGAATAGCGGCGGCGGCGCCTAGGGGTGGCCTAGCCTCCACCATGGACACTCCGCCTCAATAGGCATGCCAACAAGATGAAATAAATGCTCCGGATATTCAAAGTACATAACCATATTTTGTTTACAGGTATAAGTGGAATGTACTATGAGACGATGTACATAACCAAAACAAAAACAACAAAACTAATTTGTTTACCTAGCATGTTATGTTATTTATCTTAAAGAGAACACCTCTAGTGAACTGTGGACCCCGGTTCAATCTTTATTATTGATACATCATCTACTGTTACCGTTTACTTTCTACAAGCAACTACTATTTTCCACATTATACGTTTAATCCTTTGTTTTCAGCAAAACGGTGAGATTGATAACCTCACTGTACATTGGGGCAAAGTCTTGAGTTTGTGTTGTGCAGGTTCCAAGTTGTTAGCAACACCTTGGAGTTGTTTTCTTACTCCTACTGGTTCGATAACCTTGGTTTCATAACTGAGGGAAAACCTACTGTTGTGCTCTTCACACCTTCCTCTTGGGGTATCCCAACGAATCTCTATAGTGAACTGAGCCGCATCAAGATGTTTTCTGGCTCCGTTGCCAGGGAGTTAAGGACAGCTTCAATCTCTTCCTCCTCGCTGGTCACCTTTCAGGGAGAAAGAAGATTCTCGCAAGGGGAGTCTCTCACAACCATTCTCTTTACTTTGTTTTTGTTTTTCTTAGTTTTTTTTGCTTTGTTTTGCTTGTTTCTTTCTTACAAAAATACAAAAAATAGTTTCGTTTGGTTTACTTTTTCTTATAAAAAACACAAAAAATTAGTTCCTATTATAGTTGTTGGTTTGTTATTTCCTTGCTTTGTCATGCTTTCTACCAATGGTTGGTTTCTTCGAAACTAGTTCTTATTGGCAAGGTGGGTTCATGAAAGAATAAAAATATTATTGTAAGGAACACCGCTTGTCACAAAAAGGGAAACACTTATGGGAACAGATTGATAAATTGAATACCATTGCTAGAAACGTGTGCTCTACTTATAATGTTACTTATTGCTTTGATATATCTTGTTGCTGTAGGAGGTTTAAACACCTCCCTTTTCAATGTGAGTATGATGATAATGTTATCATATCTTCTTATGTTAAAGGAAATTATGACTTTTATGATGTGGAACAAACTGAAGAATTTATTGCTTGGAAGGGTGCATTCGAACTTGCTAATTTGCTTGAAAATACTGATGATGCACCTTATAAATATGAGGTTTATGGTATACTTAAATTTTGCTTTAATAATTACAAGGAAGAAAATGGCTATGTTCTTGAATATTTTAATAAATACTTTCCACCAATGGAAGAGACTAATGCCTTGCACGAGCCTATGGAAGAAGAAATTGCTGAAACTGGAAGCACATTAGATGAAAAAGAGGATGAGAGTGATGAACAAAAGGAGAAAGAATGGATTAGCTAACCATGCCTACCTTCTAATGAGAGTAACTATTTATCCCTTGCATTATTTAATTGTCCCCCATGCTTACCAAAGGAGGATCAATGTTATGTTCCTGTGGATTCTTTTGAAATATCTACTATGGGTAAAACTTATGATAATAATTAAGTCCATGTTATCTATGATAATCTTTTATTTGTGCCTAACTTCGAAATGCATGGTACTAAATAATTTTGCTTAGAAAATGTTTATGATAAAGCTCTAGATGATGGTCCTATATTTGTTGATAATATTAATTGTACTACTATTGAAAATGAGATTGTAGGAGTCTTAACTTTATCTTGGAACCCCATACCTCTTGATAATGATCAGTCATCTTGTTATAAAATTGTTAAAAGAGGATTTGAAGGTTTTGATCCCATTATTTTTGAGCTTGATAAAAATTATGTGTTTGTAGATCATGAAAAGCATACTTTATGTGATAGTTATATTGTTGAGTTTATTCATGAGACTACTGAAAATTAATATGAGAGAGTAAAATATGGTTGTAGAAGTTTTCATGGTACTGAAACACCTCTCTATGTGCTGAATGTTTGAAGTTACTCTTGTTTTATCTTCCTATGCCTGTCACTTTGTTCTTTGTGAATCTATTTGCATACAAAATTCCTATGCATAGGAAGTGGGTTAGTATTAAATGTGTTTTAAATTTTCTTCTTGATGCTCTATTTTACTTCAATTCATATTTCTAATGTGAACATCTTCTCAAACTATCAAGCCTAGCTAAAACACGTTAAAGAAAAGCACTACTGGGAGATAACCCAAATTATTTTTTATTTTAGTAAGATTTTATTTTGTTGAGTCTTGGAAGTTATTACTTCTGTAATAAACTCTCATTTTACTTTTTGTGTGGTTTTTGTGCCAAGAATAACCTCTAATGAGATAGAAGTAAGATTTGGGGAAGTTGCTGTCCCAAAACAGATTTTTATGCTTAACTATAAAAATTCGTCAAAAATCCCTGTATGTCAGATTGAGCTGTAATTTTCCAATCTTATGACCCAGGTTGTTATGTAACTTTCGTTAGTTCAACACTTTTCGATTTGATCAACAGAAGGTCTTCGAAAAAATCGGTTTTTACCCGCTGGTCTGTTTTGACAGATTTCTGCCATTATTTGCATTTGCCTCTTAATCGGTTTCTTTTTTTAGTTTTCCTTGATCACTTGAGCTTTTAAAAGAAATTTCTACAGTATCTTGTGTTCTAATGAAAGTTTTACTTGTGTTGAAACTAAATACAAAGGACTATTATCTTGAATACACTAATGTTGCTAATGAAGATTATGTGAAGTTTTGTGTGAAGGAAATTTTCAAGTGTAGGGGAAGAAGATGTGGTGAGATGAAGAATGGACAAAAGCTCAAGATTCGGGATGCCACCCCGTGTCACCCCAAGAAATATTCAAGTGGTACAAGCGTCAAAGCTTGGGGATGCCCAAGGCATCCCTTCTTCATCAATAAAAAGCTCAGGTCTCTTTCTAGACACTTTGTTTTTATTGTTTCATGCACTGTTGTGTTGTTCTTGGAGCGTCTTATTTTTCATTTTTGGTTTTCTTTTGTTTAGTTTGCTTGAATAAATTAGTTAGACCCCCGCATTCTCTTTTTTGTTTCAAATAAGTTGATTGGTGTTGGAAAGGAGTAGAAAGTTTCATGCTATCAGTGGTACAAAAGGGAGCTTGTTTTGACTTTTTCTTAGACTTTATCATGTCATGTTACATGTTGCTTTGACCTTATGCTTAGTGACTATTGTTGTAGCATGACTTGTTCCAAACAATTGAGATTGCTTAATGTGCCTTGAAAGAATCATGCTTTGTTTTAGCATACAAAAGCATAATATTGTGGTATTCTCCTTTGATGCTTTGTTTGGGTTGACTTGTGTAACATCCCAGCATTTAGGAACTAACGAAGGGTAGATTTAGGAATTTGAAACATTGCATGCATTCATCTGTGAAAATGTGGGTAAATTTTTCACCAAATAAAAAACCTAAAGTGATCAAGGTTTCTTTCATACTTTGAGAATAGGTTTAGTCTTGAAGAATTATTGTTATAGACTTTGATATGATCTTTGTGGATTTATGTTTTTGGGAAATGAAATTTAAATTTAAAACTTGAATGCTTTAATTTATAATTCAAAAGAATTAAGAACTAGATTTGAGTGATTTGATTTAGTTAAGAGTTAACAATTAATGACTCAAACTTTGAATAAAATAAATGAACCCATAGAATGAATATTGATTCCAAAACTTTATTCAATAACTGAGTTACAGAATGTAACTTATTAGAAATATTTACAATAGTAAATAAAACAAAGAAAAATCTTTATATATTGTATAATAGTACAATAGTAATTACAAAAGAATAAGAACATTAAAAATGCCTATCCTACAAATAAATCCAAGCTAAAATCTTGAATTCCCAAGTTTGGTACCTGCAAAACAAACATAAATAAAAAATAAATAAGGTTAGGGTTAGTATTTTATTACTCTCAGACTTGTTAGTGAAGTGCACTGATCAAGGTTCATCATTGAGTAAATTTATAAGAGGGGCAAGTTTCACCAATATGAAAGAATGTATCTTTCATAATTTTAAGCCATAAGTCAAATGACAGCAAGGAGGGGCAAGTTTCACCAGCTAGATAAAAGTAACTAGATAACAGTCAATCTCAAGTTCAGAGCATATCCACAAGTGCACAGCAAGCACACAGGCAGCACACACACCAGATTGCATGGTGTGTGTTGTCAGCCTCAGAGCACAGCTCAAACACATAAAACCATCAGCACATCCGTGGAGAAGCACTAGTGCATCTCTTCACTGCTCACACACACTAGAACAGCTAGCTTAGCCAGCAGCTAAACCAAGCACAGCAGCCAGCAGCCAAACCAACCAAAGCCAGGATCACATCACCAGGATGGTGACATAAGGAGGGGGAAGATCAGGTGGATAGCAAGACCAAGGTCAAGCCATCAAGATCAGGAGATGATGGGCTAGATCAAGGACAAGTCAGGAGCTAAATATACCAGGGGAGCACAAGATCAACCACAAGATCAAGATACCACAAGATCCACCACTAGCAACCACAACATCAAGTGATTGTGGTGAGTTATATAAAACCATCACATGATCTGTTTATCATATCAATATAAAAGATTCATGTGTTGTTTTATATCTAACCTCTTAGTATTCATTCGAGTGGGATGAATCCATCCAAGAAGACTTTAAAATTTAAAGTTATAATCACAAGATCAACATATCAGTATAACCAGGATCTCAGACCAACATCATTGATCCTGGTTACAAAAGCCAAATCCTATATTTCAATACAGCCCAAAACAAAGATTATGAAATCTGGGCACATCTCTTAAAAGAGTAGCACCTCAGTATCCATAAATCCTATGGATCCATACAAAACCATTAGCACACCCATTGTTTTCCAACTATGTTTCAAGAATTAGCAGCTGGTAATTTTACAAGAACATCTCTATCAAGGACAGCCATTAGGAAACTAGTTCCTATGCCTCAGACCAACATCATAGGCAGGAGAATGAAAAGAAACTTTCATTTTATCTTGCCAGTATTAATCACAAGCACTATCAGAGCTAAGCTCAGGAATAGGACCCAATCACTTATGTGCCAGTTCATAATGGTATCACAAGGACAAGTTCTAATGAGCTAATCCCAATCTTTACTTAGATTTCTCAAATAAAAGGGGGCAAGACACTAAATATCATCTTCCTGAAACCAAATGCCAGGAATCAACATCAAACTCATCTATACATCCACAGAAAAATCATTAACATGTAATGATTATATTCAGTATGTATATTCTCATACAAGCCAACCATTATAAAAGCAGTAAGCAATTACTAAGATAACTACTGTCGGTATAAACATCTTGACAGTGGAAAGTTCTCAGATCAACAACATTTCCAATTAGGGATTTCATAGAAACACTAACATTGGATCATAGTAAATCACCACTGGAATAAGTCTGACAAGCCACTAGCATCACCAAAGCCAATTACAAATAATGATCCACAGCAAACAATCATTCATCATGCTCAAGGATGAACACCACTAGATCTAAATCATCATAGATATGATCAACAGAGGGATATGAACCCTAATCAGAACAAGAACCCTAATTAGGAGATGAACCCTAATCAGAACGTAGTCACTAGGCAAGGGTAGCCACTAGATACACAGAGAGATTCATGGTGATAGGATGAACCAATATCCACAGAGGCAACTTACCCGGGGTCCTCGTTGATGAGTTGAAGAGGAAGCAGAATGGCCGACGAGACCATAGCGACACAGGGAGCACCCCAGAGGGCACTGCAACCTGCACCAGCCACGGCGGCGTCCACAGCAGTACACGAGCACCGCACCTCACCGTGCGAGAGGCGGCGGCGGCAGCACTTTCCCCAAACCCTAGGGTTCGGGAACGGGGTGAACCTAGCCACGGGGGACCCCTGGAGTCAAATCGAATTGGACCAGATGAACGAGCGTAGTCGCCAACCTCGCCCTGCACCACGCCAGCGGCTAGGGAGGGCCACGGCGGCGGCCATCGCCAGCGGCGGCGCAAGAACCCCATGGGGTCAAGAGAGAGGGGGAGATGAGATCGAAGAAGAGACATAGAGAGTGGGATGGGTGGGCCGAAACCCCTCGGGGTGATGATTTTGAGCCTGCATTATTGGGCCACAAAGGCCCAATAAGCCCAAAGGGCCAACCCAAGTCATTTAGAATCTGTTTTAATAAATAGGAAAAGACCAAAATGCCCCTGAACTTAATTAAATTCTAGAAAATAAAATAAAAGTCCAAAAATTATAAATAAAATATTTTTGGATTCACAATAATCCACCTTGTCCAAATAAATTAGAAATAAAGTTTTAGACATATAAATTTTATTAAGAATTTTGTAATTATATAATGCTTATGGAATTTTACAAAATTATTGAAAGGTGATAAAATTAATTAAGATTCACTTTCATCATATATTAATATTGTAGTATTTTATAAAAATACTAAACAAATATTTAATAACAATTTTTTATATTTAAGTGATAATTCTTAAAATAACTATTAAATCAATAAAAGTCAAATAAAGGGAAATAAAATAAAAGAATACCATATTCTATTATAAATATTAAAAAAATAATATTTATAAATCCTTTATTATTACAAAGAATTTTATTAATAATGGGGAGAATGCATATCAAATTAAATGATGCATTACATCACTTTGCATAATCATTTTGCTTCTTTAAATATTGTCCTTACTGGGCAATAATGATGTTTTTGTAGACATAGAAGCTCAAGGTCCAGTGCAAGCATCAGACTTCACTACCTTGCCATCACAAGGCAAGTTCATATCTTGCTCATGTCCTTTGAAGAGTCTTTATCAAAGTATTTGCAAAATTTTGTGTTATCATTTATACCTATAGTAAAAAAACACTATTTTCTCAAGATACTAAATCTTAGATATCATCCTAAGTGATGATATGATGAAGCAATAGAACTTAGGGTTCTAATTGCAATAATGATGAACAATAGGGATTAATAACCCATGACATCAGTGATTCTAGCGCCATATATTACACGTTAACCATGAGATTTGGAATGGGACGAAGAAGTCAGTTGTATCCTTTTCCTCTTGTATGGATGCAAGACGACCTTAACGTGACGTTGTGATTCCTTGTGTGGATCGAACATATGGGTGGGCACCCTTACGCCCGCACGTTTGGTGTCTAGATTATCTATGAATGGTGTTTAGGGAGATAGTCCATGTAAATGGTACTAATCCGGGCATCACTAGGTCATAGAGTCTTCAGAAGCTCATCAGGGTTTTAGCCTGCCCGAAAGGGGGCTTAACGAAGGTGAGCTAGCCGAAGGATCATGAAAACATATGAGGTCGCGGAGAGGGCAGTGATTGGCTTGGACCAACTACTGGGCCCCACATCATGGAATTGTGGACAAAAAAGTACGCCCGGTTGTGCAACAAGGAGTTGATCTCTCATGGGAAAAGTAACGCACCTCTGTAGAGTGTAAGAACTGTAACTTGTTACTCCCTGTTCCGGGAAGGAGCTACGAACGCGGCAGGAAAGGAACTCCAGGAAAGTTCTGGTCAACCTGTGAAGGCTGATGGTCATAGATTTTTCATAATAAAAACAATCTTTAAAGAAAGATTTACGAAAATTGCATAATGCCTAGGACTTCCTACCTTGCATATAATGAAATTTTTGGGTAACGTTGTTACTCATCCTTTCCTTTGAATCCTTGCTTAGACTCTGAGAATTCCGAAGGTACTCCAATGTACGCATCTGAGAACCAAGAGGAGGTCTTCTATGAAGAGCCCAACTTGTACGGAGCCGTAGAAGGGGAGGATTACGACATCGTCTACGGAGGAGAGTTCCAAGAGTCCGAATAATTACTATAGTTCTAATAGCCACTTGAGCCGAGCAACATGAACCTTATATAACAATAAGTTGTTGAGCTCAATTTGGAGTTTAAGTTTTTTAAAGTTGAAACTTCCACTGAAACACTTATATTTTGGTTTGTAAGTTGAATCTTTTGGAAGTCTTGAACTTACGGTATTGTAATAATAATAACGTGTGTATGTTTGTAATATGGACCCGCAATGTTTCTGTTGTACCACTCTGAGGGATGTGATATTTGCAGAACGGTGTTCTGTGGATGTCATGTCAACGACTATAGTGTACTACACATGCAGTGGTATGCCGGGTCACCGCAGTTGGTATCAGAGCAAATTGCTTTGACCTTAGGTTGGAAACCTAGTAAATGGTATTACGCGTAGGAAAGTGTAGCAACGATAAAGAATTCTCTAAAAGTAATATAATGGGTATTCAAATGAGAATATTCCGTTATATATTTTAGTGCGATAATTCTTTGTTATGATGCAATATATTGTTGGATACTAATCAAAACTATTTTCCTGATATACAGAGCTATGACACCAAGGTTTCCAAAAAAAACTTTGGTAAGGAAAGAGGAGACTCTTGATGATTATCAAGGATCATTTACAGACCAACTTCGTCAACTTTTAAAGATCTTTAGTTGTTCAACTAGAATTCTAGTGAACATTATCACTTACCTTGATGGCCGGATGTTATCCAAGTATCGTGTGAGTATCCAACTCCCAGTGGAGCTTGGATTATATCACGATCTACCTACAGGAGAAGGTAGGAGTCATTTGGCAGCATATCATGTTGCGGTTGTGGAGGCGATAGGTAATATCCGGGAGCATAAAGCCAAGGAGTTAGAAGGTAGCACATTCTCTGTGATACCTCATGATTCTATAGACTCGGAGCCTATACCGGATCATATTACTTTGGTTAAGAAGCATCCTAAGTTAGCTTCCAAGTTTATGGATAGATATCAAACACTTGATGCGTCTTTTTACAAGACACATCAAGTGATTGCTGAAGATAAAAATGATATGTTAGAGGATCTAACTGATCCGGAAAGGAGGAAGTAGTTAGCATTCCAGTTAGAGAAAGAAGAAGGTAGTAGCGCAACACCTATCTTTAAGGATATACCTATAGATCCTGAATCTTTTATACCATATCCTTATTCACCAAGACCTGAACCTATACATGATCCTACTATGGATATGAGGTATGCAGTACCACAGGGCTCAGAAGATGGTTCTGATTCAGAACTTCCTATTGAGAATTCTGATGGTTGGAGAATGGGATCATATGAAGGATCTCATGAACACCAGATGTCCACAGATGGTTCTGACAGAAATGTTGGACAATCTAGCTGGATAGGTGTAATAAATTACCCTAGTAACAGTAGTAGAAATGCCATGTCGATAGATAATCAGGATGAAGAAGAAGATCCTGAGGAGAGAGTGTTTGAATCATCAACATCTTCTCAAAACCCAGGGAATATACATTATCCAGTGTTTAACTATCTTGCCCAAAGGAGCACCTAGGAAGCAGCAGGATCTGTGTATCCTGTTGACAAGTCAAGGAATGAATCCCAGGAAATGCATGCGGGAGATAATGTTGAATACGTTTCTGAAGACTTTTTAGCTAAGCTGGAGGGAGTCAATGCGCTCAGGTTGAGTAATGACTCAAGTCCTGACACTTCAGATACAGAGTATGTTCCTTCTGGAAGGCCGTTTGTTCCACAAACTGTGCGATGAACAACACGTCATCACGGTTGGACCTCAGGCATGTATGATGAGCGTAGTTACTACTAGAAGGAGGCAACTAGTTAGTGATATCAAGTACCGTGTATTGTACTCCAAGAAATAAGATAGTGAGATGAATAAGGTAGTTTTATGATTATACCTATATGGTATATGTTGTAATGACTTTGTATAATTATGATATTATGTATAATATGTGAAATGCATATTTGGATTTTCATTGTGTGACTAGTTTTGTGCGTAAAGTAGAGCTCAGAACACATGTGCATGATGTAACTATGAGTATTCTCTTTATGTTGCAGGACTAGAGGGTCATGGATACGGGTGTAGAAAACGAAACTGAGCAGCAGCGGATGGAGAGAGAGGCCAAAGAGAAGGCCGATGCAGATGCAGCGAATCAAGGAGCATTACCACCACCACCAATGAGGCCGTTAATGGAGCAGAACTTTATGCAGTGTATGCAAATGATGCAAGAGACCCAGAACAAGTTCATGGAAGAGTTGCTGGGACGAGCAAATCAGAGGGCACCTGAAGGTGGAGGAGTGAGTCTATTTGATTTCCAGAATGCAAGGCCATTACCTTTTGCATCAGCCCCTGAACCAACGGATGCAGAAGATTAGCTAGCAGATACAGAAAGAAAGCTGAAGACTGTAGGTTGCAATGAGGAGGAGAAATTGAGGTATGCAACTCATCTTCTGACTAGACCTGCAGCATCTTGGTGGGAAAATCAGTTGGCCATGCAACAACCAGGAAGGGAGTGTACCTGGGAAGAGTTTAAGCAGAGATTCCGTGAATATCATGTTCCGGAGAGTGTTATGGAATTGAAGCGGAGAGAATTTGAGGAGCTGCAACAGGATATACAAGTGTTATGAAGTATATCCGAGAGTTTAATCAACTATCTCGTTATGCTGAGGAAGAGGTTAACACGGAGGAAAAGAGGAAGAGGCGTTTCCTGCGTGGATTAAATCCATTTGTGAAGATGCAGTTGAGGTTGGCTAATAAGCAAACTTATCAGCAGTTGCTAGATGCAGCTATTACCTTCGAAGATGACTACAAGAATGTCCAAGAGGATAAAAGGAAGAGAGCTAAGAAGGAAACCAAGAGGATACAAGCAAGCAAGCCCAAGCCCAATCTGGAATTCAAACCAAGGAATAGGCCCTATAACAACAACAATCCCAATCGGAGTGCAAATCCAAATGCAAAGAATATTATATGTCACAATTGCAAACTCCCAGGGCATATTAGTAGGGATTGCCCGAAACTAGTAATTATATGTCACGCTTGTGGTGAGAGAGGTCACATCAAGCCCAATTGTCCAAGCAAACCACAAGGTGGTTGGCCGACTCAAAATGGAAGGCAAGCCAGTGGAGGAAATGGACAACCCAATAAAGGAGGAAATAATGGCAAGAACAACAATGGTAAGAGGAACAGACCTACCGGGAAACTGAACTGTGCAACCCTCGAGGAGGTGGATAATTCGGAGCATGCAGTGATAGGTACGCTCAATATCCTTACCAATCCCGGCAAAGTTCTATTTGATACTAGTGAAACTACTTCATTTATTTCTGAAGAATTCTGTGATAAGTTCGGGATTAGAAGGGAAACGTTAGAAAACCCTATGACCGTAGTTACGGCAGGGGGAAATGTAATTGCACGCCACATCAAACAAGATCAGGTTATCTCGATCTGTGGTTGTACATATTTCGTAGACCTTTTGTGATTCCTTTGAAGGGAATTGTAGTAGTGTTGGGGATGGACTGGATGATGGAACACGGAGCTCAGATAAATTGTGAGGAGAAAACTGTCTCAATCAAAACTCCAAGTAGAGCAAGGATAGTTTACCAAGCAGATAAGCACAGCCATATTATGGTGGATCTACAGTTGAACTCAATGAAAGAGGTCAAATTGGAAGAAATTCCTATAGTAAATGAGTTTCAAGATGTTTTTCCAGCAGAGCTACCGGGAATGCCACCAGATCGGGAGATAGAGTTCACTATTGATCTAATTCCTAGTACAGCACCAATAGCTCAAGCACCATATAAAATGGGACCCAAAGATTTAAAGGAACTCAAAGAGCAAATTGATGAGTTAGCCAGAAAAGGATTTATTGAGGAAAGTGTATCTCCATGGGGAACACCAGTAATCTTTGTGGATAAGAGAGATGGTGGAAGAAGAATGTGTGGAGATTATAGAAATCTAAACAACGTTACTATCAATAATAAGTATCCTTTACCAAGAATTCAAGATTTGTTTGATCAAGTGAAAGGAGATGGAGTATTTTCAAAGATCGACCTAAGATCTGGATACCATCAAATCAAAATCAAACCAGAAGATGTTCCAAAGACAGCATTTGTCTCAAGATATGGACACCATGAGTATCTGGTAGTACCATTTGGTTTGACCAATGCACCTGCAATATTCATGAATTTGATGAACAAAATCTTCATGCCATATCTGGATAAGTTCATCATAGTTTTTATTGATGATATTCTGATATATTCCAAGGATAAGGAAGAACATGCCGATCATTTGAGAATAGCATTGAAGACTCTAAGGGATCATAAACTTTATGCGAAGTTTAGTAAGTGTGAATTTTTATTAGATGAGGTAGAATTCCTCGGTCATGTGATAAGTAAAGATGGAATTGATGTAAATCCATCTAAGGTTTAGTCAGTACTAGAATGGACTGCACCAACCAATGTGAAGCAAATTCGAGGTTTCTTAGGAATGGCTGGTTATTATCGGAGATTCATTGAAGGTTTCTCCAAAATAGCTGGACCAATGACCAAATTGCTAAGAAAGAATACACCATTCAATTGGGATGAGAAGTGTGAAACAAGTTTTTAGGAGTTGAAAACCAGGTTAACCACAGCTCCAATTTTAGCAGTTCCAGAAACTAGGAAAGACTTCACGGTATATTGTGATGCATCTAAAGAAGGTTTAGGTTGTGTATTAATGCAAGATCGGAAAGTAATTGCTTATGGTTCAAGAAAACTGAAACCACATGAAGTCAACTATCCAACTCATGATTTAGAGTTAGCAGCAGTAGTTTTTGCGCTAAACGGATGGAGGCATTTTCTTTATGGAGCCAGATGTGATTTATACACTGACCATAAAAGTCTTAAGTATTTCTTCACTCAAAAAGAGTTGAATATGAGACAGAAGCGTTGGTTGGAACTAATCAAATATTATGATTTAACAATCAACTATACCCTAGGAAATCAAATGTTGTAGCTGATGCTTTAAGCAGAAAGAGTGCAGATATTCAGCCTAGTAATCGGGAGCTACCAAAAGAGTTACAAATGGACTTAGAAAGACTAGATCTTCAATTCATGAGAACAGAGGTTCTTGGAGGACTAGCTACTATGCATGTAGTTGCAGAGCAGGACAGTGATCTTAAGCAAGAAATTTTTAGACTCAAGCAGAAGATCCTTTTATTGCTAAGGAAATTCGGAGGATATCTCAAGGTCAAAAATCCGTTTTTCGCCATGGAGAGTATGAGTCTTTATGGTTTCAAGATCGTCTATGTGTTCTAGATGTGACTGAGATTAGAGATGTCATACTCAGAGAAGCACATCAAACACCATATTCTATACATCCAGGAAGTACTAAGATGTATATGGATTTAAGAGAACTATTCTGGTGGAATAACATGAAAGGGATATTGCTAAATACGTATCAGAATGCCATACATGCCAACGGGTTAAGGCTGAACATCAAAGCCTAGCAGGACCATTACAACCTTTGGATATTCCCGAATGGAAGTGGGAAGAAATAGGTATGGACTTCATCACAGGATTGCCCATGACACCTAAACGGAAGGATATGATATGGGTAATTGTGGATAGACTCACTAAGAGTGCACATTTTATTCCGGTAAATCAGAAATATAATGCCGAGAAGCTAGTTGAAGTTTATGTCAAAGAGATAGTAAGTAAGCATGGAGTACCCCAAGAAGATCGTGACGGATAGGGGATCAGTGTTTACTTCAGCATTTTGGAAGCAATTGCATGAAGCACTTGGTTCAAAGTTAGATTTTAGCACAGCGTATCATCCTAAGAGGGGAGGTCAAACTGAAAGAACAAATCAAATACTAGAAGACATGTTAAGAGCTTGTGCACTAGATTTTGGAGGTACATGGGAAGATCATCTACCATTGGCAGAATTTTCCTACAATAATAGCTATCAGAGTAGTCTGAAAGCAGCTCCATACCAAGTTCTGTATGGAAGGAAGTGTAGATCACCAATATGCTGGTATGATCCTGGAAGGAGCAAAGAATTTGCGCCAGATTATATCAAGGAAAGACAAGATATCATTAATAAGATCAGGGATAGACTGAAAATAGCCCAGAGTAGGCAGAAAAGTTATGCTGATCAAAGTCGAAGATCTTGGCATCCAGAAGTAGGAGACATGGTATACTTGAAAGTAAGTCCAATGAAAGGGGTGAAAAGATTCAGAGTTAAAGGAAAATTGAGTCCAAGATACATCAGACCATTCAAGATATTGAGTCAGAACAGAACTATAGCTTATGCTTTAGAGTTAACATCAAGATTGGCTCAAGTGCACAATGTTTTCCATGTGTCACAACTTCGTAAATGTTTGAAAGTTCCAGATGATGCAATTACACATCAAGAGATAGAAGTACAAGTAGACTTGACTTATATTGAAAAGCCCTATAAGATTCTGGAAGAAAACTGGAAAAGGTTGAGGAACAGAGCAATCAAGTATTGCAAAGTACAATGGGAACATCACCCTGAAAGGGAATCCACATGGGAGAAAGAGGAGGACTTAAGAAAAACCTATCCAGAACTATTCAGGTACATCTCCACAAACTTCGGGATGAAGTTTAATTTAAGGGGGGAAGTTTGTAACATCCCAGCATTTAGGAACTAACAAAGGGTAGATTTAGGAATTTGAAACATTGCATGCATTCATCTGTGAAAATGTGGGTAAATTTTTCGCCAAATAAAAAAACCTAAAGTGATCAAGGTTTCTTTCATACTTTGAGAATAGGTTTAGTCTTGAAGAATGATTGTTATAGACTTTTATATGATCTTTGTGGATTTATGTTTTTGGGAAATGAAATTTAAATTTAAAACTTGAATGTTTGAATTTATAATTCAAAAGAATTAAGAATTAGATTTGAGTGATTTGATTTAGTTAAGAGTTAACAATTAATGACTCAAACTTTGAAGAAAATAAATGAACCCATAGAATGAATATTGATTCCAAAACTTTATTCAATAAATGAGTTACAGAATGTAACTTATTAGAAATATTTACAATAGTAAATAAAACAAAATAAAAATCTTTATATATTGTAAAATAGTACAATAGTAATTACAAAAGAATAAAACTAAAATTACAAAAGAATAAGAAGATTACAAATGCCTATCCTACAAATAAATCTAAGCTAAAATCTTGAATTCCCAAGTTTGGTACCTGCAAAACAAACATAAATAAAAAAATAAAGAAGGTTAGGGTTAGTATTGTTTTACTCTCAGACTTGTCAGTGAAGTGCACTGATCAAGATTCATCATTGAGTAAATTTATAAGAGGGGCAAGTTTCACCAATATGAAAGAATGTATCTTTCATAATTTTAAGCCATAAGTCAAATGACACCAAGGAGGGGCAAGTTTCACCAGCCAGATAAAAGTAACTAGATAACAGTCAATCCCAAGTTCAGAGCATATCCACAAGTGCAAAACAAGCACACAGGCAGCACACACACCAGATTGCATGGTGTGTGCTGTCAGCCTCACAGCACAGCTCAAACACACAAAACCATTAGCACAGCCATGGAGAAGCACTAGTGCATCTCTTCACTGCTCACACACACTAGAACAGCTAGCTTAGCCAGCAGCTAAACCAAGCACAGCAGCCAGCAGCCAAACCAACCAAAGCGAGGATCACATCACCAGGATGGTGACATACGGAGGGGGAGATCAGGTGGATAGCAATACCAAGGTCAAGCCATCAAGATCAGGAGATGATGGGCTAGTTCAAGGACAAGTCAGGAGCTAAATATACCAGGGGATCACAAGATCAACCACAAGATCAAGCTACCACAAGATCCACCACTAGCAACCACAACATCAAGTGATTGTGGTGAGTTATATAAAACCATCACATGATCTGTTTATCATATCAATATAAAAGATTCATGTGTTGTTTTATATCTAACCTCTCAGTACTCATTCAAGTGGGATGAATCCATCCTAGAAGATTTTAAAATTTAAAGTCATAATCACAAGATCAACATATCAGTATAACCAGGATCTCAGACCAACATCATTGATCCTGGTTACAAAAGCCAAATCCTATATTTCAATACATCCCAAAAGAAAGATTATCAAATCTGGGCACATCTCTTAAAAGAGTAGCACCTCAATATCCATAAATCCTATGGATCCATGCAAAACCATTAGCACACCCATTGTTTTCCAACTATGTTTCAAGAATTAGCAGCTGGTAATTTTACCAGAACATTTCTATCAGGGACAGCCATTAGGAAACTAGTTCCTATGCCTCAGACTAACATCATAGGCAGGAGAATGAAAAGAAACTTTCATTTTATCTTGCCAGTATTAATCATAAGCACTATCAGAGCTAAGCTCAGGAATAGGACCCAATCACTTATGTGTCAGTTCATAATGGTATCACAAGGACAAGTTCTAATGAGCTAATCCCAATCATTACTTATATTTCTCAAATAAAAGGGGGCAAGCCACTAAATATCATCTTCCTAAAACCAAATGTCAGGAATCAACATCAAACTCATCTATACATCCACAGAAAAATCATTAGCATGTAATGATTATATTCAGTATGTATATTCTCAAACAAGCCAACCATTATAAAAGAATTAAGCAATTACTAAGAGAACTACCGTCAGTATAAACATCTTGACAGTGGAAAGTTCTCAGATCAACAACATTTCCAATTAGGGATTTCATAGAAACACTAACATTGGATCATAGTAAATCACCACTGGAATAAGTCTGACAAGCCACTAGCATCACCAAAGCCAATAACAAATAATGATCCACAGCAAACAATCATTCATCATGCTCAAGGATGAACACCGCTAGATCTAAATCATCATAGATATGATCAACAGAGAGATATGAACCCTAATCAGAACAAGAACCCTAATTAGGAGATGAACCCTAATCAGAACGTAGTCACTAGGCAAGGGTAGCCACTAGATACACAGAGAGATTCATGGTGATAGGATGAACCAAGATCCATAGAAGCAACTTACACGGGGTCCTCGCTGACGAGTTGAAGAGGAAGCAGAATGGCCGACGAGACCGTGGCGGCACAGGGAGCACCCTAGAGGGTGCTGCAACCTGCACCAGCCACGACGGCGGCCATAGCAGTACACGAGCACCACACCTCACTGTGGGAGAGCCCGCGGCGGCGGCAGCACTTTCCCCAAACCCTAGGGTTAGGGAACGGGGTGAACCTGGCCACGGGGGAGCCCCAGAGTCAAATCGAATTGGACCAGATGAAAGGAGCGTAGTCGCCAACCTCGCCCTGCACCACGGAAGCGGCCAAGGAGGGCCACGGCGGCGGCCATCACCAGCGGCGGTGCCAGAACCCCACGGGGTCGAGAGAGAGGGGGAGATGAGAACGAAGAAGAGACAGAGAGAGTGGGCTGGGTGGGCCTAAACCCCTCGGGTGATGATTTTGACCATGGCCTATTGGGCCATAGAGGCCCAATAATCCCAAAGGGCCAGCCCAAGTCGTTTAGAATCTGTTTTAATAAATAGGAAAATACCAAAATGCCCCTGAACTTAATTAAATTCTAGAAAATAAAATAAAAGTCCAAAAATTATAAATAAATATTTTTGGATTCACAATAATCCACCTTGTCCAAATAAATTAAGAAATAAAGTTTTAGACATATAAATTTTATTAAGAATTTTGTAATTATATAATCCTTATGGAATTTTACAAAATTATTGAAAGGTGATAAAATTAATTAAAATTCACTTTCATAATATATTAATATTGTAGTATTTTATAAAAATACTAAACAAATATTTAATAACAATTTTTGATATTTAAGTGATAATTCTTAAAAGAATTATTAAATCAATAAAAGTCAAATAAAGGGAAATAAAATAAAAGAATACCATATTCTATTATAAATATTAAAAAAATTAATATTTATAAATCCTTTATTATTACAAATAATTTTATTAATAATGGGGAGAATGCATATCAAATTAAATGATGCATTACATCACTTTGCATAATCATTTTGCTTCTTTAAATATTGTCCTTACCGGGCAATAATGATGTTTTTGTAGACATAGAAGCTCAAGGTCCAGTGCAAGCATAAGACTTCACTACCTTGCCATCACAAGGCAATTTCATCTCTTGCTCATGTCCTTTGAAGAGTCTTTATCAAAGTATTTGCAAAATTGTGTGTTATCATTTATACCTATAGTAAAAGAGAACACTATTTTCTCAAGATACTAAATCTTAGATATCATCCTAAGTGATGATATGATGAAGCAATAGAACTTAGGGTTCTAATTGCAATAATGATGAACAATAGGGATTAATAACCCATGACATCTGTGATTCTAGCGTCGTATATTACGCGTTAACCATGAGATTTGAAATGGGATGGAGAAGTCAGTTGTATCCTTTTCCTCTTGTATGGAGGCAAGACGACCTTAACGTGACGTTGTGATTCCTTGTGTGTATCCAACATATGGGTGGGCACCCTTACGCCCCACACTTTTGGTGTCTAGATTATCTATGAATGGTGTTTAGGGAGATAGTCCATGTAAATGGTACTAATCCGGGCATCACTAGGTCATAGAGTCTTCGAAAACTCATCAAGGTTTTAGCCTGCCCGAAAGGGGGCTTAACTAAGGTGAGCTAGCCGAAGGATCGTGCAGACATATGAGGTCGCGGAGAGGGCAGTGATTGGCTTGGACCAACTACTAGGCCCCACATCATGGAATTGTGGACGGGAAAGTACGCCCGGTTGTGCAACAAGGAGTTGATCTCTCATGGGAAAAGTAACGCACCTCTGTAGAGTGTAAGAACTGTAACTTGTTACTCCCTGTTCCGGGAAGGAGCTACGAACGCGGCAGGAAAGGAACTCCATGAAAGTTCTGGTCAACCTGTGAAGGCTTATGGTCATAGATTTTTCATAATAAAAACAATCTTTAAAGAAAGATTTACAAAAAATACATAATGCCTAGGACTTATAGTCCAAGGTGGTAGATAGCACATCAAACTTCCTACCTTGCATATAATGAACTTGTTGGGTAACGTCGTTACTCATCCTTTCCTTTGAATCCTTGCTTAGACTCTGAGAATTCCGAAGGTACTCCAATGTACACATCTGAGAACCAAGAGGAGGTCTTCTATGAAGAGCCCAACTTGTACGGAGCCGTAGAAGGGGAGGATTACGACATCATCTATGGAGGAGAGTTCCAAGAGTCCGAATAATTACTATAGTTCTAATAGCCACTTGAGTCGAGCAACATGAACCTTATATAACAATAAGTTGTTGAGCTCAATTTGGAGTTTAAGTTTTTTAAAGTCGAAACTTCCACTGAAACACTTATATTTTGGTTTGTAAGTTGAATCTTTTGGAAGTCTTAAACTTCTGGTATTGTAATAATAATAATAACGTGTGTATGTTTATAATATGGACCCGCAATGTTTCTGTTGTACCACTCTGAGGGATGTGATATTTGCGGAACGGTGTTCTGTGGATGTCATGTCAACGACTATAGTGTACTACACATGCAGTGGTATGCTGGGTCACCGCAACTTGGCACATGCTCACACCATGTTATGACTATGAACCAGTCACCTTAGCCTCTATGATCATTTAGTTTTTGACTTGTGATATGACTTTATGCTTTCATTGGTAATGTTTTGTCGCTCTGCATGATTATGGCCATTATTGCTCTCTTAGTTGGTCGCTCCCAGTCATTTGCAAGCCTCCACTTGTACTGAGTAAGATCTACTCATGCATCCAACTCCCAAGAAACCGAGTTATTCCAAAGAGTCCACTATAAATTCCTATGCATGGTGTGTTACACCATTCCAAGTATATTCGTGGTTTATCTATCTTCCAAATTAAACTTGTGATGAGAAAATTAGTGATTAAAGCTCTCACAAACTTTATGGCACACTTCAATTTCTTGCACCTAATAAGCTTGAACCATTGTGCCATCTATGTTGTATATGCTTGCACTTATAAGTTGGGAATTTGCAGAACCATGCTGTCACGGGGAACGCTTTCAACACTTGTACATATTACCCAGTTGATATCATAATCTTTTGTTTGCAGATGTCGGCGGTGTGAAATAAAAGGGGAGCTTGTAAGTCCATGGAGTATTGTATATGTATTAGATAAACACCTGGGCGGCTAGCCTAAGCCATGCCTAATCATGGTGGAAACTTGCAGCATAACCATAGTGAGCAATATGTGAAGCATTCTCAATAAAAACCTATGCAAATAGCAAATAAAAAGATCGTTGAGATGCTCATTGTCTGTTGCCTTGTCATTTTGATATGGGATAGCTCCTATGTCATGGGGAAAGCGGTACCCCGTTGGTGATTCTCTATGATACACATACACTTACAATGACAAGAACTTGCTTGTGACTAAAGTTGAGTAGCATGTGGAACGGCCCTCGTACTCAAGGGACATGAGATTGCCAACTTATGATTTATCAAGCATATACTCCATATCTGTTTCACTTTAACCTTAATCACTTCAAGATGCTTATGATAGGGGCAATGAGAGCTGAAAGCTAATAAGTACCATAATTTTTGGAAGCTCTTTATGAAACTTGAAAACCCTGCTTCCCTCTATGAAGGGCCTTTCTTCCTACTTTTATGTTGAGTCTCCACCTTCTATCTTTATGCACCAATTAAGAGAGCATAGCTATCATTCTTAGTTTTATGTGCATTGTCCCAAAACTTATTGATCGATTCATAATGTTGATATTGCTTGTTCTTGAACTATTTGTATCTAGTCACCCTTATAAACTTTGAGGGTGTCCTATGCATTTATGTTTTGCTACTCCATGAGGGACAAGCTGAATACCACACATGCTATATTTTCTATATGTGAAACAAACAAACATCTTTCAATGCATTGTTATTCATGATCCTTTGTTTGTACCTTTTCATGTTACAACATAGTTGTTATGTCTTATTGTTAGAACTACATCTTTCATGCTCATGTTTAGAGTACTTTGATCCCATCTATCAATGCTTTGCAAATGGTTTGATCAAGATTGTGATGGTGCATGTCACCTAAAAATTATTCTTTTTATCACTTACCTACTCGAGGACGAGCAGGAGTTAAGCTTGGGGATGCTTCATACATCGTAAACGTATATATAATTTTTGATGTTCCATGCTTGTTTAGTATCAACTTTGCTATGTTTTGTGTACACTTTGAGGTATTTTTATACATTTTTTGGGACTAACCTATTAACAATATGTTGTAGTGCCAGTTGCCTGTTTTCTACTGTTTTTGGTTTCAGAAAAGCTAGTAAAGAAATATTCTCGGAATTGGACGGGACAAAAGCCAAAGTCAATATTTTACTGGAGAGAACACAGAGTCCAAAGGGCAGCCGAAGGGGGGCCACAAGGTGGCCACACCCTAGGGCCGCGAGTCCCAGGGGGCGCGCCACCACCTGGTGTGGGCCCCTCAGCCACCCACCAACCTTGCCCTTTCGCCTATAAAAGCACCCCGATGCAGAAACCCTAACTACCGGATCAAATCTCCACAAAATAGTCCGTAGCCGCCTGTAGGGGTTCGTAGCATGGAAAACAAAAAATTTCTACCGCATGCAAATAAACAAGCCAAGATCTATCTACTAGATTGTAGCAACGAGTCGATAGAGGAACTCACCCTCGAAGATTCCAAAGTGGTTAACGAGAGTAGATTCTCGTGGGTGATGTAGTCGTACTCTTGCCGATCTCAAGATCGCGTAGACGATCCTTCAGGCGCTGCGTTCCGGCAGCGCTTCCGCAGTCGGTCACACGTTCAGTACTCGATGAAGACCTTCCTCTCCCTTGTTCCAGCACGACGGCACGATTCCAGCAGCACGACAGCGTGGTACCGGAAGTAGAGGGGAGATATCGCAGGGCTTCGCCTTAAGCCGGAGCGAGTATGGTGGACTATGAGAGACGCCTTGGCGATCTAGGATTTATAAGGCACCAAGGGGCGAAGCTTTGGCCGGCGTCTAGGGCTTGGGGAAGTCCCAACCCGGCGGCTAGGAGAAACCCTAGGGGCGGCGGCAACTTGCAGGAGGCCGGCGGCTAGGGTTAGGGTTTGGGTGGTGTTGGGTGTAGGGAAGAGGGGGCACCCATGCCCCTTCTTTTATAGGTGGAAGGGCGCCGGTTGGGAGGAGGGAGTCCTCCCCCAACTCAGCTTCCTTGGTCGGCGGGTGGAGGGAGGAGGACTTCCTCCCCAAGTAGGTTTCCTACTCTCCCTCCATCAAGCAAACTTGTCGTTTGACTTTTCAAATTGGCGTTTGCCTTTTCAAACTAGGATTTGATTTCTCCCTTTATTTTGCCACCCAGTTACGGTCGATGGAAAAATCCACCGAGAGGGCCCAGAGTATATCTATCCGTCATATGGATGGACAAATCCCACTCTTTATCCATGTGTCTCAACCCATACTTTCCGAACACTCAATGCCACCTTTATAGCCACCCAGTTACGGTGTGGTGTTTGATGTCATCAAAGCATCCTTCCGGTGATGGTGATAAGCATGATCTCATGGTCGAAGGAATTAGGTTACTATGTATCAGAAAGCTTATAGCAATTGAACTATTAAAATGACTTGATCTTTATGCTACGCTTATCTATAGGAGTATGTCATCATACCATTCTCCTAATGATATGATCTTGTTGTTAATAACATCTCAATGTTCATGATAGGGAAACCACAATCATCTATTAACCAACAAGCTAGTATTATGAAGAGGCTTTACTAGGGACTCTAATTTAGTTTACAAATCACACAAGTATTAATGTTTCCTGGTTAATACTATTATAGCATGAATGTAAACATTTATCATAAACACAAAGATATGATAATAACTACATTTATTATTGCCTCTAGGGCATATCTCCAACAGTCCCCCACTTGCACTAGAGTCAACTAATCTAGATTACATGGTAATATACCGAACACCCATGGCAGTTTGGTGTTGGTCATGTTTTGCCCTCGGGTGAGGTTTAGTCAACGGATCCGCCACATTCAGATCTGTGTGTGCTTTGCAAATCTTTATGTCACCATCTTGGACATGTTCTCGAATAGCGTGAAAACGTAGCTTGATATGCTTCAGCTTCTTGTGTGACCTTGGTTCTTGCGCATTGGCTATGGCGCACATGTTATCACAGTAGATAGACATTGGGTCTAGCGCACTTGGAACCACACCCAGCTTTGTAATGAACTCTTTCATCCATATCGCTTCTTGTGAAGCCTCTGAAGCAGCCATGTATTCCGATTCAGTTGAAGATCTTGCCACAACGCTTTGCTTTGCACTCCTCCAGCTAACTGCTGCACCATTCAAAATAAATACGTATCCAGATTGTGATTTAGAATCATCCGGATCCGTGTTCCAACTAGCATCGGTGTAACCATTAACAACGAGTTGTTCATCACCTCCATAATAAAGAACCATATCCTTAGTTCTTCTCAAGTACTTAAGGATGTTTTTGACCGCTGTCCAATGATCCACTCCTAGATCACTTTGATATCTGCTAGTGAAACTAACAGCATATGCAATGTCGGGTCTAGTACATAGCATGGCATACATTAGAGATCCTATGGCTGAGGCATAGGGAGTCTTACTCATCCTTTGTCTATCTTCTGCCGTTGCAGGACTTTGAGTTTTACTCAAGGTTGTATTGGGCAACATGGGCAAGAACCCTTTCTTGCTATCTTCCATTCCAAACCTCTTTAGAACTTTGTCCAAATATGTACTTTGTGACAATGATATTAGGCATCTTGATCTATCTCTATAATCTTTATGCCTAATTTGTAAGCTGCTTCACCAAGATCTTTCATTGAAAAACTATTATTCAAATATTCTTTGACACTATTAAGAAGGTCTACATCATTCCCAATGAACAATATGTCATCTACATATCGTATTAAGAATGCTACAGAGCTCCCACTCACTTTCTTGTAAATACAAGCTTCTCCGTAAGTTTGTATAAAACCAAAGCTTTTGATTACCTTATCAAAACGTTGATTCCAACTTCGGGATGCTTGCTTCAATCCATATATGGACCGTTGAAGTTTGCATACCTTGTTAGCATCTTTAGGATCGAAAAAACCTTTGGGTTGCATCATATACAACTCTTCATCAATGTCTCCATTGAGGAACGCCGTTTTGACATCCATCTGCCATATCTCATAATCGTAATATGCAGCGATTGCTAACATATCCTCACAGACTTTAGCTTCGCTACCGGTGAGAAAGTCTCATCGTAGTCAACTCCTTGAATTTGTCGAAACCCTTTTGCGACAAGTCGAGCTTTATAGACAGTAACATTACCATCAGCATCTGTTTTCTTCTTGAAAATCCATTTGTTCTCGACAGCCTTCAGGCCATCCGGTAAGTCCACCAAAGTCCATACTTAGTTTTCGTACATGGATCCAATTTCGGATTTCATGGCTTCTTGCCATTTATTGGAATCTAGGCTCATCATCGCTTCCTCATATGTCGCAGGGTCATCGGTTTTGTCCACCAACATGACACTCATAACGGGATCATACCAATCAGGAGTGGTATGAGTTCTCGTTGACCTGCGAGGTTCTGTAGCAACTTCAACCGAAGTTTCATGATCATCATCATTAGCCTTCTCTCTTATTAGTGTAGGCGCCACTGGAAATACTTCCGGTGCTGCGCTACTCGCAAGTTCGAGAGAAGGTTCGACAAACTCGTCGAGTTCTACTTTCCTTCCAGTCACTTCTTTCGAGAGAAATTCCTTCTCTAGAAAGGATCCATTCTTGGCAACGAAGATTTTGCCCTTGGATCTATGATAGAAGGTATACCCAATAGTTTCCTTCGGGTATCCTATGAAGACGCATTTTTCCGCTTTGGGTTCAAGCTTGTCCGGTTGCAACTTCTTTACATAGGCTTCGCAACCCAAAACTTTAAGGAACGACAATCTAGGTTTCTTCCCAAACCACAATTCATACAGTGTCGTTTCAACGGATTTAGATGGTGCCCTATTTAAAGTGAATGCGGCTGTTTCTAATGCATAACCCCAAAACGATAGCGGTAAATCTGTAAGTGACATCATAGAACGAACCATATCTAAGAGAGTTCGATTACGACGTTCGGACACACCATTACGCTGTGGTGTTCCCGGCGGTGTCAATTGTGAAAGTATTCTGCAATTCTTTAAATGCTCGCCAAACTCATAACTTAGATATTCACCTCCACGATCAGAACGTAGAAATTTAATCTTCTTGTTACGTTGATTCTCCACCTCACTTTGAAATTCCTTAAACTTCTCGAAAGTTTCGGACTTATGTTTCATGAAATAGATATACCCATATCTACTCAAGTCATCCATGAAGATAAGAACATAACGATAACCACCGCGCGATACTACACTCATTGGACCACACACATCGGTATGTATGATTTCCAAAAAGTTCGTAGCTCGCTCCATCATACCAGAAAATGGACTCTTAGTCATTTTACCCATCAGACATGCTTCGCATCTTTCAAGTGATTCGAAATCAAGTGATTCAAGAAGTCCATCGGAATGGAGTTTCTTCATACGCTACACTCCAATGTGACCAAGACGACAGTGCCACATATAGGTCGAGTTATTGCTCAATTTCAAACATTTAGCTTCAATGTTATTAATATGTGTATTTCCACTATTGAGATTCAATAAGAATAGACCATCTATCAAAGGTGCATGTGCATATTACTCATATAAATCGAACAACCATTATTCTCAGACTTAAACAAGTAACCGTCTCGCAATAAACATGATCCTGATATAATGTTCATGCTCAACGCAGGCACCAAATAACAATTATTTAAGTATAAAACTAATCCCGATGGTAGATGAAGACGTAGCGTGCCGACCGCGATCACATCAACCTTTGATCCATTTCCAACGCTCATCGTTACCTCGTTCTTTGCTAGCTTTCGTTTATTCTGCAGCACCTGTTTCGAGTTACAAATATGAGCAACCGAACCAGTATCAAATACCCAGGCACTACTATGGGTACTAGTGAGATACACATCAATAACATGTATATCGGATATACCTTTCTTCTTGATGTTGTCGTTCTTCAAATCCGCCAAGTACTTTGGGCAATTCCGCTTCCAGTGACCTTCTCCCTTGCAGTAAAAGCACTCAGTTTCAGGCTTTGGCCCAGCCTTGGTCTTCTTCGTTGGTGCGGCAACTTTCTTACCACCCTTCTTGAAGTTTCCCTTTTGCTTAGACTTGCCTTTCTTGAATTTGGTGGTCTTATTGACCAACAACACTTGATGCTCTTTCTTGATCTCCACTTCTGCAGATTTCAACATGGAGAAGAGTTCTGGCAACGTCTTGTTCATGTTTTGCATATTGTAGTTCATCACAAAGTTCTTGTAACTTGGTGGTAGTGATTGGAGGACACGTTAAATCCCCAAAGCATTAGGAATCACTATACCCAAGCTTTGGAGTTTGTTTGCGTGCCCAGACATCTTAAGCACATGCTCACTGACGGAGCTGCCCTCTTCCATCTTGCAGTTAAAGAACTTTTCAGAAGCCTCATAACTCTCAACTGTCGCGTGAGCCTCAAATATCATTTTGAGTTCACGGACAATATCATGTGGGTCATGGTTCTCAAACCTTTTCTGAAGCTCCTATTCCAAACCATACAAGATAGCACACTGAACTGTGGAGTACTGATTCTTCCGAGTGAGGTAAACATTCTTTACTTCATCGGTAGATCAGCTGCAGGCGGGTCACCCAGCGGTGCATCTAGCACATAGGTCAAATTACCAGCATTGAGGACAATCCTCAAATTGCGGAACCAATCCGCGAAGTTGCTTCCATTGTTTTTCAACTTTTCTCTCTCTAGGAACGCATTAAAATTGAAGGTAGGGGCCGCCATTGATCTACAACATATTTGCAATAGTTTAGACTAAGATTATGACAAATTGAGTTCTAATTAGTAGTTAAATTAATCTAGGTGAACTCCCACTCAAAACAATATCCCTCACATTGTTTTAGTGATCACACGAACCAAATCCACAACATCAAAACCGATCATCACGAGAGTTGATGTAGCTTCAATGGCGAACAATCAACATGTTTCATCATATCTACTATATGATTCATGCTTTACCTTCGGTGATCCGTGTTCTGAGACCATGTCTGTACATGCTAGGCTCGTCAAGATCAAACCTTAGCTTCTGCATGAGCAAATCTGGCTTGCTCACGTTGTACACACTTGCAGAATCTACCATACCCGGTCATCACGTGGTGCTTCGAAACAACAAGCTTTAGCAACGGTGCTTACTAAGGATGAACACTTTAAAACTTGAAATTTATGTGCATGAGGGATCATCTTATAATGCTACCATCGTTAACTAAGCAATACAAGATGCATAAAGTATTAACATCACATGCAATTCATAATATGTGATATGATATGGCCTTTCTTCTTGTGCTTCCGATCTCCATCTTCAAGCACGAACATGATCTCCATCATCACCGGCATAGCGTCAAGGTCAATGTCGCCGTTTCATGGTTGTCGTCCACCAGCTCCAACTATTACAACTACTTTGAATAGACATGCGGGTCTTAACAGAATTTAAAGATAACCATATGGCTCCTGCCGGTTGCCAACTTACAATAAGGAACATTGCATACATCAAATATAATCACAATCATGGCCATATCACATCACAGCACACCCATGCAAAACAAAGTTAGACGCCTCTAATTTTCTTTGCATATTTTACGTGGTTTGGGGCTTTCAATAAGTGTCGCTCTAACTTACGAACAAGAACCACAACGTTTATGTTTGAACTATCAAGTGCCCGTTGTAAATTGGATCTATACTATAATGGGAGATACAGACACCCGCAAAGCCACTTATGCAATACAAGTTGCATGTTGAGCGTGGAGCAAGTCTCATGAACGATGTCATGTAAGGTTAGTCCGGGCCGCTTCATCCCATCATACCGCAAGATGCAAAGTACACAAGAAGCAATTGATAATAAAAGCACCACCGCCAACAATGACCATTGTGTTCTACTCGTGCAACAGATCTACATATAGACACGGCTCTGATACCACTGTAGGGGTTCGTAGCATGGAAAACAAAAAATTCTACCGCATGCAAGCAAACAAGCCAAGATCTATCTACTAGATTGTAGCAACGAGTCGATAGAGTAACTCACCCTCGAAGATTCCAAAGTGGTTAACGAGAGCAGATTCTCGTGGGTGATGTAGTCGTACTCTTGCTGATCTCAAGATCGCGTAGACGATCCTTCCGGCGCTGCGTTCCGGCAGCGCTTCCGCAGTCGGTCACACGTTCGGTACTTGATGAAGACCTTCCTCTCCCTTGTTTCAGCAGGCAGCAGAGGTTGTAGCACTCTCCTCGCGATTCCGACAGCACGATGGCATGGTACCGAAAGTAGAGGGGAGATCTCGCAGGGCTTCGCCTTAAGCTGGAGCGAGTATGGTGGACTATGAGAGAGGCCTTGGCGATCTAGGGTTTAGATGGCACCAAGGTGCGGAGCTTTGGTCGGCGGCTAGGGCTTGGGGAAGCCCCAAGTCGGCGGCTAGGAGAAACCCTAGGGGCGGCGGCGACTTGCAGGAGGCCGGCGGCTAGGGTTAGGGTTTGGGTGGTGTTGGGTGTAGGAAAGAGGGGGCACCCCTGCCCCTTCTTTTATAGGTGGGAGAGCGCCGGTTGGGAGGAGGGAGTCCTCCCCCAACTCGGCCTCCTTGGCCAGCGGGTGGAGGAAGGAGGACTTCCTCCCCAAGTAGGCCTTGTTCGGTTGCTAGGAGTCCGTTCCCTACAGGGAAACAACCCACGCAGGGATTGGGTTGACCCCCTCGTGTCACCCGATCCACACCAATCCCTTTTCTACCAATCCCGCAATTTCCTGCATCTTACGCTCTGTTCGTTTAATCCCTCCCATCAGCCAACAACATATGAAAATAACAAAGGGCACCTGGTCACAGTCCAACATGGATGAAAGAGGCAACACGAACAGGCAAACTCGAGTTGCTAATTAGTATAAACATGTGCTTCTAATTACTATACAATGCTCAAGAATCATCATCACCAGAATACAAATTAAATTGATCAAGAAAAAATGGCAAAACCTATACTCCATCCGTTCGGAAAAGGATGTCGTCGCTTATGTACAAGATAATTTTTACAAAAAATTCCTCCTAAATTCAAACCATTTCAATATTTGTCTTGATTCAGACATGTTATTATGCTCATGGTCATCCCCATCCGAGCTTGCAACGCCGCCTCCCCATCCAAGCTCGCGGTCATGCAGGAGTACGCCCTCGCCGGACTCACCTATTTCCGCACCCACATAGGAGGGAGGACGACCTCGCCGGACTATTCCGCCACGCAAGGCCGCCGCCGCCCCATCGGCCGCCGCTCCTGGGCTGTGTGGCACATTCGAAGTTGCTGCCTGCCACCGCAGCGCCCCACCTCACCCTGCTCCGTCTATAGGGGAGCTCTATCCTAGGGCGGCGTGGCCGCTCAGCTCGCCAGAGGGCTCCCGTGGGGTCACCCAGCTCACCACCTCTCCGCCGTCCTTGAACTGGAGTCCTATGCAGGCAGGGGTGCCAATAATTGGGAACTTGGAGGGGACGCTCTGCCGCAGGGTGTGAGACGCCAAGGACCATGTGGCGTCCATCTTGAGCTGAAATTCAGGTGAAATGTAATTGACTTGCATCTACAGATAGGCAAGATTGCATAGGTACTAATCATGTTGTACTGGTACTTAAGTGCAACAAACCAATCTTAAGTGTGCACCCAGCCAAGTGAGATTATGATCTACTATCACTAATTACCTGTCTAGTAGCAAATGAAAAACGGCTAAGTTAAACAGTCCAATTTGAACCGCAATGATAGGCATACTGATGTAGTAATTTCATCAATCTAGCAAATGACAGACTGAATATTCAGGTTAGTGCAGACAAAATTACCACTACAGTCTACTAATCTTTGTTATGTGTTCTAAATAACATATTTATTTTTTTCCTCGGCTGCCGGAGATATCTATTTTTTCTGATATGCATGAACTGAATAGAAAGTAAACTTGTAGAAAACTAAGGAGTATCTCATGCCAAATGATAACTTCACTTAATTCTTGCAAACAAAATACTAATTGGGAGTAGCTCAACGAAAACTACAAAATACTAATTGGGAATAGCTCAAAAACCGACTTGAGCAAGACACGTGATTGCTAATTATGATGATTTCCCAACAATTCTTTTGTGCAGGAGTCTTGTACTTGTGTCGGCGATATTGTAGTATAGAGTGAGCATTGATTGATTAAACAAAAGCAAGTTGCACATTGGAACCTAACAATGTACCAACTTACAGATTGAATGAACCAGGAACCTTAGAGCTGAGTACATTTGAGTAAAGAACCCTGGACACCTTTGGAGGGTAGCAATTTTAGAAGATCAAATGTATCTTCAATTCTTGCTGCAAGAATTTAACTGAGCGATGAAAATCATGGACACTAGACACCTTTGGAGGGTATCAATTTTAGAAGCACAACACTAATTTCTTTTAAACGGAGATGAAGATAATGCATAACAGAATTTTCAGATTGAGTAGCAGACTCAATCTAGTATAAGAGTTTGTAGATGAAAAAGTTAATTGCGCAGATCCTACTTGCCCAGTGAACTTTTCAAGCAGAAGTAATACTCACTTCATCAGATGGGGATTGATCTGGTGTGTGCACATCATCATTGACGACGCGATCTCTTCGCTTTCCTCTCAGTGCACTCATGCATTTCACGATGAAATAGAGGAGAACCCCGCTAAGGCATAGCATTGCCAGGATCTCGATTGCTATCGCTGATCCGACCACCACTGAAAGTATTGTTGTTGCAGAAAATAAAGATATGGAGACTGGTATGCTCTGACCAACCAAGTACGTAAAGAACATGACATTGGTACTACTTACATATGGCTCTTCTTGAGGTTTATATTTAGAGGTCTTGTTTTGACTAGTCGAACTGTCTTCGCCGTCGACAATGGCCTCGAGATCATCTCCGAATAGTCTGGGTGGCATCCATGGTTTCCAAGGTCGTTTAACGTAATGAATAACCTTGTCTAGGCTTGCACCCTGCAATAGAACGAATATCACAGCAGATTAGACTTGGACCAAAGAAAACTAGACCAGCGAATGTTGAAAGGGTCAGTGGAGAATAAATGAATTGTCACTGGGAGATTAGATGCCCTCTGATAAAACAGCTGTTGCATTGCATTGTTGCAGTCAGAGACATCCCCACGAAATTTGATGCCAGCTCCCCTCACGATAAAGTGGTGGGAAATGGCCACATATGTCTAAAGTGACCGCCAATGGTTACTAGCCAAGAATCTGTCGCATGGAACGATTTTTTTTCTTTTTCTATTCCACAAATCGAAAAAACAAGAACCCTACAAACTGCATGAAGAGGAGACGGGAAGGAAGAGAAGGTGGAGAGATTCACCGGTGGAAGCCTCTGTAGGAACGCAGGAGGTAGAGTCTCGAGGTCAACGCCAAGCTCATTCACTCCTAGGTCGCCTCCGAGCTCCCGGCGGGCGCCGCTGTCTCCGTCCATATCGTTGCGCCGACGAGGAGAGGAGAGAACGCCACGCGTGAGAGAGACATGGTCGTCGCCTCCGTCCTTTCTCCGCCGCCGCGGCCGCCACCCCTGGTCGCAAGAGATGGGATCGAGGGAGAGAGGGACATGTTCTTTATTTTTCACGAGAGCAACTGTTCGGGATTGATTCCACGGGTAGGCAGGAGATTTTTTTTACCCCGACCGATTGGGCGGGTTTGGGAGGGATTGGACAGGGGTAAGATCCCGGGCGGGTGTAACCGAACGCGCTGTATAGAGTGGGCGGGGATCGATTCCCGGTCGATCGGATCCCGGCCAATCCACGGGGTTTAGGTGAGAATCCCGGCGGGGTTAGGATTAAACGAACAAAGCCGTAGGTTTCCTACTCTCCCTCCATCAAGCAAACTTGACGTTTGACTTTTCAAATCGGCGTTTGACTTTTCAAACTAGGATTTGATTTCTCCCTTTATTTTGCCCAGCCATGATACCTAGTACATGATGCAACCATTCCACATTGTCATGACACATTCATGTACCCTTCCCCTCCGGAGTGCCGGACCTTCTGGAACCTTCTAGAACATTCCCGATGAAAACACCGGAATCATTCCCCAACTCCGAAACATGACTTTCCTTATATGAATCTTATTCTCCGGACCATTCCGGATCTCCTCGTGATATCCCGGATCCCATCTGAGACTCCGAACAACATTTAGTCTCTTACTCATCATTCCATAACTACTCAACAACATCAAATCCTTAAGTGTGTCTCCCTACGGTTCGTGAATTATGCGGACATGATCGAGACACTTCTCCGATCAATAACCAATAGAGGAATCTGGAAATTCATATGGCTCCCACATATTTCTACGATTACTTTGCGATCAAATGAACCACTTACATACGATACCAATTTCCCTTTGTCTCACGATAGTTTACTTATCCGAGGTTTTGATCATCGATATCTCTACATACCTAGTTCAACCTTGTTACTGATAAGTACTCTTTTCTCGTTCCCGTGATATATGATCCCTTGTGAGCCAGTCACATGCTTGCAAGCTAATTGGATGACATTCCACCGAGAGGGCCCAGAGTATATCTATCCGTCATATGGATGGACAAATCCCACTCTTGATCCATGTGTCTCAACCCATACTTTCCGAACACTCAATGCCACCTTTATAGCCACCCAGTTACGGTGTGGTGTTTGATGTCATCAAAGCATCCTTCCGGTGATGGTGATAAGCATGATCTCATGGTTGAAGGAATTAGGTTACTATGTATCAGAAAGCTTATAGCAATTGAACTATTAAAATGACTTGATCTTTATGCTACGCTTATCTATAGGAGTATGTCCATCATACCATTCTCCTAATGATATGATATTGTTGTTAATAACATCTCAATGTTCATGATAGGGAAACCACAATCATCTATTAACCAAGAAGCTAGTATTATGAAGAGGCTTTATTAGGGACTCTAATTTAGTTTACAAATCACACAAGTATTAATGTTTCCTGGTTAATACTATTAAAGCATGAATGTAAACATTTATCATAAACACAAAGATATAATAATAACTACATTTATTATTGCCTCTAGGGCATATCTCCAACACCGCAGTCACCATTGTCCCTAGATTGGGGGGATCTGAAGCTCTTCCCGGCACCCTGTCGGAGGGGAGATCATCCCGAAGGCCTTCTTCATCACGATGCCAGCCTCCGGTATGATGTGTGAGTAGTTCACCCTTGGACAATTGGTCCATACAGTAGCTAGATGGTTGTTTCTCCTCCTTTGTGCTATCATGTTTAGATCTTGTGAGCTCTATTCATGATCAAGATCATCTATTTGTAAGCCTACATGTTGTACTTGCGGGGATCCGATGGATATTGAGATACTATGTCAGATTGATTATTGGTTCTATCATGTTTGTGTTATTTGTGATCTTGCATGCTCTCCGTTGCTAGTAGCTATCTTGGCCAAGTAGATGCTTGTGACTCCAGGAGGGAGTATTTATGCTCGATAGTAGGTTCATGCCTCTAGTAATCTAGGGAAGTGACATAAATCTCTAAGGTTGTAGATGTGTTGTTGCTACTAGGGAGAAAACAAAAATCTTTTGTTCATGGAACAATTGTATTGTTTACTTTACACACATTGATTAATGCAATTATCAGTTGCGTGCAACTTAATACTGGAAGGGGTTCGGATGATAACCTGAAGGTGGATTATTAGTCATAGATGCAGTTGGATTACAGTCTATGTATATTGTTGTAATGTCAAATCAAATCTCATAGGAGTCAAGATGTCTAGTATATGCATTGTTATGCTTTCTCAATCTGTCAATTGCCCCGTTGTAATTTGCTCACGCAACATGTTATCAATCTTAAGGAGAACACCTCTAGCGAACTGTGGACCCCGGTCTAATCTTTATTATTGATACATCATCTACTATTATGGTTTACTTTCTACAAGCAACAACTATCTTCCACACTATATGTTTAATCCTTTGTTTTCAGCAAACCGGTGAGATCGACAACCTCACTGTACGTTGGGGCAAAGTCTTGGGTTTGTGTTGTGCAGGTTCCAAGTTGTTAGCAACACCTTGGAGTCATTTCCTTACTCCTACTGGTTCGATAACCTTGGTTTTATAACTGAGGGAAAACTTACTTTGTGCTCTTCACACCTTCCTCTTGGGGTATCCCAACGAGGCTCTATAGTGAACTGAGCCGCATCAAGACGTTTTCTGGCGCCATTTCCGGAGATTTAAGGACAACTTCAATCTCTTCCTCCTCGTTAGTCACCTTTCAGGGAGAAAGAATATTCTCGCAAGGGGAGTCTCTCACAACCATTCTCTTTATTTTGTTTTTGTTTTGATTGTTTCTTTCTTACAAAAATACAAAAAAATTAGTATCATTTGGTTTGCTTTTTCTTATCAAAAACACACAAAAAAAATTAGTTCCTACTATAGTTGTTGGTCTGTTATTGCCTTGTTTTGTCATGCTTTCTATCAATGGTTGGTTTCTTTGAAACTAGTTCTTATTGGCAAGGTGGGTTCACAGAAGAACAAAAATATTTTTATAAGGAACACCGCTTGTCACAAAAAGGGATTGCATCACACATTATGTTTTCTAAGAAATTATAGTAAATGGATGGAGACGATCTCGTTGTACATGTTGATGATGACCATGCCCGAGGGAGGGACGGTGCTAGCGGCCACCTATGGGCGGCGAATGACCCTTGGCCCCTTCTTCCTTGGACCTTCAAGGTGTTGTAGAGGAGACCTCCCCCTTGTAGATGGGATCCAAGGGGGGGGGATTCGTGACTTGTGGTGGTTGCCTCCAAAAGTAAGGTTTCTTCACAATATATAGATGTAGATATGCAATCTAGGCCATGAGATAGATGTCTCTTTGATCCAAGAGATCTTGGGCACCTCAGAAACTTCCTAGGACTCCCCTCGGTCCTTTATGAGCCCTTAAAGTCGTGTCTTGGCTGAATCTCTCAAGTATGCAAAGAGTTTGAGTCAATCATGTCACAAACTTTTGGAATCCTGAAACTGCTTCTGTACCCCACAATAATCGGGGTCTTTAGGCCACATACGGAGTCCTCTTGGTGTGAAAATTATATCAATCCACATTAGCAGGAAATTTTCAACAACTTTCATGTTTTTACTTTTTCTGTTTCACACCACCTTTAGGGACTTTCTAAGCAATCTTTGAAAAAATTTCTGTAGGGAAAGATTTTAGGAAACTCCGAATTTCACCATAATGAGCTATCTCCTTTCATATTTGTGCAATTCCTACACAACAAAGTGTAAACTAAGAAATTGTGCCCTTTTGCAACTATTAGTAGGTTAGTATTAATAAATATAATAAAATTGCAAAATAATATGGATTTTAACACAATAAACTACAAAGTTCATGGATGCATTTCACATGCATCACCACTTCACAAGCTCCTCGAAGGAGAAGCCAGGGCCTCTTCACAATCTTTCACAAATAGAACACCATGGCACTGATACCTTCGATTCGGATTCATGGATGCAGTATAATAGATTTTTTTCTAGTAGACCTAAGTTTAATTGAACCTTGGGAAACAATTGCTATATAGAAAATATGAGGGATGTATACAAGACTTGTTTATTCGTTTTACCTTACGTTTACTGGACATTTCAGTTTACTTTGAATCGTTAGTTGTTGAAATGGATGGAAATAGGTCAGTGTTGAAGATTCACATGCAGCTGCACATACATATGGAATAAAGATAATGATAAGCATGTGTGAAATGATCTAATATAGATAGGGTTGTGGACAGCACATCCAAATACACTAGAGCCATGCGAGCCACATGCATAACAATAGTTTTTTGATCCAACCATTATACCATGAAGTACTGGGCTATAATAATTATTAAGTAAAATATAGATCAAAGCCTTAAAATGATGATGTTGTTGTTACTCACAAGTGGATCCCTAAACGAAGACCGTGCTCCCCTTGTTGTCACTGGGTTTCACATGAAGTCGTCGTTTACCACTCATCTCACCTCGAGCAGTTATTGATGACCCACAAATATAGGGGATCTCAACAGTCTTTGCGGGTAGTATTACCCAATTTATTGATTCGACACAAGGGGAGCCAAAGAATACTTGCAAGCCTTAATAATTGAGTTGTCAGTTCAGCTGCACCTGTAAATAGTTCTTGCTCACAGAAGTTTATCAGTAGCAACAGTTTGTAGTAGCAACAGCAAAGCAACAGCAACAGTAACCGCAACAGTGAAATATGAGCAATAGTAACAGTAATGGTAATAGTAGGATTCGAGTGCGGTAGGCATAGGGATGGATGGACGGGCGTTGCATGGACGAGTCTAAACATGTAACTTCAAGATCTAGGAAATTGCATATAAATAATAACAAGCATCCAAGTACTAAACACTCCTAGGCATATGCTCCAAAAATAGTCATATGTACTCGCAATGAGAACTTGCACAACGTCTTCTGTCCAGCCAGCCCGTGCCAGCGAGACCTCTAGGGAAATACTGGAAATTAAGGTGCTCCTTTTAATAGATCTTCGGAGCAAAGCATTAACACTCCGTGAACACATGTGATCCTCACACCACAGTCATCCCCTCTGGTTGTCCCAATTATTGTCACGTTGGGGCATTTGGATCCGGACAATGATATGTGTACACAACTTGCAGATAAGATCAAAAAAATACTATCATAATGATTCAATAATAAGTTCAGACCTGAGATCATGGCACTCGGTCCCTAGTGACAAGCATTAAGCACAACAACAAATAGCACTAATAGAGATACTAGGCACTATGCCTTAACAGATCTTATTTGATTACATGATAGAACTCATCCAATCCCTACCATCCCCAAGCCTACAATGGGGGATTTCTCACTCATGGATGAGGGAAACATCGGTGGTTGATGGAGATGCGTTGGTGATGACGATGGCGATGATCCTCTCCAAATTCCCCATCCCGGCAGGATGCCAGAACGGAGTTTTTGGATACTAATCTTGGTTTCTGGTGGCGGCGGCAGAGCGGAACTCTTTCTGGAGAACTATCAAACCCCCCTCGGTTTTTAGGTCGAAAGGCAACTTATAGGCGCAGTGGGAGGCCGAGGAGCTACCTGGGGTGGCCGCACCCCTCCCAGGCGCGGGGTCAGGTGGGCCCGCGCCTGGGGTGGGTCTGGGCCCCCCAGGCCTCCCCTCCGTCTCTCCTTCTGGCTCCGTGGATCTTCTGGTGAAATATAATTTTTGGCATATTTTCCGGGATTTTTCCTGATAGTTCATTTTCTGCACAAAAACAAGACACCAATGTAATTCTGCTAAAACAGCGTCAGTCCGTGTTAGTTGTATCCAAATCACACAAGTATAGAGAAGAAACAATAGCAAAGTGTCCGAGAAAGTAGATATGTTTTGGACGTATCAACTCCCCCAAGCTTAGCTTATTGCTTGTCCTCAAGCAATTCAGTTGACATTTGAGTGCGATAAAAGAACTTTCACGAACACTTTGCTTCATATGATGTAAATATTCTCAGCACAGGAGTAGATGCTTAGACAATTCATAATAAGGAGTATGCAACTAAGTCTACTCAATAGTCATTGCAAGCTATGAAGAGAAAGCAACTCAATAATAATAAGTAGCATGAAACATAAACATAAGCAACATTGCAATGCTCATAGTAAGGTATGATAGAGTGATATCTCGCTTGCCTTTGTTTGAAGAGCATAATATAAATGCCAAGGAACCTCTGAAGTTCACATGAAGACTAAAGATAAATATATCAGAGATACAAGCATCAAGGTCATGACATAATTAACCAAGTTTTGGAACAAACACAAAAATGACAACTATGCTCTCAAGAAGGTGCTCATAGAATAAGTGCTGACTCAACAAGGTTGTGAAAAAGGTTTTGTGAAGGTTTGAAAGGCTTCCCAATGCCGAAAGGAAGGTACTCATTAGCTTTGAGCTCTCATTGCCCCTATCATAGGCATATTCATATGGTTGAGGTGAAAGTGAGGTACACTCTGAATCATATGCTTGACAGACCATAGACTGGAAATCCCAAGTCCCTTGAGTACGAGGGTCGCTCCACATGCTACTCAACTTTGGTCACCTGAAAGTTCTTATTATTGTAAATACATGCATATCATTGAGAACCGCCAACGGGGTACCCCTTGCACATGGTACAAGAGCTTTCCCATAACCAAAATGACAAGGCAAGCAGACAATGAGCATCTCAGTAATCTTTTTATTTACCATATGCATAGATTTTTATTGAGGACGCTTCATATGTGCTCATTATAGTGGTGCTGCAAGTTTCCACCATGATTAAGCATGGCTTAGGCTAGCGGCCCAAATGTTTCTCTAACACAATGTATAAACTCCATGAACTAACAACTTCCCCTTTTATTTCACATCGTCGACATCCGTAAACAAAAGAGCAAGGAATCAACTAGATGAGATATCCAAAAAGTGTTGAAAGCATTCCCCGTGACAGCACGGTTCTGCCGACTCCCAGTATATAATTAGCAAGCATATAACTTTCATGGACTAGTCACAATGGTTCAAAATTATTAAGCGCAAGGAATAAAGTGTGCCATCAAGTTCATGAGAGCTTTACTAACTAACTTTCTCAAAACAGATAAACATTTTATTTTAGAAGAAAACATGGCATATAAAATATGCGCTGAAGTTGCAAATGATGCTAATAGGTAGGTATGGTAGACACAGCGGGCAATATTGGTTTTGGGGAGTTGGAAGCACATGTAGATAACGTACTCAGTGCAAGTGAAGGCTAGCAAAAGGGAGGGAGCAACAAACGAGAGAGCAATAGCTGTCATAATCATGCTTGCAACAAAACAGGACTAATTATGGCATGAAAGTGATACAAGAACTCCAAGGCAAAATAAATCATCGAGGCTTACTAACTATTGATTAGTCATATGCATGTGTGAGCATGTGCCAAGTCGATTCACATGAACAGTCAGACGAGGATACCACAATATCATACCAAAGTATGAATAAAACAATGCAAGCAAACATTCATATCACATGCTACAAACTATTAGCAAGTTGGAGCTGATCATAGACAAGCAAGAACTATTAAGCATCCATAATGACATACACCTTACACAAATAGGCTTAGCATGCTCACAATGATGAGTATATATACAAAAATGAAACAAATAGAGTTCGTTACCAGCCTCTTACCACACCTTGAGTTGTCTTAATATTCATTATTGCCCTTCACTTGCGTGACTTGAATAATTAACATAAAACCAAAATCCACTAAGGACGGCTGAACCCTGCAAAGAATTCACAAAACCAAAGAAGAACAACAAATATTTTTGGTGTTTTCGATTTTTTAGAAACAAGCAAACAAAGAAAAACCAAACAAAAACAAAGCAAACCAAACAAATCAAAATCTTTTTGAATTTTCTTTTAAGGCAAAAGAAAGCAAAGAAACAAATAAACAAACCAAGAGAAACAACGAAAATATTTTTGGTATTTTGGGGTTTTTAGAAAGAAGCAACAAAAACCAAAAAGAAAGAGAAACAATGGATATAAAAAGAACCGACTGCACGTGATATATAGATGAGTGTGACGTCGGTATACCTCCCCCCCCCCAAGTTTAGGCTTTTGGCCTAAGTGGGGCTCAATAGCGCGGATAGTACCCCCATGCTGGTGGGTCATCATAGGAATGATCATAGTCAGGCACCTGCGATAAAGAAGAAGACACGCCCCAATCAAATGAGGGCTGTTGGTATGAAGACTCTCCCAAGTTGGAAGGCTGAACCGAATAGTTTTCGGCATCCTCTTCAACATTCTCCTCTTGCTGGTAGAATTCCCCCGCATAAGTTTCAACCTCCTCCTCCATAAGTGGCCATCCTTGCCTGTTATCAAAGTTAAACAAAGCAGATGCTGGCAAATAAACTATTTTATCAGTCCTACCCTTTCTCCGACCTTGCTGGGCAAAAGATATTTCATATGGTAAACTTCTCACATTGGCTCCCAAAGAAACAAAACCATGCTGAATCATGGATTCAATATCAAGCCTCTCTATGGGGAACTGAAAATCTGAAAAGTGAGGCTCTAAACCATGGAAAGCTAGCAACCTAGAAGCAATGAGACCTCCACAAATTCCACCCTTCTCACGGTTGGTGGTGAGACGGTGAGCTATCAAAGCACCCAAACTATAAGAACTATTCCTATTCAGAGCAGCTGCAATAAAATCTAGATCAAAAGAAGACAACTTTCTAGCAGTCTTTCTAGCAATAACACACTTGGTAATGAAATAGGAAAAGTATCTAATAACTGGGAGCTGGATGTTCCGAATTTTACCACTTTCCTTTGAGAAGTCGAAACCTTGGCAAATCTCAGCATACAAATCAACAAGTGACTTGGGCCTCTCCTTGATCTTCTCACAAGATCCCCACTGAGGTACTCTAATTGCTGCATAGAAATCAGCAAAAAAGGCAGGTCGATAGGTATATTATATATTTTGTAATGGACCATGGGATTAGAAGTAGACCAAGTGAACCGGAAGTCATGCACAAAAGCCATGGTTATCTTAACATACTGGATTGGTTCACCTTCAACAAAGTGCTCCAACCCTGCATTTCTAACCAAAGTTTGGAAGTCTTGGAGGATCCCCGCGACTCTCATAAATTCATGGCATGGATATATGGAAGGAAAAACTGCCTCCTCACGATGAACTTTCATTGTCTCATGCACCATCAAGTCATATTGATTCAATGGATAAGCACTTGTCTTCCTTGCTGAAATTTTTAAACAACCATCAAACCAAGTGATTTATAAGTTGATAAATGATGAGCAACTACTATAGGAACTTGCTAGAGGACTACACATGCATCAAAACAAAGTTCTTAAGCAAAGAACAAGCATGTAAGCTCAAACAACCTGTCACCTATAGCAGAAAAATACTCAAGATACAATCTACCAATCACAAATCTAATTGGACAAGTGGAGGAGGCACATACCAAGGAGCAAACCCTCCAAAAATCAGCACTTGAGATGGGATGAACAAGGAGATAGAAAATCGCGAGCAAGAATAGCAAGAACTCGAGCTTGAGCAAGTTTTCCGGTGTTTTTCAGGAGAGAGAAAGAAGGTGGATTTAAGGAGGCAGCCTGGAGGGGCCTAGGTGGGCCAAACCCCCCTAGGCGCCACACCTATGGTCGCGCCTACCATAGGTGTGGTGGCCTGGGGTGGACCCCTGGGTCACCTCAGGTGCCACTCTGCCCCTTTTTTCGAGGAAAAATTTATTTTGAATTTTCTGGGATTTTTCGAGAAACTTTATTTTTGGGCAATTTTCAGGGTATGAAAATTGATTTTCTCGCAGAAACAGTTTTTTCAGAAGAAGCAAAATCAAACCAAAAGCCAAACTACAGGAGCTCTAAGAAACTCAAACAAGCAAACAACTAGCAAAACTAAAGCTAAATCAAAGACTAGGAAGGAGAAAGGAAAAAAAGCAAGTATAACCATAGTGGAAACATTATTTTGTTCATAAAAAATCCTTTTGTTAACAAGGTTGATCAAGTCTTGTTACCAAAACAATCTTATATGAAACAAAACTTTGCATTCCACAAGGTTATTATGTTACGTCATACTTGATAGCAATTGTCCCAATCATAATAGTTTCAAAATTTTCTTGTGGAATGGGACAATATATTTCTCCAACCTTGATGCCCTCAATATTTTCAATGGAATTCAGGCAATAGCTCTTAACAACCTTCTTGGGAAAATAGACAGTGTGATCTTTGTCATTAATATTGAATGTTACTTTTCCTTGATTACAATTGATGACAGCACCTGCAGTATTAAGAAAAGGTCTCCCAAGAATAATAGACATATTATCATCTTCAAGCATTTCAAGCACAACAAAATCAGTTAAGACCATGCAATTATGAGCAACTTGAACAGGAACATCCTCACATATACCAACAGGAATAGTAGTTAACTTATCAGCCATTTGCAAAGAAATGTCAGTTGATATCAACTTTTCTAGCTGGAGTCTCTTATAGAGAGAAAAAGGCATAACACTAACTCCAGCTTCCAAATCACATAAAGCAGTTCTAACATAATTATTCTTAATGGAGCAAGGAATAGTTGGTATACCTGTATCACCAAGTTTCTTTGGAACCTTACCATTGAAGGAATAATTAGCAAGCAAAGTAGAAATCTCCTCATTAGAAATCTTCCTTTTATTAGAGACAATATCCTTCATATACTTTGAATAAGGAGGCAACTTAATAACATATGTCAAAGGAATTTGCAAGAATAAAGGTTTCATCCACTCACAAAACTTGTTGTAGTGTTCTTCCTCCTTTGACTTGTGTTTCTTACCTGTAAAAGGCATAGGTTTCTGCACCCAAGGTTCTCTCTCTTTACCATGTTTATTAGCAATAAAAACTTCCTCTATGTACCTAGTGTTCTTAGTGTGCTTCTTAGGTTCTTCCTCACCTTCCTCTTATCAGGAGACTCATTTTTATCATTACCACTCTCAGTTTCAGCATCAAAGACAGATATACTATTAGGATCTACAGCAGGTTCAAGTGGTTCCTCAACTATCTTATGTTTCTTTTTCTTTCTCTTACGAGGGCTACCACTATATTCACCTTGTTGGGAATCCAGCTCAATTCTTTTAGGGTGCCCTTCAGGATATAAAGGATCTTGAGTAGCTATACCACTCCTAGTTCTAATTCCATAAGCATGTTTATCTCCTGAAGCATTAACTAGCATATCCTTTTGTACCTTAGCAATTTGATCAGTTGGGTTTGAACCATTTGAAAGTGTTTACAAAGTATTTTAATATCATTAGAAGTTATTTCCACAATATCTTTCAACTCATGGATAGCTCTAGAGTTTTCCAATAAATGATTCTCTTGTTTATTAAAATACCCTTGCTTAACAATAAAGGTGTCAAGTTCCTCTAAACATTGACCAGGAGGCTTACCATAAGGAATATCACCTTCATGAAAGTGTTGAAGAGAGTGTACCTCAATAGTAGATGAGTGGGGAATTGGCTTACATAATTCTTCTATAGGAGGTAGATTCTTCACATCTTCAGCTCTAATACCTTTCTCCTTTAGACACTTCTTAGCTTTTTTCATTACTTCATCATTTAATGCAATAACTCCCCTCTTCTTTGTTTTTGGTGTTGGAATTGGTTCAGGAACAACTGGTTCAGGGGTAATAGGCTCAGGTGTATTCAACTCAGTTGAAGTCCAATCATCATAATTCTTGCTTATCTTTGTCATTAATTCTTCAGCATCTGTAGGAGTCCTTTTCCTGAAAACACAATCAGCAAAGCTATCTAGGTAGGTCCTAGAATCATCAGTTAGTCCATTATAATAAATATCAAGAAGTTCATTCTTAGACAATGGACATCTAGGATGTGCATGAATCAAGGCACAGAACCTTGTCCATGACTCAGGCAATTTCTCTTCTTCTCCATGTTTAAAATCAAAAAGTTTCTACAAAGCAGCATGTCTAGCACTCGGAGGAAAATATTTCTGGAAGAAAGAAGCAATCAAGCAACCGGGGCTATCAATGGAACCAGGAGGCAATCTATTAAACCAAGACCAGCTTCTCCTTTTAGTGAAAAGGGGAAAATCTTAGCAACAAAGTATTTGCGCATCTTAAAATCATTAGAGAACAAAGCACTCATAGTATAAATCTCATTCATATGAGCAACAACACTCTCATTTTCAGTCCCACAAAAAGGTTCTTTCTCAACAATATCTAAATAAGATAAATCAAGAGAGAAATCATAATCTTCATCTTTAATATCTATGGGAGAAGTAGCAAACTTAGGATCAAAGGACAACATAGGCATAATAGTACGTCTAGCAAGGAGACTCTTCATAGCACTAGTACCATGTGTGTTTCGGCACTCTTCAACAAAATCATCACTGAACTCAATGTAACCATCATTAATATCATAACTCTCACTAACCTCAGGTGAGCTAACAGGTGTAACAGTGTCTTCACTAGGAGTTTCGGTATTTCCTAGACTAGCCATAGTAGCATCTAGAAAAGGACCTAATGAACCACTTGCTTCAAGCACAGTAGAGGTAACATCATGAGCATCAAAAGCAGTTTCAGACTCAGCAGTAGTAGCAGCGTGTGTATCATGAGTATGTGGTGGTGGTGTGACAAGCTTACTTATAACAGACGGTGAATCAAGAGCAGCACAGGTGTTTAGGACTGTACCTCTTCTTGTAGTGGATGGTAAAATAAGGAACTTTCCATCACGAGACTTCGCCATGATCAGTGAACAATAATAGATCCAAGTGAACTTACAAATGAAGCTATGCTCCCTGGCAACGGCGCCAGAAAATAGTCTTGATGTGACACCCCGGTTCTGAAAAGACCGTGGCCTCTATGTGACATGCCAATCCCTGGATCGGTTCATTGGCCCACAATAGAGTAAGATAGATAATCATAGCAAATAACCGTGTATCATGATCTACAAGATCCAGAGTACCATTATTACAATGTAAAGGCTTAGCATAAAGCTAGCTCAAATTGTTCAGGTAGCAACAAAAGCGGGTAAATCCTCCAATCTTCAAATTGCCCACAAGTGAACAAGTGCTGAGTGGAGTACCGTGGCCTATAACGATCAATCAGAATCGGAATAACCTGCAGCATAAAACGCAACAGCCCCGAAGGGTCAATACATGGAATGTATGGCAAGTAGAGCTAGTAAAGGAGACAATAGTACTAACAACTACATGCATATTTGGCAAGTGGAGCTGTGTCTGGCTTGCATTTGCAAATAACTTTGTCCTACTTTCATAAACAGTTTTTGATTTTCTTTGAAAAGATCCCAATTAAGTTAACCCAACAATATTAAAGTAATTATGAAATTAGAATGAGCGAGAAACATGTCATGGAATCAATATCTAGCAACTCAGATGTCCATAACCGGGGACACGGCTAATCGATTAGATTATGCACTCTGCAGAGGTTAGTACACTTTACCCATGTGACTTGGCCAGCCCAGCTCGTACCATCACTCTCATTTTGAGTGGTGATAGGGAGAAGTCCAAGAAGAGACTGTTCGGGAAGTAGCTCCTCAATCCCGACGCGCACCGGTCCAACCTACCAAAATTCTACATCTCTGGATACGCGGGTTCGAGTTACCACAACCTACTAAGTCCAACCAACCGCCCATTTCATTATTGGCACATGGTTGTACACGTAAGCTACACAATAAAGAAGCCAATCATTCTCTCTTGATACCTGGGTGCCTTTCCGCAATGAAACCACCAAAAATTATCAATACCATCACACCCAGGGGGTTCATTGATTAAGTTGTTTTAGTTTTCACAAACCAATACTTTGAGAAAACAAGTAACAATGATGTAACCCAGCCCTCGTTCAACATAGCATGGCTAAGCACATCTACCAACGGTGGTTCATCTACAAAGAGGGTCCTACCACATAATAGGACATAGCATAGCGATAGTATCATCCTACACATACATCTACAAAATACACGACAATGCATTGAAAATAGTAGGACGATATCATGAACAAAGTAGCATCTACTTGCCTTGGTTGTAGCGGTCGGAGGAACAATCCACACACGAGCAAGGGTTGCACTCCACACAATCTACACGACACAATTGCATTCATAAACAAACAATTCACAAACATATGCAACAAAAATGATGCATGAATGCAAGAACGGCAAGCGAATTGGTGCTACAGCTGCACCACATAGTACTAATACATATTACTACCGAATACATGCATGGAAAATAGATTTTGGCGCAAGGGAAATTATTAACCAAAAGTAGTGATCACTACTAGAGCTAGAACTTAAATAATTCACTACCGGTAGTAAACAGTTTGTAAAATCTTGGAAATATTCTACCGCAAAGGCATCGCTGATAAGAAACAGTACCAATTGGAATTACTCAAAAAGAAGTTATAAAACTTCCCGAGTAATTAAAACACTGCAGAAAGCCATTAGACAAATACTGCAGAAGTTTTTACTGTAAGCCTATCTTTTTATTTCACGATGAGATTCCCCTCGTTCACACGAGTTCAGGGACATATCACACGCGATTTTTGGAGCTACGAAACTTTTACTACGAATTTATTAATCCGGAAAGGCCACTAACTAGTTTGATTAAACTGTACTAAACCTGAGAGTAAAAGTCTGAACCAAAGCTACAGCGAGATTCTACACGACTCACTGAACGCGTACATATTTTATTTGCAATTTTTGGCCAAGCGGTTTAATTTCTACGCAATTTACAAGATTCTACCGAAATCTGCCAACTAATAGGATTAACGAAATTGACCCAGTCAACTGTGTCTGATGACTGGGCGCTGACTGGACGTCTGACCAGTCAACGTCTGGGCCGTCTGACTAGTCAACGTCTGGAGTGCTGACCAGTCAACGAACGATCTAAGCCGCTGATCTGAGATCTGACGGTGGCTGCTGTCTTACCGGAAACGGACTGCGAAACGAACTCCGGCGAGCTCCGGACGGCGGCGACGGTCGGTTCCGGCGTCGTGGTTCTACCTGCACGTACACACACGGTCAACTACGGCTCCCGGAACAATAAACGCGTGCGCGTACGCGGCGATCTGCAGGGCGCAGTTGGCGGCGGCGGATGGAGACGCGAAGCACGGGAACGGAAAGAGGGCGGCGAGACGAACCCGACAACAGACGAGGCGATGGCCGGCGACGGAGGGGTGGCCGGCGGCGGCGAGGAGAAGCGGCGACGGCGGCGGTCTGCGTGCGTGCGCGCCAGGGAGGAGTCTGGGAGGCGGCGGGTGTGGCACGGATCCCGAGGGCAGCGGGCCCTCTTTTAATTGGTCCTTCACGTGAGAAAAGAAAAGAAAAAAAAACTGAAACAGAATCGGTCCGCGGTTGAACTCCGTTTCGGAAATCGGTCCGGATTTTCGGACCGTTTTTCGGCGGTTTACTAAAACGTTCGAGTCTTTTGCATACGAACTCCGATTGGAGCGATTTTCGCGCCTACGGGTTCGTATCGTCGAGGGGAACAACCTTCAGTCGAAGTTTGTGCGAAAACTCGAATCTACAGGGGTGTTTGTCGCAAGTCTCTTGGTTTACTAAAACGTCCAAGTCTTTTGCATACGAACTCCGATTGGAGCGATTTTCGCAAATAGCGTTTCGTCGATCCTCTCTACTCGACGGTAATGCATGGAAAGATATGATGCAATGCTATGAATGATATGTAAGACCAAATCTAAAATTTGGGATGTGACAAGACTAACCCCCTTAAGATGAATCTCGTCCTCGAGATTCGGCGCGGCTAGCAAATAGGTGTGGGTAGTCCTCTCGGATGTCACCTTCACGCTCCCAAGTGGCTTCCTCTTCGGTGTGGTGACTCCATTGCACCTTGCAAAACTTGATTGTCTTGGTACGGGTAGTCCTTTCTGCTGTCTCTAGAATCTTGACCGGTTTCTCCTCATAGGTCAAATCATTCTCAAGCTGAACCTCCTCTAGCGGTACAGTATCTCTCAATGGTGTATCCACCATCTCCGGATGGCACTTCTTCAGCTGGGACACGTGGAACACATTGTGAACAGCAGACAGAGCCTCTGGCAACTCCAACTGATAAGCAACCTCTCCTTTGCGTGCTAAGACTCGATATGGTCCAATAAATCGAGGTGCCAGCTTACCCTTAATACCAAATCTCTTAATTCCACGAAGCGGCGATACTCTGAGGTATGCTCTATCACCTATCTCATACACCACCTCCTTGCGCTTGGCGTCAGCGTAGCTCTTCTGTCTTGATTGTGCTACCTTCAGTCTGTCTCTAATCAAGGCGACCTTCTCCTCAGCGTCCTTGATCAAATCAGGTCCAAACAACTGACGTTCTCCTACTCCATCCCATAGCAATGGTGTTCGGCACCGTTTCCCATACAGTACGTCGAACGGTGACGTCTTGATGCTGGTTTGATAGCTGTTGTTGTAGGAAAACTCGGCATACGGAAAATTCTCATCCCAACTAGAACCATGAGCCAAGGCGCAAGCTCTTAGCATGTCCTCCAAAATCTGATTCACCCTCTCGGTCTGTCCATCAGTCTGTGGGTGAAACGCTGTGCTAAACTCCAATCTAGTACCAAGTGACTCGTGCAGCTGGCGCCAGAAGTGCGAGGTAAATTGGGTGCCTCTATCGGATACGATACTCTTGGGAACTCCGTGTAGGCACACAATTCTGTCCATGTAAATCTTGGCCAACTTTGCACTCGTATAGGTCGTCTTCACCGGTATAAAGTGGGCTACCTTGGTCAAATGGTCGACCACTACCCAAATAGAGTCATATCCTGACCTGGTCCTGGGCAATCCTGTGATAAAGTCCATTCCCACTCTATCCCACTTCCAATCCGGCACAGGCAATGGCTGTAGCAATCCTGCTGGCTTCTGGTGTCCCGCCTTCACTCGGCTACATACATCACATAGGGCAATATGCTCTGCGATGTCTCCCTTCATGTTGTTCCACCAGAACCTGTCCTTTAGGTCCATATACATCTTCGTATTGCCCGGATGTATGGAATACGGCGAGTCATGAGCTTCTTGCAGAATCAACTTCCTTAACTCCGGATCGTTGGGCACACACAAACGATCTCCATACCACAAGGTACCTTGCTCATCCTCGCGGAATTCCCTTGCTCGACCTTCCTTCATCTTTTCCTTAACTTCATCTATCTCTTTGTCTCCCACTTGAGCCTTCCTGATTCTGTCCTGAAGCGTTGGTTGGACTTCCATTGTAGCCAAGTATCCTTCAGATACTACCTCCAGTCTAAGGTCCTTGAATTGCTTGCACAAATCCTCAGGCAATTCACCAATTGTCAATCCATTGGCATAAACCTTCCGGCTCAGAGCATCTGCTACTACATTGGCCTTTCCTGGGTGGTACTGTAGATTCATATCATAGTCCTTGATAAGTTCCAACCATCTCCTTTGTCTCATGTTCAGTTCCTTCTGTGTAAATATGTACTTCAGGCTCTTGTGGTCGGTGTACACATCACAGTGTTTTCCCATTAAGTAATGCCTCCATACCTTGAGCGCATGAACCACTGACGCTAACTCCAAGTCGTGTGTGGGGTAATTCCGCTCATGGTGCTTGAGTTGTCGCGAGGCATATGACACTACTCTTCCATCTTGCATCAGCACACTCCCAAGTCCTTGTCGTGAGGCATCACAGTACACTTGGAAATCCTTCTGAAGATCTGGTAAACATAGAACAGGCGCGGTCACTAGTCGACGCTTCAGTTCCTGAAAGCTGGCTTCACATACGTCTGACCATTCAAACTTCCTCTCCTTCTTCAGAAGTTCGGTCATCGGCTTAGCAATCTTGGAAAAGTTTTCTATGAACCTCCGGTAATATCCGGCAAGTCCCAAAAAGCTTCGAATCTCTCCCGCATTCTTGGGCGCTTCCCACTCTGTTACTGCGGTCACTTTGTTTGGATCAACAGCAATTCCTTCTCCTGACACTACGTGTCCAAGAAACCCAACAGTGTCAAGCCAGAATTCACACTTGCTGAATTTGGCGTACAGCTTATGTTCTCTCAGCTTCTCCATAATCAGTCTCAGATGTTTCTCATGCTCAGCATCATCCTTGGAATATATCAGTATGTCATCAATAAACACCACCACGAACTTGTCCAAATACTCCATAAATACCTTGTTCATCATGGTCATGAAGTATGCCGGGGCATTCGTTAGTCCAAAAGACATAACTGTATACTCATATAAACCATACCTAGTGGTGAAGGCGGTTTTTGGTACATCCTCCTCTCGGATCTTCAATTGGAAATAGCCTGATCGCAGATCAATCTTGCTGAACACCTTTGCTCCTTCCAGTTGATCAAACAAGTCATTTATGTTCGGTAGAGGGTACTTGTTCTTAATGGTTACTTCATTCAGCGAGCGATAGTCTACCACTAATCTCTTGGTGCTGTCTTTCTTCTCCACAAATAGAACAGGTGCTCCCCATGACGACGCACTAGGCTGAATGAATCCCTTTTCCAGTTGTTCCTTCAACTGTTTCTTCAATTCCTTCAGCTCATCCACATCCATCTTATATGGTTTCTTTGCTATAGGTCCTGTTCCCGGCATCAGGTCGATAAGAAACTCTACATCTCTGTCAGGTGGCATACCTGGCAGCTCTTCCGGAAACACGTCGGGGTAATCCCTAATCACTGGCACAGTATCCATGCTAACCCCCTTAAGAGAATTCAGCTTACACCTTCCTGGTCGTGCAGCCGACTTGAATCTAATCCTCTTACCATCCGGGGTTTTGAGTGAAACAGCTCGCTGTGCATAATCTATGTGTCCTCCATGCATAGACATCCAATCCATACCCAGAATAACGTCTAATCCCTGTGAATCCAACACTACTAGATGTGCGATGAAGTTGTGTGTTCCAATCCTCACAGTTAAATCACGGCATCCCGCACTAGCTATCATATCTCCTCCAGGTGAACTCACTCTAATAGACTTTTTCATAGACTCAGTAGGTAACTTATACTTATCCACAAATGCCCTTGATATGAATGAATGCGATGCACCAGTATCAAAAAGTATAAGTGCAGGGTAAGTGTTGATTGGGAACTTACCAATCACAAGGTCAGGCTCATCTGGAATCTCCTCCACATTCATGTGGTGCACTGTGGCCTTCTCGCCGTTGGTTGGCTTGAGTCCTTTCCTCTCCGGACAGTTGTCAGCATAGTGCCCCTTCTGCTTGCACTTGAAGCATGTCACCTCACTCAGATCCTTCTTCACGAAGTTGCGATCACGGTTGCGGTCATGTCCACCGTGTCCTCCAGAGTGGTGAGAGTGTCCTCCCTTGTGGCTGTGGTGGCTGCTCCTATGGTTGTCATGACGATGCCCATCACGGCGGTCATGGCTCCCATGGTCACTTCCTCCATGCTTGGAGTATCCATCATACGAAGTGCGAGACTTGTGGTGTGAACCAGAGTGGTGATTGTTGTTCTTTCTCTTGCGGTTCTCCACCTGCTTGTGTTTCCCTTCCAAGATTCTGGCCTTGTCCATAAGCTCCTGGAAAGTGGGGCAATAAACCACAAGTAGCTGTACTGAAAGCTCATCACTGAGGCCATCCAGGAATCTCTCCCTCCTTTTGGCATCAGTGTCCACATCCTCAGGTGCATAACGGGACAGGTTGTTGAACTCATCAATGTACTCGGCCACGGTGCGATTGGTTTGGCGCAAGTTGCGGAACTCCTTCCTCTTCAGGCTCAGAACTCCTGAAGACACGTGGTTGATCCTAAAACCTTCTTCAAACATTGCCCAAGTCACAGTATCCAGCGGGTGGGTGATCTGGAATGTGTCCCACCAAGAAGCGGCTGGTCCCTCCAGTAGGTGAGCGGCAAACCTCACCTTCTCAGCATCAGTGCATCCGACAGTTACTAGATCCTTGTTGACTGAACGCAACCAGTCGAGAGCAACCATTGGTTCCGTTGCAGTAGAGAACTTAGCTGGCCTTAACCTCAGAAATCTGGTGAGAGCATCTCCCTGAGGCTGATTGTTTCCATTGTTGTTGTTCTGATTCGCCATGAACTGGGTCATCACTTGGGTCAGTTGTGCCTGAGCGGCCATGAGCTGCTCCATCTCAGTGGGGTGGCGACGGGGAGGCATCTGCGGTTCAGCATAGGTAAGTTTAGAAAGAATCAACTACGGTAATAGGATTCTACCCATGCATATGAGCAATAAACAACAAACAATAGCAGACAATCACAAGCAAGCAACACATCAACAAACAAGCGATCCAGCAACATCCCAGGTGTTATCCTAGCAGTACATAACTACTGAAATAGTTTTGCAAGAGTTGGCAATGGTTAACTAAACGATAGATCAACTAATCAACCAAAACAGCAATTCTGCCAGAACCGTCCAGCAGCAATCACGAATTTTTCCGCCTGACTTAAACTCGTCAGAAAATTAAGCCAATTTTTGCGCATATGGCACAGAGAGTTTCGCATCAGCCCAATTTTTTTCAGATTTTTCTGAGTTACCAGAAAAATATGAAAAATCGCACAGTACTGCTGTGTCAGCAGAAAAACTGCAGCGAAAAACACGCAGATAGTAACCAAATTGCCATAACTCTTTCATTAAAATTCGCACAAATAAATCCTGGGATATTGGAGTACACAAATAAGCAACTAAACACTTTTAATCTAACACGAACTAAGCTTCACAACGATCGAGACTAATCCTAACGAATTTGCCTAACGTGGTCTAATTGGTGGACTTCTATCTATTTCTTGAAGAGATTGAGGTAGGTCCTTGCGGTCATGCGTTGGCGCTTCGGCTCGCGGTACAACCATGGCGGCGGAGTGTACACCTCTCCTGAACCATCACTTGAGACTTCAAACTCCACCTCTTCTGGATCCTCCTCTTCTTCTTCATCCTCAGCTGCAACAGCAACGGCCTCATCTCCTCCACCATCATCGTCTTCATCATCATCATCATCCTCGTCCTCATCATCATCATCGTCTCCACTGTCATCATCATCCCCATTGTTGCCATCATCTCCATTGTCATCATCCGGGGGTGGATTCAGCTGTGCTTGGAGAGCGGCAATCTGGGCTGTCATAGCTTCAATAGTTTGATCCCTTTCCTGGACTGTCCCCTGCAGTTGCTGTATGTTCTGGGTGTTCTCCTGCATAGTACCATGAAGATGTGCTATGGTTGCATCTCTGGCTATCAGGGCATTCTCCAGAACTCCCACAGCTTCATGCAAAGTGTCAATCTCCTGTCCTTGGACCACCATACCATTGCTAGTAAAATCTGCAATCTCCTTTATCATCCTCACCTTCTCTGCTAGAGCTCCATTCTCCCTTTCCATGTCCTCTATGTGCCTCCGACGGGGCGGCATGTTGTTCCTGTCGCCCGGGGTAACCACAATGTTCCCCTCTTCATCACGCCTTCCATAGTCACGGTAGGGTGAATCTGCTGGTAGTAGGTGTCGGACATTATGGCACTGGCGAGACAGGGCTTCATGTATGGCCAAGTTGATTCCAAGTCCCCAGTTGCAGTATATCTTGGTGTAGACCAAGTGCACGGGGTTTGGCAAGGCAGCATCTCTGAATATGAAGGTAGTGATCTCCCATGCATCCTCTCCATATCCATAGGTGTACAGCCTTCTTCCCTTGAACATGGGCAATGGCAATCCCAGTGACTGAGAGAGCTGAGCTAACTGCCTTGCAAAGGGCCTTGGTGACTCCATGGTGACATACTCAGTCCTAACGTCTCCCATCTATCAAGTAAAAGAGGAAAGTGTGAGAATAGCATATAGTAAGAATTTTACGAGGGTGAAAGGCATAAGATGAAAGACAGAGTTAATATAGGCTTAATAATTATATGGCTTCCTAATCCAATCCTAGGTCACGATCCTACAGTCGACACACGGGCTCTGATACCATCCTGTGACACCCCGGTTCTGAAAAGACCGTGGCCTCTATGTGACATGCCAATCCCTGGATCGGTTCATTGGCCCACAATAGAGTAAGATAGATAATCATAGCAAATAACCGTGTATCATGATCTACAAGATCCAGAGTACCATTATTACAATGTAAAGGCTTAGCATAAAGCTAGCTCAAATTGTTCAGGTAGCAACAAAAGCGGGTAAATCCTCCAATCTTCAAATTGCCCACAAGTGAACAAGTGCTGAGTGGAGTACCGTGGCCTATAACGATCAATCAGAATCGGAATAACCTGCAGCATAAAACGCAACAGCCCCGAAGGGTCAATACATGGAATGTATGGCAAGTAGAGCTAGTAAAGGAGACAATAGTACTAACAACTACATGCATATTTGGCAAGTGGAGCTGTGTCTGGCTTGCATTTGCAAATAACTTTGTCCTACTTTCATAAACAGTTTTTGATTTTCTTTGAAAAGATCCCAATTAAGTTAACCCAACAATATTAAAGTAATTATGAAATTAGAATGAGCGAGAAACATGTCATGGAATCAATATCTAGCAACTCAGATGTCCATAACCGGGGACACGGCTAATCGATTAGATTATGCACTCTGCAGAGGTTAGTACACTTTACCCATGTGACTTGGCCAGCCCAGCTCGTACCATCACTCTCATTTTGAGTGGTGATAGGGAGAAGTCCAAGAAGAGACTGTTCGGGAAGTAGCTCCTCAATCCCGACGCGCACCGGTCCAACCTACCAAAATTCTACATCTCTGGATACGCGGGTTCGAGTTACCACAACCTACTAAGTCCAACCAACCGCCCATTTCATTATTGGCACATGGTTGTACACGTAAGCTACACAATAAAGAAGCCAATCATTCTCTCTTGATACCTGGGTGCCTTTCCGCAATGAAACCACCAAAAATTATCAATACCATCACACCCAGGGGGTTCATTGATTAAGTTGTTTTAGTTTTCACAAACCAATACTTTGAGAAAACAAGTAACAATGATGTAACCCAGCCCTCGTTCAACATAGCATGGCTAAGCACATCTACCAACGGTGGTTCATCTACAAAGAGGGTCCTACCACATAATAGGACATAGCATAGCGATAGTATCATCCTACACATACATCTACAAAATACACGACAATGCATTGAAAATAGTAGGACGATATCATGAACAAAGTAGCATCTACTTGCCTTGGTTGTAGCGGTCGGAGGAACAATCCACACACGAGCAAGGGTTGCACTCCACACAATCTACACGACACAATTGCATTCATAAACAAACAATTCACAAACATATGCAACAAAAATGATGCATGAATGCAAGAACGGCAAGCGAATTGGTGCTACAGCTGCACCACATAGTACTAATACATATTACTACCGAATACATGCATGGAAAATAGATTTTGGCGCAAGGGAAATTATTAACCAAAAGTAGTGATCACTACTAGAGCTAGAACTTAAATAATTCACTACCGGTAGTAAACAGTTTGTAAAATCTTGGAAATATTCTACCGCAAAGGCATCGCTGATAAGAAACAGTACCAATTGGAATTACTCAAAAAGAAGTTATAAAACTTCCCGAGTAATTAAAACACTGCAGAAAGCCATTAGACAAATACTGCAGAAGTTTTTACTGTAAGCCTATCTTTTTATTTCACGATGAGATTCCCCTCGTTCACACGAGTTCAGGGACATATCACACGCGATTTTTGGAGCTACGAAACTTTTACTACGAATTTATTAATCCGGAAAGGCCACTAACTAGTTTGATTAAACTGTACTAAACCTGAGAGTAAAAGTCTGAACCAAAGCTACAGCGAGATTCTACACGACTCACTGAACGCGTACATATTTTATTTGCAATTTTTGGCCAAGCGGTTTAATTTCTACGCAATTTACAAGATTCTACCGAAATCTGCCAACTAATAGGATTAACGAAATTGACCCAGTCAACTGTGTCTGATGACTGGGCGCTGACTGGACGTCTGACCAGTCAACGTCTGGGCCGTCTGACTAGTCAACGTCTGGAGTGCTGACCAGTCAACGAACGATCTAAGCCGCTGATCTGAGATCTGACGGTGGCTGCTGTCTTACCGGAAACGGACTGCGAAACGAACTCCGGCGAGCTCCGGACGGCGGCGACGGTCGGTTCCGGCGTCGTGGTTCTACCTGCACGTACACACACGGTCAACTACGGCTCCCGGAACAATAAACGCGTGCGCGTACGCGGCGATCTGCAGGGCGCAGTTGGCGGCGGCGGATGGAGACGCGAAGCACGGGAACGGAAAGAGGGCGGCGAGACGAACCCGACAACAGACGAGGCGATGGCCGGCGACGGAGGGGTGGCCGGCGGCGGCGAGGAGAAGCGGCGACGGCGGCGGTCTGCGTGCGTGCGCGCCAGGTAGGAGTCTGGGAGGCGGCGGGTGTGGCACGGATCCCGAGGGCAGCGGGCCCTCTTTTAATTGGTCCTTCACGTGAGAAAAGAAAAGAAAAAAAAACTGAAACAGAATCGGTCCGCGGTTGAACTCCGTTTCGGAAATCGGTCCGGATTTTCGGACCGTTTTTCGGCGGTTTACTAAAACGTTCGAGTCTTTTGCATACGAACTCCGATTGGAGCGATTTTCGCGCCTACGGGTTCGTATCGTCGAGGGGAACAACCTTCAGTCGAAGTTTGTGCGAAAACTCGAATCTACAGGGGTGGTTGTCGCAAGTCTCTTGGTTTACTAAAACGTCCAAGTCTTTTGCATACGAACTCCGATTGGAGCGATTTTCGCAAATAGCGTTTCGTCGATCCTCTCTACTCGACGGTAATGCATGGAAAGATATGATGCAATGCTATGAATGATATGTAAGACCAAATCTAAAATTTGGGATGTGACACTTGATGATGAAGGGAATATGCCCGAGAGGCAATAATAAAGTGGTTATTATCGTATTCCTTATTTATGAAAAATGTTTATTTTACATGCTATAATTGTATTAATACTGAAACGTTAATACATGTGTGTTTAATAAACAAAAAGGAAGTTCCTAGTTATGCCTCTCTTATAAACTAGCTCGTTGATTAACAAGATGATCAAAGGTTTCCTGATCATGGACATTGGATGTTGTTAATAACGAGATCACAACATTAGTGTAATGGTGTGATGAACATTCATCCGAAGTATAGCATTACGATCAAAGTCATTGAGTTTATATTGCTATAACAACTTATGAAGTGATCCTAATCCTTAGACCATGAGATCATGTCAATCACTAACACCGGAAGAGTTTCTTGATAACATCAAACGTCACACCGTAATAGGGTGATTATAAAGATGGGTTCAGAACTACTAAAGTGTTATGTTGAGGCCCATGGATCGAGAGTGGAATTTTTTCATCCCGATGACGGATAGATATGCTCTGGGCCCTCTCGGTGATATCACATTGATTAGCTTGCAAGCAAGTGATTTGATCACTAGAATGTTATATCACGGGAACGAGAAAAGAGTGCATGTCAGTAACGAGATCAAACTAGGTATGGAGATACCGATGATCGAATCCTGGAAATGTAATATATCGCGAAACAACGGGATTAAGATACTAGCGTAAAAGGTTCCGACGATCACAAGAAAGTCATCGTTGAATGTGTGGGAGTCAGTATGGGTCTCCAGATCCCGCTTCTGATTATTGATCTGAGAGGGGTCTCGATCATGTCCTCATTATTCGCGAACCGTAGGGTGACACACTTAAGAGACACCGACATCCATTTGGAGCAAAAGTTTCATGCCGAAAAGAATAACAAGCGCAGGAATTTATTTCACTAGATACCGAAATGGGTTTTCGGGTGAAATTGCAGAAAGTGTTTCTGCATGTGAAATGAAATACTAGCAAGGGGTTATATGTGAATGTTTTTCATTAAAGTAATTGACAAAATTCTGAATAAATAAAAGGAGTTTTATTTAATGAGAGTTTGCATTAAATTTGGTGGAAATTTAATGGGAATTTCAGTGGTTTTTTGAGTGGAGGGAATTGAAAGGCATTTGAGTGAGTGGAGTGTCCACCCACATGAATGTGGAAGAGGTGGGGGCAGCCCCATGGCTGGGCGCATGGCCCCTTGGGTGTCCACCCTCTCCCTATAAAAGGAGCCCCCTCTCTCACTCACACCTCCTCGTGAAGGATCTCTCTCCCTCTCTAGAATTTATCCCCCATGGTCTCGGACTACCGAGATACATGTTCCCGCTGGCTATTCGGCAAGAAAGAGTTGTGCTTCCGCTGCATCGCTGGAGCGAGGAGGCGGAGGTTGCTCGGTGCCTCGAACGTGTGTGCGAGCATGGATGCGCTGCTGATTTGCGGCGCTAGGACTTCCTCTCGATCTTGAGATCGGAAAGAGATCGTATACATCAACCACGAGTTGAACTCGTTAAGCTTTGTCGGTCTTCAAGGGTATATTATCTACGGATATACATCCGCCCGTTGTTTGTATCTAATAGATAGATCTTGGTACATAGTTCACATCGTAGGAATTTTTTTGTTTTCTATGCTGCGAACCCTACAGTGGTATCAGAGCCGGATCTATGCGTAGATACTTTGCACGGGTAGTACACATATGAGTATGTGGGCGATGATGATCATTTTATTGCTTTTTAGTTGTACTTTGGATATTGGTGGCATAGTGGGATGAAGCGGTCCGGCCAAACTTTACATGTCCTCGCACATGAGACCTGTTCCACGCTTGACATGCAACTAGTTTTGCATAAGTGGCTAGCGGGTGTCTGTCTCTCCTACTATAGTCAATATCTAATTTGCAACGAGTTGTCAACAATTTAGTTATCCTCGTTGTGGTTCATGTTCGTAGGTAAGAACGGTTCTATCTTCGAAAGCCCTAAGCCACGTAAAACTTGCAATGGATAAATTAGAGGCGTCTAGTTTAGATTGTTGCTGGGCTAGTGTTATGATATGGTCATGTTGTAAGTAGAAGTATGAGATGATACTCTTAAAACACACATAATGTGTAAGTTCCATAGACCTTGGCCCTACACATATAGGTATGATAGTGATCATACCATGGTGCATATGATAGAGATCATATGCGGGAACCATATCATTCCACTAATAAACATGTGATGTTTGATAGCATCTTATATTGCTTGTTTGGAATTTTATTAGCATAATAAGATGATCCCTTATTTAGATATCAAGATAAGAATGTGTTCTTCCTTAAGTATGCACCGACAATGTTTCGTCGCTTCAAGACATCACGCGATGATCGGGTGTACTTGAATCCACGAGCATATCTCGGGTGTAAGAAAGTTACACACGCGAATACTAAGGTTCTTACTTGGCGAGCCTAGCATGTACAGACATGGCCTCGAAACACGGACCAAAAGGTTAAGCATGAGTCATATGTTTTGATATGATGACCATATGGATGCTCTCCTTTGAAGCTACACCGACTCACGTGATGATCGGACTTGGTATAGTGGATTTGGTTCATGTAATCACCAAAAAGGCACGAGGGATGTCGTTTTTGAGTGGGAGTTCATTTCTAATTTGGATTAGTAGAACTCAATTTATCATAAATTAAATCAAAGTGAATTTCCATAATTTGTTGTAGTCATTGGCATTCGTTCACCACCTTATGCATAGTTGTAATTGAGATAATAGAACTATAGAATTCTGGATATATACTTTATGAACTGGTATCGTATTGTGTTGAGTGTCAATCTAAAGTTTAAAGTCCTATTACAAACTTTCAGCAAACTAAAATTACTCCGTGAAATTTAATAGTTGGTACTAAATCGAGAGTAACAATTCCAGTGTTAGTATCTTAAGTATCATGTTTGCCTCCATGATTCTTGATTGTTTTAATATCAAGTTTATCTAGGAGCTGAAAGAATTGTTTCAGAAACCATCATGTGTGGCAGATATAACGATATCTGAAACAATTTTTTGGTTGCAAAATGATAGAGTATAATATATATTCTCATATTGGATGAGAATTTACAAAGTTTGGAGATGCTAGACATCCTAATCATCCAAAAGGATTTTGGAAAGTAATGTTATACTCACGATTCGCCTTTATAAGCAACAGTAGCTTGATCATGAAAGTCGTCATTGTAAGGATGAATAGAAGATGTATGTAAAGTGTTTACTACACTAAAAGATTACTAAAGAATGGATTTTGAAAGAATACAGATCATTTTGATGATGGTGATCTACTTCAAAGTGCAAGTCCAAAGGTATTATTATTTGAATATACACGCTTTGGACTATGTGTCATGTATATGGCGCCACTTTTGATGTTGATAGATTCTTTTAAAAAGGAAAAGGAAATGCTGAAAGAGAATCTATAAAATATATTTGGCAGAAAAGAAAAGATTGGAAATATCCAATTTAGGTATATGGATGATATGCATGTTATGGTTGTATTCTTTGCTTGTTAAACAATGTGGTTCTTGGGTATTGGATACCAAATTGGTTGGTATGAAATTTCATACGGAACAACGCAATTCATGAACCACAATGGCCTAAGTAACTAGCAAGAGAATATGTGATGATGTTCATCAAAAACAAACAAACCGGTGTTTGTACTTCTCGTTGACATCAAAGCTTGACTTCAAGATTTGTTTTAATAATTGTTATTTGAATCAGCTATTATGAGAACAAAGGTTGTTCAAATAATTACAGTATTCCATATAAGATGGATGATTTGCAAATCTAGTTGGAGAAATCACATCCATAAAGCCTAATGCTAAAATGTCGCAAGACAAATGATTGAAAGATCACTTACGAAGTGACATCGCCGTTTAAATTATATTGGAAAGAAAACATGAAGAATCTCCATATTCATGGATTTTTGGAGTCTTTGATTTGATCAAGTGACGCTTGTGAGACTTTCCTCGGGATAATTAAAACTTCGTTCAAAGGCCAAAGAAGAACGAACGACTAAATTATTGGAATTTATACATATCGATGTATGTAGTCCATTATGTATAGTCGTAAGCGATGGATTTCAACTTCATATGCTTTCTTCGGAAATTTGAGTGAATGTTCACTTAATGAGAAAGAAGTATGAAATATTTGAAAATGTTCAAAGACTTTCAAGATGAAGTGAAAATCATTGTAACAATAAAATAAATGGTTTATGATTTTATCATAAGGGATTTATTTGAGTTACATGTGTAACAAGAAAAATAAATGAATTATGATTTTATCATAAAAGGGATTTATTTGAGTTACAAGTTTAGCAAAACACCTAGATTTACATCTCCCGAAACACCATAGGAATATGGAATGTTTGAGATTTGTAATGAAACCTTGTTTGACATGGTTGGATCAAAGGTGTTATTTATAAAACTGCCATTATGTTTTAAAAGATTAAAGCTTTAGAGACTACCGCTTTTACACTGAAAAGAGCTCCATGTTGATCCGTTGAAATGACACCATATGAGTTATGGTTTGGGGTAAAACCCAAGTTGTCCTTTCTTAAATTTTGGTATGCTAAACATAAGTAAGATGTTTACAACCAAAGTCGGATGAGCATGTCTTTGTAGGTTATTTTGAATAACAATTGGTTATTCCTCCATAACACCGAGGATTAAAGGGTTTGTCGCTTGAAATGTGAAGTTTCTTCAAAAAGGAATTTTTCGCAAAAGTTAAGTGGGAGGACAATAGAACTTTGATAAGGTTAACGAACCTTAGCTAAATGTGCTGAGTTGCCTAGTGCCGGAAATCGTTCTGGAGGCTACCATAATGCTCATAGCTTATGTGCCTCAAAGGTTGTGGTCACGGATATCTAAGTTCTTATTGAACCAAGTCGGTCGAATAAACAATCAAATAATAAGATTTGAGAGTAAATCATTATTGTTTGACAATGATGAACCGACTATATGCAAAGAAGCGATGATGGGACCTGACTCCGTCAAATGGCTTGAAGCCATAAAATCTGTGATAGTTCCATATACGAGAAATCAAGTTTTGAACTTGGAAGACCCTCCGGAAAGGTGTAAAAACCTATTGGTCGTATTTGGATCTATAAAGAAACAGACATGAATGTTTCACATCTATGAAATAGTCGACATGTCGTAAAGTATTTTACGATAATGTTCAAGGAGTTGACTATGACAAGATTTGATCTTTCATAGTGATATTTAATCTAGACGGATTAAAGTAGCAACCACTACATATAATTTGGTATATGGTAGATGAATAAACAAAACAAAGTTCTTCTAATAGAATGGTTACCTAGGACGTGTACATGACACGGTCCAAAGGGTTTTTGTTAAAAATTCAAAGGATGCTAAAAGGGCATGCAAACTTCAATGGTTGAAGTAAGGAATGCGGAGCTGAAATCTTCACCTTAATGAAAAGGACCTTTCATCAGGAGACGATGAAGATGCTTGCATTTGCAAGAAATTAAGTGGGAGTGCTGAGACATATTTCTAATACATTATGTGGATGACATCTTGTTGATTAGAAATGATGTATCTTTTATTGACAAAGGTTAAGAATTTCATTTCGATGAAAAACTTACCCGAATATTTAGTATGAATGTCTATAGTGGATAGACTGTGACGCTAATATGGTTGTGCCAAACGTACATATATGAGATATTGAAGGAGTTCAATATAGAAACAACAAGAAACGATTCTTGTCGCATGGAAAGGAATTGAATCAAGATTCAAGTGTATCGACACTTGATAGGTGAAACAAGATTCAAGTGCTTTGACACTTGATGAGTGAAATCACGAGAATGTTTTGATCAATCATACCATGATATGTACACATCCAGATATGTCCTATGCTCTAAGTGTTATGGGCATATACCAGAATGAATCACATGATCATTGGACGATAGTGAGAATATTCTTATGATCTTTTGGAAGAACTAAGAATATATTTGTGTAGAGGTGACAAACAATTACAAATAGTTCATTGTAAAGCGTTACATTGATACTAGTTTTGTCACAAGATACAAATTAAGTTTCTCTCAATTTAAACTATGGGTGGCACAATGAAATGGAAAGAAAGTTTCCATGATGGATTTGGATGAATTCTAAAGTTAAGACATTGACGGATACTACAACAAAAGGCTAAGTATATGACTGCTATAGTAGCAGCAAAGGAGGGAATTTGTGTCAAGTAGTTTGTTATCAAACTAAGGTGTAGTTCGCAACGGGCTAACACTAAAGATATATTGTACGACAATAGTATCGACATGATTTAACCCCAAGGAACTAAAGGTCTCACCAAAAGACCAAATTTATACAATGCCATCTCATTGGAGAATGAGTGATGCGTGGAGACGCAAAGACATGCAAATACACACGGACCTGAAGTGTTAGATCCGTAGATTATGTTAACCACTTGCAATTGCGTATATGGAACACCGGAAAGCCATAAGTGTTCAATACGCAAAGTTTTCAAACTAGATTACTGTCTCTAGTGCAAGTGGAAGACTGAAGGGAATATGCCCGAGAGGCAATAATAAAGTGGTTATTATCGTATTCCTTATTTATGATAAATGTTTATTTTACATGCTATAATTGTATTAATACTGAAACGTTAATACATGTGTGTTTAATAAACAAAAATGAAGTTCCTAGTTATGCCTTTCTTATAAACTAGCTCGTTGATTAACAAGATGATCAAAGGTTTCCTGATCATGGACATTGGATGTTGTTAATAACGAGATCACAACATTAGTGTAATGGTGTGATGAACATTCATCCGAAGTATAGCATTATGATCAAAGTCATTTAGTTTATATTGCTATAACAACTTACGAAGTGATACTAATCCTTAGACCATGAGATCATGTCAATCACTAACACCGGAAGAGTTTCTTGACAACATCAAACGTCACACCGTAACAGGGTGATTATAAAGATGGGTTCAAAACTACTAAAGTGTTATGTTGAGGCCCATGGATCGAGAGTGGAATTTGTTCATCCCGATGACGGATAGATATGCTCTGGGCCCTCTCGGTGATATCACATTGATTAGCTTGCAAGCAAGTGATTTGATCACTAGAATGTTATATCACGGGAACGAGAAAAGAGTGCATGTTAGTAACGAGATCAAACTAGGTATGGATATACCGATGATCTAATCTCAGACATGTAATATATCGCGAAACAAAGGGATTAAGATACTAGCGTAAAAGGTTCCGACGATCACAAGAAAGTTATCGTTGAATGTGTGGGAGTCAGTATGGGTCTCCAGATCCCGCTTCTGATTATTGATCTGAGAGGGGTCTCGATCATGTCCGCATTATTCGCGAACCGTAGGGTGACACACTTAAGAGACACCGACATCCATTTGGAGCAAAAGTTTCATGCAGAAAAGAATAACAAGCGCAAGAATTTATTTCACTAGATACCGAAACGGGTTTTCGGGTGAAATTGCAGAAAGTGTTTCTGCATGTGAAATGAAATACTAGCAAGGGGTTATATGTGAATGTTTGTCATTAAAGTAATTGACAAAATTCTGAATAAATAAAAGGAGTTTTATTTAATGAGAGTTTGCATTAAATTTGGTGGAAATTTAATGGGAATTTGAGTGTTTTTTTGAGTGGAGGGAATTGAAAGGCATTTGAGTGAGTGGAGTGTCCACCCACATGAATGTGGAAGAGGTGGGGCAGCCCCATGGCTGGGCGCATGGACCCTTGGGTGCCCCCCTCTCCCTATCAAAGGAGCCCCCCTCCCTCTCTCTCACTCACACCTCCTCGTGAAGGATCTCTCTCCCCCTCTAGAATTTATCCCCTATGGTCTCGGACTAGCGAGATATATGTTCCCAGTGGCTATTCGGCAAGAAAGAGTTGTGCTTCCGCTGCATCGCTGGAGCGAGGAGACGGAGGTTGTTCGGTGCCTCGAACGTGTGTGCGAGCACGGATGCGCTGCTGATTTGCAGCGCTAGGACTTCCTCTCGATCTTGAGATCGGCAAGAGATCGTCTACATCAACCACGAGTTGAACTCGTTAAGCTTTGTCGGTCTTCAAGTGTATGTTCTCTACGGATATACATCCGCCCGTTGTTTGTATCTAATAGATAGATCTTGGTACATAATTCACATCGTAGGATTTTTTTTGTTTTCTATGCTGCGAACCCTACAGATGACCCACAAGTATAGGGGATCGCAACAGTCTTCGTGGGTAGTATTACCCAATTTATTGATTCGACACAAGGGGAGCCAAAGAATACTTGCAAGCCTTAACAATTGAGTTGTCAGTTCAGCTGCACCTGGAAATAGTTCTTGCTCACAGAAGTTTATCAGTAGCAATAGTTTGTAGTAGCAACAACAACAGTAACAGCAACAGTAACAGCAACAGTGAAATATGAGCAATAGTAACGGTAACGGTAATAGTAGGATTCGAGTGCGGTAGGCATAGGGATGGATAGACGGGCGTTGCATGGACGAGTCTAAACATGTAACTTTAAGATCTAGGGAATTATAGATAAATAATAACAAGCATCCAAGTACTAAACAATCCTAGGCATGTGCTCCAAATATAGTCATACGTGCTCGCAATGAGAACTTGCACAACATCTTTTGTCCAGCCAGCCCGTGCCAGTGGGGCCTCTAGGAAACTACTGGCAATTAAGGTGCTCCTTTTAATAGAGCACCGGAGCAAAGCATTAACACTCCGTGAACACATGTGATCCTCACACCACAGCCATCCCCTCCGGTTGTCCCAATTATTGTCACTTTGGGGCCTTTGGATCCGGACAATGATATGTGTACACAACTTGCAGATAAGATCACAAACAATACTATCATAATGATTTAATAATAAGTTCAGATCTGAGATCATGGCACTTGGGCCCTAGTGACAAGCATTAAGCACAACAAGTTGCAACAAAGTCAAATAGCACTAATAGAGATACTAGGCACTATGCCCTAACAGATCTTATTCGATTGCATGATATAACTCATTCAATCCCTACCATCCCCAAGCCTACAGCGGGGGATTACTCACTCATGGATGAGGGAAACATCGGTGGTTGATGGAGATGCATTGGTGATGACGATGGCGATGGTCCTCTCCAAATTCCCCGTCCCGGCAGGGTGCCGGAACGGAGTTTCTCGATCCGAATCTTGGTTTCTGGTCGCGGTGGCAGAGCGGAACTCTTTCTGGAAAACTATCGACCCCCCCTCGGTTTTTAGGTCGAAAGGCAACTTATAGGCGCAGAGGGAGGCCGAGGAGCTGCCTGGGGTGGACGCACCCCTCCCAGGCGTGGGGTTAGGTGGGCCCGCGCCTGGGGTGGGTCTGGCCCCCCAGGCCTCCCCTCTGTCTCTCCTTCTGGTTCCATGGATCTTCTGGTGAAATATAATTTTTTGCATATTTTCCAGGATTTTTCCTGATAGTTCATTTTCTGCACAAAAACAAGACACCAAGGTAATTCTGCTGAAAACAGCGTCAGTCCGTGTTAGTTGTATCCAAATCACACAAGTATAGAGAAGAAACAATAGCAAAGTGTTCGAGAAAGTAGATTCGTTTTGGACGTATCAGTTATCAATCTCTGAGATCTTGGGTACCCACAAGTTCATGGAACAAGACAAGAGAGATAAAGATACAAAGATACACATCTCTATTCAATCACCACATAATATTCTCATGTATTAGATGCACATAATCGCTGTGAGGTTTCAACACAAACCGCAGCCCGTGAGGACTACTCACTCATAACAATAAGATCAAGGATAGAAAACATTGTGCAAAATACTTAGATTGAAATCAATTATTATTATTATGGTCACCAATTCATAAGGAGATATCAAGTACAAGATGATGGCTATGGCTATGGAGTGGATGGAGGGTGAAGAGGATGAACCATGGCGATGGATCTCCTTTTATGGTGTTGTGATGCAATCTGAGAATGACGGCGAGTCTTAAAATATATAGACGCCTTCATGAAAGTTACAGTGTTTTACCTAACAGAGCCGCTGCCACCTGTACAGGCGGGGCTTGCCCGTGCGGCAGGTCGTTAAACCTTCTATAGGTTCCTTTTCGACCCTAGTTAACTTGGCTGAGTAGGCAACGTCATAATCTTCAATAAATGCTCCTAATTGTGCTTTAAAAGTGTGATTTACTGCACAACACAGTTTAAAACAAAGGATTGCACACATTTGCAATAATTAGTCATTATTAGCACGACTAGAGAGATTCTTGGTCAATTATTTGACTTAAGATAAGTAAGATGACTATTTTCACAACCATCAGACACCAACCACCAATCCAACTAGGAGGTTACCCTCCAATAGTAACAAGCTCATGGTCTTTCACTCGAACAAATCAAAATAGAGAACTCAATACTTATACAAGAATGTAAATCAAGAACACCAAAGGTGTTAAAATCTTTCACACTCAAATCCCACCAAAGCAACAAGTGTGGAAATCAACAAAAGACTCCAAGATCTAGATCCAATGGGTTCCCCTCACTTAGATAAGAAATCAATTGGTGGAGATTATAGATCTAGATCTCCTCTTTCAAAGCCCTCAAAAATATGCAGGAATCATAGGAGGGATAAGAGAGGAAGCAAGCTCAAAGGGAACATCAATGAAGGTTTATTTCGCGCTCAAGAACCCTTACCCAAACAAGTGGGGACGAAACCATTTTATAGGAAAAGCAAATCTAACCGTTGAGGCCAAAACCGAGCAGCCTAGGCAAAACCCGATGGTAAGTACGACGGCGTCGGACCGTGCGCCGGATGAGCACGCGCCAGCCTCGGCGTGTTAGTTTTCCCGCCAAAACGAACCGGTGTCGCGTCGATTGAATCAGCGCCTCGCCAAATGAGCGCTAAGTATAGTTTTTTGCTAGAAACTTGTGTAAACCAGTGGCCCACATATTGGTTTGGCAGTAGAACCAGTGGTGCCAATTTTCCCGCTGATTTTCCTAACAGAAAACCGTACTCACAAAAACAGTGATATCTTCTGCGTCTTAACTCTTCTTTTAGCAAACCAGGGCTTTTTGAAAAGCTAAGAGCAAGATATTTATAATAGAAAGAGGTAAAACACCAAATAAAAAGAGGTATGAAACCCCTTAACTGAAAACCGGTAAAACCTCCAAACTAAAAAAACGCAATAGAAGATGCATATGAATTTTGTTTTCGATAAACCTGGGCTTGTTGTAGAGCTAGAAACAAGCTCAAAAACCTCACACATAGAAACACCAAGAATCAACAAGAATAAGGGGGTGAAAATATGCAAATGATTGAGATCCCCAAGACGATGTGATCAAGTTACCCAAATGAAAGCCCCTCTTGATAGTGCGACTATCTATCCTATAACCCGGTCTCCCAACAATAGCCTTGAAAACCTAGTAAGGTCATACCTTTGCCTTGTGCATCCTTCTTGATATTGATAACAATGCTTCAATCTCCATTTAAGCTAGAATAATTCACTTGATCATTGTTGCTTCGTGAAGACTCACAGTTTTCTCTCCATACACTACTATGTGATAGCTTCATTAACGCACATCTTCACATGTCCATTTCTCCAAATGGACATTCAAGTATATAATCTCTCAAGATGGCTATCTTGAACTTGCCCTTCTCAACCATACCACAAGATCCCATGTGGTATATTCTTTATGCTTCTTGTGTTGACCAACTTGAATCCAATCTTCACTCTTTATATTGGTCAACCATGTATTTTGTCATGCTCTATCTAAATATTTTGAGTTACGTAAAGAACTCTTCATTTGATTCTTGTTCTGAATCTTAGTCAGCCATAGCTCAGCTCGTGAGACTATCATGACACCGACTTAGAGGCACATATTGAGTTCTTGTTTTAAGATCAAACTCTTAAGATCTTGATCATCCATTGCTTAACACATAAGCTTTGAGCATGGATAAATTGAGTTTCACACAAGAACTCCATCTTCATTTCTTTTTCTTAATCATATCATATTCTTCTCTTCAAATCGATGATCTTGATGTTAATACTCAAGGTATATATTTATCTTCATGCCATCCATACATGAATACAACACATGGATTACAAGCATGATCTATGAAATATTCCCATATAAAACTCAATGAAAACATCAAGCCATAGAAATTGTCATTAATTACCAAAACCACACATAGAGGCAATATACCCTTACATCCATGATATTCAAATATTCTATTTGTCAAAAAATGTTAATAAGATTGCTATGGAGCCAAGGGCATATACATCATTTTCTCTCGCATGAAAAGAAGGCAGAATCCTGAATCTGCCTTGTAGTGTTGTAGTTAGGTCTTTGAGGGTTAGTTTTTTTTTGCCGGCGCAACACTATGTGGTGATGGCGGTGTTGTGCGGAATAAGACTAAGGTTATTCTAACTCTTTGTTCACCTCATCAGCGACGGTCTCGTATGCGATGTTTCGACCGATGAGGTTGGGGTAGTCGTCGAGCCCTCTTCGTCATTTTTTCTCTAGGACGATGATATGTTTCAAAAATCATTGTCGTCTGCGCCTTCTGACTCCGATCGACGATTTCCCGGTCTTCATGTCACCAATGTTTTCCTTGCGCCGATGTGTTTCAGAGGAAAACTTTGTATGATCCCAACTATTTGGCTAATTTCCAAATGAAGTTTTCATGGAATGTTTGTCAAATAAAGCTACTCCTTCCATTTTAAAATAACTGACTGACGTTCTTGTTTTGTTCTATGTCAAAGTTTGATCAAATTGTAAAAATATATCAATATCTAAACATCAATTTAGTTATTACTTAATCATATAATTTGTTGTTTTCGTAGTGTATAGACTATGTTCGCACAAATCAAGATGATGGATTATTATTTTGTAACGGGGGAGTAAAATCACACGAGCAGCAGGGAAATCCCGCGAGGAACACAGCCGGCCCCGTCAACTCTCTGAAGACGGCAGTTACTGCGTGAAGCTTCCAGATCTGTCACTGGGGCAGCTCAGCTCGCCTGGCCCGCCGGAGCTTCCTGCTCAGCTCAGCTCAGCTCTGATGTACTTTCCACCGTCGGATGCCCACGCAATCCTATCTCAAAACCCGCAAGGCCCCATGGCATCCGGAGCGTGCGGCCATTCCGGCCCCCCGGCGCCTCGCCGGCACGCGGGTCGCCACGCCCTCCTCCTCCCGGCAGCGGCGGCGGCTCCCCCCTGCGTCTCGCAGCCCGCTGCCCGCCGGAGAAACCATGCTCGCCTCGCCTGCGCCGCCGCCGGCCAACACGCCTCCTCCGGCTTGGGTTTCTCCTCCACTAGCAGCACTCGCCGTTCTCCTGCCCTCTCCTTGACTGGCGTGGATGCTCAGGTCGTCTCGTCTTATCTGGGTAAGGAACCTCTTAGCTTGCTTCTAAATCTGATCCATCCATTGACCATAGTTCGATTCAGCTGCGCAAGATCGATCCTAGCTTACTCTATATAGCTACTGGTAGCTGTTAATTTTAGAAGATAAAAGACTAAACAAAAAGGGGTTCATTTCAACTCAACCACTAGCAGTGCCGGTGGTGCCCTTGACATGCTTGATCAAACGACCGAACAAACTCTGTTACATTGTTCGTCGCATTATCCCTAGTGCACTCAATGGGCTCTCTAGAAAGAATAGCATGTAAGTGGAGCTGCTATGGGAGCGATCCCAAGGGGGAGGAATATAGTTTTCTGTCATGATGATCTCTGTTTGTGCTCCCTCTACGATGTGTGCCTATGTAAGGCTTGTACACACAGTTACCAATATGCACGTCAACTTCTAAACGCCATGCACTTCCATTTTGTATTTATGCCAAAAGAGTCTTGCATACTGTCTAAAGTATCCCTTACTGCAATCTGCTAGAACGAAGCCTTTTTATTATTTAGGTCTCTGTTCAATTTTGGTGAGGCATATTATGTGTTATTACTTACATGGTTTCATTTTAACAGTAAGATGTAGGTTGTTGCCATGGTTGAAGCCGGTAAGGCATGATATCAGAGTACAAGCATCCAATGTAAATCTTGGAGCTGGGAGCTATGATGGAGATCAAGCAGGTAGCCATGGGGAACAGTTGGATAGTTCTGGTACCAAAAGTACAAATGAACCGTGAGTTCTCGTCCTTCATTGTTTTCCATCCAAAATTTTGTCCTGGCCTCTTACAAAAAGCATCGAGCTTATATCATTGACAATGCATGGCAGGGCAAAACCACTTGCAGGATATCGTTATATTCAAGCTATTGCTGCCGTGCTACTTCTGTGCGCCTTGGCATCATCTTTTGTTGTTTTCTTTAAAGGACAGCCATCTGCAGTTGTAGCTGCTCTAGCAAAGTCAGGTTTCACAGCAGCATTTACATTGATCTTTGTATCGGAGATCGGAGATAAGGTATATAAACCATTCAGTTGGCCTCTTTCTCTTCATATACCTTGTACTTGTTGGTACAGTTCAATTTATTTCTTATCCTCCTTTAGAAAGCATTTTTTTCCATTTTCTGTTGAAGACAGTTTTGTAATTTGTACTGATAACTTGTAGTGTAAGGAAGACCTTCAAATCACATTTGGAGTTTAATTTCAAAGAAAACCTAAGTTTTGTCTCATTCAGAAGTTTAGGGTTCACATACACTCTTCGTTGTCAACCCTTTTAAAAGGTTTTAATTCTCATGCTCCGTCATTAAATTTTATAGGTTACCCGCTTTTGGTGTTGTTGACCCCTCTGTGGAGTCTTATTTGATATGTTTAATACATTCAAGTGAACAAAGAAATTTGATCAGGTTGAACCCTTTTGTCATTGCAGACATTTTTTATTGCTGCACTACTCGCTATGCAGTATCAAAAGGCATTGGTATGTTCTGGAACTTGACATTTAAGATGTGCCTTACTTTATTGCCTAGTTATTCTAGCACTCTAGTTTTCTCTTCCCCATCAGTCTCTTCTTGATCGAGAGATTAGTATATTTGTGCCATTTTGTGTTTGCAAAAGATAGATATACCATTTAATTAGATTCTCTTGAGCAGTCTAATCCTCAGTGCTCCTGCATGTTATGTGAAAAGTTGAGGATAGCACAACCCCTCCCTTGTAAATATAAGACATATCTTCAATGCATCCAAGAACAGAAACTCTGTTTTTGTTGCTAGGGTTCAAGATATCGATGAACTTGCATGCGCTGCTAACTGCATGCAAAAAATAAAAGGGGGAAAAACATGTATAGAACTATGTACTAGTTTAATGCATCTTGACATACTGTTGATAGTGCAGAAGTTCCCATGGTCTTCCTTGCAAACACTTCGTTATCATGTGCATAACACTCAACCTGCCACTAGATTTTAGCACCATCTTGTAGCACATCTTGTGCCAGAAGCCCTGAACCTGGCCTGTGATGGTGGCAGGCCGGCAGCCTGAGTTGAGGTGGTAGAGGCAGAGGGTTGCGAGCGAATGGAAATACATGCCTCTGGTCGTAGGGACTGAAGGATGCGTGCGATCTGAAATTTGGGAAGACACATTTTTGGTTTAGTGGAGGACATTATTGGCATTTATGATTAAGTGATACATATTTTACTAAATTCATGTGGTATAGTTGTCTAGACTGGAATATCTATGAAAAAATATCGTTTTCTGTCATTTTAATAGATTTAGTCTTGAGGTGTATCTCCTGATGAACTAATGATGATATCATTGCCTTCAGTTTTATCTTTTGTAAAGAAAATTGATTTTCTTAGCTGACTATTTTAGTGGTGAATTACTGATATCTTTATGTGCACTTTATGGGCAGGTTTTACTTGGATCAATGGCTGCTCTTTCCCTGATGACTATCGTGAGTGTCGTGATTGGACGGATCTTTCAGTCTGTACCAGCACAATTTCAAACAAGTTCGTAACACTACAGTCTTTCTTGACTAAATCATTACTTGTGCTTTAAAGTAAAATTGCAAGGCTTCTTCTATTACTGTTGTAAAATAGTTTGTTATATATATTTTTTATTCTTTGCTCATAAATACTAATGCGCACTGCCATGTTTTCTCTGCAGCATTGCCCATAGGTGAATATGCAGCAGTTGCGCTCCTTGCGTTTTTTGGTTTCAAATCAATTAAAGATGCGTGGGCACTTCCAGATAATGCAAATGGAGATCTTCAGGAAAACTCTGAATCTGGAGAACTAGCTGAAGCGGAGGAGCTTGTCAAAGAAAAGGTTGTGCTTTTCAGATATTTTAATTCTGTTGATACTTCTTGTAAAAAACTAACTTTTTCCATAAATTGTTAACATTTTGGAGATGGGCTCACTTCACAATATGCAACTTCAACCATTACTCTTCACATGAATAAGTTAGCAAGACATTGGAACACTGTAGTATTGTGAAAATGTTTTTCATGGAAAATGTAAAGTATTATTTTCACGTTCCCAATCTAAATATTTTCTTATGTATCGCAAGCCAAATTTAGAGAAGTTTTACTTTCCCTACATATTTTCGAAAAAATCCACCAATTTTCAAATGTATGAAGCATAATCTTGTGCTTTACTTTAAGTTCCTGAAAAACTGCTGCAGCTATTCAGTGGCCTAGCAAAGATTTGTATCTTTAGCCTGTGGTTCTTTTGGGGAGTTTATTTAGGTGTGTTCCAGACAAAATTGAACTAATGAAGGTTCCCTTCCCTGCCTTTCGTCTTTTGTTTATCGGAGTTGCTTTGTTTTGTAGGCTTCACTGAAGATCACCAGTCCTCTTGCAATTATCTGGAAATCTTTCAGTCTTGTTTTCTTTGCAGTAAGTTGATTCTCATGTACAGAAATACTATCTGTCAAACAGTCATAGCTGTAAAAGCTTGGATGATCTTGTTAACTCATGAATAACCGGTTTATTACTTGCTGAAAATATCTGTACAATTGCAGGAGTGGGGGGATCGCTCTATGCTGGCTACAATTGCGTTAGGTGCCGCACAGGTCTGTTCTATACATAGAAAAGTCTCTTGCTTCTTGATGTGGTTTAGCTTTGTGTAAGCATAAACCAGCATCTTACTTCTGCAGTCTCCTTTGGGCGTTGCTAGCGGGGCCATAGCTGGGCACTTGATTGCAACTTTGCTTGCGATTATTGGAGGAGCATTCTTAGCTAACTACCTGTCTGAGAAACTGGTAAGCTAAATACTTATGATTGATCTTGTCGCCAGTTCTAGATGCTTCGTGCATACAAGCATAAATTGTATTGCAGTTGCAGATAGCGTATTGCTATGGCTGCTTGTTGTTTTGATTTACTCTCATATTTTGTGCATCATTTTAAGAACTTGCCTTTAGTTCATATGACTCACGAGAAAATGCGCTTCTTTCACCAGGTTGGTTTGCTTGGAGGAGTACTGTTTTTGTTGTTTGCCGGCGCTACGCTTTTTGGTGTGTTCTAATCTATCTGGAGAATCTGCTGCCAGTAGAAGCTTTCCATGGTGCCAATGTGGTAACCCGTTAGGAAGTTTGAGGGGCATTCCACTTTGAAGTTATAGTTGCGGATATCACCGTATGTAATTAGGCATTCCTATACTTCTCGGAAGATTTTGATGTGTATAATTTGAGTCATGTTTAAGTCATGTATGTGTTGTAATATATCTGGATTCCAATTGTTTGTGGACACTAAACACTTACCTCGAGAGAAACGTCCATATGTCACCAGCCCGATAGCCAATTTACCTGAGATATGTACCTCATTGTAAACTTGCAATTGCACCTCTGATATCAATAAAGAGAAAAAACCAAGACTGTATATCTGTTCTTGTCCTTGTCATTGGTAGAAGAGTAAGATTTTTCTCCCATATAGTTCTAAATTTTACTGGTCCTTTTTACTCCTGCTTGTTCTCGCTTCGACAAAATCACTGTGCAGCTAAGTGTCTGGTACCTTCATTCTCTTCCATTTTTTATCTCCCTGGTTTTCTGTTTGTATACACTGTACTTTGACGTCATGAAATTTGCTTCATCTGTTTCCTATATGATTTTTTATATATTTTTTAAGATGGTACATGGAATTTTAGTTGAGGGAGATGGAAGAGCGCCCATGCGTGGTTCAGGAATAGTGTATTTGAAGTTGTTTGAGAATTTCCATGTCGTTCAGTTCTCATACTCGTCAATGGCCTTGACACCCCTCCAAGTTATGACCTCCGAAAGGTGGTTGCCGCGTTCCATCCATCTTCATTCTCCAAACCAATCACACCCTTAATTTCATCAAGATGGTGTGCTTCCGAGATGGGAAGAGTACATATCAAAAGATGGCAAGGGAGAAAGAATGGAGGTGTGGTGGTTACCGTTCAACAGGATCCATCCAGACTCAGTTTGTGTTTGTCCAATCATGGAATCTGATTGAATAAAAAAAATATTTTAACGAAGTACTCTCTTTGTTCCGCGATATAAACCTTATATTATGGAACAAAGAGAGTACAAGTCTAGGTGACAAAACTTTATAACTTTACATGCGTTACTTTATCATGCATGACAAGATGTGAGATTGAACGAATCTCCTACGGAGCAAAGGTTGAACCTATCGACAAACTTTTTTTTTTAGAATTTTGCCTAAATATGGCTCAGCCCATTTATCCGATTGCAATAATTTCTAAAATCCTAGAGGCCCATTGTCCCACTCATGCATGACAAAAGGTGGTGGCTGCGGAGAAAGGCCGAGAGGAACGGCGCCTCCTCATTGGCCGATGATGCATCCATTGAAAAGACGATGGAGTCCTTCTCCTCCAACAACAAAGAGATGGATGATCGGAGTGATGCAATATGGAGGGCCATGTTGGGGAAGCAAGATGCCAAGTTGGAGATTGAGAAAGAGAATGTTGAATTGCCAAGATGGAAGCCCAAGCCGGCATGCTCAAGGTGATGACTGAAGCATCACAATTTGCACTGGCCAAGATGAAGTAGGAGGCGAAAATCTTGATGGCTGACATGTTGATGATGGATCCGTTGGCGAGGGCGTGGCACAAGATGTGTCGTGATCGCATCGACAAGGAGATGATGGCCGCAGCGACGGCTACACCTACAGCGACGGCGACACCTGCGCCAATGCCCGAGTCGGCGTCCTCTACGAGCGATGGGGACCTGGAGGTGATGGAGGAGGCGCCGCTCTTCGTTTGATCGATGCTCACCGGGCAAACTATGTTGTTTTGGCAGCCAAACTTTGATGGCTATTTGGTGGCCCGTGTGTGTGGCCTAAACTTGTTTAATACATGTTGAACCTTTGAATTTCTATTCATAAGCTCTTCGAATTTCTATTCTTTGTGATGTTTGTGACGAATTTGCATTTTCTTTGAGCCAAATCAGTATTGGGGCCAACAATATTGGACACACCGATGTGGGTAGCTCCTCTCTATAGGCAGGCACCGTCTGCCAACGCTCTCCATAGCACTGTGCGGCCATGTTGATTGCTACGGTTTGGGGAGCGGTGATGAAGATGCTCTAACCACCGAGCTAACAAAAAGTTTGTAGTACTACTGTTGTTGTGTTCTTTGTTATGGTCATAGTATGCACCGGTTAGGCCCTAGGCTATACACTGGCCCACACAACATACCATTTGGGTTTTATGGGTGTTGACCAACATCATCACCTTTGAGGGATGGTGGCGACTAGTTTCAAAGAGTTCTTTTGGTATTTATCAGAGTTCGTTGGTTTGTCTATATTGGGTGGCATGTTGTATTGTGCTCTTCTATTTTTGGCATACAGACTAATTGAGCTAGTGAGATGAATAAATTTGTGTTTGCTTTTGGTGTTTTACTTTAACAGAGCGTCTAGAGCTAACTCAACTAAACAAATTCTCATGTTATCCTACTAGACACATGAACAATTTTTAACTTCATGAACAAAGGATTCGTATGTGAACTGAAAAATTTGTACATCACGGACAAGAATGCCGGAACAAATATTTTGTGATACATGTACATTTTTCTCAGTTGCTCAACTGTGATACAAAGGATTTGTATGTGAACAAAGGATTGTGCAACCCACATGCAAGTCCTACATTAGAGGTGACTGTGATTTAGCAAGTTCTCGGGTCCCTGAAAACTAGCAAATCCGTTTTCTTATTCAATGCTTAATCTCTTTTTACCTAATTTAGAGGCAAGGCTATTGTCGATTTGTCACTTGCTCAAACATAAATAAAGAAACAACACAATTTTTGGACGACAAAAAGAAATTTGGATGTCAAACAAATGGTAAAAATAATTATATTTGAATGGCATATATAGCCATAAAGGAGTAAATTTTTGGAAATAAAAAAAAGAAGATCAATAGAGAGGAGGATGAAAAAAACCGGGAAGCAAAGCCACAGTCCCTCCCTCTGTTCTCCCCTTCCTCCCTTCCACCTGACCAAACAACAGATCTGACAGCCAAGCTCTCTTCCTCTCGGTTGGCTTTGCTTCCCGGACTCCCAGATCCCGATCTCCCCATCATCATCCATGCCCCCTCCTCCTCTCCCCTAACCCTCCACGCCGCCATGGCCACGCGCCCTCCCCTCCGCACCGTCTCCACTGCCTCCTCTTCCCATTCCACCGACTCCCCCACCGCCGCCGCGGCGCCCCCCGGCGGCGTCCCGCAGTCCATCACCGCGCTCCTCAACAACCCGCTCCCCTCCGCCTCCTCCGGCTCTTACTGGCTCCCGTGGCCCCCGCCGACCTCGCTCCCCGACGCGCCTCCCGTTCCCTCCCACCCCTGCGAGGTCTCCCGCGCCGACTTCGCTCCCTACCTCGCCGCCGTCGCCGATCCCTTCGCGCGCTTCGCCGACATCCGCCTCCACGCCAACGCCGAGCTCGCCGCCTCCGATGACGGCGCCCCGACGGCCTCCTCTTCCTCCTCGGGCCTCGCAGCCTGCCTCCGCGAGGTCCCCGCGCTCTTCTTCAAGGAGGACTTCGCGCTCGAGGAGGGGGCCACCTTCGAGGCCGCCTGCCCGCTCGGCGACGGCGCCCTGCAGGAGCGTCTCGGGCAGCACCTGGACGTCGTCGAGGCGCACCTCGTGCAGGAGATCGCGCGGCGCTCTGCGTCATTCTACGAGGCACAGGGACGGCTGCGTGGCCTCGACGGGGAGATTGTATCAGCCGTCGGGAGGATCCGGGAGCTCAGGGAGGTGGTGCGGGTGCTCACGGGTGACCTTGTCGGGGACGCCCAGCAGGTGCAGGAGCTCAATGCGACCAGGGGCAACCTCGTCGCCTTGCAGGAGAAGCTCACCATCATCCTTTATGTCAGTCAGGCGCTCACTGCTCTCAGGCTGGTGAGTGGCTTTTCCAGACAGTGCATTTTGCTTAGCTTGTGAACCAGCAATGTGGCTCCTATAAATGGTTTATTGATTAGCATTTATCTCATAGTTGATAATCTGATCACGTGTGAAGTATGCCAAACCGTAAAATTGGGCATTCAATACATTGAGGTGATATTTTGCTCAGGATTACAAGTGAACACTCAGCTCAGTCTCCAGTGTACCGACTCATGGACTAGTCGAGGTTTTTATTGGAATACAATTACCAACTCATAGACTAGTCTCACGGGTAGTCTTGACTAGTGTAGCGGCTCTTAATCCTAATATCGCTATGGGGCTAGTGAGTGTGATTAGACAGCTGGTCTACGATGCAGTGCCCTTTGGCTTATTCACCAATATTCTCATCAACCCCTTACTTCAGTTGCTGATTTATTAGTTGACAATTAATGCTGTGCAAAGAACACCCAGGAATTGCTAGGCTATATGCATGGCATTGTTTTGCTTGGAACGATCTTGCATATTTTTCATCTGGTACCTTGGAAGTTACAAATGTAGCTACATGGAAACAGTGTCAGTTCTGTATGACACTAGCAAAATGCATTAAAGGGAAATGGGACGGGGACCAACCGATGTGTAGATCTTTTTATAGCCTCTGCTGGATCACTAGTATGCTACTCATGAAATCCAATCATCTACAATACGCGACTTGACATCTGGATCTGAGTTGTTTATACTTAGGCCACAAACTAAAATTTTGTTTTGCTTTTTTACTGAATCATTGAATTATATCAACATACCTATTGTTAATGTTCCTTTGGCCTTTATATTCCCTGTGATTTAGTTGGTTAATCTTTTTCTACATGTGCAGCTTGTGCTAGCAGCAGATTGTGCTGGTGCGCTTGATGTCATTGATGACCTGCAGAACTTGTTAGTAAGTCACCTAATTTTTTACCCTTCACATGACCTGATGGTAATGTTATCTTTATATTTGTATATAATGTAACTTATTTTTCTCATACAATTTTTTTGATGCTTACTGGAACCAAAAAAAGTTGCATTGCCTTATTTTCTCTCACTCTCATGTAATTGAGGCTGAGAATTTTCCTAATTGCCCCACAGTTACTGTTGGCTATTCTTATGTCTTACCAAAATGATGTATTCCGGATTCACAAGGAAACCATTGTACCCTACTACCCTTTACCAGAGTATTCTGGGGTGTCAGATTCATTGACGAAGGGGCATGTTCTACTACCCTTTACCAGAGTATTCTGGGGTGCAGATTCACTGAGCAAGGGGCATGTTTTACGTCAGCAGTGAGGGGAGAGGAAGTGTTGAATCTGACAGTTTATAATAGAGTCTAGAGTGGCCTTCCTCTAACCACAGTTTCTTGAATGATCTCTGTATCGTGGCCTTACAGGATACTCATGCTGCTAGAGTTCTGAGCTTGTGTCACAAATTAGGACCCATCTATTACAGGACACATGTCGTCATGAGCACGGTAATCGTGTGTCAACAGTGATCGGGATCGTGGGTTGCCTGCCCCCATGATTTATAAAAATATAGGATTTTACAAAAGTTTAACTTTAACGAGCAATAGAAATTTACAATGTGTTGGTTTAGAATCAATGCCTTAGTGTGGTAATATCCAACTGTCCATCTTTGTTATCTCCTTTTCCTAAATAAGTAATTGCAGGGTGCTTGCACCATTTCGTAAGACTGACAAAGCTGGTAGAATTTGGTAATAATCTATAACCAGTCGCTGATTACCCTTCATTTTTCTTCAATCTGGATTTTATAGGCAAATGATAACAAAGATATATTGGCAATGAATAAATATGGTGGATGAGGCTATCAAATTTTTTTACTTGGAAAATCCTTTAAGACTATAAACACATCATTCTGCAGTCTGCAGACATGTGCAGTATGTGTAACTTATTCTTATGATCCATAAATTCTTCCTTTTCTCAATCAGGATACTGATGAACTTGCTGGGCTTTATTGCTTTCGACATATTCGTGATCAATTGGGAACGTCATTAGATTCAGTCAACAGGTATTTCTGTACAATCTAAGCATATGCCCTATACTCATTACAGTCTGCTCTTATTGTAAGGGTCAAATACTTAGATCATAGGAGTTTTAGCACAACAGCTCAGATGTGAAAATAAATTCCTTTACGTGCTTAGAACATTATGAATTCTGACTGAAAGCTTGTGACATTACTTCAATTGCCATTTCGTCGGACACAAAAAAAGGACACATATATGGATAGGATAAGAAGCTTAATATTGTAGTCTATCTGTGATGTTCTTTGGAGTTTCTGTCCATCAGTAACTTGCTGTTTAACTTGATATTCATTCTTGTAGCATTCTTTCAGCAGAGTTTGTGCGGGCTGCTGTTCCTGATGGAAAAACTGTAGATGCAATGATTTCATCAACTGTGAAAAGGAGGACTTCTATACCCCTCAATGGGACAGAGCATGAAGTATGTGCACTTTCAGTTTTCCTCTTACTTGGCCTATCTTTACTTGATTGTAATGCAACGCATTCATGCTGAGATTGTTTGTACATTCCTGTTACCTTTGAAAAACAAGAAAATTAGTTAACCAGATATGAATGAACATGAGGAATGAAGTGGGGTTGAGAGATATAGAGGCTAAGAACTGGCGGGAAGTATAGTTAGTGGTACATTCAGAGGCTGTTTCCACTTGCAACCATTGGCTGCAAAATGAATTCAATGCCAAGGAGGCAAGGACCATATTAATTTCATTTCCTTGCAATTTCTTCACATTATAGTTTAAAGATATGTCTATTGCGGTCTATTTGTTTTAAGAATAGATTTGAATTTTGGTAGCTTCATATCCATATAACGTAGGCAAAATAGTTTCTTGATGACTAAATTAATTTATAATTGTTTGGTGTTTAGATATATATATCCAATATTCCAGTGAGGTAGTGACAACTGACAACATATGATCCTTACAACACAAAATGTGATTCCAAAAATAATTAATAATTCACTAAACCATTTGTTGTATACCATGCCTACTTTGGACATTTCCAAGCAGTTTTTGATCTTCTCCAATTTGCCAAACGGTGAAATACTAATTTATGTTACAATAACGGTCTGTTGCATCTCATCACACTACTTTTGTTTAGGTTATGGCATAGCTTTTGAGCTACACTATTGTAGTTCTTGTAAAAGATCTTCACCTCCTTTTCTTCTCTTGATTGATGTGCATCATCTCAATGCAGGTAAGCGTAGATGAGGAGGAAAGCTTTATTCTCAGAGATCGTCTTCTTCCCCTCATTATTTGCCTGCTGAGAACGGTTAGTTCTGCCAGTTGTTCCCATTAAATTAATTTGGATTCACATGGAGGGTGAATATGCAGAAAAATGAGGTGTCCTGCAACTACATTCCCATTCCATTCAATGTTATAGAGTTGGCACTGGGGTGGCCCTAGAGTGACAAGAAATATATATATTAGTTGTACAGAAGAACTTGGTCATATTTGTTTGAGCTATTTAGCCACACAATTAGCACAATAACATTCATCGTTATTCAAAAATGTTGTCACTCATATAAGCTGGGTTTATGGGGCCTTAACTGTACTAAGAGACTAATGGCATGCTGAGTAATATCAGATATCCAGGAATAAATAAAAATAACTGTTACACCACTCAACTATTTAAGCTCAGATGAGATTAACCGTTTCAAGGAAAAACTGAACTTGATTTTCTGTGTAAACCAAAATTTAGAGGGTAATTTATTTACAGGTGCCATTTTTGCGACGTTAGTCTCTTAATACAGTTTTGTGGTGTAACAGTTATTTTTATTTATTCCTGGATATCTGATATTACTCAGCGTGCCATTAGTCTATGTGGAAACAGAATGATATGGTTCATATTTATATCTTGCAGGACAAAGTTCCTGCAGTGCTAAGAATTTACCGGGATACACTTATTACTGTTATGAAAGCTTCAGTCAAATCCACAGTCGCAGAGATGCTTCCAGTCTTAATTTCCAGACCAATAGATTCTGATTCAGTAACTGGAGAGAGAACTGCCGATTCTGATGGTCTTATATTTTTTTCTTAATTCAACAGTTGTCTTCATAATTTTCTACTTTATACACTAAACTCCTTCATTGTAATTGTGCAGCTGGAGGCCAGTCATTAGCAAATAAGCTGCGAAATCTATCATCTGAAGGGTTTGTTCAACTTTTGTCGGCTATTTTTAGGATAGTTCAGGTAAATTGATTTCTTAATATGACATTCTTTTGTTTTATTTGAATGAAGAGGATCTACCAAATTTGATCTTATGTGTCTTTTTTCTGCTGTGCAGTACTTTTATGAAGCTTCAAAATAATACTGGGTGACATATCGATCGATATGTTACCGTGTTGGTCATTTGAAGTTCTTCATAATTTTAAGTTATACATTTTATGCCTTCATACATTAAGATCTTCTGTTGTCATATATAAGAAAATGCAACATATATATATCTATATGGAGACTATGTGTTCATTTTACAACGTGATCAAGTTGATGCCTAATACACATAAACATATCTTTGTTAGCTACATAACATCTGATACTGGCTAATAACTGGTTCAAATATTAGTCTATTTATTGGAAATGTCGTCCCATATGTCATATTGTGATCCTGGCATTTCAAAACAACAAATTAAATCGTTGGCTGTAGGGATGAGATACTGAGATGCTGCTGATATGTTGGCAGAAACAACCGTTTTATTTAGAAGCTTGCCTTAGAGATGTCCCAGCCATGCCTATCCAGTTTATCTTGATACACCAAATATTTGTCTCGGCAGCTCATTCCCTCATTGTTTTGTGGACATCTCTTACATGGCCTGACTTATTCTTAGTAGCAATAATCTGACTTAAAGGAGCATATATATCAAGTTCCCTACTAGGAGTACCCACTATCATGCATTAATGATAATTCTCTTGGTTGGAGAACAAAAAAACTCCAGGAGTCCTCCAAAAATTTGCTGAGGTAATCCTAAACGTGTTCTGTGATCTAGAACATTCCCAATCCAAAATCAGTTGGTGCCAAGAGAATCAAAAGGGGAAAAGTGCTAGCTGGCGCAAGTAAAAGAACAGAAGAAGGAAAAGAATTTAGTACTCACAGCAAACTTCACCTCTTATTTCTTTTCTTTTTAGCACCTGACATAATCTTGTTGGAGAGTCTATATGTAGTTAGATTATATTGGACCTCCATGATAGTTGGAAGGTTTTTCCAGTTGATTTGATGCCTAAAGGAAGAATGCTTTTATCTTGTGAAAATAGTGACTGTAAAGCGAGGCTGAACTCTTCAATTAGATATGTTAGGTGCATACATCTAAGGTTCCCAAAATAGTGATCATACCATTATAAAAATCTGAGAGATGCGCCACAATTTAACAGAGTTTTTGTTCGAGTACCAGGGGTACTTCTCCACAGTTAACACTCATATAATGCTAACCCGAATCTCTCCCTTGATTTTAGTCATTTAAGCATGTTGTATATTTTTCTTGAATCTTGAATCCTGGATGCTACATATCTACATGGAATAAATAAAAAACCAAGACATGCCTGATCAAGCAAGAACTAGTGTTTCCATATTGGTTTGGCGTAGAACTAGTGTTTGCATGGTTGGTTGGAGTATTGTGAGGTATTTGTATGGGTCTACTTATGTGTGTGCAGAATTACTAGTATCTATCACCCTTTCTGTTTTTTGAGATAAGCATAGTTGGTGGTGGTTGTTGTAGGAGGTGAGCGAAAGAGGTCTGGACATTGCAATCATGTTTTTTGAGTCGCTGATTAGTCGCTGACTAACCACTGGGCCATTTTGTAGACATTAGGGCAATTAACGATTAATCAGCGTGACTTATGACGACTAATCGCCGACCCGGAGTGCTGGCGACCTGACTTGACTCGGCGAATCAAAAACTTTGATTGTAATATTGCCAGAATATAAATCAAAATAGAGCTGGTTAGCTTTGGCTGTAATTGTATTTGCTTTATTTGTTTTTCGTGCTGAAAGTTTGTAATGCTGACTTGGTTTTATCTAGCAAGCTGCATATGTTGCTTGCTTAAAGCAAAAATAAACAAAAAATATTGTGTCAATAACATTATTTTGTAAATCCAGGTACATCTGCTGCAAGCAGCTGAAGTTAAAAAAATAGTTCAGTGGATTATGAGAAACCTTGACGGGAGCATCAGTACTGACGCAACAAATCCTGCCATACAACATGGTGGCTCAATTGATTTTTCCCAAGAGAATGACAATGGTGTTACTTCACGGGTCTCAAGTACTGTTACACGTAGTCCTACTAAGCTTTCCTTGTTTCAAGGAAAAGCAAATGATATGTCCAGTACAAATTCAATAAAAAATGTTCGGTAAGTCGAGTTATAACACATTATCTGTTCCATACAAACTAAGTTAATTGCCTGTGTCATGATGATGCTGTGGTCAGTTCTGATATCGGTTTATCATACCAAGTCAACTTAGTATTTCATTACTTGCATATCTTAACTATATGTGATTACATGAATAACTTGCATTTTCTACAGAGCTGACGTGTTGAGAGAAAGCACTGAAGCAGTTTTTGCTGCATGTGATGCTGCACATGGACGCTGGGCTAAGCTGCTAGGTGTTCGTGCTGCTCTACATCCCAAGTTAAGGCTTCAGGAGTTCCTGATCATCTATAATATAACAGAGGAATTTATAGCTGCTACAGAAAAGGTTATTTTTTCTGCTTAAATAATATGCACATAATATCCTTATTACTTGCATAAAAGCAAGTTATAATTTTTTCTTCGGCTCTTGTCCTTGTAGATTGGAGGCAGGTTAGGTTACAACATTCGTGGGATTCTACAGCAACAATCAAAGCAATTTGTTGACCATCAGCATAGTGTTCGGGTGAGTTATGTATGGTTTGTTGAAGTTTAGTTTTACAATGGAACTCTGAGGTTAAAAGCTTGTTTCAAATTTCATCAGTACGAGCAGAAGCTTATAGAGTAAGTGTCCCTGAAACATGGACGGTACTATTTTTGGAGTATGAAGCCTTTTGTCTTGTCCCTCAGTTCCCTATAGATTTACATTCAGCTGTATACAATTCAGCCTTCCAATGTATTTGGCAAGCAATATTGCTTACGCAACAGTGGGAGTCACCAAAAATCAAATACTTTGAGCGTGAACGGATAGTGGAACTAAGGACACTCCGATTATAGTGTTAGGATTTGTTAAAAGAAAATTCTAATGTAGATTTTAGTTTGACATCAATCTTGTTTTGTAGTTGTCGCACAATTTGTACAGTTTTTGTGCACTGAATGTTTAATATTCCTTTGAAGATGGCAAAAATTAAGGCAGTTCTTGACCAAGAGACGTGGGTTGCTGTTGATGTTCCCGAAGAATTTCAAGCGATTGTTCTGTCACTGTCATCGACTGACTTTTCGGTTAATGGCATGGAGATGCCTAGCACTGATAGCAACTCAAAGCTCAGCGAGGATGGAATTCTGACAACTCAAGAACCATCATATTCACCGGAAAATAATGTTGATAATGGCGATGCAACATCTGTGACAGGCCATGAGAACAGGGCTGAATCCACTTCTCCTCAGATTGAGAATAATGTTGCTGGGCATGTCAAGACAATGTCGCAAACCATTGTGCTTGGAGGTGTTGGCTATCATATGGTAAACTGGTTAGTCATCTATATTTATCATTTAATGGTTCAAGTCAATTTACTCTCTTTTCTAAAGCTTGCCATGCTCAGATAGATAAAGAAGGGTATTGTGCATTCCTTTTGCTCTAAAACTTATATTCAGTAACAATCTCCGTATTTGTTGTTCCTGATATACTTTGTTGTACTCCCTCCGACCCTATTTAATTGACTCAAATTTGTCTAGATTTGGATGAATCTAGACACTATTTAGTATATAGGTTCATCCAAATTTTAATAAATCCAAGTCAACTAATATGGGTCGGAGGGAGTATATGTTTTGTTGTTCTGATCATCTTATCCGTGAGATGTACCCTCTGCTCATAATGCTTCAATTTTGGTTTTGCAGCGGATTGATATTGTTGAAGATGCTATCAGAATATGTTGACATCAGTAAATGTTTGCCATCGTTATCTTTTGAGGTGGTCCAACGTGTTGTTGAAATATTAAAGCTTTTCAACACTAGGACTTGCCAACTGGTTCTCGGCGCAGGTGCCATGCAGGTACTGTAGTTCTTAACAGTTTGCCCTCATCGTCTAAACGTGAATACAGCTTGTATTTCGTTAGAGCACCTCCACTCGCTGGGTGTTCCCAGGCCCAATTCCGACGCTATTTAGCGCCTGACGGATATAACGTTCAGCCTAGGAATGGCCAGTTTCCCACTCGCGTTCCTAGGCCGAGTTCCCGCCTTTGGCCAAAATTTAAACAAACATGACGAAATTTAGACGAATACAGGCGATTTCATTAAAATATATGCGAGTTCGTACATATTATGTCAAATTCGGACATATACCTGAATTTTGACTGCAATAGGCTGAGAAAAACTTAAAAACATAGAAATAACTAATACTACGCGATGCCGATGCCGCGGGGCGCGCCGTTCACATGCCGAAGTGGCAATAGAATGACGTGTAGTTGGCGTCCTGCGTCCCGTCATCGTCGCTTGGTGGCTGTGGTGGCCAGGAGCTGCCCTGGCCAGCTTCGCCGCAGCGCCACGGCTGCGATGAGGGCCCGACCTCTTCGTCGTCGTTGTCAAGGACGATGAGCGGCGCGCCCACCAGGGTGCGCGCTGCCGGCGAGCGCCGTGTGTGGCCTGACGCTCGGCCTGCCCGTGCAGACGCCGGATGCATTTGGCCTCCTCCCTCTCCCAGTCCGCCCTGGACCAGGCGCACACATCGAGGGCCTGCATGGACGGGACGTTGTTGAGGGAGCGCTCCGGTGCCATCTTCAGGATGAACGCGTCCTCGTCGACGGGGACGGCCCAGTTCGCCGACTTGGGCTTCGGCGTGCGCAGCCTTGGTCTCGCCAGCCGATTGGCGGCGACCGGTGCGCGGCCTTCGTTGATGATGAGGCCATGAGAACGTGTCCATGGCGGCGAGCGCACCAACGTCTTGACCTCCCGCATCACCGGACGGAGCGGAGGTGTGGTGAACGACGATTGCGCTGGCGCCGAGCTGGATGAGCGTGACGCCGACGCCGAGGACGACGAGGAGAGGCCTCCCATCCTCCTTGGCAGCCAGGTGGCCGCCGCAGGGCGCCGGGCGGCCGATGGTGGTGAGCACGGAGGATAACCCAACTTAGGGCTATCACCGGCAGTGATGTTCTCGAGGATGATCGTCAGCGTGCGGCCTGGTGCGCTCCACCACCGACGCCGTCCCGCGGCGTTGTGCCGCTTTGGCGGCAGCCCTTCCCTTGGTGGACGGCCAGTTCTTGGTTCCGGTGCTCGGCGCAGAAATTCTCCTAGTACACGAGGTTGCCGGGGTCCTCGGCGAGCTTCGGACCTCCATGGCGGCGATGGTCGCCTGGATCTTCTCGACGAGGTTGGACCCCTCCGGCACCGGCGGCACGGGCACGCCGCCAGCGCTGAGCTTCCAGGTCGGCGGGCAACCGGAAGTCCGGCGGCTCCGGGTAGCCGGCGCTGTAGAGCAGCCGTGCCTCCCACGGCTTTAGAGAACGCCGGCCGAATCCGTTCGCCACCGCCGTGTCACTGGGGTAGCGTTTTGCCATTGCTGCCGCCGAGCTGCTCTTCTCGTCGCTGAAGGTGGAGCTTGTGGGTGGGGAATGGGAGGTTAGAGTTTGTGCTCTAGGAGATGGGGAGTGCGTCGGCCCTTATAGCCAAAAAAGGAAAGGGCGGCAAAGGTGGGAGGGGTGTAGCGGCATGGGCGGGAAAAGTGAAAACGGCGGGAAGGTGGGCCGGCGGCGGTGTGCCATTATGGCGACGCATGGCCGACGAGACGGGCGGTCGTTGCCCGGCGGTCCGTCGCGGGAGCCGAGGCGACGGGATGAGGATGACTCGGTTTCACACGCTGACAGGCAGGGCCACCGACACATTTTTTTTTTCCCGCTGAATTCGCTTTGTTCGGCGTTCCCAGGCGGTTCCCAGCGCGGCCCGGGAACCCCGGATGTAATATGGGCCAAATCCGGCAAAAAGTGGGCGCCTGGGAACGCGGCTGGGTGAATTTTCGCCGTCCGGATGAAAAAGTCGGCCTGGGAAGGCCCTCCTAGGAATGCTAGTGGAGATGCTCTTAGTAGCAATTCTGCAAGGACCTTATTTTTTCACTCATTATGTGATTCTTTGTCTACTTTTTGAATAAGCATGTGTCTGCACTATACGAACTCGTATCTATATGGAAACACTATTTTCATGAAAAGCCAAAAATATTAGTTAGCATGTTTGAGAATGGTACTTTAATGCATGATTAGTTTCTGCAGACCTTAATAAATCTAAAGAGCTGATCTGGTGCAGTCATGTGCCACTTTTTTTTGTGATCAAGCATGGTTTATTTTCCTTTGATTCTGTTTCAGGTATCTGGTCTGAAATCAATTACTTCTAAGCATTTAGCTTTGGCGAGTCAAATTATCAGTTTCATACATTCTTTGATTCCAGGTAAGCATTTTTTTCTTAAATCTTTTGCCATGTTATAGAACTTACTTTTATGGCATCCATAAATTCTTTAATTCTTCAACCATAAATAGAGTTCTTAAAGCTGAGTCTTATCTTATATTCTTCAAGTGGTAGTTGCCAAAAAAGAAGAGGTCTAATACCTTTCCCAGTTAGATGTTTTTAGTTGATTAATTTTGTGATTTATTGCTTGACTCAAAAAAGAAGTGACTGTTGGTTGGATGCAAACCTGAGGCTTTTGGCTAAGTTCACCAGGTGTGCAGTTACCCTTTGTTTATCCAGAGCCTGATTCGCAAACACAATTTGGCTTTTGTTGGCTGGTGATAGACATATGATTTGCTCGGTAATGCTACCCTCCACTCCTTTACCACATTCCCATTTTGCCAGCGGGCCAACTCGAGTGGTGATTGGTGAAGCCTCTAACAGCCCATTTGCCACTGCAACTGGCTGTCCATGTTATGGTGATCTTCTTAACATCTCCAGATCTGGCAAACCAAATTTTGTAAATTTTCACCTTAGCACCAAGATCGATCCCACATCCTACTCCCTTACGGTCAAGATCCTAATAATGGCAAATGTAGGAGCTTGCTGATTCTCATGTCTCCGCATGATCGCAGGACGCTGTTAGCAAGAACAATTTTGAGGGCCTGTTCTCAAGTCAAGCTCTTTTTTGAACGAATTCTCAAATCAAGCTCAGCTGTTGTGCATTCTTTATCTTGGTTTGGTTGACCCATCTCTGATAATCATCTTCTTGATTTCTTGTAATGGCCATTGAAAGTGACCTCTAAAACTAGATCTTGGTAGATTTTCACTTGCATTTGTTTGGTTTCGTTGAACTATCTGCATTGGTGGCAGGGATTTTGCTGCACCTAGCGCATCAGTGATATATCTATTTCTGTACAGGCATACAGCCAACCAAATGGATTAACACAATCCATCTAAACAGATACTTTATCTAATCAATTCACCAAGTATGAAACATGTATCACACGAGCCTGTCCTGTTTGTTGCTATTACTCGAAATTTTATTAGGCAGTAAGAAAAATGCACGTGAACATGTTGGCTCACTTTTTCAGACCTTGTTTGGAAATCCTTGGAAGTATATGTTATTTTGATTTTTGCATTGGTCTGATTACTTTTTTTTTTGAAATTGCAGATATCCGTCGAGTACTTTTCCTGAAAATACCTGAAGCACGCAAACAACTGTTGATGTCTGAACTGGATAGAGTTAATCAGGCATGATTACTGATTTATATGTATTTGACATTCACGAGTTAGGGTAGCCAACCTTTTTCCTGTAGTTGCATGAATTTCATTTCTTACAAGTTTCTAGAAAATGACAGGACTACAAGGTTCATCGAGATGAAATTCACACCAAGCTAGTCCAAATAATGAGAGAGAGATTGCTAGCAAATCTCAGAAAACTACCACAAATTGTGGAAAGTTGGAATGGACCCGAGGATAATGATTTGCAGCCAAGTCTATTCGCCAAAGCTGTTACAAAGGTAGTTTCAGTTTAGATCATTATTGATGAAAACATCTCTCTATAATTTAATTGCAGTTTCTCGCCACACTTGCTGTGATTGTTCAAAAATGTACCAATTGTCTTGAAATGAGTGTTAAGTTGGCTTGTTGCTACATGGAAGCAACATCTTGCCCATTTATTAGACTTTCATTTACCGTCCTTTATCTCTCAGAATCTGGTTTCAGGTGTTTTCACTTATTTGTATTATTTTCATTCTCTCACAGGCTTATTTTCAGTTTGAGTTGATTGTTTTGAACTTCTCTTCATATTTTTTTTTGCAGGAAGTTACTTATTTGCATCGCATCCTTTCTCAAATACTGCTTGAGGTAGATGTGCAGGCGATATTCAGGTGCAGTAATCACTTCTGGACATTTCTTTAGCATTTCTATTAACACTTGGTATCTTTAGAATCTTTGGTCCATATCTTTATTTGAGATTAGTGAGATTATCAGCTACAATTTGCTATGCAGGCCATTCCTTGTATGTAGCTGGTTAACTTTCCCATGATATGTATAAGAAACTTTAGTGAAACACTGAACCTACAATAATTAAAATATCTTAGTTCTTCTCAAGTACGTGAGAGAAATTTCTAAGATATCACGGTTCTTTACCACATCTCCTATGATGAAGCTCAGTTCATTGGGGTAAAAATCATACCGAGGGCCATTCAGCATTACTGAAGGCTAGAAATTGTAGAGAAAGGCGAGACCTTATGCTGGGGAATGGGGATAGGAACCTTTGACAGAATATGGCGATAACGATTCCTAACATATTAGGTCTAGAGAAAAACGAATTTAAACCATCTAAAGATAAGATGGACTTACGTAGAACTACTTATTTGTAACTAAGCATGCAACTTTGGCAAATTGAATTAAAGAAAGCGTGTGAAGGTAGTGTGGCTGCTCACGCTAAGTAACTGCTTGAACAATACCCTTATGGGTGAAGTAACTACTTCTGATTTTTATGGTACTGCGTGCTTTTGCTGGAAATGATGATCCGTAGCATGTTTTTGTTGATAAAATTTCACGTGTTCATGTAAGGAAGATTTGTTATTATTTGTTCTTCCCTTGCAAGATCCTATTAAATGCTAATATCTTCTGACCCCCTTTATGCAATGCAGGCAAGTAGTTCAAATTTTCCATTCACATATTACAGACGCGTTTTCAAAATTGGATGTGAGTAGTCCTCAGGCAAAGAACAGGTACAGTACTAATAAAAATTAGGGATTACTGTATTTTAGCATGCAAAAAAAAGAAGAGAATGAAACCATTATTTCTCGTTTCAGTACCTATAATTTTCTAACACTGTTATTCTAATGATTGCTGAACCCAGATTATGTCGAGATGTTCAACATATTCTTGTATGTATTCGGAAGTTGCCTGCTCAGAACTTCAGTGCAGAAACTGTTCGAAATTACGGTCTTCTTGACGAATTCTTGGCTGAGAAGTTTGGGACTAAAGTTGATGAGTGATTGACATGTACATTAGGAACTGACTCCTGTCTGCAAATGTTCAGTGGTGGTAAATATGGTAAATGGGAAGTGCTCCAAGATTTCTCAATTGTTGGCATGAAACCCTGTGCAGGTATTACTTCGGTTTCATTCCCTTGTGACTTGTTGCCTTCCCTTCGGCACAGAAAATTCTCTGTTTTAAAATTGAAATGGAAAGTTAATCCTGGTTTGCCTCTCATGCCCTTCCTGAGCATCTTATATAGTTTGGCCTGCGGTAACTGGTGTTTGAGTTCTATGCAAAGTGCTTTGGTAGATTATTTTTATCAAAACGCTAATTTGACAACCAAATGGCTTAATAGTTGATGTTTATCCGAAGGATAGTTCTGCACCTCAGATTTTCTGCAACCTGAGAATAGCTGTGTAACATGCAACTCTGATAATCATGCAGGTATTGCTGCGGAGGATGACGAATTAACATGTCAATGTACACAGTAGTGCTTTGTGAGACCATGCCAATAGTTTTCCACTTCTGAGCAGAAAGTTTTGCACCATACTTGTGCCATGTTAGGCCACATTTTATCCTTTGCTTGTTCCACCCCTTTTGGGGGAAAGCTGATATTGGTTAGATGTTGGGTACAGAGCCATAGAGGGGACCTGACAGTTTCGGCAGCACGGCCCATTCTTTGCACATTGCGTCCTGCTGTTAGGTGCAGTGTATTGGATATGCTGTTGATGCAGCCAATGTATTTTGTTCATGTAAGGCTTGTAACTATTCTTCTCAGTGCAGTAATAAGTATATCTGTTAAATGTCAGTACAGGAAGATGTTCAAACCATACGTGGGTGTTTGACAGAAACTCAGGCCTTAGGCGTACCCTGCTTTTGTTTATTTGCACAAGTTGCAACACTGGGTTAATTTTTTCCCAAAGCCTAAACATTGGTAACTTTTTTGTTGGCGAAAAGTATCATCTGAATATTAAACCTGATAAATTTTCAAAGCCTAAGAATGTTATGTTTTTGGTGCAAGAACATTGGGCAGAGCTTTAGATGGATAAAAATGCCAAACTCTGAGTAAGAATCAAGATTTGTGCTAACTACTTTCTTTGTGGTATTTTCATTTCTTAGACAACTGAGAAATAAGTACTCCATGTGTCCAAAAATAAGTGATTTGGATTTGTGATTTGTATGTTATGGAAACACTGGGATTCGGCCATTAGCAGTTCTTTTGATTGGCATGACATGATGAAGATTATCAAGGTTTTTGTAGTAGTTAAGGTAAACAAAGATATTTGTAGTAGCTGTTGATTTTAGGCGTTCCACATGATTGTAATTTTGGAACAGTTTATGTGATCCTAATTAGACGAAATCCAAATGTTTGCTGTCAACACAGCAAACCTACTGTCGGACAAAGAAACATAGAAAATTTAAATGTAGTCTAGTTTTAAAATGATATAAATTAAGGAAGCCAAAACAATATCCAAGTGAGTATTTTCCATCGACCCAGCAAATAAAAAACCAACACATTTCTCCAGAACAAAAAGCAAGGGAAAAAAAATGGTTCTCCTGCTCCTCCCGTCCCCTCTGCCACGAGCACCGTACGGAGCAGCCGCGTCCACATCCTCGCCGTTATCCAGTCGCCCACGGCCATGGCGTCGTCCTCTCGCCGGGGCGCGCTGCTCCGCTCGTGGGACCCCTCCGCCGGCCGCCGTTAGCGAAGAGGTTGCTGCTTCTTGGGCCGGCGAGCTAGCCGCGGCCGTGCCATGGAAGGCCGCTGTCTCCGGCGCGCTCGCCCTCACCTTGTCCTTTTCTTGCTGTAAGTCATCTTGGTCTTCATCTTCTCCCGTAGCAGTTGCTAGATAATAATTCCTCTCGTGCGGTGTGCGGTACCTGCCTTCAGTTGTTGGTTTTGTCAATGCGAAGGCTGGGGTCAACAAACCAGAGCTGCTTCCCAAGGAGTTCACCACCGTCATTGATGTTGCTGGGTTTCTCTCTTCAGGCCAGGTAACTCAGACCTCAAATCTTGTACTCCCTTCGTTTCAAAATATAAGATGTTTTAGCTTCTGTGAAACTATTGTATCTAGACGTCTTTTAGTGTGTAGGTTCGGAGTAAAAGAGGTCTAGATATATTCGTTTTACAAAAGCTAAAACATCTTACATTTTGAAACAAAGGGAGTAGTACTGTACTGTATATACGAGCTGTTTGATGATTCGGAACTACTTACAGATTTTATTATTTGGCAAACGCTTGTATTACTTGATAGAGGATATCTTTTTTTTCCTACACTTGTTCTAGTGTAAACACTGCTAATTGATTCAAGTGTCATGCTTTGCATTCCTAGCTTAAAGTTTTGCTTCAAACGGTATTCTTAGTCTTCCTACCTATTTTTTTTCTGGTGGTAATAATTGAACTACATTCTTCCCGTAAATAGTTGCTGAAGATTTTAATCTGTTCTCAGGAAAATCGTTTGCGTCAAGAGATTGAAGACTTAGAGAAGGACACTGGGTATAAGCTGAGAGTGCTCGCACAAAACTATCCTGATACTCCAGGTGACTTTTTCTTTTTGCTTTTCACATGTTGTACGACTCTCGCCCTGGCTTTTGTTACTCCCTTCGATCAATAACAAGTGTTGTTGTACTAAATCAACGACACGGAGGGAGTATTTCATTAGTCAATTTGTACACAAATCAGCTGGTCAGCTATCTAACTTGATCTAGAAAACTGATGATGTCCTGTGTTTCCTGGACTTAATTTATGATTCTTTGCTGACTCTTTTTTTTCCTTAAACAGTCCATGTCCTTTTGATTAATTTTCAGAGATCTCTTGTGTGCAATAGGATTACTCTCACCTTGTATGGCCGTAATCTACTTTCAATAAGCACATCCAACTAGACTATGAGCTGATTTATGGCGAGGCATACCAATATAGACCTCATAGTTGTAAACCTGTGATAACCATTGGTCAACATGACTATTATTGTGTGATTTTTAATACTCCCTCCGTCCCAAAATAATTGACTTGGTTTTTTCTAGATTCGCATGTATCTATATACTAAACGCGTCTAGGTACATATGAATTTAGACAAATACGTGTCACTTATTCTGGGACGGAAGGAGTACTCTGTTATACATAACAGGATATTGTGATTGTCCACATGTATCATAGCAAATAAGATTGATTAATGCTCTGTCCGCATTTTTACAGGATTGGCTATCAAAGATTTTTGGCAAGTTGATGATCGAACTATTGTCTTTGTTGCTGATCCCACCTTTGGTATGATACTTCTGTTTTAAAGTTAATCTTCACCCTTGATTTTGTTGTTCTTTTGTGCCATGTCTATTTTGTTTCTGGATTACAGAGGCTGATCCCTCATATTAATTGGAACTTCAGAGTTGGAGCATTTTCTAATTCTTAGTGGTAAAAAATGAACACTGCTGGGGTGAAGCATGTTTTCCCGAAATGATCAGTGACGACCAATGGGTTCGCTTGTCCATGTGATGACATGCATTTGATCCTGACCCTGATCCATAATTCTAGATTTATTAGATGACGACACACAACATTTTTTAAAATGGTCATTGGGTGGAGGGAATAAATCCCCACCTGAATACACAACAATTCTGACAGTAAAAATTTGTTTTAAAGTATTTTTTTTCAATTACATAACTTTTGAAACTTGTATGCTGCCCTGTGCTTACTGGCAGGACGAAGTGCTGAATATGGCTCTGTTTTTTGCAGGTAACATTATAAATTTCAACGTCGGTTCATTAATTGATCTAGACATTCCTCAGAGTTTCTGGAGTCGTGTTTCAGGGAAGTATGGAAACATGTTCTACTGGAAAGATAAGGTTGCGCTCTATTGTTTGATCTAACAGTTAATATGATATAGCCATCATAATACTTGTTTGTTGGGGTTTTTCTCCTCCTGATTAAATAACCAAAAAGTAATTCTTATATATGATCAATAGCAACAGAAGCAATCCAAAAAATCTAGCCTCCACCTAGAAACGGGAACTTCCTTACAATTTTCTTAGAGAACGATTTTTTTCTTGGCTCGGTGGTTAAGTTTCTCACTTTTCGCGACAGGTGCGCAACAAATTCACACTGTCCAAATTATTCAGTGAGGCAAATGACAGAATCCACACATAAGAAAAGGCTTAAGAAAATGTTCTCTGTTGCTGTCTGCTTTCTTGCCTGGGTGTAATGTTTGTAATTTTTTTGAACTAGAACTTTTTATGCCTGGTTGGAACCCACATGTACTACTCCCTCCGTCCCATAATATAAGATGTTATTACATTCTGTCTATTCATTCTTCAACATAACAAAATAATAGTACAGCGTTTTGATTGGAGAAAGTAGAATAGTCGAGTTAAGTGGATTTTAGTGCAATTCAGCCCAGCTCCCCTGTAGCTTTTTCTGACCATGCCTTTGTTTTTGGCACATGGAGCAGGGAGAAGATGCTTCAATTGAAGGTGCTGTGACGGCGATATCTCGCTGTCTCAGAGAACCCACAGGGCCAAGTAACTGTTCTGAGGTATTTTAGAGGCGAAAGTTCATCACGGAAGGACTGAAACATGAGAAGTATAAAACCGGTGCATACCATATAGAGAATCGAAATGTCGCAGTTACAGAAACTAAATGTATATTCCCATTATTTTTTTCTAATAAAAGGACATTTTTCTAAACATTCCTATTCTTAGGGCCATCACAATATGCATGCTATGCAAAAACTCTCATCACAAATCAGTCCTCTAAATATTACTATTCTTCGGGCCATCACAATATGCGACATCTAATTTGGGACTGAGGGATGCTTATTATTTTATATCTTTGAATCCCCCGTGCGTGTGCACAAGTGCAGGCGAACCTTGCCCTAGCCTATTTTATTTATATCCACCACGAGTTCTTTGTGTTGGTGTAGGATACAAAAACGATTCGCACCACCGAAGGCTTGAACAAAATCACCTTAGCAAGCTTAATCACTTCCTAGATTCAATAATTCCTTGGTCTACAGGAATAAGAGCTATTAATACATCCGAAACCAAACCACTTTAGCTAGGTTATGTGAGTAAATGGCTGAGCCAAAATACGTCATTGCTATGGGAGCAAAGGTAATCGCATCAGGAACAATGTGAATGCCGACTCGATCGGCGCTGTAACCACGATGGAGGCGCAACAATACGCTGCCGAGTACCGTCCCGTACCTGTGGACTGCCGTCTCCTGAGCGGGTGGCACCTCGACCTCATCATGGTCCATAGTGCCGCTATGGGGTGCCGAGCGTGACACAACATCGGGCGCTCATGGCTCCATCGTGGCGAGCCTCTCCGACCTACGCTCCTGAATCTCATTACTAGGACAAGACATTTGAGTGGAAGCACAAGTATAACCGGGTCTCGTGCTTCTCATGGAACCACTAGAATGATGGAGCACTTGCAAGATATGTCGTAAATCCGTCGAAGCCGCTGCCGTGCCCAAGACTGGTCAATACGAAGACTTCTCAATTGATTGGTCTGAGATTATTGTATCCAAGAGCGAGGTGCAGAAGAGCGATCCACATCCGCCATAACGCGAGAGGAGGAGCCCCCGACACCATTTACATGACTCAGAGTAGGAGGAGAATATAAAATTATGTTATTAATGTATGTTTATTTGAATGAACTATGGTAGTAATGTACGAACTATGTTTGTTTAAATTTTACAGGGAATAGTTCAGAATTTAGAGCTCCAAGCCAAAGATGACGTCAGTGATCTAAAGGAACTGATGGCTTAGCAAGATTGCGAGCTTCAAAATTTGAGGCTCTTCCTTCATGAGAGAAGATGCACGCCTGGAATGTTACACTTCACGCCTTAATCTCTTGAGTGACCAGGCTATTCCTCCCGGTCGCGCCATTCTGAATATCTATCACCACTATTTGGCAGTCTGATGCAACAAAGATCCTCAACAGGTTTAGGTCCTCCGCCAAAGATAACGTCTCTCTGCATGCTATTGTTTCTAGCACTTCAGGATCAGATGCAGCATTGATCACCAGAGCTACAAAGCCTAGGTATAGACCTTGCCCGTCTCTGCAAATAATCCCTACCGCTCCTCTATTGCCATCACGAGAGATTGTTGCATCAACATTGTTTTTCGCAAACCCCTGCAGAGGAGGGCGCCAAGTTGCCTTGGCCACCGCTGATCCCCGACTGACCCGTACCTCTGGCTTTGAAAGAGCATTGTGTTCGTTTATGAACAAACTTATGAAACCATGGGGTTAGACTGGGTTCTGAAAAATGTCATCATGTATAGCCTTGCGTCGTGCAGCCCATATCGCCTAAAGAGTTACACCAGTTCTTGTAAATTGATCATGTGGCAGTGTTTCTGCATTTCAAACATCCATCTCTTGGCGCTCAGTTCTCGCTTTGTACGAGAAATTCAACCAAAGCCTCATCTGCTAAAGCCCATAAAGCTCTAGCCATGTTGCAGCCGAACAAGGAGTGTCTCCAGGAATATGTTAAACCACAGAGGGTACAGGAACTTGTTGTGGCCATATTAAGATGTTCCATAACATCAGAGGAGGGAAGAGAATGTTGATCTAGGCGCCACCAAAATATCCCGATCTTTGATGGAACCGACACGCCTCATAAGGAGCTAGCACCAACCTTTCTTCTCTGCCTCTAGATTCGACGATCCACCATTGGCATCAAAATAGTCCTCCAGGCTCAGTTTTGTGTTTAGCATGATACGGTAAGCAGAGCGAACTATAAATATTCCCTTAGGATCATAATACCATGACCGGAAATCAGGTTGGCGCTTCGTACTTATCGGAATGTTCAGAATGACCGAAACATCCATTGGGAGAAAAACCTCATGCACAAATTCTCCCCTCCACGTCGTTAACATCAGATCAATTAGCTGACATACTTTATGTGGGAGGTCCTCCTTTAAACTCACAATTGATCTAACCATGGTATCTTTCGGTAGCCAGTTATCCGTCCAGATATTTGTGGTACTGCCATCACCAAATGTGCCTGACCAAACATCTGGCTAAAACATCCCTTCTTTCACAATCGATCTCCATACCTGAGAGGGCCGGGACCCTAGCTCAGTATCCATAATAGAGCCATTCGGATAATAGACAACTTTTAGAATCCTTGCAAAAACCTCCAATCTTGGCGAGCCAATAGGGCTAGGTTGAAAAGTTTCAAATCCCTAAAACCCCAAGGCTCTCATGAATTTTGGCTTAGTCATAACATCCCACTACACCCAGGAAGGTTTCCTCTTTTCCTACTTTCAAATCCTTAAACCCCAGGTTCGTCTGCCTCAAAGGAGTCGGGCGAGCGGCGGCGCTCTGGGAAAACACGGACTACAGGCTGGTGGGGCAGGGGCGTTGGAATAGTGGTGGAGCCCCATGGCATCCTGAGCAGCCTCTCATCCATGGCCACAGACCCGGCAGCCGTGGGCACAGTCATGCTGTCGCTAGACTTCACCACCATGGTGTTCAACCAGAAGAGGACACCCTCACTGCTCCCGGAAGAATTCAAAGGAGGAGTAATCGGATGGGGCTCTCAGTCTCAGGTTTAGTGCCGACTAACTTGATTTAGCATATCTGTCTACTTGTTACTACTGAACACCGTGTTTGGATAAAATAATCAGTGGTCAAAAACAAGGACTGGTTTCACACAGATTTGTTCTGCTATTGGGTTCAGAACCCGCGAGTCATTCGCGTTTGCAAGTATGCTAGCTGTAAGAGTTCGTGGTGATTTTGTAGGGTCCGGCTGAGACATTCTTTGGTTGCTATTTGCATATACTAATACTACTCTCCTAGATTTAAACATGGGATTGCCATTTCTACATGATGACCATGTGCTAAGTTGGCTCGAAGCCTTGAATAAATGAACACTCATGCTGTTTTTTTCACCTTGCTAATTTACACTGGCTACGGTTTATCATTCATACTATCTCTAAGTTGATTATACACGAGCGCGTGGGCTAGCTAGCATATATTCTGTACCATTTGATATGTTCCTCGGCACTATCATGTCAGTTTAGTAAGATGGCTTTTGCTTTCATACTGGTCTTGTAAGAGGTTCTAAATCTTTTAAGGAAGCACGTTCATATCATCATATGGATTCACAGAAGAAAACGCAACCTCGAGTGATATATGTGAGATAGTATCCGGTCATGATCTATGCGTTACTGAAGTTTAATAGGATTATGTGTTGGTGTTTCTGGCATTAAAGGACTGGATACCGCCAACGTGCTCCACGCGCGGACTGCTGTGACCCTAAAGGTCGCCGCCCCAATGCCCTTCTTGTCGGGGGTCCTCAAATATGGAGCAGGGGGCGGCAATGGTCGACTAGCTCATCTGAGGACAGTCTCGTGAACTTGGTTTCTAAGACCTCAAGCCAATTCAATGAACATTCTCTTCTGAAACAAGTGGTTTTTGAGTTATTGATGGAATATAGTCACCAATTGCAATATGAAACTAATCTACAACTGTCCTCAAATTTCTATGTGTCTACATCATCTCTATCATTTTCAAGTTTACATGTGCGAAAGCATGCACTTTTGAGTAAAGATTTGGTGCACATGGTCACTGATCCCGTTTTTTTTAAGTCAAAAAAATCATATATATGGTTTCAAAAAATAAAAATAAATCAAAATGTGGTCAAAGATGTATACCACATACGTGCAAAATCTCAATTCAAAATAATGTGTATTTTACAAAATTGTAGATCTAAGCATTTAGTGATTTCAAATAAAAAACAAGGAGACATTGTCATTTTTATGTAGCTTAGAATACAAAACATTTCGAATTGAGATTTTACATGTTTATTGGATACATCATTAGATACTTTTAACATTTCGTTTCAAAAGATTTTCTAAAACTTATAAATACACATTCTATTTTTTTTAAATACGCAGGGAGCACTTGAACTCGGGAGCCAAAAAGGACTTTTCATGCACTTTCAGTGTGCTGAGTTTCTTTAACTTGCATCCATGGTGTTAGCCATTGTAAAGAAAATACTACAACCAAGAAAGTGGAAGGAATGATTCATTGCCCATTATTATTAACCAACCTACCAATTAATTTGCAGTTACATTTTTTATTAACCTCCATCTAGGTTTCTTTCGATATTTTGAATGTTTAAATATGGTAATTTTGATTCTAATTTCACAAGTAAGATGTTAGTTTAGCACCAAGCTTTCACTCTTAGAGTTCTATTACACAAAGACAGTATCATTTGGCTTTTGGCTAGCAGTCCTCCATTGCCACAAAAAGAAAGACAGTGCAAACTGTGTCCATATACAACTGGAAAACTAAATTGGGGGTTAACATAACATATTCATGATGGTATACAACCTAAATTGTTCAAAAAATAAGATTCTGAAGTTGTATAACTATATTTTTATAAAAAAATTGCATGCATGATAATTTATTTTGTACCCGTTGCAACGCACGGGCATCGTGCTAGTAGAATTAATATGTTCACGCAACCCCTTAAGAAGTTTAAAGCAAGCCACGGAGGACACCGGTATAGCTGTGCCACCGATTCAATTAGAACGTCTTTCCCACCGGCTTGGAGGAATTTCCATCTATCCTTTCACCTTAGGGTATCCGCAAAGTATAAGGTAAACTTTTTCCATAAGTTCTCACATGGCTTATGAAAATTATCACAATGTATAAGCTCAACATTTGTCACAAGGTAGGACCAACATAATTTGTCATATTTCTCCATGTAAAAGAGAGGAGAGAGGAGAAATAAATTTTCTATTCTTATAGGCAACCCAGAAGCTTAAGATGCACCTTAGGATTAAAGACAACTTTATTTTTCCATAATATATAAGACGAATCTTAAGGGATGACCACATAAATCTTAAGATGTGCCTTTTTACACATTGCGAATGCCTTTACTCCACACATTATCATTCAAATATTTGGAAGTGCGACACTTTGGGCTAACTGCCAACGGTAGCTAGACGTAGGTTCCTGTCTTCACCCAACTACACCATATTCACTAAATCTGTGTCTTTATCCACTGCTTGATTCCAGAAGATAAAACCCGCTGTTAAGAGCATACGGCTGAGAAAAAGATGACATTGGTGATGTCAGAAAAATCAAAAGAAATCTAAACATGCAAATGTCCACACTTTATGTGTACGTGTAGAACTTTATGGACAAAGTATAAATTTTGTGATCCCCGTGGAAACAAAAATTTGGCGCTTAACAAAATGCTTTGTTAGAGCACTGAGCTCCCCTCCCCCACCCACACACACCAAAAAAAAGGAAGAGATTTGTTGTTTATGCCTGATGGTACATCATATATATATATACACACATATATATATGTATGTATGTATGTATGTATGTATGTATGTATGTATGTATGTATGTATGTATGTATGTATGTATGTATGTATTTTATTCTTGAAACCTCGCAGCCACATACGAGAGATCCACATGTATACCGTAAAAAAAATCAACATTTTTTGTTTTACTAAGTATTCTAACGATTTTACTATTCAACCTAGGACAGGGAGCAGACGCTGGATGAACTGTATAACCCCTCTAGGCTCTAGCACATGCTCCTGGGAACCAAAACGCTCTCAACTATATACTCCCTCAGTTCCAAAATATATATAAGATGTCTAAGGATTGGCTAAAAGTCAAATCTTACTAACTTTAATTAAATATTAATAAAAATATCTATATCTATGATATTGAATAGACAAATTATTAAAATATGCTTTATGGTGAATCTACTGATATTGATTCGGTATTGTAAATGTTCATACTTTTATGTATAAACTTAGTCAAAATTAGAAAATGTTGACTTTTGACTAATCTTAGGCGCCTTATATTTTGGAACAGAGGAAGTATGACTTATTAGGGCATGTACAATGCTAGGAAAGACATGTCTTCTCTTAACTCTCCACATCATCACTACTAGTGGCACATCCATTTTGGCCTTCTGTGGCACATATGATATGCGCCACTGTTACGTCGCCACCGATGAGAACTTCTGTGGCGCATTTGGAAATACGCCACGGGAGCCATGATACTTCTGTGGCGCATTCAGGCCGTTGTTCAGTTATGGCAAATGCGCCACAGAAGGTCATTTGCATGCGCCACAGGTGGGTATTTCGGGTATTAAAAAAATAGTACTGGTCCATAATCAGGTGTTATACAGGTAATATACACATATTATATAGGTATTATACACATAGCAGTAGAAACATTATATTTCACTTAGTATATGAAAACAAACATAATACAAACACAAATATAGTGCCATCACACTACTTAGAGCCCGATCGAGGTACACAAGTGGTCATCATATTACAATACAAGTGACAAGTGGCGAATATTTATACAAGTATTGGTACAAAGTTCACCATCTCACATTACAAATAAAGTGCTCACCGCCTACAATAGAATCAAACAGAATACAGCTGTGATGACGGTGAGCAAGAGCAAGAGAACTAGCAATATCTTCATTCGGTTCTCCTTTTACAGGTGGTTCCTCCACTTGACTAACACCTCCTCTCGAGTCGCGTATCCTTTGTAGTTGTTGCCGCTGAACTTGTGCACCTGTTTCTGACAGTCCTCCCACTCATTGTAGACTCCTAGAACCCAACCCTTGTACACCACGTACCACTTCGTCATCTCTATAGATAAGGCATATTAGTAAATCATGCAATAGAAAGAACTAAATTGGTTCACAAGCATATATGTTCACATAAACTAAAGAAAAAGACCAGTAAACATAAAAGAGAGCACATCGATCACAATCATAGAAGTTCGACGACAACAACTACAATAGTGAAGTTTACGACATACAACCACAGTAGTATAGTTTGTGACACAACACTACACACAAACATCTATGATAATTCTAGGCACACACATCGATCATTGAGAACTGCTAACGCTTAGCTTTGGGAACGGTAGATAGCCATCCTTCGTCATCCACGTCCTGTTGTCACCCTGCTTATGAAGAATATTTTCAGCCTCCCTCTTAGTCAACCCTCTGTTGTGTTTTAGGACCCCTCCCCTTGTGTTGACATCTTCCACGATGATTTCCGACAACTTAACCTGGATGCGATGAAAGTCTTCTCTAAGATCATCATCGTCAGACTGCGCCAAATTTTTGGCCCATGCTTGGAGACTAGATGGCGGAGTTAGGTTCTGGCAATCCCGGACAAACCCTTTAAGGTGATGCATGATGTAGAAGGCCTCCTTGGCCCTGCCAGTAGCCGGATGAAAGGGCATGTATGCCCCCATGTGTGGTTTTAGTAATTAATGACAATCTCTATGAACTAATGTGTAAATTGAGTTTCTCTTGTAGGTTTGTCCATTGGCATCGCTTGGGCTATGTGTTGGTCTCAAGGTTGAAATATGAAGAAATGTCCAAGGGCTTTATGCCCATTGGAATCATGAAGAAAGAAGGAGTTTGATGGTTGACCAAGACAAGTGCAAAGGATTGCATCAAGATGGATCAACCTCAAGTAGGATTGAAGAAGGGCAAGCTCAAGATGCGCCTTCTATAGTAGAACTCATGATTAAAGCTTGCCATCCTCGTGATCATGGAGTGATGAATACAAGTTTAAAGAAGAGGTTTCCCCCATGGAGTATGGGGGAGCAATTTGCAAGTCTTCATCTTCATCAAGCAAGAGCAATCAAGAAAGGTGTTCCCACTTGAGAAGAACAAGATGGTCTACATCAATTTCAAGTGGAATGCTCAAGGCAAATGTATGATCTTGACAAGGCTTCTCTTTTGCCGGTCTCGTGTTGTTAGTTTGGAGACCGGGTTTAGGATAGATAGCAGTTCTATCAAGAGGGTCTCTCAAGCGGGTGTCTTGATCGCATTGTTCAGAGAGAGCTCAAACCTTTGCATTCATAACATATCTTTCTTGTTGTTAGTTGGTTCTTTCCCATGAGAGTATCTAGAGCTTCTGGTTATCATCATAACAAGCTCTAGTTCTTCATCTAAGGATTTCCCTTGCATATCTTATTGCGATTTTTGATCTTGCGAGTTTTTCGGCTCCACACCTTGGGAGATACATCACATATATATCCATGGTATTTTCTTCCTAGGTGATATCCAATATTTCGACCTTTTGTTGGATTATCTTGGTTTTATCTTTCCAACAAAATTGGTTTCATCCCAATTGGAGTTTCCAAGCTCAACTTCTTGTGTTTTCGGTTTTGGAGGTTTTACCGGTTCATCGCTTCTAGAAAGGTTATACCTTTCTCAATTTGGTTTTATACTTCCATGCTTTAATATGATGTTTATTTTCATAGTCTTGTAGATATTTTCGTTCTCTTCAAAACGATCCCAAGATCATCAAAAACGGAGTCCGGAATCAAAAGTTATTGAAGTTTTCGCGCAATGCTGTCCAGCGTTTTTGCTTGAGCGGAAGTTTCGGCCCAAGTTCCGACCCAAGTTCTGGTCAGGTTCAGTAACTTGTGTTTCTATTTACCGGAAGTTCCAGTGGGGGACCGAAAGTTCCGATGGTGCACAAATCTGGCCCAAACGGTCAGTTTTCCTTGTCCTATTTAAGGGGGGCTTCTTCCCCAATGGTTCCCCATCTTTTGAGCTTGTTTTTGCCCACCATTGTTGACCTATTTGAGATTTATTACTCCCTCTCCCTCCCATGATTCTTACATCTTTTTGAGGGAAAAGTGAGAGGATATCTAGATCTACAATCCCACCAAACCAAATCCCTTCTTTGTGAAGAAATCCTTGGGATCTAGATCTTGGAGAGTTTTGTGTTCTCCTCTTGTGTTCTTACTCTCTTATTCCCCCAATAGCTTTTGTAGCTTTGTTGGAATTTGGGAGTGAAGGACTTGCCCTTGCATTTGGTGCATAGGTTTGAGTTCTCCTTGGAGATTCGGCGAGTTCAAGCTTGTGGGCTTGTTACTCTTGGGTTCTTGGAACCCTAGACGGTTGTGTGGTTGGGTTATTGACCCTTTTTGGTCTTGTTGAATTTTTGTGGTCTTGTAGCCTTTTGTGGCTTTGTTAGCCTTTTGTGGCGTTGTATCCTTTTGTGGCTTTGTTGTTGGGAGCCTCCAGTTGAGTTGTGGAGATAGCCCCAATCTTGTACGGGTTCGGTGACCGCTCTCAAGTGTCCCATAGTCGAGCGAGTGCCCGCCTTTTGTGGTGCGCACTCGGGAGAATATGGTGAGCCTTTTGTGGCATCGGTGAGTTGCGTGCTTCCGCATCCGGGGTGAGGCCTTGTGTAGCGTTGGGTGAGCATCGAGCCACCACACCTCGAGGTGAGCCATTTGTGGCGTTCGGAGAGCATTGAGCCATCGCACCTCTCCAACGGAGACGTAGCTTCTTTGGAAGTGAACTCCAGGAAACAAATCTTCGTCTCCGCGTCCATAGGTTATCTCTCAACCGAGCCCTTTACTTATGCACTTTGCTTTGTGATAGCCATCGTGCTTGAAGTATTTATATCTTGCTATCACCTTGTTGCTTGTATTGCTTAGCATAAGTTGTTGGTGCACTTTAGTGAACCTAGTGGTTAGGTTTTGTGCTCAATATAAACGTTAGTTTTATTCCACATTTATTTGAGCCTAAACCGTAATAATTTTAAAAGCCTATTCACCCCCTCTAGGCGACTTCCATTGCACTTTCAATTGGTATCAGAGCAAGGTCTCTCGCTTTTAGGCTTCACCGCCTCGAGAGTAAATATGTCTCCTAGGGGTTTAGTGCACTCTCACACATTTACTTTTGTTGGCACTCATTATGATGTTTGTCATACTCGCATACTTAGTCATTTCCGGGCCATTGACCTAAATATTGAGCGAATTCTAGATATGGGCTTGTCTCCTCCTAAGTATCCCCAAAATCTATCTTTGGAGGAGGAGACAAATTCTTATCTCGAAGCTCAAGCATCTAATGTGCTTGTTAATGTTGTGAGCTTTGTACTCCCTCCGTTTCAAAATATAAGATGTTTTAGATTTGTAAAGAAAATGAATCTAGACTTGTTTTAATATGTAGGTTCACTCAACTTTAGGGTGAATCTAAACACTAAAAGAAGTCTATATTCATTTTCTTTAGAAAACTAAAACGTCTTATATTTTGAAACTGAGGGAGTAGTTCTTTCCTCAATCATGCCTTTCTGGAACGCTCATGATATATGGACCAAGCTTCAAGCAAAATATGATGTGTCCAAGATTAATGAGGATGATTGTGTTCCCTCCACCTCTGGCCGCGATGAGTTATCATCTTCTTCCACTACACCAACATGTGAGTTGTCACAAGGTAATTATATGGTGAGTGGTGATAGAACTTGCAATGTAGATACTGAGATTTCCATTCACGATCCTTTGTCTCTATCTCATTGCAATGTTGTATCTTTGGGCATGAACACGTGTAGGACCATATGTGATTTACATCCTAGTGTTGATTGCCCTTGCATATCATGTAGAAATGCCTTGAATATGTCTCATGATGATATGCTTGCTTTGCCTTGTTGCCATGATAAATGTGCTTCTATTTCCTCTAGTACTTGTGTTGCTAACCATGTAGAGGAAATTGAAGAATGCATGGGCCAAGGCAAGGTTGCGATTGGAGCTTCATGTGTTCCCCCATCATCCCCTTCTACCAATGTTCACTTGTGCCTCATGGCTAAGGGTTCAAAGGTAACCTCTCCTTTGGATCCCAATATATCTCATGATGATGTGAATGTTTATCATGTAGAAGTAGATGATGATGTTGCTTCTTTAAAATAGAAGGGGGGGGGGCAGTCCTTCGTGCTCTTCATCCAAATAAAAATGCTTGCTCTACTTTCATTGATATATTAACCTATGCTATAGAAAGTAGGCAACTTATTGATGATCATGCTGATACTATTGACAAAATGAGTAGTCTTGAGCGTGAGTATGCTAATGACATTGCCAATCTAAATGAGGCTCTTGAAGAGGAACAAACCACTAAGGGATATCTTGAGGATACCTTTGCTCTAGAGCTATCTAGAGTGAAGAAATCTCATGATAGAGATCTTGAGGTGACAAGTTCCCTTCAAATTAAAAATGATGAACTTGAAGTTGCTTATGCTAAACTCCTTGAGGATTTTGAGCACCTCAACAATAGCTCTAGGGTCATAAAGGGTGAGCTCATCAAACTCACCGAGTCACATGAGCAACTTAAAGCTTCATATTCTAAAGAGCTTTCCAAGTTGCCCTCACCTCTTGATAATAATGATGCTTGTGCTACTAACTCTATTTCTTGTGAAGCATCTACTTGAAGGAGAATGTTGAGCTAAAAGCTCAACTTGCTTTGCTAACTAGCAACTATGGGAAATTAGAAGAAAGTCATGTTAAGCTCTCGAGCTTGCATGAGGATCTTCTAGTCTCCTATGGTAGGCTAAAGTTATCTCATGAGGCCATTGTGTCAAAGCTAACATCTAGTGGGCCTCATGTGTACATTAGCAGTATATCTACTCGAAATGTTATATTGCCATGTGCTAGCCCTTATAATTCATCCTCTCACAACCATGCTATATCTTATGATGAATTGCATTCTTTGCCTTGTTGTTCTAACAATGAAGCATCTACTTCCTCTAGTATTGTTGTTGATACTAACCATGTAGAGGACATCAAAGAGCTCAAGGCTCAAGTCACTTATTTGAAGAATGACATGAAAAGGTGTCATGAAGGGAAGACCAGACCCAAGAACATGTTATGTGTGAGAAGACCCCCCAAGTGACAAGAGTGGGCTTGGATTAAACTCCAACATCAAGAACAAGCCCACTAGCAAGTTGAAGCACAAGGTCAACAATAAGAAGGGCCAAGGACAAGTGAAGAATCCGACCAACATTGTGTGCTTCAAGTGCAAGGAAGAAGGGAATCACGTGAGAGATTTCCCATTGAAGAAGAAGCCTCTTAGTGAGAAGCAACGAGGGAAGCAACCTCAAGCTCCTCGACAAGATCAAGTTAGGTTTCTTCCTAAGAAGTCTCAAGCTCTTACTCATGGTGTGGCGCCTCCCAAGAAGAAATACGGCAAGAGAAGAACTTGCTACATATGCCGTGAGAAGGGGCACCTTTCTTCCTCATGCACCATGGGTAACTCCTCATCCTATCCTATCTTGATTGACGATGCTTATTCTCTTCGTAAGGATGAGGATGGCAATGTGTTTGCCAAAATTGTTGGTGCTCAAAGTGGTGTCAAGAAAATAACCATTTGGGTGGCCAAGCCTATTGTAGCACCCCGGGTAAATCCGCTACTAGAAAATCGATGTTGTTTTTATTATGTGCATCATCATGTCACCAGCATGCATCTAATTGACTAAAACTACTTTGCTAAAAGACCTACTTTGTTTTCCATATTAATATTCTCCCCTCTTTGTTCAAACCAAAACCGTTGGTCCAGCCGGATCTTTTATTTGTCTACAACTGTTTACAAAAATTTATTTTAAAACAAAAGAAATAAAAAAACTATTTTCTTTGGGGAGGCAGTCTAGCCGGTTGGCCCAAAAGCCCAACCGGCCAGACCACCTACTACCCAAACCAAACCCTAGAACTACCCTACCTAATCCCTCCCCACTCCCTCACCCCGCCGCCACACTCCCTCTCTCCACCCGCGAGTCACCCCACCTCCCGTGAGCCTGCTCCACCCCACCTGCTGTACCCGACGCACATCGAACCCCACCGACACCCTGGCCCCACCCGCAAACACACGCATGCGTCCCACCCCGTCGCTCGATCCGGGTCCTCTCTCCCCTCCTTCTGCGCTCGCTCCCCGCCACCAGGGCCCTCCTCGTTGCTCCCGTACGAGCTCGATGCCCCCATCGGCCTCACCCCCGCAGCTTCCCGTCTGCGAGCCCGACCTCGCCGTCCGCGTCGCCCTGATCCCCGCCGCCTCGCCTGCGCCCATCTGCATCGAGCCGCCACCGTCTGCCACCTCCTCGTCCGGCCGGTGCCCCTCTGCCCGTATGCAAGCCAGATCTCCGCCTGTCGACCCCGCGCCCTCTGCCTCGCTGCAGCCCGGCCTGCGTCGGCCTCGCCTGCTTCCGGCTGCCGAGCCTCCCGCCTCTCCCTACCTCTCTGCTTCCTCTCTGGTCGGCCATGGCTCGACCACGACCTCGCCCGACTCATCCTCAGCCCGCGCCGGCCGCGACCCCTGGCTTCGTTTCCCTTTGCCTCATCCCCTGAAGCCGCCCGAGCCACCACCGGTGACCTTGCCCGGTCCCCTCCGGCCACCACAGCAGCCTCCACCTCCGTCTGCAGCGTCGCGAACGCCCAACTCCTATCCTCTCTATCTTTGTGTTCAGCTGGAGATGAACAGAGGGGTCCTCTGTGTGTCGTTCCAACTTTATTGTTTTGTTGGTGTATAGTGGTACTCATGAGTTGTCGTTGATGTTTTCCGTTCCCGCCTCGCAACATCGCATCCGGCTTGTTTCCCAGCAACCTTGTGCTACCCGATAATGCCAAGATCTCCTCGTTGACAAGATCGACTCCGTCATGTGCGCGCTATGGCAAGGTTTCTGGAGTCGTTGACGCCCGAAGGCCACCGATGCAAGTTCCACTTCTCGGAATGCCAGGATCTCCTACACCGGATTCCAAAGCCCGTTCTCGGTGATCGAAGACTGTTCCTGGACCCGAAGACCGATCCCGGCGGGACTGAACCGAATCCCTTCGAACCCCCAAGATCGTCGAGACCCCTAATGTGCGACTCCTTTTCCCGAGACCCCTATATTTTTGTAATATATATATTATACTTGTTGCATATTAAATTGTCATGGATGCATACATATTCATGTGGGTTGGAGGCATTATGCCGATTCACCTCATAATTAAATATGGGGTTCATATGCGGACAAATCTAGTCTTATATTGGCCCCATTTAAATTTGTGTAGCGAACCGATGCCATGTTTTCGCCTTATTAATACAACATTTAAATTGCGGGGTATATAAATAACATGAACCATCTAATTAATTGTCGGGACCCCGGTTCCGCTTAATATGGCCTAATTGCATCGCATCCTTGCCATGTCATACATCATACATGCATCATGCCCGATCTTTTGCCGTAGTATTAAATAGTGCATCCGGTGTTTCTTCTAGTGCTTTGCTTCTTCACGGATTAGACCGATGAGTTGATGCGAGAGTCGACCCGATCTTCGGATGAACCGTCGACAATGTTTTCAGGCGAGCATTCTCCCCCTTTCTACCTATTTTATATTTCTAGTCTTTATTTCCTCCTGTTGATCTATTGCTATCTGTGTTGCGATGCTCTAGTTTTCGTACCCGTGATATCCCTTGCAGCTTTATATTGCCTTGGACACATCCTATTACCTATTGTTTGGTAGATAGTTGGACTTGCGTGTCGTAGTCGCTTGCTCAAGTGCTTTTGCGTGTCGTCAAGTACCACAGTTGTTGGAGTATTGCCGTATGTTTAATGTTGGAGATGATCATGGCTTTAATTATTGTTTAATAACTAAAATTGAAGTAGGTAAATGCAGAGGCACCGGTGGGTAATAGACAATATTTGGTTTTTAACCGCTCACTGGTGTCCCGTAGGACCCCGAGTTCTTGACACCTGTTCCGAGATCGAGCGCGCTAACCACAGGTGGGGTGTGTGGGCACCCCCATCGATTAGTACCTGATTTCAAAGTATTGTACCGGGGGCCACAAAGTAGTTTGGGGCTTTATTACTATCCTGTACTTATGCCATGATTTACTGCTTTATTTACGATTGCGCGTGGAGCGCCTGTACTGTTTTGGATCGCGGCACGATTTCGCGGTATCGACAAGCCCAGTCACACTTTCGGGTTCCCAGTCGTTTACAGCCGTTCTCGCAAACCCTGGGTCCGTCTCGGAGACCGGCCGACTTAGTTACGGGTAGCTTAGTGGGGTGGCCCCCCATGTGCTTGCTTTGGGTCTGGGAAACGTCGTGTCCGAAACCCCGTCGACATACCGTTGGGTGTATGTTTTGTGATCTTGTACCTACCTGATCTGACAACAAGGGTGTAGGTGCGTGTGGAAACTTTGGTGCACCCCTGCAGGGTTAAATCTTTTCGAGAAGCCGTGTCCGCGGTTATGGATGACTTGGAGCACAGTTCTCGATCATAGAAAACTATAACTAAAGTTTACTGTTATAACTTGACTTGTATCCGATATGACTAGTAATTAGCTTCACTACAATGGAATGGCTAAATAAAAGTACCAACAACTGCTGGGTTTGGGATATCTCATGCTAATTGTATCTGACTAGTAAGTGTCACAACTACAACGTAATGGTTAACTAAAAGTGCCCACTGCTTATTATATCAGGATGACTATCTATACCTGACTAGTAATTGCTGCAACGATAACTGAATAAATAAAACTGCCAACGGTGTGAGTTCCTCGGTTGACTTCCTCGTTTGGTCTCGAGGGGGAAAGACCAGGATGGGTATGTTTGGTGGTAGTATCAGGTTGGTTCCGAATAGGTTTTCTTATCCCTCTCTGATAGCCGACAGTTATATCGAGTCTCTATAGGGTGTTTAGTGCATGCTGCGTTGCCGCTTCAGGCCACCATATCTATGTAGGAGAGGACCGCCGAATTCTAGTCTCGCTGTGTACTGGCCTCAGTACTGACCGCTCTCTCTTTTTCCTTTGCCCTTTGTCGGCACCCCTTTTGTTTAAGAAGGTTTTGAGATCGGCGTCATTAGCAGGGTTACCCTTCCGGCTTGGCCTGGGCAGGGTTATGGACGCCATTGGTTATTCTTCAGGGCTCTTAGCTCAATTTGCATCTTGTCCGTACTCGGAGGCCGTATCGTTTTCAAAGTGTTTTGGATCTTTGTATTGTATATCTGTATTCTTGACTCTTTGAGTCGCTATTGTATATATCTGTTCTATGGGTTCCATCGAGGACTATTGTGTAATGATATTACTTCGTTTTCCACCCGCACGAAAGTGCCTGGTGGGCACCTTTGAATTGTTTCTATGCGGGTTTGGCGGGGCTCGCTGCAACTTATATAGGGCCGATTCTGAGGGTGTTACACCTATTGTGACTAACTTCTTAGGACACAACTTGGTTGGGGACCAACAAGCTAAAACTTGATCAATAGGTTTTATTGGAGGGCATTGGAGACTTGGCTACCTTATGAAGAATTGAGGGATCTTCATTAATTCCTTTTCATCAAAGTAAAGTCATTTTGGTTATCATTCTTCTATTATGTATCCAATGTTCCTCCTTGCGTTAACTTGTGCTTAACTCCTTTACATTGATAGTTACTTGCTCCCTTGTGCATGTGTGGTTTTGTACCTTGCATATATTTGTACATGTTGTGCTTCCCACATACTTATATTGACCTATGAATTATATTTGTGTATGTTGGTTAGCACACCATGTATTTGTGTTTCTTGGTTTGGAGCCTTTATTGATTATATTTGGTATCCTAGTTGGATCTTATGGGGGATTAATGGACTATTCCTTTTTGGGGGAGTTTCATGCTTGGAAATTCCACAATCCTAAAATGTGTGTACATGAGTAAAACCACTTAGTAGTTATATTGTATGTTTATCTAGTCTCTATGTGGTATGTCTTTCTCATGATAAACTCATTTCCATCATGTCCATTAATACCTCTATCTTGATATTCTTTGCCTCTTGTTGAGATTTCTTGGTTTATCACATTATGGGTGAGTCATATGCTTTGTGCATATTACAAACCTATAAAAGGTGTACATTTTAGGTAGTGCCACTTAGAATTGATATTGGAAATTATCTAGCTCCTATGTGGCACATTGGCTCATACAAGTTCCAATTTGCGTGAATGTTTTTATTTCTCATCTTTTGGATCTTGTTTGTGAGAGTGATTCTTGGTATGTGTTTCCTCATATTTGGATATATATATATCCTCATGGGAACCACTTGCTTCTATTTAATCTAATCACAAGTGATTGTGTGACTATTTGAAGCTATCAAGAATCTCTCTCAAAGCATCAAGCTTATTTCTCATGCTTTGTTATATGCTTCTTGCTGTGGATATGATCATGATATCCTTGCAAACTACCTAGGGAAAATTTCCCTTATGTTTATTGTCTTTGGACAATTGGTACTCCATATATGGTAGAATTTATTGATCATATTCACTTTGGCATTTGCTTATTTGCCTTATATTTGTCCAATAAAATGTTTTCCTATTTTGCTCCCAAGCTTTCCTTGCCTCTTATGGATCTTCTTATTTTATTGGTATCCTCTTGTGTTTTATTTAATGTAGGTAGTAGTGATGGTCTCATTGGTGGGCATTTTGCATTCAAAAGAAAATTCATATATAATGTCTACTTATGGGGGAGCTCTCCTATATTATCTAGAACAATCTTTTTGTGCTTCTTGATTTGATCTATTTTGTTTTATTTAGTGCTTGGAAGCTCGATACTTTTTGTGTTGGTACTTTGTGTGCCATCATGAAAAGTGTGAAAAGTTTTTTTTGGTTGTTGGAACCTTGCTCTCTTTGTGAGTTGGTTTTCTCTCATTCTTTGTCATTTGTTTTGATATTTTAGGATGAGATAAATCCTTGAGACTTGGTATTCTTGTATATCTTTTACCTCTTTGGCTCTTGCTAGTTCATTTGTTGAACTTGTGTCCTTTCATGTGTTGATTTGGTTGTTTGATACAATTTGTACACCTTTTGTCGAGTCACACTTTTGTGTGTGTCTTATTGATTTACTTGGTGTTTTTGTTCAGATTGTATCTCCTTTTGGTTCTTGAAAGTCTTATGCATGCATATTTACTTCTTGTATATGTTTTTGGCATGCTTGCTTTGTTTGATCCAATATATACGGGAAACTCCACAAAATCCTTATGGGCTAAGATGTGCATGAAATTCAATTTCATATCAATATGCACATGTTTGTGTGGAGGTTGTCCTATGTATTGTAGTTGCTCTAACTACTTTGGACCCAATTTGTTTGGGGACCATCGTGTACTTAGTTGTGTTGTAGGTACATTAGGGATATATATTGGGTGCTTGTATCTTGAACAAGGAGGAAATGGTGTCTACATGTCAATTGGATGCAAACTAGGATGTTCAACAAATTCATATCTTCTCCATCCTACCAATTATATCTCTGTAACAAGTATCTCTCTCTCATGCATACATATCTTGTTCCCAACCTTTTGTAGGTTGCTTGTTGGCATGAATTTGTGTACTTGCATATGTTGATTTTCTTGATTTGGCTTTAAAGAGTTCTCTCTATTGCAAATGTGTATGTTGAGATGAATGCATATAACGGGGACTATACAAAATCATTCTCATGATTCACCAATCCCAAATATGTCAATCTAGCAATTTTGTTGCATATCGTTTCCTCAATATCTCTCATATGCAATAGTGAGTATTTTTGCAAAGTTGATTTCTTTTTGTGATACTTGTTTCCTTTCTCCATATATTCCTTCTATCCCCTTCTTCCCATGGTAATAGTTGTAATAGTATGTTGGTGTTTGAAGCTCATCGATGTACAATAAGATATATTTGAGCCCTTGGGCATGCTTTCAAGCAAAACATCTTATTGGTATACTCTATAACTTCCTCTTTCCTTTTGTGTGTTTTCTTGAGTATCTATTTTGTTTGTTCATATTTCTTTGTGTACATTTGTCTTTGTGATATTTTCCACCTATAAATTTACACACAACAAGAGAAGATCATTCTTTGGTTGTTTTTGCATTTCTTGGAAACCACCTCTTATTCAATTTTGATTCTTCGGTGGCTTCCAAATTTATTGACCTTTGAGTGCATTGTTAGATGAGTTTGGAGGAGTGAGGAGTCCATGGTTGTGCACGTTGTTTCCAAATACAATTACTATAATTGGTGCACAATCTTTGGGGAGCTTCTCTAATTCATTTAAGAGTGCACAATTCCCGTCTTTCTCATCTCTTGTGGTTTAAATGCTTATGGGGGAGCGAGGATTCCATATTTGCACAAAGTTTGGGGAGCTTCTCTATTTTCATTTAAACACTTTTTTTGTGTTGTTTCCATTTGATATCATTTGTTGATTTTTCAATTGTTTCGTTTGGACCTTTTGTTTGCTCGCTTCATTTGTTGAAGCTTATTTCTCTTTCTTTTCTTTTTGCAATCTTTGGGTCCTCAATATAGTTTTACTTCCTCCCAAGTACTCATCATTCCACATGTTCATTTGCACACCTTTGGAGGAATTCTCACTTATTGGCCGTCTAGAACTTTTCACCCATTTTGACAATCGATGTCAATGGGGGAGAAGTTTTGGAGGGTTTAAGGGAAGTTGGCCTTTGCTTTGAGTGTGTTCTTAAGAATTTGCCTCGCATGCTCTTGCATCTTTCTGGTTGCTTTGAATGTTGAATATATAGAAGAAACTCAACCAACGGTAATGGTTGGCAATCTATGCAATGAAATTCAAGTTCATCACACATGCATAGATTGTGGGAGAGTTTGCTCTATATATTGTGGTTGTACCAACATCACATACTTCTGTAGTATTTGATGTTGGGGCAACCGCTTTGGTCGTTATTTTTCATATTTAAACCCTCTATAAGGGATTGTCATCAATTACCAAAATGGGGGAGATTGAAAGGGCATGTATGCCCCAATGTGTGGTTTTGGTAATTAATGATAATCTCTATGAACTAATGTGTAAATTGAGTTTCTCTTTTAGGTTTGTCCATTGGCATCGCTTGGGCCATGTGTTGGTCTCAAGGTTGAAATATGAAGAAATGTCCAAGGGCTTTGTGCCCATTGGAATCATGAAGAAAGAAGGAGTTTGATGGTTGACCAAGACAAGTGCAAAGGATTGCATCAAGATGGATCAACCTCAAGTAGGATTGAAGAAGGGCAAGCTCAAGATGCACCTTCTCTAGAAGAACTCATGATTGAAGCTTGCCATCCTCATGATCATGGAGTGATGAAGACAAGTTTAAAGAAGAGGTTCCCCATGGAGTATGGGGGAGAAATTTGCAAGTATTCATCTTCATCAAGCAAGAGAAAGCAAGAGCAATCAATAACGGTGTTCCCACTTGATAAGAACAAGACGGTCTACATCAAGTTCAAGTGGAATGCTCAAGGCAAAGGTATGATCTTGATAGGGCTTCTCTTTTGCCGGTCTCGTGTTGTTAGTTGGGAGACCGGGTTTAGGATAGATAGTCGTTCTATCAAGAGGGGCTCTCAAGCGGGTGTCTCGGTCCCTTCGCTCAGAGAGATCTCAAACCTTTGCATTCATAGCATATCTTTCTTGTTGTTAGTTGGTTCTTTCCCATTAGATTATATAGAGCTTGTGGTTATCATCATAACAAGCTCTAGTTCTTCATCTAAGGATTTCCTTTACATATCTTAATGCGATTATTGACCTTGCGAGTTTTTCGGCTCCACACCTTGGGAGATACATCACATATATATCCATGGTATTTTCTCCCTAGGTCATATCGAATATTTCGACCTTTTGTTGGATTATCTTGGTTTTATATTTCCAACAAAATTGGTTTCATCTCAATTGGAGTTTCCAAGCTCAACTTCTTGTGTTTTCGGTTTTGGAGGTTTTACCGGTTCATCGCTTCTAGAAAGGTTATACCTTTCTCAATTTGGTTTTATACTTCCATTCTTTACTATTATGTTTCTTTTCATAATCTTGTATAGCTTTTCGTTCTCTTCAAAACGAGTCCAAGATCATCAAAAACGATGTCCGGAATCAAAAGTTATTGAATTTTTCATGCAATGCTGTCCATCGTTTTTTGCTTGAGCGGAAGTTCCGGCCCAAGTTCTGACCCAAGTTCCGGTCAGGTTTAGTAACTTGTGTTTCTATTTACCGGAAGTTCTGGTGGGGGCCCGGAAGTTCCGGTGGTGCGCGAATCTGGCCCAAACGGTCAGTTTTTCCTTGTCCTATTTAATGGGGGCTTCTTCCCCAATGGTTCCCCATCTTTTGAGCTCGTTTTTGCCCACCATTGTTGACCTATTTGAGCTTTCTTAATCCCTCTCCCTCCCATGATTCTTACATATTTTTGAGGGAAATGTGAGAGGAGATCTAGATCTACAATCCCACCAAACCAAATCCCTTCTTTGTGAAGAAATCCTTGGGATCTAGATCTTGGAGAGTTTTGTGTTCTCCTCTTGTGTTCTTCCTCTCTTATTCCCCCAATAGATTTTGTAGATTTGTTGGAATTTGGGTGTGAAGGACCTGCCCTTGCATTTGGTGCATATGTTTGAGTTCTCCTTGGAGATTCGACGAGTTTAAGCTTGTGGGCTTGTTACTCTTGGGTTCTTGGAACCCTAGACGGTTGTGTGGTTGGGTTATTGACCTTTTATAGTCTCATTAACTTTTTGTGGTCTTGTAGCCTTTTGTGTCTTTGTTGGCCTTTTGTGGCATTGTAGCCTTTTGTGGCTTTGTTGGTGGGAGCCTGTAATTGAGTTATGGACATAGCCCCAATCTTGTATGGGTTCAGTGACCGCCGTCAAGTGTCCCATAGTCAAGCGAGTGCCCGCCTTTTGTGGTGCGCACTCGGGAGAATAGGGTGAGCCTTTTGTGGCGTCGGTGAGTTGCGTGCTCCCGCATCCGGGGTGAGGCCTTGTGTGGCATTGGGTGAGCATCGAGCCACCACACCTCGAGGTGAGCCATTTGTGTCATTCGGAGAGCATTGCGCCATCGCACCTCTCTAACGGAGACGTAGCTTCTTTGGAAGTGAACTCCAGGAAACAAATCTTCATCTCCGCGTCCATCGGTTATCTCTCAACCGAGCCCTTTACTTATGCACTTTACTTTGTGATAGCCATCGTGCTTGAAGTATTTATATCTTGCTATCACCTTGTTGCGGCTTAGCATAGGTTGTTGGTGCACTTTAGTGAACCTAGTGGTTAGGTTTTGTGCTCAATATATTAAAGTTAGTTTTATTCCGCATTTATTTGAGCCTAAATCGTAATAATTTTAAAAGCCCATTCACCCCCTCTAGGCGAATTTCATTGCACTTCCACTGGCTCCTTGACGCAGGGGAACTCGAGCACGTGCTTGAACATGTGTTTGCCATTGTTGAAACATCCCCCCTTGTTGACGAACGGGCATCTCTTTCTAGCGTATCCCTCGAGAGCCTCATTCAGAACACCTCTTATTCTAGTGTAGTCTTTCTTATTCTTCTTACTCCCCAAGTCAAAATACGTTGCTATCGAGTACTTTGTGGAAATGACGATGAGTGTGCAGTATTTGTCTCTACACAACAAGATTGAAACGGGATGTTGGAAAAGGGCAAAGGAAGAAAGCTATAAGAAAGCCTAAGTTACCGATGCTAGCGGGTGTGTGTACTTACTCGGGAAAGAAAGGCAAAAGAAGCGTGTTCATCCTCTTGTGGTCCACCATGAACTTCTCGAGGTACATCGTTGCCATGGCACGCGTCTCTGATCCTTCCCACAACTGTCTATCATGCATGTAGTAGGGATCCACTATCGCGATGTAGGGGGTTTGCTCTCTCTTGGTCTTCATCGCCATATTGAGAGCGAATAGTCGGACCATGTTATAGTCCAGCCGTTTCGAGAGAAACAACTTGAAGACGTCCTCGTGAGCTGTGAAGAACGCGTTCGGGGGGAGGGGGCTTCATGGGCGAAGTCCACGTCCAATGGCACCTTGACAGTGAGAACCGGGTAATTTGGATCGTTTTCTTTAAGAAGCATGCCCTCTAGTGTCTTGATACCATCACTCAAAGCGATCATATGTCCACGAGCAAGGCAAAGCAGCTTTGGAGTCAGTATCGCTTCACCGGCTACATGCATCCTGGGCAAGCCATCCTCGTGGGATGGTACGACATCATCCTTAGCCTGGATCCTCTTCGGAGCAGGTTGGCTCTCGGCTTTCTTACCTCTCTTCCTGTGCTTCTTTGTATTCTGAGCAGGCTCCTCCACTGGGGATGCTAAGTGCTCAACGATCGCCTTTTGGAGTGTGCCAGGGCTAAAGACGAATCCAGTAGGTTTCTCCTGTTGATCGGCGGCCGGAGGAGTCTCTTGAGAAAAACCATGGAAGACCAGGCATTGCGTGCATATAGTGGGACGTCCACCTTGTCTGTCGTGAGCGACGAAGGGTTCTTCATCCACGTAAGGCATGTACAATCCTTTGTCGGCACCGATGTTGATGAAGTCGTCGATGTTGACAAATTCTTCATCATCTTTGTTGTTGCCACCATGTGGTGATGGTGGTGGCGGGGGCGACGGCGGTTGCGTTGCGACGGCTTAGCCTTGGGGCGGCCCACACGCTCCTAATAGTTGTTGGTGGCGACTGGTGGTGGCAACGATGATGGCTGGCTTCCGAGGTGGTGGACGGATGATCGAGGTGGCGCCGGTGCGCCCCACAAGATGAATCTGGGTCTTCGGCCATGTCAAGGCCCAGCCGTGGCATGCTACAAGGGTCTTGTGTTCCTCAGCTCCCTGAGGTTGAAAGGGGGGGTCCATGTCATTGCACCCTGGCAACACCCGATTAATCCGGACCCTCATCACGGCATCGTCCATTGGATTGTTGTGCATCATACAGTTTGCCGGTTGTATGATAGTGCCCTTGGCAACATCCGTCAACTCGCCGCCGTCAACTTTGTGGAGTAGTACGCAAGCAGCGTACTGAGTCAAAACACATATTTTGGGCATCATGATCGAGGTGGCAGTCACCAAAGGCGCATAAAGAAGATGAAGCGGAGTAACTAATTAGTTACCTTGGTGAGGGCTTTGAGCTCAGCTAATGTCGACACACGGCTGGTGCCGGCGGCAGGCCTATCATCAGCATTCTCCCGCGGTGGTGCCATTGCCGGCTATGGTTTGGTATTTTTGGAGGGAGCTGCAGGGGGCAGCTGTGCGACGACCAGCTCTTGCGGTTGCGCCATGGGGATGGTGGCCGGCGGGGTCACTATGTCCGGCGACGCATTAACATTGATGCTCGAGTTGCTGCCGCTGAAGCTGGGCAGCTGTATTGGCCTCTGTCAACCTGCCGCATTCCAAGCAGCTAGCCCCTCGAACAACCTAGGGGTGATGATCGCACGGAGCTTCTCTTCCACTAACATGTCCACTATTTTCTCGTCCACTTTTTCCTCTAATGTCTTCACCCTCAACTTCAGCTCTTCAACCTTGGCTTTATCTTGAGCTGCAGAATGGTTCTTCCTCTCCCTTCTCTTCTTTGCGTCCTATTTATAGTACTCGGCAAACTTCATGCTCGTACCGAAGCCAGACACGTGGCCAGATGATTTTGTCGGCAAATTCTTGTCCCTCTTCTTGTAAGCGTTCGCCGCCCTATTGAAAACCGTGTCCCACGACTCCGCCGTCGAATCCTGGGACGACTAGTCACCAGTAGCGTTCAATTCCTTCTCCTGCAGAGAGACAAGGAGAGGTGAACCCATGCATTTAGATTCTTGGCTTCATTAATTTAATTAGCAACTCTTGAGAGATCCGCGGTAATTTCCTTACCAGCTCGTCCTCAAAGGCCTTCACCTCCGGGTAGTCGGTGACGAACTCTCGTGTAATCGGGTCCAGGTAGTAGCGGGCCCGAACAAAGTTTCGGAGCTGCAGGTCCACGATTTTATGCCATGGGTTCTCTTTACCTAGGCGTTCAAGCTTGGCGTCCTCCTGGTCCCAAATGGGCTGTTTCCCTTTGTATCCGCCGCTTACAAGCCGGTGGTTACCTATGTTCTGCTCTCACATTTCCTTTCCCCACATAGTACATGCTTTAGAGTCAGCGGTAGCTAGGTCCGCCTTGAATATATTGAACTCTTCTTCGCCGAGCATTGGATTTTTCCTACTTATAATCTCCTAGCTTTCACCTTTGTCAATGTTGTTCTTTACCCGGGTTTTCCAGCTGCTCAAGGAGTTGCTCATCTTTGTTAGTGCTAGTTTGTTCACCAGGTTCTTTCTCTCCAGGTTTCTTAACTTCTCTAGGAATGTGTATCGCTTGTGAAGCTTCTTAAGGAGGTTCTCTACCAAAGCCTGATTGGCAGCACTTCGGATGTACTTTGTGTTGATCGACATGCTTTCCCGGACGATGCACCCGAGTTGCATGCCGTACCCGCTGGCAATCGACGCAGGCACAATGGGTTGGCCACTTTCTGTGACCTCAGTGAACTCATCACAAACGTTGGCGAGCACTTGTGGCTTCCGATCCTTCTCCTCCTCCTCCTCCTCCTCCTTCTTCTTCTTATTTTTCTTCCTTCTTCTTCTTCTTCTTCTTCTTCTCCTTCTTCTTCTTCTTCTTCTTCTTCTTCTTCTTCTTCTTCTTCTTCTTCTTCTTCTTCTTCTTATTCTTCTGTATAGCAGCTGGGTTGCCGCTACCGCCATCCGTGCGCTTGCCGCCATCGATGGTGGTGTCACCTTCCTCCCCGCCTTCACTAGTTCAGTCATAGTCGTCCTTGTCCCCCTTATAATCTGGATCTCCCTCGTTGCCCCCAGCACCTCCAACGATGGTCGCCGGTGGTGGTGTCATTCTCATCTCCTCCTCCGCCTCCTCATGCTCTTGGGACGCCCCCATAACGACTTGTTGGCCTCTCGGGCTTGATCCTCGACGCTCATGTTCTTATAAGGGACGGCCTCGTCGTTGGTCGACATGTTTGCACTTTATTATTATTAAAAAAAGAGGCAAAAAGTTAGCACAAATATCGACCAAAAAATTTGGCATGACCTTTGTTAATTTTTGGACCTACGAGTGCCCATTTCTCAACCGAAACAGAAGTGAATCAACACCTCCGGAGAAACAGCAACTCAATTGAAATCCCTGCAAGAAAAAACAGCCCCACAACCCCATTAACAACCCCATTTCATTCATAGTAGTAGCACCATAGTAGCAGCACATCATGCATATATAATTACAGTAGCACCACAGGAGCACCATAGTAGCAACTAATTTTTTTAGCAACAACACCACAACAACACCATAGCACCACAGCAACACCACAACAACACAATATTAAAAACTAAGATTTTTTTTAACAGCAGCACCATATTAGAAACTAAGAATTTTTTAACAGCAGCACCACAACAGCACATCAGCACCATAGTAGCACCATAGCAGCACATCAGCACCATAGCACAGCTGCACAACAGCAACACCATAGTAGCATGCATATATAATTCACAGATAGAAGTTTTCTATGATATTTTTTCTATGATAATTTATGGTCCAATTACTGTTTAACAACTACCCAATTACATAATATCAAGTATATGATCCATAGCACAGCAACAACAATTACTGTGATCATATATAATTACACAGTTACTATGATCATATATATAATATCAAGTATATAATTACATAATAACAACTACCCAATTACTGTGATAATTTATGATCCATAGCACAACAACAGCACCATAGTATCATATATAATTAACAAGTATATGATCCAATTATTGATTAACAACTACCCAAGCAGTTGGAATTGCTGTCAAATAAAACCACATGGATAGTAATCTGGAACAACATTGCTGATCTAAGTGATGAACATGAGATTCAATCAAAACCTAACAACTAAAAATACTAAAGCAAAACCAAAAAAATCTTTTGTTGTTGTTTTGGATCAAAACCTAACAACTAAATAGCCACCATCACCACAAACCAATATGGGGGAAGAATAGGCTCAAAGGCCTGAGATGATACTACCACATAAAACAAAATTTATACTACCACAGAACCCTCATGTATAGTTCCCTAATCAACATGATAATTTATTAAAGTTGATGTACAAAGATGATGTACATCAAAATTTATACTACCACAGAGATGATGTACAGAAAAAGTGCACAAATAAAGTTGTTTCCCTTTAATTAATTAAAGTTGAGCATGGTATCTTCAATTATAGAGCATGGCTATAACAATCAAACTACAAGAACCCTAATCAGCATGCCCTTTAATTAATTAAAGTTGAGCATGGCACAAAGAAAATCCAAAGAACCCTAACCCTAATCAACATGCCCATGGAGTCATAGTCCTCTCTGCTACAATCAAACTACAAGAACCCTAATCAATCAGCAGGAGCATGAATAGTTCAGAGTACACCAAGATCAGTACTAGTTCAGAGCATTACCTAGGTGGCGCCAGTGGACGGTAGCAGGTGGACGCCGATGGACGGTGAGGTCACGCGGGCTGCTGGTGGCGGTGCACTGCCCTTCTCCTCCTGCTCGGCGCCAGTGCACTGCCTTTCTCCTCCTGTGCGCTCCAGACGAGCTCCTCCTCCACGGGCTCCGGCGGCGGGGGCGTCTCTCCTCCACGGGCTCCAGTGGAGGCGGTGGCTCTCCTCCTCCACGGGCTATGGCGGCAGGGGCGAGAGCTAGGGCTCCTCCTCCACCACGGGCTCCTCCTCCACCTCTGGTGTGCAAGCGCTAGGGCGAGCGGTGGAGGCGTGCGGGCGGGCGGTAGGCGAGCAACGGAGAGGTGAGCGACGACGGCAGTTCGGGCTAGGCTAGGGATCGATCCGCCGCGCGGGGGGAAAGGATGCAAGCTAGAGAGTAGGGGAAAGGGTCGTGCGGCCGAACCGGTTATTTGGCTAAGTGCCAAGGTTTTGTGGCGCATATCACTGGAATGCGTCACCGAAGTTTCAACTTCTGTGGCACATTCCAGTGATATGCACCACAAAACCTTGGCACTTAGTAAAAAATGGCGCGCGGCTGTAGTTGGACACGAAACAAACACTAGCTTAGTGGTTATGAGGCTGTAGTTGGACATGAACCTGTGGCAGCCAGGTTAGAATCCTGGCTAGGTCAATATTTTTCTTTGTTTAAAAATTATATGTTACAAATATATTTAAAACCAAGCACATACACATGTATATTTATTCAAAAAACCTCCCCGAATTATATGTATATATTGTGCTTCTCACAAACACATGTGAATTTGTATACCCACACGAATATAACGATATATGTTTAGTCTCTAACTAATATATATTTGCGAGCACACATATGAATTAATACACAAAAAAGGTCACACATCGTCATGTGATGTTTCGAGATAGCCTCTCTTCACAATCTTCTTGCCCTTTTTCTTCGCGGTTGAATACTTTAGCCCGGGCACTATAAGATTTCTTCTCGTGAACGGACAACCTTTAGTAGGTAGTGTGGTATTTGTTCTTACTGTAGTAGTAGGCATGTTGAAGTACTTGTAGAATTCCTCTTCGATCTTCAGATCGTCGTTCTTGTCGAAGTCTTGCTCGTTGGCGGATCCTTCCATTCCGATGATGCTCCTCTTGCCCCTCCTCACTACAACATGACTAGCTTTGATGGGTCGGTAATAAAGAAACATTGATCAACTTGGCTAGCGAGTATCCACGGCTCATTTTTCACGGAGGCGTTCTTTGCCGACTTGGCATTGGGTATAACGCAGGTGGTGAAATACCGGACTTCTTTTTTGATGTTCTTGGCCCATATAACATGAAACATCGGTACCGTCTCTCCATAGTAGTCGATCTCCCATATCTCGATCCTTCCGTAGAATCTTTCCATGACAATAGTCTCGTCATCGGCAAAGGACATCATAGTTACTCCTGAGTTTTGATATTCACTATTCATGTCCTTTTCCTCCATGTAGAATCTATAACCGTTGATGTCTTACGACTGATAGGTCTTTATGTTATGTGCTGGACCCTGTGACAAGGAGAATATGAGTTGTTGATCTTCCATAGAAGGAGTCTGCGGGGGATTGTCCAGCAGCCTTTTCTTGAACCAACCCGTGAAGCAGGAGTTGTGCTCTCTTGTTACGTCTCCTTTATTCCTTGGGCGAGGCCGGTCCACGTACTCCTGCTCGATCAAGCCTTTGTGGTCTTCCACCCAAGGGCTGACCAATTCAATGTGTTGTAGTGCGACTCGGTGTGCCCTGCCAAAGTCGGCGTGTCGATTAGCAATGCCGACATGCAGTGAGCGGTGGCCCTCGCGGTGACCATACCCAGCGAGCCTGCTGAGGTGCTTCTTGGTGGGTATTCCAACATCCTTGTTCTCGGTGGTTAGATAGTTCTGGCAGAAAGATATGCACTCGTAGATCAGAAATCCCCTGGCTATGCTTCCATCTGGACGGGACCTGTTGCGAACGAACCCTTTGATGACACCGTTTAGCCTTTCAAACAACATAATGTTGTGCAGGAATGTCAGCCCGAGCTAGATGATGTCATCCACGACATGGACAAGCATATGCACCATGATGTCGAATAATGCGGACGGGAAGTAAATCTAGATCTCACATAGTATCACCACGATCTCTTCATGTAGTCCGTCGAGCTGCTTCATGCCGATCGACTTCCTAGAGATGACGTCAAAAAAGTTGCACAGGCCAAACAGCGTCTCATAGACGTGCTCGTCCATTATCCCTCGTATGGCAACTGGAAGTATTTGTGTCATCAGCATGTGACAGTCGTGGGACTTCATACCGCTGAACCTCTTCTTTGCCATGTCGAGATATCTGCTTATATTTCCCGAGTAACCGTGAGGAAATTTGACTCCTAGGAAGCACCTAAAAAACCGCTCGATCTCCTCCTGTCACAGAGTGAAGCAGGCAGCGTGAAGCACAACCACCTCATTCTTCTTAACCCTTTTACGGTGACCTTGAGTCCCTTCCGTCTGATCGTCTTCATCATCACTATCAGGGTACTGAATCTCCTTGATGCCAAGCAATTTTAGGTCGTTTCTTGCTTTTGGCCCATCCTTGGTCCTCTCCGGCATGTTAAGCAGAGTGCCAAGCAGACTCTTGGTGACGTTCTTCGTGATGTGAATTACATCAAGGCTATGGGGCGTGTGGAGGAACTTCCAGTACGACAGGTCCCAGAAAACAGACCTTGCTTTCCATACACCCGGAATCGGCTTTGTCCTTGGTCGCTTCTTTCCTTTCGCAGGGCACTCTTTCCAAATATTCATAAGCTCCTCAATTTCTTCGCCGCTCCTCGTACGCGGGGCTCTTTCGAGGTCATCTTTACCATTGAACAGGTCACCGCGTTTTCTCAACGGGTGATCCATGCGAAGCCACTTTCGAGTCCCTTGGAACACAATTTTCAAAGACCCGGGATCCTTTGGTACCGGTTGATGCGGGGTCTTATCCATGCACTTGACACATTCATTGTGTCTGTGGTTCACCTGGGCCGATACATATGCGTAACCAGGATAGTCCTGCATCGTCGTGAGCAACGCGGCTTTCAGAGGGAAATATTATTTAGTGTAGGTGTCCCACGTACGGGCTGACGTCTCCCACAACATGGCTAACTCCTCTTTCAACAACCCGAGATAAAGATGCATATTGATACCTGGCTATTTAGGTCCCTGAATAAGAATGCTCATGTGTACGTACCTTTGCTTTGTGCAGAGACATGGGGGGATGTTGTATAGCCATACAAACACGGGTCAAGTGCTATGCGTGCTACTCTAGTTGCCAAAAGGATTGAGTCCATCTGTGCTCATACCCAGTCTGACGTTCCTTGCATCGCCCCTGAACTCTTCGAACTTGATGTCCAATGCATTCTACTGGCTAGCGTCTGAAGGGTGTGTCAGGGTCTTTCCCTTCTCCGGATCATCTTCAGGTTTCTCCCTTTCCGCGTGCCATTGCATTAGCTTTGCTTCCTTAGGATCTACGAAACATCTCTATAGACGGGGAGTGATAGAAAAGTACCATACCACTTTTTGAGGAACTTTCTTGTTACCTCTCTTGTACCATCCATGGCCGCACACCGGACATGTGGTTCTCTCAGCGTACTCGTTATGATAAAGTGCGCAATCATTGATGCATGCGTGGTATTTAACGTGCGGTAGGTCAAGAGGGCACACGATTTTCTTGGCCTCCTCTATACTTGTTGGCAATGTGTTCCCGTTAGGAAGACGACCACGCCAGAATTCCATGTTAGCATTGAAGCTCACGTTGGTCCATTTGTGTTCCGCCTTCATCTCTAGAACCTTAAGCGTTACACTCAGTCGTGTATCCTCGGGCCGACACCCAGGATACAATGGAGTCATCCCATCTATCTCCATTTGGTCCAGCTTGGCTTTGTTTCTGGTTGCAGCTTGGCCTCCTTGAGAAGCAGTTTCTGAACATGAGGGTCCCTTAACACCGAAGTTAGCAGCGTCTGGGTGTTCACGTCTTCTCCTTCTTCATGATGGTCATTCCCGTTGACATCTCCTTCTTCGTCATGATGATCATGCCTGCCGGTATATTCTTCGTCATGATGACCATGCCCGCTGAGAAACTCTTCGTCTTATCGCCCGCCCACGTCTTCATGATTACCACCACCATTTGCTGCTGGATACTCATCGACGTCGTCGCGCATGAAACAGTGCCTGAGCAGGTGATCCTCCAATTGTATAGAATCAGGGTCGATCCAGCGCTGGTGTTTGCATATTCGACATTGACATCTTATCTAGGTCTTGTTGTTCCGAATCATGTACGCCTTCACGTATTTCTTATACCTAGTAACTCGACCTTCGCTCATCCTGACGACCATAGTTGCCTGCGTGGTATGCACGTATAGAGAAAAATAGAGAGTAGGTTAATTAGAAACCACACCTTATGCACACACAAACACACATGCATGGTCGCCTAAAAAATTTGGCATGACCTTTCCTAAAAGTAGGACATATGGGTGGTGCAAAAATTTGCCGAAATGGAAATGAATCAAAATTTCGGCAAATATCCATGCACCACACCGGGGGCAGACAAGCAACAACAAGAAACTTTTTCCCATGCAAACATTCATGCACCACACAAGCTTCATGCACAAACATCATCTTGGTGCCATGCATCACATGTACACACCGCCCGCACGACAAGCTTCACACCTACAAAACATGCATATTCATGGCCAGATACTCACCTAATAGATTGAATACCATGTCGAGACCGTGATGTGAGAGAGTGTGGACCAATAGATCTATGGAGAGATAGTGGTACACAAATAGAGATGTGAAGGAGAAAAGTAAGTGTGTTTTAGATCTACAAGTTGAAGAAAGGATTTCTCTAACCAATCTATCAACTATAGTAGGTTTAAATACAACAAAATGGAGAAAATTATGAGCACAATGGGGTGGGAGAGGAGGAAGAAAAGCTGGGAGGATGGGGAAGAAGGATGTGAAATGGATGGTGGTAGATAGAGGGGTGCAAATCTGCCACCTTTTTGTGCAGATCTGGACGCAGTGTTCTGTGGCGCATATGGATTGTATGCCACTGTCTATCTAGTAGATAGTTCATGCAATGATGTATGCCACTGTCTATCTAGTAGATTGTCTAGTATTTTATCTAGTTGGGAAAAGCAAGAGGAAAATGTACTAGAAATTCTCAACATATTCTGAGTAGTACGAAGCATTCTGTGGCGCATATGAAAGATAAGCGCCATAAAAGTTTGATCTTCTGGGGCGCATATGGTGATATGCGTCACATAAGACATAAACTTCTGCATATGCGCCACAGATGGTTGGTCAGAGCACGGTTAAAGCCCGCCTGCTGTGGGTCCCACCTGATGCTTCTGTGGCACATTTGAGTATATGCGCCACAAAAGTGTCAACTTATGTGGCGCATATGCTCAAATGCGCCACAGATGTTTCATAGACCAACGCTTGGTGTGGGTCCCACCATTGCCATAGATGCGCCACTGGGCGTCTTTTGTGGCGCATGTTCAGACCCATGCACCATAGAAGGTCTGTCTATCTATAGCTATTTTCCTAGTAGTACATTTAGAGAAGACACAATATGTAACTTGTACAATGTATTATCTCTTATTGCTATCTCTAGTAATTAATGTGAATTAACTATTTTTAGTAAGAAATTGGTTGGTAAGGAAAGAGATATGGTACAATGGAGAAAAATATTTTTCTCTTATTTATAAAAGATCATGCCTTAGCTAAGGGAAGATAGTCTTCTCTTTCTTAGTTCTCTTTCCTCCAACTAGAAAAAAAATCCAACGTGGCAAGTATAAAAAAAGGCTGATGTCACCGCATTGTACATTTATAACTAGCTAGAGGGGGTTAGCAGTTCATCCACGTTGCATGTTCTTCTTCTCATTTATGGCTTGAATAGCGAAGCTGCATGCATTCCTCAAAAATAAAAGCGAAGCTGCATGCATGATCAACTTATGGTGTTGTAGCCAGTGGCAATACAATCTCAACGCAAACATGCAAAGAAGTACTCCCTCCGTTTCAAAATATAAGATATTTTAGATTTGTGAAGAAAATGTATCTAGACTTGTTTTAGTATGTAGGTTCACTCAACTTTAGAGTGAATCTACACACTAAAATAAGTCTAGATTCATTTTCTTCATAAACCTAAAACACCTTATATTTTGAAATGGAGGAAGTACGTCCTAATCCTAGAAAATAGTAAACATGACCGACAAGTTATCCTTCAACTCACATGGCAACTCTTTTGGCTAGCCATAAGTTTCTTGTAAGTCCATGCAAAAAACAAATCTTGTAAGAGCAACTCTAATAGATCCCGTAAAACTGGAACCGTAAAACCGACTATACAGAGCGCTGAAAAACACGTTTATCATTATGTGCAATTTTGTTTTTGCGGTTCCTGTTTGTGGAATCTGTTCGGCGTGAGCCCGCGAGCCTAGTACCATAAATTGTTCAATTTTCAGCAATTTCAACATCAATAGGTAGTACGAAGACAAATAGATGCATTAGTCAATAGTTTTACATCACATTGTTTCAATCAACGAGACCCAAACATATGGGTAAGCTCGCATCGAGTGACCCAAAAAGTTGCACCATCACCGCATCAAATCGAGCTTACCGAGGGATATCAATCAAGACCATGGCCATCAAACTTCAAAGGCACCACCCCACTAATGGAAGACTGTAACATCCCAACATTAGAGCTTAGAAATAAGTAGAATCTAGGGTGTGTGCATTGCATTCATGCATAGAAAATCTGAATAATTTTCGCGCTTTTGAACAAAACTTGTCAAAGTGATTGAAGCTTCTGTCAACTTGATGGAATTGAAGAAGATCATCAAGTTGACTGCGATAACTCTCAATATGACCTTTGCTAAAACCTTATTTGGGTAAACATGATTTGATCTAAGGGTAGATCAAATATAATAAAATGTAAATCATCATGCATTGCTTAAATAATTAGTATCTGATCCTTAAGGGATCATATCATTATATTCATCACAACAACTCATGAATACCAAGTTAAGACTACAACTCAAGTAAGAAGGTAACAACTAATCCTGACCTATCTTATTCTTATCTATTCTTACTATGAGTATCATGGTAATACCTAACTTTAAACCTTTAGTGAGATTGAGTAGGAAATAAACCAAGTCAAGATTATTCACCACATATTTTTTTTTGCATATCAATCCTTATCATCCCTATAAAAACCTATTCTCATATTTTTTGTTCATCAATGTTGAATAATCAACTATTGGTTCACCAATTCTTAACCTATCAATTGTTATCTATCAACTCTTATCAATATCAAGGTATTCACTTAAGGCCTATTAAGAAAGAAGTAAGAAGAGGTAAGTAGTAATGCTAGTTTTGGGAATCATCTATAGGATGGGAGTGTTGGAAAAGAATTGAATCAATAGGATTCTTGATTGAGTTAACTTACTCCTGAAATGATAGAAGGGTATCTGAGGTAAAGATTATAAGGATGAATATTGAAGATAGTTAATAAGGGTAATCTTATGGGATAAAGTATGTATACTCAATGAATTATATCTTCTAGTCTAATAGAGTTAAACAGAAGATAATTCCAATACAACTATAATGTTGTATTGATGAAGCCTTGATTAGCCAACTGAAAACCTAAACCATATAGGATCAAAGGATTATAATGATCATACTTTAGTCACCAAAATTGAATGCTTATATCCAGTATAAGTAACATTGGTGGGTAAAACATGATTGAACTCTAATATGAGATATTGAAGTCAAGTAAAGATAGAATTGTATGATTAAGATGATGTTAGAGTATCATTGAATTATAGAGTTAGTATTTTCCTCTTGGGAAATATTAAACACTTAAGGTGAAGTAGGATTTGATATTTATATAATTATAAATACATCTACTGGAGTAATATTAGTGGTGGATGATTAGGGAAGAATATGATTGGAGTTAGTAGTAGCTACTTGTTAACCAAGCATGGACATGAGAAGATTATGAAAAGCTTTAGTGTCAAAATCATTGGATTTATAAATGGTTTAGAGGAATTAAAGATGGATAGGAATATTTTTGTAAAGCAAAAACTAATCATGTTAGCACATGATGATGGATATGAAGAAGTAGAATATCTAGGAAAGGAATTCCTTAATCAGAAATTCAGAATTATGAATTATGGAAGAAAGGAATTCTTGGTAAACACTAAACCCTAAATCTATGATCAAGCTTAACATCCATCTCATCTGTTGGATAAATCATATTATTTCCACAATGCCTTATAGGAATATTTCCTATAGCAAATCACCTAAGCATATCTCTGACATTTGAAATTGTCTTATCTATATGTGTTTAGGAGATATTTTTTATCAATTCTTTTCCATAAGAAATTTTAGTTAATAACTTTCTATTTTAAAAGGTGATATCATTAAAGATCACACACAAAAGACAATATGCTTAGCTATTAAATCTTTACTCACATCAACAAAAGAATATAAGTAAATTAAGAACCCTAAACTCTAGGGTAAGCACTTACAATTCAAACCCTAACTTCTATGTTAATCTTAATATAATATATACATTGCCATTTTCTAAATTGATGGGAGTAATATTAACCAAATAATTTCTTTTGTATATCATGCATCAAATAATGATATAGGATCGGTATATAATTTTTTCCATCCAAACTATGAGCTAACTAGAATTAAGTTTTATAAACAAATAAGGAAATATCATAAAGCCATGATTTAGTATAAAAAGAAAATTAATAACAAAGGCTTCTACAATAGATTAAAACAGATTCATATAAGAAAATAAAGAAATATAAAACTATTTATTCTAAAGGTTTACAAAATGAACCTCAATCAATATCAATTGTTGCTGCAAGTATTCAGCAAATAAACTTTGTTAAAAAGTTCAAATCAAAGATTTAAAATACAAATCTGAAAAGTAAAACAGAAAATAGAAAAGGGAAAAGGAACAGAGGAAACAAGCAGTGCCATCCCAAGGCCCATTTCCTCACCCCTCTATCTCTCGCTCACTAGCTGCAGCCAGCCTTTTCCGCTCGCTTCGTCATGGCCCAGTGGAAGCCCAGGCCCAAATACTGTTTTGTCTGATCTATTGTCGTCCTCCACCTCGCGCTGCCGCCGAAGCAGCTGCGTGGCGCGAGCGCCGTCGCTCGCCGGCGTTGAGATGCTCGCTGTCGTTTGCTGGGAGGATAAGAATGCCACCGTGAAGCCCTCGTCCTCATCCTCTCACTCGCGCATCTTCACTCCTCCTTATCCTCTCTGCTTAGCAAAGAGCCGAAACCCTAGCTCGTCGGAGCCACGCATCGCCGTTGATAGAGTCCACCTCAGAACCTATGGAGTGGTCAAGGAGAACCGCCACGTTCCCCTCTTCATCCTAGTAGCATCTATAGATCGAAGGGAGCTCGGGTGGGTGCGAATTTTATCATTCCTTTCCGTCGGGGTTCGCTAGAGAATTCGACCGTGTGCTCATCTCCGACCGCACCGGTCCTCGTCGACCTCTCTATCGCCATCAGGGTGATTTCCTGAACCCTCCAGTACCCCCAAATCGCCTTATCTCATTGTAAATCGCCGTCACACCTTATGCCACCGTCTGAGCTCGTCGGAGCCGAGGCTCCGATGACCATTTCCGAGCGGAGCCGCCACTTTAGGGTTCAACACGTTGCGCTGATTCGAACTAGGCTAGTTTCGTTTGCTGGGGCGTCGTAGATCGTCGCCGGCGACCACCCACTGACGGCGGTGGTTGTGCTGACGTCGTAGCGACGTCATGCCGACGCCACCCTTGACCCAGTCGACCGTTTGACCGGTCCACTGCTTGCGTGGCATGTTAACGTGGTACTGACCCCACCAGTCAGTGACTGTGTCTAGGCTTAGCCTCGGTACAAAAGGTTATTTTCTGTTTAGGAAATAAATAAATGATATAAATCCAAATTCAAATATTATAGAAATAAAATAAAATCATGAAACCTTAGAAATTAAATAACTTTTGTTTTATAATTCAGAAATATATGTTTAATATATGAAAATTTCCAGAAAAATAAAATCTATAACTTAGTTATATTATAAAATATTGTTATGTTAGTTATTTAAATCATTATTATATAATAAAGGTTTTATAAGTAATAATACTTTGATAGTTCATATTTTAATATTCATAAATGTTAAAAATATGAATAAAATACCAAAAATCTTAGAAAAATAAGAACTATAATTTAAAATTATAATCATACATTATTATTTAACTTAATTAAATATTTATTATTTATTAAGTAGTTATTAAGTAATAAACCTTATGAAAATCATATCTTATTATTTATAAATCACAAAAATAATTTTAATATACCAAAATGATCAAAAAAATAATACTTACATGTTAAAAATATCACATTCCACATTTGAGGTAAATAAAAATTTAAACCACTTTAACAACTTAAATTCAAACCTAGTTCCCTAATTAATAATTAAGATAAGGGTAAATAAAATTTGTTAATATTTCTAAAATTAGTCAATGGAGTCTAATAAATAGTATTAGTCTCAAATTTTAATAATATGAAGTCATAGTTCAAAACATTATAAATACAATTTTATTGAATTATCCTTCAACCATATGTATAGTTTATTTATAAATGGATCTTTAACAATTATAAAATCATCAAGAATGATATTTTAATCAAATACAACCTTTTACCAATGTTTCACTCACAACTTTATAATGGGCTAAATCCAAAAATAATTCATATGTAATTAAGTAATGTTATTTCCTTGAATACAAATCTTAACCACACCTTTATAAAAAGATAAATGATTCTATTCCATTATATAATTAAGAGACCACTACTCAAATAGAAGTAATGCTATTCTTAAGTAACTTTAAGGAAACAAAATAAAGTAAACAAGATACAAGTATCAAAAGTAATACACCATAAGTCCATTTATGTCTTTAAAGTTAACTTTAGTCTACAAGACTTTAAATATAATGCTAAAGACCTTATTATATTTTTATAGTTAACTTTGGTCTATTACCATTAAGTTATAAAGCATCTCAAGTCCAAACTATCCAAACACAAACAACATCGATCACACTTGATTAAACCACAAAGATTGTTTAGACCTTAGTAAAGAAATCTTTTCTTCAAATGTTATTCTTTCTGCCACTTCAAATAACAAATCTTAAGATAGCATTCCCAAGTCTTAACAACTAAACTCAAGGACTTTCATCATAGTCAACAGATGACAATTAACCATAATCACATTGCTTTAAACCTTACTTGTACATCAGGATTATTAATACCTAAAGTTCCTTATAAATGCTTATACTTGTAAAGTCAAATTTGAAAATAAGGCAATTCTTATATAAGTAATCTTTGAATAGGATTCCACAACTTTGTATATTATTATTTTATGATATTATAATTACATAGTGTTTCACATACACTCACAAGCCTTAATAAGAAGCACAAATATGAAACTTATCTAAAAGGACAACACATTATAACAGTAACCATTTCCAGTTTACAAACCCTAGATCAACGTTATCCCCGGGATCCGCGTTTATAAAGTGCATCACATTACTTATGCATAAGAGCATATTGCTTCTTTAAACATTAGTCCTTACCGGACCAATGATGCTGATTTCAGATATTGGATCTTATATTGTCTTGAAGGCAAGTTCACACTATGAAAGTTCCGGTGGTAAAGGAACATATTACCTAGGACTTAACAACCAATGTCGCCGGTGATTCTTGCGCCGTATATTACGCGTTAAAGATGAGATTTGGAATGGGACGGAGAAGTCAACTATATCCTTTTCCCTTCGTATGGATGCAAGACTATCTTAACGTGACGTTGTGATTACTTGTGTGGATCCAACATATGGGTGGGCACCCTTAGGCCCCACGTTTTTGATGTCTAGATTATCTATGAGTGGCTGCCAGGGGTTTAGCCGGACCTATAAGGTACTTACCTAGGCATCACCAGCTCATAGAGTCTTCAGGACTCATCAGGGTTATAGCCTGCCCGAAAGGGGGCTTAACGGAGGTGAGCCGGCCCCGAAGGATCCTGTAGACATATGGGGTCACGGAGAGGGCAGTGATTGACTTGGATCATCTACTGGGCCCCACAACATGGAATTGTGGTCGGGTAAGCTGCCCGGTTGTGCAACAAGGAGTTGATCTCTCATGGGTAAAGTAATACACCTCTGGAGAGTGTAAGAATTATAACTTGTTACTCCATGTTCCGGGAAGGAGCTGCGAACACGGCGGGAAACGAACTCCATGAAAGTTTCGGTAAACCCGTGAAGGATGACGGACATAGCTTTTCAGAATAAAAGCAACCTATGAAGAAATGTTTATGAAACCTTGCATTGCCTACGACCTACGGTCTGTGGCTGTAGATATAGTGCATCAAACACTCCTTTTCAAGTGAACTTGCTGAGTACGCTCGTACTCAACATATCTTCTTAACCCTTGCTAGATTCTGAAGCCATTAAGACGATGTCTACATCAAGTATGGTCCAGGAATCATCATCAAAAGCTAAAGCTCTCCAAAGAAGTCAAGAAAGTCAAAATATATATTAAAGCAAGTGAAGACGCAGTTACTGATATATACTAATATAATCTCTAGCCATAGAACCTATTTCTATAGTGTATTGCAATAGCAGCAATGTCAGACCAATAGTTCAGATACTAGTCTTATTAGTATGATAGTTTTTGAGTTGTTTATTTCTGATTCTTCTTTGTAAGAAGTTTATTTCTCTCTCTTTAACCTAGAGTGTTCTTTGGATCTTGTGTAAAGAGTGAGTTGTAACCTTTAGCCATGTATTGGATCTACTGTGTTTATGTTGTACCACGCTGAGGGATGTAATACTAGTGAACGGTGTTTCATTGGTATTATGTCAACGACTATAGTTTACTACATCATGAAGTGGTATGCTGGGTCACTGCAAAGACTCACCACCACCACCACCCGCCGGAGCACCACCACCACGTAGAAGAGATTGCTTTCTTCTCTCGAAAATCTTCATCCTTGCTAGCTTCCACCACTCCAATTGGTATGAGACCATTTTGGTTGGATCCATCATCATGGTATTGTTTTCCTCGTCATTCATTGCCTTCATCTCCTCTAGTTGGACTCTCCTCTCCTTAAAGTCTCGGAGTATTTGCCACCTAGCCTTATTTTATTCGAGCTTCTTCTCGGTCATGGTCATCTTTCCTTGCATGTTCCCCCTCATCAAGATCTCCTTTGATTTCACCATGTCATCAATCTTGGTACGCAAGCTTGCATCCTCGGCCCTCCTTTTCTCATGGTCCCTGGACATCTTCGGCCGTCGGGATTTCCCTTGTCCCGCCCTCCTTCCTTATCAATTTCATCATCATCGTCCATTTAGGTGAAAGCTCCTTTATTGGGGTGTGCTTATTGATCCCTAATTTTCCATTTGTTGCTATGCTCTAGATTTGCATAGCAATGGTGAAGAATTAAGCCCTTTATTCTTGGAAGCGGCCATGTCCTTGTACCTTTGTTGAGCAATGCGTTCCTGCAAAAAACACGAAGGAACATTTTGCTGAGCAATGCTAAACTACAAACAAATGCACAAGCAAATGGTAGAAGAAATGTACACAAGGCACTCACATAATCATCAATTTAACATCCACTTGGAGGTGTATTTATCACTTCTTCCAAGCATGCGATCTAGAGGCTACAAGTAGCTTTGATCACATCCCAACATCCTTGTAGTGACATTGCCATGCGTGTGGATGGCTGGGTTGTCCAAATGGCAAGGAAATGGCAAAAGTCATCCTCAATTCGTTGCCAATATCTCTTTCCGGTATGATCGTTGCCCGTCACCGCATCGAGTGACACCGAGTCCCATGCCCTACACAATGCAATGTCTTTGGCCTTGATGTAGTTCAAAGCTCTTCTTGATGGGCCTTGGGTGGGCTGCGAGGCATCCAATATCTCCTTGCCATCCGTAACACCGTCCTCTTCTTCCTCTTCCTGACCCTCCAGGTTCTCTCTATTTCCGTTGCCGTCAAGCTGTGAGTTGTGAATATCATACTCGTACCCATCTAGTGGGAGGTGTCAATGTCCACTGAGTTCACATTGAGCATCTTGACATATAAAACTGGTACCTCTTGCAAATAAACACTACAAGTATGGACAAGGTATCGACAACCGGAGAGGGGGAAAATTCACAAATCACCGCTGTAGGAAAGGGGGAAATTCACATCTAGCCAAGGCGGCCGGGTGGGGCTGGTGGGCCCTGATGGTCACCTTCTTACTATTGGCAGGACGCGGTGCAACCGGAGGTAGCGACATAGCCACAGGTGTGCCGCCATAAATGACGTGGCCATTGGCTCCCATGCAGTTGCGCTTCCGCCCTTCCATTGTTGGAACCCGTCAAGAACTCATGACTGCATGGCCTTCCACTGCCGCAACTGGAGCCGAGCGAGGTAGAGAAGTGGAGGCCTACTTTGCCGCTATCTTTTTCATTGGTGCTGGAATGAGGGGTCGACTCGTTTGGGATTGCCCCACCTGCACATCCACTAGCCGGTGCTCGGCGGAGTCCATGGCGACGGTAGGACACTATGATGGCGCGGAGTGATGGTGGAGCGAGTAGATCGGCAGCGCTGCAACACGAAAGGAAGAAACCGAGAGCTGAAATGTCCCTCGCGCTAATAGCCCGACGAAATACATGTAGGGCTCAGTTTGCTCACGAAAACTGGGGAAATAGCGCTCCACAAGGGGGAATCTGCGGGGCACTGGATTTTTTTACGATTTCGCAAAAAGTACGGTATCTTCTTGGGCCGATTTTCATCGCGGGAACCATAAAAAACAGTTATTTTACAGTTTTTGTTTTGTTTTTATGGGATCTGTTAGAGTTGCTCTAAGGTGGACTTTTAGTTTGAGAACTGAATAAATTATCCAACCTAACAAAACTAATGCTACTCGTCTGTTTGTACCATGAGTGCTCATTGTTGTGGATGCATGCAAATTTATCCCATCTTGATATATAGGGCCAGTTTCACACCTAGTCCTTTGAGTATCAATATTTGGGCCGATTGTTAATCTAGTGTTGCTTAACTTCTTGACCTAAGTTTCAAAGTGTAACATGGCCTTATATAATAGCCCATTATTACATATTCCTCGGCCCAAGTAAGGTTTAGATGTTTTTCTCTAATTTCCTACCCTATTCACTTCATCTTTTCCTTTTATATCCATCTCCTATTCTTCCGCTAACCTAACCTACCGCCGCCACTTCCTCCCTGATCGACCTCTAGCCCCGCGCGTCTCCGCTATATATATATATCTTCAAGCTTGAGATTCTGGTCATAGTTAGCTCATAGCACCTCTCCAACATGATAAACCACATCCTCCGGAGGAATTGCACCTCTATGGTGAAATACTGCACTAGAATTCAACATCACTTGTAGGGCCACGCAGTCAAAAATCTCGATCTGAGTCATCTTTTTTCATTGTTTCGCTAGCCATCTTTCCATTCACCATTAATTACCACCTCATGTAGGAGGGGCACGATGTCTCCTAAGATCTACGACTTTCGCTCAATGATCTAAGACATAGATATCGAGCGCTTTGGAATTGGTGCTCGATTCATACTACGAGAAGATCCAATGATGTATGTTCTTGTTTTTCTCAAAATTATCTATTTTTGTTGATATTTTTTACCTCTCCTAGAGAATAACACTAGTGTCTTGGGACTAGGGTTGTTCCTTTGGGCTAGGCTAACTCTCTTTGGTGGTCTTAGGATTATAAGCTTTAAAATTTCTAGTAGATTATGCATAGATCTATTTGTGTGATTTGTCCTTGGCCCAGAGTTCAAGTCGTGATAGCCATGGGCTAGATCCACAACTGCTAGCCATCAAAACATATTTAACTGAATTTTAGTGATTTTGGTAGAAACCGAAATAATTATGTTTCGATCAAAATATTTAAGTAAAACACATGGATACAAAAAGTATATAAATTATTTTTCAAAAAATAGGGTAGGAAATTATAGACTTAGTTACGTGGGTATAAATAATTAAGCTAGCCATCAAAATTCACTGAATTTCAGTGATTTCGGTAGCAACCAAAAAAAATTACGTTTCAGTCAAAATATTTCAGCTATTTCAGTAATACACATGGATACAATTTTTTTTTCAATTTTTGGAATATTTTTATAATTTTTTGAAAGAAAACTTTGCTCTTTTGGCTTAAATAAAACTGAACTCATTGAAATTCATTGAATTTTAGTGATTTTCGAAACCGTAATTTGAAACCATGGGTAGAACTCTAATAAAACCTGTCAACAATTGAATTTTCTTTAGCCGTGTGCACTCACCACACCCACCCGTAAGGTAAGATCATCTCTCTTAACCCCATATCAGAGAGATGCACCCTAGCGAAAGAACATGAGTGAACATTGTACTGCTGTTAGCAAATTAACTTACATGGCAACCTAGGAGTTTCACATGTCACACAATTCTCTTAGTTTCCTTTCTTCATTTCGTAGTACTCCATATATGTATAGTTTAAACATTCGTCCATAAAAAAACTCTTGAATGGAGCTTGTTCACGCTTAACACCCCAAATCGCAGCAAATATACAATCGGGTCAAAGTCATTTTATATATCTTTTGTTTCCCTGTAACCGCCAGCTCAATTGGTACATTAATTTAGATACTCGCACATAAATGGGATGCAATTATAGGTACAGTTTTAATCCCGTTTTGGTATCCAATTATGACGACAGATCTAGATAGATATACGTATAGGTGGCGGTGATCTTCTGTGGTGCTAGAATCGGCAATCTATGAAGGCATATATATCTATGGGCAATTTCGGGAAACATGAAAATATATGGTTCATTAATCAAAAAAGATATGGTCAATATAACAACATTAATTTCCTTTTATTTTTGTGTGAACCGGTGCACATATTTGCATGTTTGAATCCATGTAATTTTTGAATGGACGGCAGAGATCGACTGGCCATGGGAGGTGCTTCCTCTCGGTTCTCTATAAATATCAGGGCATAGAGGTGGTACAAGGCACACAACACCAAAGCCTCAAGCAGCAAGATCAGAAAGAGAGCTACATCTTCTTCCTCCGCCTCTGTTATAATCTCTAGCTAGCTTCAAGGTCCCTATTCCTTCCTTTGTTTCTGCGTTGTTTCTCATCATCGTGTAGTAGTTTCTGTCTCCATGCTTTTACATACAAAGAGACTTTTAGAGGTGCTATACATGTGTAGAATGAAACTGGTGCATTTCGATCTTTCCAGCACATAATTTTGTTGTTGTTGTTGTTGTTGTCGTTATTGGCAGCCATGTATATTCATCTATATATACATGTTGCCATTTTTCATGGTTTCTTTGCTATGCTGAGGTAATCCTCATGGTGATTTTGGTGCTACTTGTTGAAGAAAAGAACATGGGAAATTATCCATGTGTAGCACAACAGTTATTTGTGATTTATTTATCATTAGTTAACATTGTTGGATTTTCTTCTTCTTCTTCCCATGATGGCCAGATGAGTACTAAGAAGGTGTGCGCACCTCTTGAAATAGCAACATCTGATGATTTCAGCTTATTGTGAGATCTGACATATTATTATCAGCTGAGAATTATATGAAGCTTACACTCAACTTTTAGATTATTTGTAATCAGCATTTCTTACATTTTTGCAACTAAAAGTGGTTGTTGGATACATACAATCCTGCGTTTTTCTAATTGAAATTATGATTCTTTTTGTTGATTCTTCTTGAGAAAAACTGGTAACAATCACCTTGAAAGTGTTGGGCATGGATCTGAAATAGCAATTCTCTCCATTATGTTTGCAGTTCGTTTAGGTGATCATGGCATCCAACGCTCAAGGATCCTCCTCTGTGAAGGCACTGCTTGTTGAGGACATGCCAGTTGATACCCTGCTTCTCTCCACGATGCTGCACCACTTCCACTGCGAGACTAAGGTGGCTAAGAATGGGAAAGAAGCTATTGTCCTGTTCCTTGAGGGAAATAAGTTTGACATTGTTTTGGTGGAGAAGCGCATACCCATAATTACTGGTCCTGAGGTACTTTAGTTAGTTTCTCATGCCTTTTGTGTATGAAAAAAAAATACATATTTCATTTTTCTTGAATATTGGTCACCTGACAAATTATTTCTCGTGTTACTTCTTACTTGACAGGCAGTTGAGAAGATCCGTGCAATGGAAGAAACTGATGTGAAGATTGTTGGGCTATCAGTTGAAACTGATGACCAAGAAGCTTTCATGAGTGCCGGTGCTGATTTGTTTGTGCCCAAACCAATGAAGCTTGACGTTCTGGGTGCTATGATCCAGGAGGTCATCAACAAGAAGAATAATGCCATGGTCTAAGCGTGATCGAGCTTCCTCGAGCGATGGAGGGGACAAGATGTTGAGCTCATATACGTTCAACGTGTTTGTTTAATTTTATTAGATTGTCGTTTAATTTTGAGGTTCATGCCAAAGGTCGTCGTTAGGAAGAAGGACATGAGAGGCTACTAGTAATTAGATGGGAATTCGTCTAATATGTATCTCTTCCAATTTCAGTCCATTTTTTTTCAATTCATGCTTTGTGGTGTGGGACATGTACTCCTTTCGAGAGGCAAATTATTCAGCTATCACACTTTAATAAAATCAAGATTTGGGATTACTTCTATGGTGTGGTACGTCTAGCTAATGACCCCTACCAAACTAGTAAATGTTATCAATTTTATAACATGACGTTGAAATCATCACACGATCCTTTCTATGCAAGGACATTGCGTGAGGTTTGTTTGATTGTTGCATGTGCATGCATGGAGTTTGTTTTAAGTTACAGTAGCTCGGTGGCGTTAATTTTTTGACAATCAATACCATATATATTTATACTGACAAATAGTACATGATAGAGATACACAAGCCGACTTCAGCGTTTACAAAATAAAGTCTAAAAGAAAATAAGCAACTCTTCGAGGTCTTCAAATTCTTCTTCTTCCATGACATGATCTTGTACTATCCTGAAGGTAGCCGAAGAAACATGAACAGACCTGTAAATAGCAACGATGGTTCTTCCATAATTTTAATTTGAGCCGCAGTGCCAAGGTTGCATGCATGCACGCAACCATTAAAGTAATCAACCAATATCGGCAAGAGTACTAACACGAGTATTCCAGAGAAAATAAACCGAACAGCCTGGTTGACGTAGCCGGGGAGCCGAAAATACGAATCACCATTGTCGAAGACGTAGCAGCCGGAACAAATATTGCGAGGATAATCATCCTCGCGTCAACCTTGAGAAAAGATCCAAAACCGATCTGACGAAGCAAGATCTGAAAGACCATACCTGTAGAACTTGAACCTTATAGCACCATCATTAACGTCGGGAAAAAGATCTCGTCATCGTAGGAAGGGTCGAAGATCTCTTATTATGAATGATGCCATCTCCATTGACATAGATGCCAACAAGAAGATGACTACCAAACCCTAATCAAATCTTCAAAAAACACTACTTTTATTGAAAACTCTACCCATAGATCGGGTCCCCCACCCCTCCTACCGGCTAAGCCGGCCGGAGGAGGAGGAACCGATCTATGGAGGAGGTGGAGGTGGAGGCGGCGGCTAGGTCAGAGAGTCCATGTACGGGAGGAAAATAAAGCTCGGTGGCGTTATATTAGAGCATCTTCACTCGCCTACCCAGGACGCCGATCCGGACGCCGAAATTAGGTCCAGACGCCGAAAATCGGCCCAGTCGCGTACCCATGGACTTGTTTTCGTCCGGATTTCGGCGTGTTTTGGTCCGGCCTACCCAGGCCGTACCCAGGATCCCGGGTACGCCCTGGGAACGCCGGACTCAGCGAAAACGGGCGTGGGCCAGCTCTGTCGGCGAGAGAAGGCGCCACTCCCGCCACTTCGCCCAGCTCCCGCCCTTTTCTTCCCCCTCCCGCCTTTCTTCCCCATTCCCCCACTCCCGCCACTCCACCGAGCCCGACGCCCGACATGCCGCCCAAGAGCTTCGTCCAACCCATATCGATTCTCGGCGAGGGTCGGCGGAGAAGAAGGCGAGAAAGCCGAGAGCACCGCCGACAAAGCCGGAGGGCATGTCCTCGGCCGAGTGGGAGAAGAGGGAGCACGCCAGGCAGATCTCGTTGGCCGAGCGGAAGGACATGAAGGAGAGGGCGAAGATCCGGCAACAACAGGCGGCGGAAGAGCAGACGATGGCGAAGGCAGCGGCGGAGGAGTAGGCGACGGCCAAGGCGAAGCAAGCGGCAGCGATGCATTCGACATTGATGGCGGCGCCGTACCCGCCACACTAGGGAAGCCAGGCGAGCGTGGGCTCACCCGCCGGATTCTCGCCGATCTCTCCGGCAGGCTTCCAGGAGAGCCAGGCTACAGCTCGGCAGAGGTACTCCTCGTCGCCCGAGTTTGACAGCGGGTTCAACCCCAACATGATCTTCCCCTGCCCGGCGCCGCGCCCTCCTTAGGCCTTCGGCGTGGACATCAACCTCCCCTACTCCACCTCTCCGGCGTACGCAAGTCCGGCTCTGCGCCGCAGACCGCTGCCTTTCGGCGGAAGCTCGACGCCATTCGGCGAGGCCGACATGCGCAACCTGTTCGACGGAGTGCCGGGCGCACTTCCGACCAGCATGACGCCCGAGGCATACATGGAGGACTTGATCGCAACAGGCTCGGCCTCCAACCACCCCTCCTTCTTCACGGAAGAGCAGACGCGGGCCGACGCCGAGCATGGCATCGAGTCTCAGGACCTCACCGATATCGATGCCGAGGAGACGTAGGACGAGAAGACGCAGCCAGAGGATGCCGAGGCTGAGGCGAAAGGCAAGAAGGGGAAGAAGAAGCCGGGCACTTCGGCGGATGCTCGGCTCAAATGGACCGTGGCCGAGGACACCTTCCTCGCCGAAGCTTAGAAAACGGTGAGCATGGATCCGATCACCGGTGCGAACCAAAATTCCCACAATTATTGGTGGAGCGTGA